>JABJUM010000038.1:0-600000 GCA_016169955.1 Phytophthora vignae f. sp. vignae
GGAGACTCCGACGGAGGTCGCGAACGACCCCGCGACTACGTTGAGCATGTTGACCGCCGGTATGGCGTTCGGACATCAGTCGGTCGTGCGAGCAAATGCAGAGACTGGCAGCCAGGAGCGACGGAAGAAAAGTAAACCATTGATGGGGGGAGCAACCCGGTGGACCGGAACAGATCCCGTTGGGGGTGGCGATGGTGGCCAAGTGCAGCGCGCTGGCACCGGAGTAGATCATGTCGGAGTCGCATGACGGAGGCCACATCGGAAACCGGTGCCGACAGCTAGTCGTATACATCGAATCACTATATCGTTGATAGAGGTAATGATAGCAAGTTGATTGAGTATGTAAGAGTTACTAAGGAAAGGAAGGTTGACCGTCTAGCAAGCAAGTATTTACGTACTTCTGTTCGGTTGCTGGAAGTCTCAAGCTGCGGCTCCTATCTCTGCGCAGCCACGCCCGTTCCCAGAGCCCGTCGATCGTCAAGCATAGCATACAGTAGTATGCATACGTAGCATAGCATACGTGCCAGTGTTGAACAGCATGGCTGGGTTGTCGAGCATGCTGGTGGAAGTCTTCCGCAGCGTGGGTGGGTGCGAAGGATACCGTGCTCGCAGCTGCGAAATCAGTTTAGGAAGGTGGGTGGCGCCCCCATGGTTTTGTTGTGTGGCACACAAAAATCGCCTTGATCTTGGCGACCGTCGAGCATCGAGGGACGACGCCTGCGCGCTCGTGAAGAGGGAGGGGATGCTACGAGTGACACGCCCCACGTGCGCCACGAGCGCGTTGTGAAGATCCTGCTGATGTGCGCTACTGGCGGGAGTGAACGTGTCGAGTTTCTGAAGATGGAGACGTTGCGCGAGGACGGCGTCGTGCGCCTGGTCCAGTTGCCGGAGCCTCCGGCGGAGGTCGCGAACGACCACGCGACGACGTTGAGCATATTGACCGCCGGTATGGCGGAGTAGTTGCGCTGTGCAGGCTGGAGTAACGGATGGCGAGCTGTGCGCCCGTGAGGATCGAGATGCTCTACTACTACTTGCACGCGCTCGACGTGGGCCTCGCTGATGTGCGCTTGCGGCGGCGGCGGACGTGCCGTGTCCTGGAAGGTGGACACGTTGCCCGAGGGCGGAGTCGTGCGCCTCGTCCAGTTGCCGGAGACTCCGACGGAGGTCGCGAACGACCACGCGACGACGTTGAGCATGTTGGCCGCCGGTATGGCGGACTAGTTGCGCTGTGTAGGCTGTCGATGTGAATGGCGGCGAGCGGTGAGTCCATGAGGATCGAGATGTTCTACTACTTGCACGCGCACGACGTGTGCGTGATCGAGGTCCTGCTGATGTGCGCTGGTGGCGGCGGTGTGCGTGTCGTGCCCTCGAACATGGAGACGTTGCCCGAGGGCGGCGTCGTGCGCCTCGTCCAGTTGCCTAGAGCCTCCGGCGGAGGTCACGAACGACCCCATGACGACATTGAGCATGTTGGCCACCGGTACGTCGAACAATTGCGGCTGGCGTAGCGGATGACGGGGTGTGAGGATCGCGATGCTCTACTACTACTTGCACGTGCACGGCGTGGGCGTGGTGAAGGCCTCGTCCAATTGCCGGAGGAGGGCACAAACGACCACGTGACGAAGTTGAGCATGTTGACCGCCGGTATGGTGGACTATTGGGGCTGTGCAGGCTGGCGTAGCGAATGGTGAGCTGCAATCATGTGGAGGGTTGGCCGCCCGTTTAGCGGGCGGAAATGATCTGAGCTGGGCGGGGGAGTGCAGCTTTCACCGACACTATTGTTGGGGCGGGCGGTCGAGCCGGTGACGAGCTGGCCAGCGCCACCACAATTGATCACGAAAAGGTCGCTGTTTATTTTTTACGGTGTTTATCGTGCATCCAGGTCACCCGCTTCTCCGCTGGTGACTGAGGAAACAACAGTAGCAGTTAGTTATGAGTGGAATTGTAAACGTAGTTCCATTGACGCATACAATACACACAGTCGTGGACGCGATAGGTTTCTTCTGATGCACAGGGGTAGCTGGTTTGTCGGGTCAGCGTCAAGTCGACCAAACTTCAGATAGAAGTACAGCTGGTAGAGGGTCTTGTTGAGGCGCCTGGGGCGGGGAACTCGGTGGAGAAGGCGGCTTCTACTCTCACAGAGCTCGCTTCCATACCGTTCCCAGTCACAAGGATCTTCGTGGCATTTATCGCAAATCATGACTGGGAGGGTGGGGATTTAGATGTAGCCGACTACAGCCACAAATAATTGTACATTCTTCTATACGAATGGATATAATCACACAATGTTTGTACTCGAGTGCGTACTAATTCGACAATCTTAAGCAATCCTATTGGTCAAAATATGGATTCGATCGGATGTCCATAAGAGGATGGTCCGGTAGTCAAAGAGTTAATGGACACCTCGGCATCGATGGACTCGGCAGACGCGACGTCGCCGCGCCAAGTGGAGCTGCAGCTGCCGAGCGATGAAGACTCCGTGACCAAGTACGCGTGCAAGAAGTGCCGCTGCGTGCTGTTCACGAGCGAGCAGCTGACGCCGCATGAGCCGGAGCGCCACCAGATCTCGGCACGCCGGCGGCTCAAGGACCTCAAGCACCAGGTCGGCGGCCACGTCGACTGCTCCTCGTTCTTCCTGGAGGAGACTCTGCCCTGGATGGACGAGGCGCTGCTGGCTGAGGGCAAGATCCACTGCCCCACGGCCAAGTGCCAGTCGCGTCTTGGGGCGCTGCAGTGGTCGGGCTCGCAGTGCTCGTGCGGCACGTGGGTCACGCCCAGTATCAAGATCACCAAGAGTAGGGTAGACGCGGTCTTTAAGCAGAGCAATCTGAACATTGTCACGGGCGTCGTGCTACCGAACGCCTCGCAGGCCTACGCGGCGGAGACGGCGCCCTCCAGCTCGGGGAATTGATGATACAAGACTTTGACACGGCAGTGGTAGTAACATGGGCTTATTGCTATTTGTATAATTGCCACAGAACACTACTACGCCGGCATCTATCGCATTGAAGGGTTCAGCGACGTGCCGGTAGCACTATTATGGCGCCGATGCAGGCTTTAGCGAGCTCGCGACGACACTTACGCGGACAGGTCCCAGTTGTTAACGCAGGCATCGTTACCGACCGAGACGAGTTCCGTCTCCGAGACGAAGCTCACGCCCGTGACACCGTCCTTGTGGGAGAAGTCGAAGGAGCGCTTCTTCATGGGGCTGTTGACGTCCCAAATGTAGATGCGCTCGTCGAGAGATCCGCTGGCCACGAAGTTGCCGCTGGGGGCCCAGGCGACGCTCGTCACACGCGTCGAGTGGAAGACCCACATACCCTGCACCTTCGCGGAGCGCGATGCCACGTCCCACACGCGCACCTCGCGATACGTGTCACCGGCGGCAAGCAGCGTGCCATCGGGTGAGAAGGACACGCAGGTCAGCGCACCCAGGTGGCCGCTGATCTCACCGCTCTCGACGAGGGAAGAGCCGTTGACCACGTCGAAGAGGTGAATCTTCATGTCCTCCTGCGAGCCGACCGCTACGAGGTCCTCCGACGGCGAAATGGCCACGCACGTAGGCGTCCACGAGAATTCAGGCGTCTCGAACACCAGCTTCTGGTCGCGCAGCAGCTTCACGCCCTTGTTAGTGCTCACCACGGCGAGACCCGACTCAGTGAGAGCCACACCGTTGGGCTGCGCGTTCAGCGCAGTAGCAGCAGTGTATTCGCTGTCGTTGGCGAAGCGCAGCTGATCATCCCAACCGCTGCTCGCGATCTGGTTCGAGGTGGCAGCAATACCGGTGATCTTGGCAGTGTGGTGAGTGCCCGCAAGGGCCTTCGCGAGCTTCGACGCCCACGAGCACACGACGCCGTCGTAGCTGCCGGTCAGGATGCGGTTCTGCGACGCCTCCGTAGCGAGGGACAGGATGCTAACTTGGTGGCCCTGCACGATCTGCTTGGGCTGTGAAGGGTTCTCCAGGTCGAGGAAGTTCAGGTCACCCGACAAACTCAGCGAGATGAGGTGGTTCTGGCACCAGGCCACCGCCACTTGCATGTCCTTGACCTGGGGCTTGGCACCACCGAAGGTGAACTTGGTCACCACACTGCGCGACGCCACATCCCAGAGCAGCACCGTCTTGTCGGCCGACGAGGTCAGCAGCTGCGTGCCATCCGGGCTCCAGCAGACGGAGTAGATGGACGCCTGGTGGGCGGCCGGGAATTTGTCAACCAGCTCGCCAGACTTGCCGTCGTACAGGCACATGAGCTTGTCCGAGCCCACACTGACCGCGAGCTCGCCGTTGGGCGAGAAGCGCACGCAGTTGACGAAGTTAAAGTGTAGGTTGTTGTTGTTCTGCTTGAACTTGAAGGGCGGGCCCTCGAACACGCACACATTGAAGTCCTCGCTCGCCGTCATGATGCGGAACGGGCGCGTCTGGCGGTAGTCCACGCTCAGGATGCGCTTCTGGTGGCCCACGATCTCGCCGATGCTGTTGCCCGTGTCCCACATGAAGACGCGCGCCATGAGACCGCGGCCGTCGCCCACAGCCACGATGCGCTTGCTGTCCGGGTCCCACGACAGGTCCTTGATCTCGCCGGCGAACACGGGGATCTCGAGCTTGAGAGTGTGCTCCGGGTTGTCGTACGACCACACGCGCACCTTGCCCGATACGTCGCCCGACGCGACCCAGTAGCCGTTGGGCGAGAACTTGGCCACCGTCGTGGGCTCATTGTGGCCCTTGTACACGAACGTGTCCGTCGGGTCGTCCAGGTTGCGCACGACCACGAGCTTGCCGCTGCAGTAGATGAGATTGGGCTCCTTGGGGTGGATGCCGAGCACGCTGGGGGCTCCGCGGTTCGTCGTCGGGTTCGGGCCGACGGTCGCCTAAAGGTCAACGCAAAGCAACAACAAAAGAGCATTTAGCCTTCCTTCACCTCTTCTGCAATGGCTACAGAAAGCGACGAGCTAGTACCTTGAGGGCCGGGGGCGGCACCTTCTCCGTGGGGTTCGTGGGCGTGGCCATGATGGCGAGACGAGGCTGCTGTCGTTGCTTGGGGCAGGGGGAAATCTGCGAGTGAACCGACAATGCGTCGACCGACGGATCCTTTCTTGCTGCACTCGTGGCAAAAAAATTCCTGATACCTGTGTGCACCACACCAGAAAGTCAACATGGGTTCGAAAAAAACTGTCTGACGAAGGAAATGAAATGCAATATTGGATGAAGAGTGAACGCACAAAGTAACTTCTGTATCGAAGCCTCCACTAGCTAACTAAGAAGTCGCAATTACGCCATGGTGCCGCGCAGGACCACCTGCTCGGCTCCAGGGGCGCGCGCAATAGTCGTACCGAGACGGTAAACCTTCTCGCCGGTCGCCTCGACCTGGCGCGTCACCTCGGCCACGTTGGCCTCGGGCAGCAGCAGCACCATGCCGATACCGCAGTTGAAGGTGCGCGCGAGCTCGGTGTTGGAGAGGTTGCCCATCTGCTGCAGCCACTTGAACACGGGCGGCAGCGGCCAGCTCGCGCAGTCAATGTCGACAGCCAGGTCCTTGGTCAGCACGCGGGGGACGTTCTCCAGGAGACCGCCGCCGGTGATGTGGGCGAGAGCATTGATGAGACCCGCCTTCACAGTGGGCATCAGCTGCTTCACGTAGATCTTGGTGGGGGTAAGCAGGCTCTCGCCCAGGGTCTTGCCGGCCTCGAACGGGCACGGGTCGCTGTAGGCGAGGCCTGACACCTCCACGAGCTTACGCACGAGCGAGAAACCGTTCGAGTGCACGCCGGACGACGTCAGACCGAGCACAGCGAAGCCAGCCTCCACCGGCAGCGGCAGGATGGCGTTCTTGCGGACAGCACCCACGCAGAAGCCAGCCATGTCGTAGTCGCCGTCGTGGTACATGGAAGGCATCTCAGCAGTCTCACCACCGATAAGACCGCAGTCAGACTGACGGCAGCCCTCGGCAATGCCCTTCACCACATCGGCGGCCTCATCCACCTCGAGCTTGCCACAAGCATAGTAGTCAAGGAAGAACAGAGGCTCTGCGCCCTGCACGATCAAGTCGTTCACGCACATGGCGACAAGATCGATGCCTACGGTGTCGTGCTTCTTGGCGAGCTGCGCCACACGCAGCTTGGTACCCACACCATCCGTGCACGCCACAAGCGCCGTGTCCTTGTCGTAACCCGCAGCCTGCAGGTCGAAGATGCCGCCAAAGCCACCAAGGTCCGCGTCACATCCAACACGCACGGTCGACTTGCAAAGCGGCTTGATCCGGTTCACCAGCTCGTTACCAGCGTCAATGCTGACACCAGCATCCGCGTACGTGATCTCCTTTTTTCCAGCCTTGTTCTTGAACAGCAGACCAGTCTGGGCCAACTTGATGGCGTGCAAGAAGGCAGCACCCTCGAGAGGCTGGACGCGCGCCTTCAGCGTCTCGGGCGTGTCGGCCTCCAGCACGGGGCACTTCATCTGCACAGCGATCGGACCGGCGTCCACCTGCTCCGTCACGAAGTGCACGGTGCAGCCGCTCTCGGTCTTCTTCGCGTCCAGCACCGCACGGTGCACGGCAAGGTCCATGCCACCAGCGAAGTCCGGCAGCAGCGACGGGTGGACGTTCAACACCTTGTTTTCCCACTCCTTGCAGAACTCGCCCGACAGAATACGCATGTATCCGATAAGCAGCACGAGGTCCACGCTCTTCTTCTTCAGCACCTCAGACACCTGGGCATCGAACTCAGCACGCGACAGGCCCTTGGCCGAGAGAGCCACCGACTCGATGTTGTGGGTTTTGGCACGCTCCAGAATGCCAGCAGCGGCCTTGTCGCTCACCACGATGTCGATGCTAGCATTCAGTTCACCAGCCTTAATGGCGTCAATGATGGGCTGCATGCTGCTGCCACGGGTGGAGCCAAGCACAGCAAGCTTCAGCTTCTTGGCGCCGTGCAGCAGACCCTTAAGACCAATGTCGGAACGGAACTGAGCTCCCTCGAAGTGAATCTTGGAAACGCCCTCGTACGCACGGTCAAGGGCACCCTGCAGCGAGGGGCCAACGGCGGTAACAGCAAGAACGCGGCCACCCGACGTAGCAATGCTGCCATCCGCAGCGTTTGCCGTGCCAGCGTGGAAAACGTCGACGTCCTTCATCGACTGGGCATCGCCCAGACCCGTGATAACCTTGCCCTTGGGGTAGCTGTTCGGGTATCCCTGCGACGCCATCACAATGGTAGCCGCGGCACCGCTCTTCCACGACACCAGAGAGCGCTCCAGGCGGTGCTCAACGCAAGCACGCATGATCTCGAACAGATCGCTGTGCAGCAGCGGGAGCACCACCTGTGTCTCCGGGTCACCAAAGCGGCAGTTGAACTCAACAATCTTAGGGCCCGTCGGGGTGAGCATGAAGCCAGGGTACAGAACACCCACGTACGGCATTCCCTCCTTCTTCATGGCCGCAATGACGCGCTCGACGATGTCAACGCACTCACGCTCCAGCTCGCTGGTAAGGCACGGGGCGGGTCCGTAAGCACCCATGCCGCCAGTGTTCGGGCCCTGGTCACCGTCGAAGATACGCTTGTGGTCCTGCACGCCGGGCATGCAAACCACGCGCTCACCGTCGCAGAAGGCCAGGAGCGACACCTCCTCGCCCGTCATGAACTCCTCGAGCACGACCTCGTCACCAGCTGAGCCGAAAGCCTTCTCCAGCATAACCTCGCGCAGAGCCTCGTGGGCCTCAGCCTTGTTGGTAGGGATGAGCACACCCTTGCCAGCAGCGATGCCCGAAGCCTTAACGACAATGTTGTGGTCGATCGAGTCCAGGTACTCCTTGGCCTTCTCGTACTCGGTGAAGTTCTGGTACGCCGCCGTCGGGATATTGTTGCGACGCATGAAGTCCTTGGAGAACGCCTTGGACGCCTCCAGCTGCGCCGCCAGCTTGCTCGGGCCGAATGTCGGGATGCCCGCGGCGTTCATCTTGTCAGCGAGGCCGTCAATGAGCGGGGCCTCAGGGCCCACCACACAGAACGACACGCCCTTGCTCTTGGCGAAGGCAATGAGCTCGTCGTGCTGGCCGACACCAATGTTGACGTTCGAGATGCCAGCAGTAGCG
The DNA here is from genome assembly GCA_016169955.1 of Phytophthora vignae f. sp. vignae. Taxonomy (NCBI): domain Eukaryota; phylum Oomycota; class Peronosporomycetes; order Peronosporales; family Peronosporaceae; genus Phytophthora; species Phytophthora vignae. The sequence goes on from JABJUM010000038.1 coordinate 8,085, forward strand.
TCCTCCGTGCCGGCGTTGCCAGGCGCGACGTAGATGTGGCCAGTGGAGGCCGACTGGGCCAGCTTCCAGGCAATGGCGTGTTCGCGGCCGCCGTTACCGACCAGCAGCACGTCGTGCACGACCTCGTTGTCACCGCTCAGGCTGGCAGCGATAGCCTTGTCCAGCTCAGCGAACAGCGCGAAGGCCTTCTCGGCCAGTGCGCGACGCTCACGCAAGGAGAAAGCGAGCGAGCCGTCGCGCGAGAGCTTGCTCTGCACGGTGACCAGGTCCTTCTCGTCCACGACGACGCTGACCTGCTTGTGGTTCCAGGCGGCGGTGCGCACGAATGAGTAGGCGCCCGAGACCCACTGGGCCACACGTGCGTGCGCCGCAGCGCCCACGTCGGTGGCGCTGGGCGGCAGCGCCAGCACGGCCTCCACGCGGTCCGAGAGCATGAGCTGCACGTCGGCAGGCGTGGCCACAGCCACGTGCGGCACCTTGGCGGCGACGAGAGCAGCCTCGACGGCTGGCGAGCAGAGCGATGCCACGCGCAGGCCGCCAGTCTGCAGAGCCGCCGCGGTCTGCACCAGCGCATCGGGCGCGCGGTCGCCGCAGAGCACCACGAGCGGCGTCGATGGAGCCATTGGAAGGGGGAAGCTCGAGCTGCTTGGTCGCTTGGGGGCGGGTGCGATTCGGGTATGAACTACTGGAGCAGCGCTTCAGCCGGCGGGCCAACACGGCGAAAGAGTGGATCAGTAGCAGTAGCTCAGGCGATTGGCCGAAAACGGGTCAAGGAAAATCAACGATTGGCTTAAGCGATAACAGCTGTTGTGAAACCTGTGTCAGATCTGTGTGGAGCGGGGCTACCCGGATGTGAAGCACCGAAAAGACCCCGCGGGACGGTGCATCAAGCGGCTTGGAGTCCAAGTTGGACCGGGGCAGTGCGCACCAAGACGTTTGGGTACCGCATCGTGTGCAGCGGGGGAGCTATTCTACTGCAGTTGCCGCCACTGCGACACATTGCTGATACCGGTGACGGTGGTTCAAGCGCAGGACCACAACACGGGGAAAATTGCGAATCTGTGGCCCAGCAGATCCCAGTGTTCGGAACACCATTTAGTGTGTACCACAGGTTAGTTGAAGTGGTGAGCCGCTGAATTGCTGCAAAGACTTGATACTGTACATGTATCCCCAGCAGTGCCTGCATAGTTCATACGCGCTGAAAGCACGTACGCATCTCAACACTCTGTTTATGAAGCCATGTGGATGGAGTTGGCAGCGTCCTAGTTGCTGCCGCTTATAGGCCTACCACTGAGTGGTGACCACTCTGCTTGCATTTGCTATGGCATGAGGCGTAATAAAGCGCCCAAAGACTTCTATCAATGGACGCCAGCCAAATATAGCAAAGTCGAGCGGCTTATCTGCAGCGATTAAGCCCGACTTAAAAAAGATATATGTCGCTTTATCGCAAAAATCTCCACCACAAAAGTGTTAAAAGTGCTACCTGTGTCCGACTAATAGTGTCCTAAATAAGCCTGCTGTTACAGTTACGTCGGTACAGTGAGGAGTGTACCCGTCACTTTCTCTCGGACACGCCAAGAGCGCGATCCCTTCTAGATTTCCTCATTCTGAATTTTGCACACGTCGGGCACCCCCCCCCCTCCCCGCCACGATGGCCACCGAAGACTCGGACGCGCTGCTGCTACTCACAGACGCCTTCGTGAAGCAAGGTGAGGCGCTGCACGAGGCTCGCCGTGAGGTATTCTGTGACGGGGCACACAGCACTTCTTAACAGAGGAAGCAGGAGTATACGAACTCCAAGTGAACTGCCGTTCACGTGTCCCTGGCCTTAAGGGGACGACTTGACTTGCTACAAAGGAGTAGGTTATAAGACTGACTGTATTTTGGTAGAGGTTAACTTGGTCTAATACAAACTACAAGTTAACTATACAAAAGCCCACACAAACTCAAATGGTTGGCTTGCGGAGCTACTGGTACCATGTACCATGTACCATGTACTCGGGAGAGTGACACCCGTCACTCTTCATGTAATGGGTACACTTGATTGTACCCCGTTACATCCTCCCCCACTTATCTGAGAATCACATCTGATTCTCCAATCAGCTTCGAGAGAATCCGAACACCCAAAGGTAGGATTCTCGGGCGCCGCCGCCGCAAGGCCGGCGCGCCTCATTGTCACACCCTCAGTGACTTGTGCCCGCAGCGGGCACCCCGCGCGGCACCTCCCTGCCCTCGGCGATGTAGGCCGCAAAGCCGACGCCTCTAGTGGCCGTATCCACAGCGCTAGCAGGCGCAGAGTGCCTCCGCACGGGATGCATGTGCCTCCAAACTTGCGGTTCCTCTCGCAGACCACCAGCAGTTGGCGTCACATGGCCCTTGGGCCCTGCTGGCACGTTCGTGCGACGGTACCTCCCGCAAGGGACGGCACCTTTCCGGTCAGCGCGAAGCGTAACCATAGAGAGAGCGGTGCGGCTCATCTCCGGCCATGACAGCGGTCCGACAGGACCCCGCTTCGTCACGGCGTAGTGTGTCGGTCGTCTGAGTTCATCGGCACGACCCATGGGCAGAGGTCAAACGTTGACCAAAGCCAAGAAGCATCGGCTTCATCGTCGCCATAGTCCCGGGGACCACGGCTGCTACTCGCAGCCAGCTCATCGTTCAGAGCAACGCGGCGGAATTGTTCAAAGTCCTGCCCCGCGTCACGGCCATCGTGTCGCCGACGCTGAGGTGTCTTCCACCGACACCAAGGTACCGCGATGGTACTTCGTCATGGTGCGAGGTACACTGGCCTCCGTCACCAGCGATCGCATCATGCGTCGCGGCGATCAACACCAGGTCGGTGTGCAAGCAAGGCCGCATGGCACACAGTCCATACCGGACCTCAGGGTGTACGGGGCACCACCCCATACACCAAAGGCATGTCGTGTACCACATGAACCACGACCGCCATAGTGCCTCGCGCACATCAAGTGCCACGTGCACGACAAGTGCCGCGTGCACTGCGAGTACCTCGCGTACTCCAAGTGCCCCGCGCACAGTGAGCGTCAGGTGCCACGTGCACTCGTATGGCTTCGCGCCTTACAAGCACGGTATACACCGCGCTAAGTGTGAATGCCCGCAAAGGCAACACGTTCGAGCTCACCCTTCGTGGGCAACACCCAGGCTCCTTGCCGTTGACTACCTGGTCGGCAGACGTGTCGCGCCCAGCGTAGCAACAGCATGGAGCTGTCCCTCGGGTTCGTCCTGGTGGACAACACCCATGCTCGGGGCTGATGCCAACCTGGCCGGCAGACGTGCCGCGCCCAGCGTAACCACAGCCTTGAGCTTCAGCATGATGCTGATAGCTAACTGGCCGGTAGACGTACCGCGTCCAGTGTAGCAACAGCATCAAGCTACGGCATGGCGATGCGTACGCGCACATGCCTTCGTCCGCGGCCCAAGCCGCAGACCGGCTGCCATGTCCTCACCCGACAGATGCAGCCTTCCCGCAGCGAATGTGCGCGCCACCTTCGGCCCAGCAGCGGCAGTGACCACTGCCAAAGCTGCTGGCCATCGGTCACCAAGACCATGGGACCTAAGCAGCTACACATCAGGTCCAGCACCTTCGTGCAATGCTTCGTGAGTGGTTGCACCATGCAGCCACTACACCGGCTTCTGTGAAGAAGCAAGTCTCATGCCAGAGACTTCGGGAGGAAGGGCACTTCCGATCTCCTCCCCCACTTACGATTAGAACCCCGGTGGGTCGGGCAGCAGCCGACTGCCTAACCTCGCGCCGCCCTGCAGCGCCGAGTCGCTATACCAGCAGACTCCGGTGGCGCGGGCAGCTTCCTTGCTTGGGCTCCGGGTCAACATCGTCGACCAAGGCTTGGTGTGTACCAGCCTGTATGCAGTTTGAGTCTGCGTGACTTGACGTGGTACTCTGTTACCCACGTCTGCGGGTGAAGACACCCATGACAGCGTACGGCTTGTCCTTCCTTGAGAGTAGCTGCATTACATGCACGCATACTCAGACTCTGCCATCTCGGCACCGAGTCCTGGACACTTGTTGCCCCAACGCTGCTCAGTGACCCCGGCCATCGCAGGCAGACCGAGCATGCTCCTGCATGTGGTCAATTGAGGTGCCGCCCTCCTGCAGACACACTCCAGGTCGTGATCGACCATATGCGCCGAGTCGGCGGCGACGCAACATGCATCGCCGCAGGTACGACATGTACCCAAGCCACGTCTACTGTGCGCATGGCCACAGCTGCGCCGGCCGAACCCCCCAGTCGAACGTCATCCATGATGACCGGGATGCTAAGCCCTTGGAGGAAGGAAGTACTTCCGGGCACTCCTCCCCCGCTTAAAATCAGAGCCGTGCGGAGCCTCGAAGAGGACCGTGCGGCTATGACATCGTGACAGTGTCACGGGCTTCTTAAACTCCGCGTGGACATCCACCACACGCGAGGAGACCCAAGTGACCTGATCACTAGTCCTGGTCATACTGACCGTGCGTGGAACTAAGTTACCCCCGCAGGAGGTGCACCGCGCGACCCCCTTCCGGCTCATGCGGAGCCTTGCCGCATCGTGTGGAACTACGTTACCCACACAGGAAGCGCATCATGCGACTTCACAATCAGTTTCCGTCTGAGTGACGCGTGTGGAACTATGTTACCCACACAGGAAATGTATCGTGCATCTCCCTCATCAGTTTTGGTCTGAGTGACCTGGTGTGGAACTGGGTTACCCACACAGGAAGTGCCTGCAGCGCCTTCCTCTTCAGTTATGGTCTGGGCGACCGTGTGTGGTACTTGGTTACCCACACAGGAAGCGCGTGCAGCGCCTTCCTCTTCAGTTAAGGTCTGGGCGACCGTCCGTGGTACTTGGTTACCCACGCCGGAGATGCCTTGAGTGGCCTCCTCAGCATTACATGCTCTTGTGCGGAACTAAGTTACCCGCAAGTCAGTGGTCCTTGGTTACCCACCTGGTGGCGTCACCGAACACCACCCTTGTCAATGCTCATACCGAGCAATGACTCTCAGCACTGGAGTTGCTTCTTGAGGCAGCTCAACATGCCAGGCGTAACAGCCCTCGGTTGGTCATCATGTCAGTGATGCCTCCCTTCTTCTTCTTCGTCTTGTCCGACGCATCCAGCGTCCTGGCGGTCCCTTCGGACGCCCTTGTGTCTGACCAGAGGTGGGAACATGACTCGCCAATGCTCTGTCAGACACAGAGGGCCGACTTAGCCTCAAAGGCATTGTCGCGCTGCTCGACCGAGAGCCCGTGCAGCTTGCACAGCTCACTCAGGGCCAAGCCATACTTGTCCAGGCCAAGGGCATATACGGTTCCATGCCCAGGGCCATCTTCGGCACCATGTCCGGGACCATGTACGGGTCCATGTCCGGGAACATGTGCGGTTCCATTGCTGCCCGCGGCATCACACGCGGCAGCCAGGGTCACAGCGGACCCCAAGGTTCTTCTTCGGCCTGGCCTCAGTCAATGAGACCTGCCCTTGTGCTTCGACTCTCGCAGAGTCTCGGCACTTGTGTCGTTATTCCAACCGACACATCTGGCGACGTGCGAACACGCGCAACGTCCCAGACTCAATCATGTCAAGGGATACCATTACCCCCGTACACTCACGTGTACTACCGACAACCCATCGTTGTCCTTCACCAATGCGAGCATCAGTGCTCTCAAGGGACCCCGCGTCTCTGTGGTGTACGCCTTCCGTACACCCATCACAAAGACTCGGGCCAACCCCAGCAAGGCCCTCGTCCTTACTGGTGGTTGTGTCCCCCTTGAGCACCTGACGGTGCATGGCGTCGGCGCCCCCTTGACCCTCTGGTCTTCGGGTAGGTCTTTTTCCCAGACCCTGGCGATGGGCAGACACGTTGATAGTGTCCTAGTCCGCCGCAGCCGTAGCAGCGGACTGAGTCCTGCTCAGCCGAACTTAGATCCATAGGTTCTGGCTCGCTGTCAGTGATCACAGGCTGTACAACAGCCAGAGCACCAGCCTGCTTGTGGCTGTACTCCTCCTGGAGGGCGACTCGGATCGCCTCCTCCATAGTGCTGGTGCGCACGCGGAACAGCTGCGTGCGCACAGGACCGACCTTCAGGCCGTCCACGAACACCGTCATCTTGACGTCTTCCGACAGTGGGCTCCCCACCAGCGAGGCTGCCAACGTGCGCATCTCCTGTACGTACGCGTACAGCTCGCGCTCCCCTTGTTTGCAGGCAAGGAAGCGCGAGCGCTGGCGGAACTCGTTGTTCGCCGGGAGAAAAGCGGCTTGAAGCTGCTCACACAGCTGAGCCCAGGATGTGAAGCATCCAGGCGACATCGCTTCGCGCGTATACGCCCAAGTCTTGGCACGTCCGCCAAGATTGGAGAGCGCAAAAGCGACTCGAAGGTTCTCAGCCGAGATGAGACCTGCGCTCATTGCGATCTCGGTCTCCCGGATCCAGAAGTGAAGGTTCTCACCTTCCTTCCCTTCGAACGGAGGCACAGCTAGCCGCAAAGGCTTAGGCTGCACCCGTCTGGGCTCACTCATCTGAGCCAGCAGGTTTCCCTGCACATGAGCGATGAGCCCGCGTTCGTACTCGTCAAACGCGCTCACCCGCTCGACCTGCTCGGCTGGCGTAGCCGCCGCCAAGCTCCGGAGGGCATCACTTCCGAAGATGCCCGCCATCTTCCGCACTGACTCGAACTGCGAGTCAGTCAAGTGAGGAAACTCACTTCGGTCCATCGTGGCTCACAGACCTGAGCCGCCGAGGATTCAGGTAGACCAATCTACCCGCGTAGGCGTAGGATTGACTACAAGTGCTACCAAGTGTGACGGGGCACACAGCACTTCTTTACAGAGGAAGCAGGAGTATACGAACTCCAAGTGAACTGCCGTTCACGTGTCCCTGGCCTTAAGGGGACGACTTGACTTGCTACAAAGGAGTAGGTTATAAGACTGACTGTATTTTGGTAGAGGTTAACTTGGTCTAATACAAACTACAAGTTAACTATACAAAAGCCCACACAAACTCAAATGGTTGGCTTGCGGAGCTACTGGTACCATGTACCATGTACCATGTACTCGGGAGAGTGACACCCGTCACTCTTCATGTAATGGGTACACTTGATTGTACCCCGTTACATATTCCGCCTCCTGGTCGAGGAGGCATGGAAGGTGGCGATGCGCAGCCGCCATTACCTCACGGCTCAATGTCTGGACATGCCGTGCGACTCTGCGTGGATGATCCTGTACAAATACGGCAGCGACATCAACTTCCTAAACGCTACCAGCCTTACAAAGTACGTTGACCTGCAGACGTGTTGCCTCAAATGCGTATATTAACAGTATATGAACGCTATGAATACGCTAGGACTTCCTTTCACCAGCTTCTCCGCCGGTTTGCTAGCAACTACTACATCCCGCGCGCGCGCTCCAGGGGCCGGCCACTCAAGCTCCGCTATCACCACCAGGTGTTGGGGCTGGTCCTGTGCTTCTATGTTGGCTCGATGGAGCTTAGCAGCTTGAGCATGTTGTTCGGTGTTCCACCCAGCACGTTGGCGCGGACCCTGCGGCGGGCGGAGGAGGCGCTGGCCAAGACGCTCAAGAATTACTCCCCCGCACGCATCTCTTGGCCGTCGCCGAGTCGCCAGACCGAGCTGGCGAAACTCGCCGAAGCTCGTGAGCCTCTCTTGAAGCACACGTTTGGCTTCATCGACGGTAAAAACTTTAAGGTACATGCAACAGTCATTTTGAAATTGAATTATATTGCAAGAAGGTTAATCTAAGACGTGTTACTGCTACGTAGGTCCAGCAGCCCTCGAACGCAGACATGCAGAATGCCATGTACAATGGCTGGCTGCACTCGGTATTTGTCACGGGGACAATCTGCTTCGCGGCAGACGGATGCATCGTGTGGTGCAAGCACAACTGTCCCGGGTCGTGGAACGACTCGGATACGTCGTTGGGCTTCCGGAACAAGCTGTTGGATCCTGTCTACTGCCCTGACTCACGCTAGAACGTCGTCTCGGACTCGGCCTTCCCATGCTCCACCGCAATGGTCGGCCGCATCCTGACACCGCTCAAAGACGGCGACTACATCCGTCGCTGCGGAGCTCGGCGAGGACCATCCATAACGCCATCACCTCGGTGCGGCAGGCGGCGGAGTGGGGAATGGGAAGTGTACAAAAAGTCTATAGTCGGCTAAACCTCCCCCTTCCGTACGACCCGTGCTGCGAGGGCTTCGCCTGAACAACATGTTTCGGTTGGCGAACTATCGTGTTCGTACGGTTGGCATCTCCCAAATCCGCACAACCTTTGCGGGCGAAATGGATCTGCCACCGCACCTGGTTTGCTAGTTTTCTTTGTAATACATTATAATACATGTAGTTGTGTTGGCTCATGAACTTTGCACGCACGTGTCTGTCTCTAGCAAGTAAGAGCACGAAGTCAAAGTTATTGTCTATAGATCTATCACGAAGTTGTAAGAGATGGAAACAATGAGCGTTGCTGGTTAAGAAGTACAACAACTACCATGGGGAGGAATCGGAGCCTGTACAGCAACATGAGTAGTTCATTTATGAGGCTTTAGAGCTATGTCCAACACTACATCAATGAAAATGAAAGAGCCTCACTACTTTGTGCCTCAGTCCTTCTTCTTCAAAGCGTTGATCAGGACCAGCAACTCTTGAGTGCGCGTGCGTGCCTCCTCTCGATCGCGGCGAGCGCGGTCCTCCATCTCCAACTTCTCGCGGCGACGACGCTCCTCCGCCTCGGCCTTGGCTTCGGCCTTATCCTCGCGACGCCGCTTCTCTTCCTCAGCACGGCGCGCCTCCGCCTTCCGTTCATTCTCCTCTTGTAGCAGCAAGATCGTCTCCATGATGCTGCCGCCCATGGTGTTGGCGGAGGTTTCGAGGCCGTTTAGCTTGTTCTTGAGCGCGGTGGTGGCCTTCATGGCCCTGATGCGCTTGGCCTTGGCAAAACTGGCCTCCAGCGTCTCCTTGTCCTCCTCGAAGGCGCGCTTGGCGCCCACCGCATCACGGAAGGTGGTCAAGTCGGTGCCGCCGAGGCGGTTCGAGGAGGTTTTGTACTTCTGGTCTTTCTTGGGGTTCCCCGATGAGCGTCCTTGGTCGGCTGTCGTCCCCGGCGAGGGACCGTCGTCGCTCGCAGCGATGGCGGGAGAGCTCTTGCGTTGCTTCGGGGGGCCCCCAGCGCCAGACTGCCGCGCGTTTTGAGTGGATCGTAGCGGCGCTGGGCGCGGAGTACGTGCACGGGCTCCGATCTCATCGCTGCCAAGTGGTGCTGCAAGCAGATCTTGGAACTCGCCTCGACTCGGTGGGGCGCTGGAGCTCGTGGAGCCGTCCGTGACGGACTCATCCGTGTCGATGGGCTCGTCGTGCCCAGGACCACCCTGTGCATCACGTTGCACGTTGTCGCCCTCACCGCCCTCGAAGAAGTCGTCGTCGGGGTCAGCCTCGAACGAGAAGTCGGGCTCCACGAAGCCTTGGTCCTGGTCGGCCTCATCGTCGATCTCGATGACATTGGCCTTGTCATCAATGGCCTGCTTGGCCTCCTTGGCGCGTTTGATGTTCGGTGGCATCTCCGGCATGCCCGTCGGCTTGCGAGCACTGTACAGCATCTTGAACTTGCGCCGCAAGCTCTCAATGTCGCGCTCCGGTGCTCCGCGGGCGCGACCAGCGTTGTAGGTCACAGCGAGGCGCTCCCACTCGTCTCGGCCCAGCGGGAGCACTTGCTCGGTGAGGTGTAGAAGGCGGTCAATGTCCAACATCGTGTAGTTCGTGCTGCCGGAGTTCTTGCCCATCTACAGACACAGGAAACACACAACGGCAGTCAGTTAGCTAGCGAGCGAGCGAAGCACAGGCGACGACGACGCACGGGAGATGGAGCTTAGCGAGGAGGCGAACGAAGGTGCGCTTGGTCAGAAGTGCTTGTGAGCTGGCAAAAAGAAAAGTGAGAGAAGCCGCCGACCATGCGGCGTGCTGAGCGTCTCGACCAAGCCGTACTCACCTGCTACCAAGCCGTACTCACCGATCTTCAAAAGACGCTGCCGTCGGCGAACTTCAACGCGGGAAATCTGCGCGCGCAAATTGCCGCCACAGCAGACTACGCGTTCGAAACATCGAAGGAACTCTTCGGATGCGCCTTGGCGCCAAAACCCATGGCACCCACGTCGAAGTCAACACCCACGTCGGATTCTCAGTGAGATTCATATCATCAAAGCTAAAGCAACAATGAACGCACATCCTTCAGTCACATTGAATTCATTCATCCATGCATTCTTCTCACAAACCGCCTACATGCAGCGCCCTTGGTCTGTCAGCAATGCCTTCACGGATCTTGCTCGTCTTGAATGTCGCTGTGGCGGCACTCAGCGACCTCGCAGCGGCAGACAAACCGGAGGTCGTCGCCGTAGTCCACGGTCACCTCCTCGCCGCGACAGATGGCCCGCGTAGTCACCACAACCACCGTCGTACGACGGCCATTAGACAGCTCGAGGAACGCCGCCGCCGGCCTGCACGAATGATTCACGAACCGCATTAGGCTCCCCATGCGCTCCGCGTTGATTGCAGCGCACACGCCGGTCGCCGGCTTCTCGGGTCGCTGCTTCAACACGAGCCTGTAGCCCTGGTTGCGCGGTCGATTGGCTCGAGAAGAGCTCATGTGCTCAATCTCGCCGAGGTACTGGCCCAGCACTACGCCAGCTTCGATGTCTTCACCAGCCACGATCCCCAACACCCGCGTGCGCTGGTTGCGCCCGAGGAACACTTTGGTCGAATCCTCCAGGCCGTTGCCGCACTTCCCAGAGTACGGGCAGCACTTTGGGCTGCAGAACACGTGCATCAGCGCGTTGCGACAGGAGTTCGCGCGGCACGAGTTCCAGCAGTTGCACGACCCGAAGTGATGCACCGCTGGAAAGATCGTAGCCAGCGGGTTGAAGTTCTCGCGCAAGTGCGCAACACTGTAGGGCCAGCGCGCTGGCACGAAGATGTCGCCCGGTCGAGACGCCTGTCGTCGAGCCAGCGGTGCCAGATCCACTATGGACGGAGCTGCCGCTTGCACGGCAGCGGCAGTACGGACAGCGCGCTGGGGCGTGGGGCTTTGGCGGGCGTACGGGGCAGCGGCGTCTCGGCGTGCTTGGCGGTCTTGGCGGCGTGGGTAAGACGTCTTTGTCGTCCTCGGGCGCGGCGGGGCTCTTGGTGGCGTCTCCAGCAGCACTGGAGACGAAGTCGTCGGGCTTCGACACGCACGCGTCTCCGTTGGTGGCGACGTTTGCGTTGGCTGCGGCGTCTCTGGTGGCGGTGGGTTCGTCGCGCTCTTGGACCGACGCTTGGTCCGCTCCGGAGACAGCCACGGCGGCGTAGCCGTCCCCGTTGCGCTCGAGTCGCCGTCTGTTCCGCAGGATCGGCGGCTGTGGTCGTGGTTCGGCGCCGCAGCGACGTTCGGCGGCGTGTTCTCGTCGCTCGAAGAGTCCTCGATGCAACGCAGCTGCCAGTGGATGGCAGAGTGCACGAGGCGCACCATGTCCCTGCATGCCAACAGAGAGAGTCAGCCACAGCAAGCAGGAGAGCAGCAGCTTGCAGCACACACATACCTTTCTGAGAGTCGGCGGAGGTCGACTTCGCGCCTTCGCCGTCCGATTCGAAAGTGAGCGCAACTTCAAGTTGTCGGCAGGAAGATATAATCGAGGCGATAAGCCGCCAGAGTGAATGAAACACCTTCAAGAATGATGGTCATATTAAACTATACAAACAGCAAGATAAAACTTTATGATGGCTACACGACATAAAGGTAGGGGAAGGGCCACTTATCGAGACCGATTTCGCGTCTCCGCGGATTTACGTCGGGCTTATGACCCCGACATATCACTGCAGATAAGCCGCTCGACTGAGCCATATTTGGCAGGCGTCCAATGGATATGTATGTGCGCATACGACCTCACTCGGACACGAAAGTTTGTAAAGTTTTGCGGCATTAATACTGGTACAGTTGTGCGGGTCGTCCGTCTACTGGAAGTCGATCCACGTGGGAAATGGCTCCACGACCACACTGATTGCGAGTCCTGCTGCACCGCTGTACGTATGTGTGTGTGCGTACATGTACTTTCGGCTTAGCATTTGAAGTACGGAGAAAACGCGCCACCGATACAACACTCCATTCATGGGGTCAGATCTCATTTGCCATACGAGGACTGTCCGTTTGAGCTTCCTGCTCTGGAGGAGATGACCTCGTGATAGCTGAACGCTCAGTATAGACCTCGTCGATATAACATTACTACTTGTTTTCGACGTTACCACCCTCACCAGCGCAAAGGAACTCAAATTCGGCCATGATGGGCACGTGGTCGCTACCGAAGACGGAGTTGGGGATGCCGTTGTAGTTGCCATGGAGACCAGATGGCAGGCGACCGGAACGGTTCAAGCTGTCTGACATCGCCAAACGGTTAAACCAGTTTCCAGGTCCGTCTTCTGCGCGCAGTACACTCTCCGGAGGAATCTCAAGTACACGCGAGGGCACCAAGCTGCTCTTTGAGTACCAGATGTAGTCGATCGTCCAGCACCGCCGAAAGTTCACGGTCGTGTGGGGCGGCTCGGCCTTCTTCCCCTCTTCCACCTTGAGAGACTGCAACGTGTCCTCAGAGTGTTCCAACGCACTCACCAGCGCGTTCGGTTTGTAGAAAGCGTACGCGCTGCGAAAAGCTTCGCTTACGCCCTCCAAGTTGGGCTTTTGCATGAAGGAGTTCTCCATGTACTCGTAAATCGGCGATTCTGGCGAGTTGTTAAAGTCGCCGCAAAGCACGATAGGTACGTGATTCTGGCCAGTTGCGGTACCAGACAACTCGCGCTCGTACTTGTCCCTCACATCGCAGCTCATGCGGATCACTTCTTCCTCTAGTTCAAGCAGCTCAGCCATCTGATGGTCCACCTTCCTGAAAATGGATCAAACAATATACAGAAAACGGTTAACCAGCCCCAGCGTCATTCAGTATAGCGAGCACGCAAAACGTACTTTGCGTTCCACCACAAGTGCGTGCATCCGACCAAAACAAACTGCGCAAAGTGGCGCATCTTCAGCAACGCCAACACGGCAACACGGTCGTGCGGGTCATGGTAGTTCACTGCCTCAAACTCCTTTAGCTCGAATTTGTCTTTCCTAGACATCAACCCCGAGAACCATCGTTAACCCGTAGCGCAAAAATAACAGTACAGTGCCTTCGCTTACTTGTAGAAAATGCCGCAGCCGTCGTGCTTCTTCTCGCCAGACCAGTTCGATACGTGAATCGACGGGCGCTTGACGTACACGCTCTCGTATCCTCGGTCCTGCAGCTCCGGCTTGAAGAAACTGATGCAACCAAGTTGTCATCATCACTTGTCAATACTTGACACTACTCCCCGGGACAATAAGCTTCAATTACAAAACGGCACGTACGTCCAGTAGTCACTCAGCTCCTCGAGACACAGAACGTCGGCATCCAGAGCCTCCAGCTGCCTCAGCAACGCCATCTTGCGGTTCTCCCAATTAAGACTTGACTCCAATACGTAAGGGAAGTGGTTGCGCGTCGCCAAGTTGCTGGCCAGGATGTTCAACTGCCACAAGCACAAGCAAATCAAGTCGGCGACCGGTATGACTCGCCCTCATAGCGCCTCCTTAAGCGGCTGTACCTGAACCACCGTGATCTTCTGCTTGCTGAGCTTGCTGGGGTCCGCCTGCTCGAGCTCCGTAGCACAGGGCAGCAGCCGCGCCGTCGAAAGCGGTCTGGAGCCGGAGGTGCACAGCCTTCGGCAGCTGAAGGCGCGCCAGAGCTTCGCGTTGTGTCTGGACAGCGAAACGGACGCCAGCATGGCCACGCCCATGCCCAAGCACACCGCCGCGGGGCGTCCGGCGAGCGACACACTCATGGTGGACGGTCCAGAAGAGAAGGAAGGCGCGTGCCTCGGGCAGCGATGACCTCAACGTTCCCCTTGCGAATCCCTCTTGTACGAGCGTCATGCATAGAGCTCAGGTTAATGTGCGAAACATAAGGTTACTTAAGTAGCATTAGTGTGGACCACGTCCGGTCTTAGTATTGATGTGGCGTACTTAATGCCGTTACTTCTCTTTGTGCGGTCTCCGCGAATGGCCGCCATCCATTTGCCACGCACCGCCAACAGCAAGGCGCGGTCATTTTGGATTCAGGTTACTGTCAGTCCAAAGCTACTGGTGCGTCCCGAGTCGTCTGCTGTTTTGATTTGGCTGCCTCCTCCGGGTGCTGACGTGTTGCTTCCTCTCATTTCTTTTATTGCAGCCCTCTATCCAACATGTCCCTTGTCAACAAGCCGAAGACCGTCGAGGCGGAGGAGACCCGCATCCACCGCATTCGCATTACGCTCTCGAGTTGTAACGTGAAGAACCTGGAGAAGGTGTGCGCTGACCTCAAGCGTGGCGCCGTCGACAAGAACCTGAAGGTGTCGGGCCCCGTGCGTCTCCCCACCAAGATCCTGCGTCTTACCACGCGCAAGTCGCCCTGTGGTGAGGGTACCAACACGTGGGACCGCTTCGAGATGCGCATCCACAAGCGTATCATCGACCTGCACGCCCCCTCGGACATCGTGAAGCAGATCACGTCGATCTCGATCGAGCCCGGTGTCGAGGTCGAGGTGACCATCGCCGACTCTGCCTAAGCGCGTTGTCTGTGACCGGTTTCCTGGCCTGTTCTTTCGCTGGCTAGCGCACTCCACCCAGAAGTTCGGGGCGTTGCTTGCTGCGCCTCGCGACTCGTGAGCGTAATGGGGGAAGGATTGTACTAAGCGCCGTTGAGGCGTGAATATAATTCTAAACCCACGACTTTAGTGGGACATCAAACTCTGGCTCTTCTTGTGTTATTGCTGGCAATTGGCAACTTGGGGTTGCGATGTTGACAAACTTGTGGTCTGGCAGGTTCGTGGGCGTCTCTGTCTTACCAGCATGCGTGGCGAGTGCAATTGATGATCGAAAGGTGATGAAGGCGTATTTTGACGATGCAATGTGGGGAGCGGTTCTGATTTGATTCTCCACTAAGCCAATGCCAGGCCGTTTGATGAACCCCGTTACCTTTGCTAACTTGCTTGCGTGCCAAACGGCATGAGTGTCACCAACGTTGCATCAAAGTATGGCTCACACGAAGGTGACCCTCGTTCACTTCAACTTTACGCTAGCAGACCGCAGAAAACATTTTCAGCCAATCGTGTTGAGACTTTTGCGTCCGTACCGCGTCATTCGCCACACATCCTGCATCACGTCTTTGGGGACCTCCATGCGGCTCCACCGCTGTCTGCAGGCGCCGGTGCGGACTCGCAACCAGCGCAATGCATCTCCTTGCATCCCACAGGGGGTTGCAACGCCGTCCTCTATTCATCAACCTCGTCTACCGTTGGTACGTCGAATACGCGTGCCATGCAGTGAAATGACACAGCAGAATTTTGACATTGGTACTGCAGCGAGAGGCATCAACGTGGGCGTTGGCAGCCGACGGGCTGCAGCAGAAGTGGAAGGGACTGAAGCAGCGCACGGCATGGCGCTACAAGACGCTCAAGGATAAAGACACGGCCATCGTCTTCAGCGATGAAAAGCAAAAGGAAGTGCACTTGAAGCCGCGCAACCGACGGCTGGACGATCCTCTCGCCTGCCACAATGTGCTGGCAGCTGCGTCCACGTCAAGTTTGAACGGCATTTTGGGAGCCACCTCCCCCGAAGACTCGAGTCAGTTCTGCAGGACGATGGTGGGCTTCATGCTGCACTCGTGTACCCCGTCCGAGCGAGCGAAAGTGCTCGACGTGCTTACAAAGCAGCGGCTGGAGGAGGTTACGATTGCTAACCGCGCGCTGGTGATCAAAGCTATCCAGCGCTGCTTGATGTCGCCGCTGATCCGAGACAAGGCAGTGCTCCACAGTGCGGCGAAGAATGTGGTTTGCGGCACGTTTGGATTGGAGCTGTCGGTTCTGAAGGAGCAGATTCATTCGGATGAAGAGGCCTTTATCGACACCGCAGGCCACATTCAGTTTGAAGATGGCGTGGCTCTAGGTAAACCCTCATTTCGGCAAAGTGCCCATGCCCAAGAAGAACCCCCTCACTCTGGAGATCTCACCCAGCTCATTTTTGGAAACAAGAACATCACCGAAGTCGTCACTATGATGCAGCATATCGCGGTCGAGAGCATCAAGGTGAAAGAGCAACAGCCAGACCTGGTCAAGGTTGTGAGTGATATCGATGACACTCTTTTCCCGGGCTGGCTTGACAAGCGTTACCCGCTTCACATCCCGTACCCTGGCGTCTCGGATCTGTTCGCTAGACTTTCGCGTGGGCTGGCACAGGACGCGAATGGTGACACTGTGCGCCCGTCGATCACGTTCCTTACTGCAAGGCCTCGCGGTTGGCTGAGCGTAGGACGCTATTTGACGCTTCAGCACCTGAAAAGTCTTGGCGTTCCCAACGTAACCGTGCTTAATGGCTCGGTGAAAGGCCTCGTGAGCAACGAGAAGATCGCCAATCTCAAGCTGGACAACTTCTCTCGTTTTGCAGCGCTGTTCCCAGAGTTCAAGTTCGTCTTCTTCGGCGATTCGGGTCAAGGTGACGCCCTGCTGGCATCGCGCTTGCTTAAAAACTGCCCTGAGCAGGTGCTAGGCACTTTTATTCACGACGTGAATCCCATCTTCGCACTTACAGGAGACGGCGGCAGGAAGCGGGCTTATGCTGCGTAGGTGTCGTGGCATTGTTTGTTTTGCTACTGAAGGAAGCAGGTTAACTGATACTGTGTGGTTTTGGTGTTCACACAGGGAGGGGGTCGAGTTTTTCGGGACGTACGCGGGGGCTGCGCTGGCTGCACACAAGAAGGGTTTGATCTCCGCAGCGGATGTTGTGGCGGTCGCTGATGCCTCCGAAAAGGAGCTGGAGGAGATTCTCTTCGTAGGCCCCGAAGCGGATACTATGAAGACTGAGAGACGCCGCGAGTTGCAGCAAGACGTCAGTCGTATCGAGGCGTACATGCATGCCAAGGAGGCATGAACGACACCTGAGAGAGTTTTAGAGGCTTGTATCCAATCAAATTTGCCATTGTGATTTCTCCCCTGGCACCAGTCATGGATCGCGAGGAAGCGCGAGCACGCATGCTGCGCCTGTGGGTGGCGCTTGGCACAAGCGGTACTGTTCGTACCTCGATCCTCACCACGCAGAGGTGAGTCGATTACCCTCCTACGGCCAACCGGTACCAAACGTCAATTAAGCTCTCCTTTGTTGTTCAGCACCATGGTGCATGCAGACGCACTGGTCGCCAATGCAGGCCAAACGCTGTTCGCCTGCTCGAACCTGGATACGCCTCTGGGAACATACAAGCACGCCGTCATGCGGGATCAAGACATCGCGCAGCTGGAGCGGCCGCTAACTGCTGCAGAGCTGCGAGGACTGGTGCTCAACAACGCCACGTAAAGTGCGAGGCTTCGTGTCCAGACAAAATCTGCAAAAGCGTTATCATTCTCTATACATCTTCATCTTAAATAGTAGTGTACCGGTACGCGTCTCGGCGCTGCAGTGCAAGAGGCACTGCTAGACATTGGGGGAAAGTCATTAGGGTCTGCTTCAACTCGTTGCGGGCGCGCGTTGGAGTCGGAACGGGCACGGCACGGCGCACACAACGAGCGCAGTTAAGCAGAGCGGGTGGGCCCATGGATAGATAAAAAAAAAACACGGAGATGCTTGAGCTGGATCACCACAGTCGGAGAATCATCATCACGTCACGCTCGGGGGTCATCACAGACGAAGAATCATACTGGGTGCGGTCTCGCTTTCATCCGAAGGTGACGCGGTAGGGACATCGCTGCTGCTGGTGTCGGTGCTGGTGTTGCTGCTGGTGGTGGTGGTGTTGCTAACAGCCGCCGCAGCACTGCGGTCCTTGTTGTTCCACGTCGGCGTTGGAGCAGTGCTCACTGACGCTTCGCGAATCGCCGGGAAGACTGCAGCTGCTTGGGGGTAAGGCGACAAGGACGAAGACGACCCCGATGACGACAGTGACCCGCTGCTTGCGCTGATGATGGAAGGCGCGCTGCTCGTGCCCGTGTTTGCCGCAGCAACACCCCCAGTCATGCCGTCCTTCCCGTTGTCACTGGTGCTGCTGGAATCGCGCAGTCGATACAGCACATTGCTCGGCAGAGCTGGCCAGTCAATGATCAGGTGGCGAATCGACTGCTCCACGCGAGACTGGAACCTGCGCACGAGTGCCGCTGCGATTTCTTCCGGCAACTCCGAGTGGTGCTTGAGTGCCGTGCGCTTGAGCAGATCAACCAACTCGGTGAACGTCATGAGCACACCCATTTCCGCGCGCGCGTGAATCACACGCACCACGCCCGCTTCGTCTTCGAATGGGATATAGTTCGGCTCGCAGGGCATGTTTAGCTTGTGCTGTTGACGCTTCTTCAGGCGGCGATGGAGTGCCGCGAAGTGAACTCCGTGGGCCTTGGCAGCATTGCGCAGACTCATGCCGTGAATTGCGACGTCCTCCATAGCACGCTCCCACACCTTCGCCGGCACAAGGTTGCTCTGGCGATAGTTCCGGTCACTGGCGTAGCTGTCGGAATGTCCGTTGCTGCTGTCGGCGCTTGCACTGCGCCGGAACTTGTTGTCGTCTCGAGGTTGGCGTTGCGGCTGCCGGTAGTAGCCTAGACGCTGCTGCGGTAGCACGTTTTCCCCGCCGTCAGCAACGTCAACATCTTCCCAGCCGTATGCCGCACGGCGCCCTTGTATAGGGCTGCGTTGGTGCGGTGACAACGGAGGTGGGGCTGCAGGCTGGCGGTAGGTGCGGTTCTGGACCCAGCGCAGTTGATCTCCGCGGCGTTGGTGTTCGAGCTCATACTGCTGCTGCTCGAGCTCATACTGCTGCTGCTCGAGCTCATAGTTCCGGTTGTAGCGCTCCTGCTGCTGCCGTTGGGACGTTGCGCCCTTCAGGCTGTTGTCACTGGAGGTTCTGCTTCTTGCTCGAACCATGTCGTCCACGTCCACGAAGTTGTTCTCGCTCTTGAACATGGCAAGCCAACCAGCAGGCGGGAAGTCCGGGGGAAGCGCTCGACGCCCGTTGTGGCCCACGATCGCGCGCACCACGTCGACAATGTCGGCATCCGCGTAGCCCTCAAGTCGGTGGAATCGGCCATCGCTGGTTTCGTAATCGTCATACTGTTGCTGCTGCAGGAACTGTTCGCGAAGGATTCTTCGTTTAACTCGGGCGAGAGCTCGCACCCAGGCGGCGGTGTCATAACAGCCAGTGGTGCCACCGCCGGTAAGGGCAAGCCCATGGTACCGGTGGGGCTACCGCGACCGAGCGCTAGCGGATTCAGGCGCGGGAAGACGTAACGGTCACCCGATAAGCTAGCGCCACTGCCAGCGGTGCCTGCCGGGGCCGTGACTCGGATGGTGTCGCTGTTGCTCGGGCTGATGGAGGTGACTACGGCGGGGGCCGACCCGGGCAGCGACCGGGCCGGCGGCAGCGGCTGGTGCAAGAGGTGCGTCTGCTGCAGCGTGCGCTGGCGCACGAGTCGGTTCAGCGCGGTCTGCTGCAGCCCGAAGGCCTGCGCGGCTTGCCGCAGGGTGAGCCGGCGCTCGACGACGGCGTGGATGGCCTGCGCCCAGACGCGGTCGCTGGCAGGGCTGTCGGGGCTCCAGTCGCGGCGCATGCCCGGGGTGCTCATGGCGGGGAGGGGGTACTTGTTTCTTGGTCGGACGCGAGCCAGGTCACGGGGGGGGGGGGGCAGTCGAGGCACTGCGGCAAATTGAAGACTGGATCCGAGTCGAGGACGCTACACTTGTCCTTTGTATGGAACAGGCCGCCGAATGCAGCCGAACGATACGCTGTAACGAGAAGGAGCGACAGGGCGGTCGAACGAAAGAGTACACATGTACGGTAGGATGCAACAGAGCCGCAGAAACGCGTCGGAGGACGCCGGCAAGAGGCGGGGTTTATGACGGGGCAGAGTCCGCACTCAAGCGTGTTCTGGGCGGAATGCGGTCAAACGACATATTTCGTTTAACAGGCTATGCCTGTTCGGAGGGGAGTTTTAACTCAGCGGGCGCCCCTAGCCCTCGAACCTCGGTGGCTGCAAGCTTTGGGACGGAGGGCTTGAACGTTGCAGGCGCGGCAGCATGGGTGGTGCCTTGCTGTTGCTGAGATCTGCTATTCCTGGCCCGCCGAGCACGCTGTGAATGCCGCCTTGACTGATCGGACGGAGGCTCCGTTTCGCTGTCGACCTACCGCAGCTACGGGCATGGGTCTTGCCCGATTGCTGGCGACGGTGTAGCGCGCGGCTGGACGCAACTTGCGTCGCGCGAGCTCTTTGCTAGAAAGGGGAGGCGTCGTTTCAGCGGCCCTTGGCTTCCCGCACGGAGGACGCGAGCGAGGAAGCTTTTAAATATTGCTTTGGTACGTGCCCTTCTTGCCAAGGCAAAGGCGCAGCGCTCACCAACAAGCATCGGGATCGAGCGCAACAAGTCGCGGCCTATATCGCGGGTCCCATCGAGGCTCAGAACGAGCCGCGCGAGTCGGTCTGAAAACGGTTCTTCACTGCTTGCGTAGGATTCGGGGCAGCAGCAATTTGGCGCGCCCCCTTTGTCGATATAGTTTTTTATCGATCGCAAGCGTCCCCCACGCGTCACAAGAGCCTTCTGCGCTAACTTATTACGCTTTTGAGCGCGCTGCTCGAGCAGCACGCGTTGGCCAGCCGCCACACTCGAAACCTCGTTTCCAGGCGCAGGAGGAAACACGAGTTTCAAATGTTTAGCGAGAGTGATGGCGCTGGCGAGAGTGCGGTAGGAAAAGTGAACCGCGGTTGACCGGTTAAGACAAACCCAACTTTCGTCAGCTTCACAACATTGTTAACAATATTGTCAACAATTTTGTGTGTGAAAAAGTATTTACCCGGCCGACCCCGACGCGTCCGACGTAAGGCATAATTTCACGATGTATAGTGTGCGGCAATGACTGGGTCACTTGAGGAACAGGCGAGCTTGAGGGGCAAAGTCAGCTTGATCGAAATCTCGCGAGGGCGGGCAGGCGCTACCGACACCTCTGTTCTTCAGTGGCGAGGCAACGCAACTGTGCAAGCATCAACTTGAGCTTAATCGACGAGACCACCGCACGATGACGGCCGTTTCGGCTATGCGGCGCTGTGTCTACATGAAGTGTGAGATACACGGCAGTCACGCTTTAGCTGCTGAGCTAAGGACTAAGAGAGCGGAGAAGTTGTCGCTGCTTCTGGCTGAGGTGACTGCCGTGTATCTAAGGACTAAGAGAGCGGAGAAGTTGTCGCTGCTTCTGGCTGAGGTGACTGCCGTGTATCTCACACTTCATGTAGACACAGCGCCGCATAGCCGAAACGGCCGTCATCGTGCGGTGGTCTCGTCGATTAAGCTCAAGTTGATGCTTGCACAGTTGCGTTGCCTCGCCACTGAAGAACAGAGGTGTCGGTAGCGCCTGCCCGCCCTCGCGAGATTTCGATCAAGCTGACTTTGCCCCTCAAGCTCGCCTGTTCCTCAAGTGACCCAGTCATTGCCGCACACTATACATCGTGAAATTATGCCTTACGTCGGACGCGTCGGTCGGACGCCAGGTCGGCCGGGTAAATACTTTTTCACACACAAAATTGTTGACAATATTGTTAACAAAGTTGTGAAGCTGACGAAAGTTGGGTTTGTCTTAACCGGTCAACCGCGGTTCACTTTTCCTACCGCACTCTCGCCAGCGCCATCACTCTCGCTAAACATTTGAAACTCGTGTTTCCTCCTGCCCCTGGAAACGAGGTTTCGAGTGTGGCGGCTGGCCAACGCGTGCTGCTCGAGCAGCGCGCTCAAAAGCGTAATAAGTTAGCGCAGAAGGCTCTTGTGACGCGTGGGGGACGCTTGCGATCGATAAAAAACTATATCGACAAAGGGGGCGCGCCAAATTGCTGCTGCCCCGAATCCTACGCAAGCAGTGAAGAACCGTTTTCAGACCGACTCGCGCGGCTCGTTCTGAGCCTCGATGGGACCCGCGATATAGGCCGCGACTTGTTGCGCTCGATCCCGATGCTTGTTGGTGAGCGCTGCGCCTTTGCCTTGGCAAGAAGGGCACGTACCAAAGCAATATTTAAAAGCTTCCTCGCTCGCGTCCTCCGTGCGGGAAGCCAAGGGCCGCTGAAACGACGCCTCCCCTTTCTAGCAAAGAGCTCGCGCGACGCAAGTTGCGTCCAGCCGCGCGCTACACCGTCGCCAGCAATCGGGCAAGACCCATGCCCGTAGCTGCGGTAGGTCGACAGCGAAACGGAGCCTCCGTCCGATCAGTCAAGGCGGCATTCACAGCGTGCTCGGCGGGCCAGGAATAGCAGATCTCAGCAACAGCAAGGCACCACCCATGCTGCCGCGCCTGCAACGTTCAAGCCCTCCGTCCCAAAGCTTGCAGCCACCGAGGTTCGAGGGCTAGGGGCGCCCGCTGAGTTAAAACTCCCCTCCGAACAGGCATAGCCTGTTAAACGAAATATGTCGTTTGACCGCATTCCGCCCAGAACACGCTTGAGTGCGGACTCTGCCCCGTCATAAACCCCGCCTCTTGCCGGCGTCCTCCGACGCGTTTCTGCGGCTCTGTTGCATCCTACCGTACATGTGTACTCTTTCGTTCGACCGCCCTGTCGCTCCTTCTCGTTACAGCGTATCGTTCGGCTGCATTCGGCGGCCTGTTCCATACAAAGGACAAGTGTAGCGTCCTCGACTCGGATCCAGTCTTCAATTTGCCGCAGTGCCTCGACTGCCCCCCCCCCCGTGACCTGGCTCGCGTCCGACCAAGAAACAAGTACCCCCTCCCCGCCATGAGCACCCCGGGCATGCGCCGCGACTGGAGCCCCGACAGCCCTGCCAGCGACCGCGTCTGGGCGCAGGCCATCCACGCCGTCGTCGAGCGCCGGCTCACCCTGCGGCAAGCCGCGCAGGCCTTCGGGCTGCAGCAGACCGCGCTGAACCGACTCGTGCGCCAGCGCACGCTGCAGCAGACGCGCCTCTTGCACCAGCCGCTGCCGCCGGCCCGGTCGCTGCCCGGGTCGGCCCCCGCCGTAGTCACCTCCATCAGCCCGAGCAACAGCGATGGCAGTGGCGCTAGCATGAACAGCTACGTGTTGAACCCGCTGGTGGTCATGACGCCGCCGTCGCAGCAGCAAAAGGATGCGCTTACCATGTACACAGCGATCCTTCTTTTGGTGTATTTAGCCAGGTACTGTGATTTCTTCGTCTTGCAAATTGTACCAGATTGCGGTTTGCTGCACTGTGTGGCAATGGACGCCTACCAGAATTGACATTTCGTCGACATAAAGTGTTTCTCTAAATTCGTCTCTAAATATAAATTGTGCAGAGGTCGATATATGTGAGAGGTCGAGCTTTATGACACCAAGTTGCTATAAAAGGGTGGCCAATACTTTATCCAAGATAAATGTATGCAGTTGCACAATGAGGGGGTGAAGTGACCCTTCGTTTATTGAGACGGTATTTACGTCTGATAAAGATAAGTTTTCTTAAATCTACTTATGGAGAGAGTTAATGCATATCTGGTAGGCGTCCAATGCTCATTGAGGAGTAATTAAGCTTACATAACTTTAGTAAGCCTTCAAGCAAGTATTGAAGACCACACATAAACTGTACACAAATGTACCCATTGCCATGCTAGAAAAAAAATCCAACTCGATCAGATTTTAATCGCACTTTCAAGATCCCTTCTTGGTCAGCCATGTACGCCGCCGGCACGCCTCCCCCCGGGGCCGTTCGCCCGCCCACGTCGTCCGTCGAGCTTTCTCTAAGCGCCAAGGACCTCAAGGACCGCGACATCATCTCCAAATCCGACCCGTTCGCCGTGCTCTACATGAAAAGTAAGCCGCGCAAGTGCCATCGCCCGTCCTTCCCGTAGCTTTTAACCTTTTTCCTCCCTTATAGGCGGCGCTGGGTGGTCCCAAGTGGGCAAAACGGAGGCGAAGAAGGATGACCTGAACCCGAAATGGGTCAAGCTCTTCGTCGTGGAGTACCACTTCGAGTCCGTGCAGCAACTCAAGGTGGAGGTGTACGACCAGGACAGCTCGTCCCCTGACAAGCTCAAGGAGCAGGACTTCATCGGAGGCGCCGAGTTCACCCTGGGCCAGCTCATGGGAGCTCCGGGCCAAAGTGGGTCCTTCCTGCTCGCCCGGGGCAAGAACAAGTCCAAGCACCAGGGCTCGCTGCTCGTGAGGGCCGAGGAGGTCAAGACCTCCAGTGAATCCGCACGTCTCCGCTTCTCCGCCATAGCGTTGGCCAATATGGACGGCATGTTCAGCAAAAGCGACCCGTTCCTTACAATCAGCCGCCTGAGGGAGGACGGAAGCTCGTGGACGCAGGTCTACCGAACAGAGACCATCGACAACAACCTGAACCCCAGTTGGAGACGCTTCGATCTGCCACTGCAGCAGCTGTGCAATGGAGACCACCGTCGCCCGCTGAGACTGGAGGTGTTCGATGAAGACCGCGGTGGCAAGTTCGAACTTATCGGACAAGTGCAAACCACGCTGGAGGAGATTATCGGGAAGCGAGGCACCAACTACACCCTGCATAATGAGGCTCTGCAAAAGAAGAAAGGCAAGAAGTACACGAATGCGGGGCTGCTTGCGGTTGCGGAGGTGGATCTCTACCGAGAGCACAGCTTCGTCGATTTCCGTACGTGTATATATATATATCGTTATGCTTGGTCTCGGAAATTGGGTGGTAGGATCTAATGGTTGTTTGTGGCGTTTGTGTGTTCAGTTAGCGGTGGCCTAGAGATGAACCTGATTATCGGTATCGACTACACGGCATCGAACGGCCCGCCCAGCGATCCGCGCAGGTACAATACTACTATATGATATAGAGGTGGTCGTCTAATTCGACTACTCTGTGGTGTATTTATGAACAGTCTGCACTTTATCGATCCTCGGGGTCCAAACCAGTACCAGCACGCGATCTCGTCCACGGTCTCTATTTTGCAAGAATACGACGCAGACAAGCAGTTCCCAGTGTACGGGTTTGGAGGCATCCCTCCTGGAGCGTTGGACGTGGACCACTGCTTTCCGCTCAATCTGAATCCGTCGAACCCCGAAGTTGCGGGCTGTCAGGGTGTGCTGCAGGTAAAGTTTGTGACGTTAGCTTGTGGTGCAGTCAGTCTTACTCACAAAGCGAACACGTTTTACGATCGATTGTCCAGCTCTATTCGTCGTCTCTTGGTCATGTTCGGCTTCACGGTCCGACCTTCTTTGCCCCGTAAGGCATTATTTGGTGTGCTGAGATGAGAAGAGCATCATTAATTTAGTGTTCTATGTGCGACAACACTGACAGGCTTATCAATCAGGCGAGCCGAATTGCGATTCAGCTGAATGGTCCTCGCAAACAGAAGTACTTTGTACTGCTCATTATCACCGGTATAAGCTGCTGCAAGCCCGTGTACCGCCGCGTAGACTAAGTGCAGTGTTCTATGCTGTGTATCAGATGGGGCGATCATGGATATGCAGGGGACGATTGACGCGATTGTTGAGGCATCCCAGACATCTCCACTTTCGGTGAGCACCAGCAAGTGTATCCTACTGAGATGTTTTGCTAACATTGGACGATATTTTTCTCGCAGATTGTGATTATTGGCGTTGGACCCGCGGACTTCTCATCCATGGTCGCTCTCGATGGGGACGGAGGAAAGCTCCGTGCTAGCAATGGACGGGTCTCATCTCGTGACATGTACGTATTTGCTTTTATTACAAGATATACTGTGTTGCTACCTATCGTTTCTGACGCGAGACCTTGGTGAATGCACAATAGTGTCCAATTTGTACCTTACAATCGGTTCGCGGGCTATCCGGACGCTCTGACTCGCGAAACGCTTGCTGAAATTCCGCGTCAACTGTGCCAGTACATGAAAGTGAGGGGCATTACGCCCAACCCAGCCCTGCCGCCCACGTATCACCTGTTCACGGAGCCTACGGGGTCTGAGCCAAGTGCACCGCCTTCAGCGTCGCCTGCTCCCCCTGCCGCGGTGTCTCCGCCTGCACAGCTGCAGCAGCCTGCTCAAGTGCACCAACCACCCCCAGGCCAATACGCTCCGGGATATGGCGCGCCATCTCCGCAAGGGTACCAGCAGTATCCCGCTCAAGGTCAGCCCCAGCAACCTTCGCCGGGCCAGTATAGTCAAGGTTACGGTGCTCCACCTCCGCAAGGCCAACAGCAGTATCCACCGCAGCAAGGATACCCTCCTCAAGGATACCAGCAGGGTCCGCCACAAACCTTCCAGCCGCAAGCAGGCTATCCTCCGCAACAGCAAGGATACCCTCCTCAAGGTTACCAGCAGGGTCCGCCACAAACCTTCCAGCCACAAGCAGGCTATCCTCCTCAAGGTCCTCCCCATGGAGCGACTCCTGGGTACCCAGGCTACGGTGGATAATTGCAAATGTCCGCGCGTTCAGGAAGAGGCAACTCGGAACCATTTTGTTTTGATCTCAAGGCCTACCTACATGAAGTTAGCTATCTGCTTGATGACATCATTTGTTGTCTAAAGGAACTGCTTCAGCAATTGCCTCTTGTATCGCCATGCCTCGGACTTTGACGAGGCCAGTTGGTCGTGGAGCTTCTTGATTTCTAGTTGCAGTGACTGCATGGCTTCTTCGTCTAGCCCAGCGTCGTTGGAGTCGCTCTCGGATCGCCCTTCGCCTTCGTTGGATGGCGTGCATGTCTGCTGGCGCCAGCGGTGGAAATATGAAGCCGTCCTCTTCACCTGTGAACAGGTTCGCGACAATGTTTAGCAAAGCGTATCAACACTACTCAACAAGTATGAACAAACTGCACTCCACTCACTGTGGTTTGATCGATAATGTGACTGATCCGCTCGACTGCGATCATGCGGTTCCAGCACGAAAGCGCTTGGGCTTGGAAAGTGTGCACCTGCAGTTGTTGCGCTTGCGTCCTCCACTTATTAAAGCATCGGAGCTTCTTGCGAGATTCAAGGTGCAACACGATGCGGTGCATATGCAGCACAGCATTCAGCCGCAGCGTCCTCGTGTTGGAAGTTTGTATTTTCCAGCGACAGAAAAGTTCTTTCGCTGCTTGGTTCAGCTTGGCATGGCGGATGAGAAGCGTCTTCTTGAGAGCTTCGAACCGGCGAGTGCGAACCTGTTCCAGCTGCATGCGCACAAGCACCTCGTCCAGCGTTCCAATGGAGAAATCGCTCTCAGCCGGTGCGCGCTGACTGAGCGTTCCCGGAGTAAACTCGGCCTGTGCCTGAAGGTAGGCAACCCGTTGATCGATCTGAGAGCGTTGCAGTGCGTGCTTCATCTCCAGTCGAATGCTGTATCGATCCTCGTCCATCGCACTCTCTTTCTCTTTCGCTCGAACGGCTTCATCGTGTCGCCACTCATTCAAGCGGCGTTCACACTCCAACTTCATGTGCTCCACCACGTTCGAGTAGTCGAGCTGAGCCTCGTGCAGCGCTAACGACACCGCCATCTTCTGCCTCTCCGCAGCTTGTTCCTCCGTCAACTCAAGCTTCTGACGAAGCAGCTCAATATCTCGCTTGTACTTCTCAATGCGCTCGCCAAAATCTAAACATCCATCGGCGAAGGTGTCGGAGACTAAGCTCAAGCTACTTCGTGGACTCGGGGTGTTCTTGCTCACGGGTGGGAGCAAGCTCTGGCTGGTGGCATCAGCTCGCGACGCCTGAAGCGAGCTAAGCTTGAATATCGCGCTTTGGCGGGCGCGCTCTGCATCTTCGTAACGAGTTTGAGCTTCCTCGAGCAGGGCCACAAGCGAAGCCATCCGCTCACGTTCACTAGCTTGAAGTGCTAGTACCACATCTTTTTCCTGCCTGAACGCGTCGCTGGCGTTCAGCGCGTCTTTCAGAGAGGCCTCGAGCATCTCGACACGGCGCTCGGTAGCTTGGAATGTCATCTGTTGACTGGCATTGCGATCTCGTAGCAGTTGCACTTCGTTCTCAAGCTCTTGCTTCTCCCTCTCAAGTCGTTGAATGTACGTACACAGCTCCGAGTTGCCATCTCCTTCATTTGATTCTCCATCATCTTCGTATATGAAGCTGTCGGTGTCGTCTTCAAGAACGGGAAAACTCGCCAGTCGCGTCCGCGACGCCTTTGGCTCTGCGTCCTCCATGTCCATCTTGCTTGGCGCCGCAGGGCGAAGATCAGATGCGTTCATGGGCAATGAGGTGACTGCCGGTAGCGCAGAGGATTTATCTTGAGGGCTCGTAGTTTCAAAACGACGTCACCTGCCAACAGCTCTCGATTGTTGCAGCCCCAAATAGCCACGGCATGCCAACGGAACGAGCAGAAGCCGAAGGCACCCGCTCATCTGAGCAGATCGAACCCCCTTCGCCGTTCTTGCCTAAGAATCCGAGGATGTCTCCTCCGTAAGACAATTCAGCGCCGAACATGCGACTCGGGGCCACCCATTGTTGAAAACCCGAGGGAAAGTGACGACAAGGAATACTTAGTCCCGTGGAAGCAGCAGCTCCGGGGTATCTGCATCCAGCATGGGCTGCGTGAATTCGGTGCCGAACCAAGTGGGGCAGACGTTCGACCCTGTCATCGTGAGCGATGACGCCGTCGGTAAGACGATCGCTCACGAACACCTCCACTTTCAATCGCAATAGCTCACCAGTTGATTGTGTCTGTGCCCTCCAGAGCGCAAGATGAGTATCCTCCTGCGCGAGAAGCGCAAGGCCGCACAACGCCGTGGAGATATCTTCGGTGAGAGCGTCCAATTCGACACCCCGCTGGAGCTCAAGAGCGTCGTGAAATCGGCCGAGTCCACTGGGATCATTCGGCAAGCGCTTCTCAACAACTTCCTCTTCTACACGATCGGCCACAGCGACATCGACTCGATCGTCGACTTTATGACGGAGAAATCTGCGGTAGCAGGCGAAGTCATCATCACGGAGGACGACCCGGGCGACTTCTTCTACGTCGTCGAGACGGGCTTGTTCTCCATCTCAGTGCACGGAAATGTCGTCAATACGGTCCAACGAGGTGCCACGTTCGGCGAGTTGGCGCTGGTGTACAATTGCCCGCGCACTGCTACCGTCACCTGCTCGCAGTCTGGTCGTCTTTGGGCTCTCGACCGCGTGACGTTCCGCCGGTTGGTAGCTCGCATCCAGTCGGAGCAGATCGGCGAGTGCAAGAACGCACTGCGTAAAGTCTCTCTGCTGCACGCGTTGACTGAAACCCAACTCAGCCAGCTCGCCGAAGCAGCGCAGTTCGTCAAGTTCGCGAAGGGGGATCGAATCATCAAAAAGGGCGAGCGGGGCAACGTCCTGTACATCATCAAGAGCGGTGCTGTCGTCTGTACCGATGTCGGCGATGGCCACCGCATGGAATCGGTTCGCCTCACTGAGAACGACTACTTCGGCGAGCGCGCGCTCATGACCCACGAGCCCCGAGCGGCAAATGTGACGGCGGAAACGGACGTGACTCTCATTGCGCTGGACCGGCAAGCGTTTGACGACCAACTGGGCAGTCTCCGCGAAGTGATCGACCACAACATGAGCATGCGCGTGCTGCAGTCCATCCCGATGTTGAAGGTCCTCTCGACCAACGAGAAAGAAAAGCTCTTCTTGGCGCTGGAACCGGTTTCCTTCGCTGACGGCGAGTTCGTGATCAAGGAGGGCGACCACGGCACCACCTTCTACATCATCAAGAGCGGTTCAGCCGTTGTCGCGAAATCCATCACCAGCACGGATGAGAATGGGGCCTCGACCACGGAGAAGAGGCAGGTAGCGACGCTCAGCACCGGCAACTTCTTCGGCGAGATGAGTTTGCTTCACGGTGAGCCTCGACAAGCTGACGTGGTCGCAAACGGAACCTTGGAGTGCCTGTCGCTCGACCAGGGCAAGTTTGTGGAGCTACTGGGCCCAATTCAAGACATCCTGAACCGCGAGGCCGAGGAGCGGAAGAGCGCCTTGAAGATGCAGGAGCAGAAGCAGATCAAGTTAGACGAACTGGAGGTCATGCGCACGCTGGGCTCCGGAACTTTCGGTCGTGTAAAGCTGGTGCGGCACAAACCTACAGGCGCCGCATACGCGCTCAAGGTGCTCAACAAGGCGTCTGTGGTGGCATACAAGCAGCAACGGAATGTGGTGAACGAAAAGTCAGTCATGGCTCAGTGCAACCACCCGTTCCTGCTCAAACTGTGTACAACGTACAAGGACGCAGCGAGACTGTACCTGCTCATCGAGTTCGTGCAGGGTGGCGAGCTGTTCACGTACTTGCACTCCACGCCGTCGTCACCAGGTCGACTACCGAACGACCACGCGCGATTCTACGCGAGTCACGTGCTCATGGCGCTCGAGTATCTCCACGAGCGCTGCATTGTTTACCGAGACCTGAAACCCGAGAACCTGCTCATCGACCCACAGGGATACCTCAAGGTTGTAGACTTCGGCTTCGCCAAGGTGGTGGACGATCGGACCTACACGCTGTGTGGCACCACTGAGTACCTAGCACCCGAGCTCGTGCTCGGTAAGGGCCACAACCGCGGTGTCGACTACTGGGCACTGGGCATCTTGATATACGAGATGGTCGTCGGCCACTCGCCCTTCGCGGGATCGAACCAGATCGACCAGATGCAGATCTGCCGGAACATTGTCAAGGAGAAAGTCGAATTCCCAGGGTGGGTGAGCTCGCCGTGCCGCGACATCATCTTGAAACTCCTGGAGCGCGACCTCACCAAGAGGTTGGGTCTGACCCACGGTGGCGCGCGGGCCATCCGATCACACGCCTGGTTCGCTAAGCTGGACTGGGACGCCATGCTGCAGAAGAAGGTCAACGCGCCGTACAGACCCAAACTCACAGACCCGCTGGACGCCTCCAAGTTTGAGGCCATCAACGACCATGATGAAGAAGCTCCAGCGTACACGATGGAAGGCCACGAATGGGACAAAGACTTCTAAGAACCAACCACAACACTACAAAGCCAATCAACTGTAAAGAGGTTATACCATAATATAGATTGCAGTAAGTACACCCCAAGGCGAGCGCAGGCGTAAGACTCAGTTCTTTTTCTTCTTGGCGCGAACCTTCTTCTTGGTCGACTTCTTCATGGACAGCGGGTTGGGCCCCTTGGCGCGCTTCTTCGTGAGTCGCTGCTTCTCTTCGTGGTCCACTCCGTCCTCGCCTCCCTGCATCTGCTCCAGTTTGCGCTTCTCGTTGACGTCCAGCTTGGCCATGTTGGCCTTCTCCTCCTGCCGCACGATCGCCAGCGTCGCGCGCGAGATCTCCTCGAACACGAGCACCGAGCGGTTCAAGTAGATGAGCGGTACACCGGGCACCAGTCTCAGGGCCTTGCGCAGCTCCACCTCCTGTGTGCACACAACGAACTTGCGGTCGTTCTTGTCTCCGATGATGCTCTGGACGACCT
This sequence comes from Phytophthora vignae f. sp. vignae, assembly GCA_016169955.1. Classification (NCBI taxonomy): domain Eukaryota; phylum Oomycota; class Peronosporomycetes; order Peronosporales; family Peronosporaceae; genus Phytophthora; species Phytophthora vignae. The sequence goes on from JABJUM010000038.1 coordinate 39,500, forward strand.
TGGACACGTCTACGGGCGCGTCTCCGTCCTTCTCCGGCTGGCTGTAGGCCTCCGCCACCTTGAAGTTCTGCGCCAGCTCGTAGGCCTCCTTTGTGGCCTCTCCCAGCATCTTGAGCTCTTCCAGCGCCGCTCGCGGCACGTAGAACTCGATCTCGTGCGGCTTCACCTGGAGGAACTTGGGCACGCGCTCCTGCACGTCCACCTTCATCTGCACGCACATGGCGATGAAGTTGCCATCCAGCAGCACCTTGTAGGGCGGCTTGATGCCGCACAGGAAGTGGAACTGGCGCAGCGCCTTGCGGATGCCCTTGGCGCGTAGGTACCTCATGCCTCCTTGCCAGTCGATTCGAAACTGAACGGCAACACGTACCAGTGGTAGGAACCTGCTCTTCGATTGGGTGAAAGCGGAGAATATTAACTCTCGTATTGGATGAAAATCGGAGACCTAGCCTTCTAGAAACGTTATCTTGAAGCGCCGCAATACTGGAAGTGCACGAATGGCATTGGCATGGCACTTGCGGGACGTCGACACCTTGCAGCTGGGCTCTAGGACGGGCAATGCAGTCAGCGTGGGCAATAACGATGAAGCGAGGCAGAAATTGGCGGAGAAACGGGAGGCACTCGCTCCGTGGCTCAATTCGGACGAGTATAAAGCGCTACCCCGGCAACTGAAGCTCGGTGTGGTGCACTTGCTGGCTGAGGTGCTTGCTACGGCTGATTCGCCGCATACAAGGTGCGGTTAGTAGGGCTATGAGGTGTTGCATTTGGATTTTTGTGGAGCTGACGCGCCCCTTGTGCGCGCAATTGCAGCAATCACGTGATGGAGGACACACTAGCGTTCACGAGCCACGGCGTTGAGTTTTTGGCCGCACGTCCTGCCGACACGTGCAAACTTGAGCGTCTAGAAGCGCATAAGCAACGCCGAGACAAGGAGCGGAAGAAGCTGGACGCGAAGGCTGCGGACTTGGTGCTAACATGGAGATGCCAGCGGTTCCCGACGCAGGGGATGCCACCGCTGGAGCTTAATACCAGCGACTACCTCATCCCGGAGGTGCAGGCGCTTCATAAATCGGGTGGATCGGTGCTTCATGCGGTCGCAGAGGTGAACGAAGACGCATTGCGTCTTGAGATTAAACGCTACTCGAAGACGCTGCGACGCAGAGTGGAAGTACGGCGGCAAGAGTTAGTGCGCGATCTGCAACGCCATCAACGTGAGCAGCTAGAAATTAGAGAACGCAAGAAGTTGGGCTTCCGCAAGGGCTGGACCCATGTACTATAACGCTGTACCACGCAGAGCAGAGTCATGGAATTGAAGGCAACTTCGAGCTGTAGCCTTGTCTCTCAATAGTTGCTATATATGATGTGGTAAAACATCAAATAATGACGCCCGGTCTACCGATCTACGATTCTAGAGCCTTCGTTGGGTTCACATGGGACGGATGTCATGGGGTCCAAAACGCGGATACTTTAGCCAAGTGACCCCCCACCAATCGCGTCATTCCATTCCCAAGAGCTCACCATGGAGACCCCCGCTGTGCTCCCGACTCCCGCCGACGCCGCCAACGGCTCCAGCGCCGATGCATCATCCAGCGCCACTGTGCCGGCGACCAAGACGCCGCTGGAGCGACTCACGGAGGCGGTGGACAAGAACCCGCTGGACTTCAACTCGTGGGTCAGCCTGCTGGCGCTCGTGCAGAGCGAGGTGCGCAATATTGCTATCATACCCGTACCTTTGTAGTTTATACTATCTACGCTTATTAATATACCTTTTGCTGTGTGTGACTGGCAGGCTGCGACGCCCCGCGAGACGGTGGAGGCCACGTACGACCGCTTCCTGGCGGAGTTTCCGCTGTGCTTCGGCTACTGGAACAAGGTGCGGCGCTGGAGGTGGCCCCTGTGCAATGATATACGAAATGGTTTGTTTACGGTTTGTATGGGGATTTTGCTGGAGCAGTATGCGCAGTACGAGTTCGGGCTTGCGAACAAGCTCACTGAGGACGGCTCTGGGACTGTGGCGACGCCTGATGAGGCCAATACGAAGGCGCGTGAGGTGTATGAACGCGGCGTTGTGGCTGTTAAATACAGCGTTGACATGTGGATGAAGTACTGCGAGTTCCTCATCCACACGCTGCACAGCCCCATTGACGAGACTAGACCGTACGTCTCCCGTGGCCGTGCATTGGGTGGATTAATTCTTAGTGGTGGATCTAACAATGCGTTGCTGTTGGTGGCGCGTTCGGATTACTTTTAGGGTATTGGAGAGAGCTGTGGCGGCCTGTGGAACTGACCCCTTGGCTGGTCCACTGTGGGAGCTGTACATTCAGGTCGAGACTGTCAACGTAAGTCGGGAGTGATTTACTTATTGTATTGCTGGCTGTAAGTCTGACCTGTTGTCTGTTTATTTTGATGTGTAGAACGACATGCCGCGTCTGAACAAAGTGTTTAAGCGCATCATGCACCAACCGCTGCGCAACCTTGAGGAATTTTGGGAGAAGTACAACCAGTTTGTGCTTGCCCAGCAACTGAGTGCCCTTGCAACGCCCGAAGAGCAGAAAGTTCTTGCCGGTGATGGAGAGGAACTCATGGACGAGGGGCTGCTACGCGTCAAGATCGTGAATGCAGTGGAGGCCGTGAAAAATAAAACAATGGAGGATATCTACCGGCGCCAAGCGTTCGAAGCTGGAATCGATCGCAGCTACTTCCACGTGACCCCAGTCACTGAAGCCGCTATGAAAAACTGGCACAGCTACCTGGATTTCGAAGAGGCCTCGGGCAACAACGTGCGCTGCCAGACTCTCTACGAGCGTTGCCTGATTTCCTGTGCGAACTACGAGGAGATTTGGCTCCGTTACGTTGCTTGGGTGGAGACTGTGCACGGCTTTGATGCAGCAGATGCTGTTTTCCAGCGAGCAGTGACGATCTTCCTGAAGTATCGTGCGTCGATCTACTTGGAGTGTGCATCTTTCTTGGAGGCCCATGAAAAGCTGCAGAAGGCCCAGGATGTGTACATGCAAGTGCTCTCTGATGTGGCACCGAAGCTTGCAGAAGCTTTCGTGCACTACTGCAACTTCGAACGAAGGCGCGGAGATGTCGAGACGGCCAAGACATGGTATGAGCGGGGAATGGAAGCCGTCGAGAACGAGTCTGATGTCTACGCGTATGTGTCAACTGCTTATGCCACGTTCCTTCACAAGAACGTTGGTGACGCAGCGCTAGCTCGCTCAGTGTTCGAACGGGCCGTGCAGAAGCACAGTGAGTGCGTGCTGCTCTGGCTGAACTTCATCCACTTCGAGATCAACGTGGGTGGGAACAATGCAGAGCTCGTTCCTCGAGTTGCCCGCGCCTACGATCTCGCGCTTGAGGACTCTTGCAACCTCTCGATGGATGAAAAGAATGACTTGTGGTTCCAGTATGTGGAGTTCATGGAAAATTACGCTAGCAGCGTCGCAAAAGTGCGTGAAGTGCGCAAAAAGGAAATGTCGTGGAAGCTCAAGAATGCTCAGTCACGTAACCGAACGATCAAGGTGTTGACTTTCCAGTCGTCGTGGGACAACGATATGGGCGGATACAACTCCAGCGTTGAGCCAGGGATGAAGCGTGCGCGCTACACAGCTCCGCAGACTTCGGCAGTGATTCCAACTGCCGCTGCAGCAGCAGCAACAGAAGCAGCAGCGGTGACGGCGACATCGGCGGCAGCGGCCTACTACCAAGGCTACCAGGTAAATCCTTGTTTTTATCATTTCCCCCCACTTTTGCGTACGTTTATTGATACGAACCGGCGACTCTGCAAAGCAAGCTCCGTCCGCCGTGAGCTTGCTTGCGCTTGTCAGCTTGCTTGTGGGAAAGCGACTGACCCCGTTTCCTTCTGTCGATGGGGGAATCTGCTGGTAGTTTGGCGCGCACGTGTTGCGATGAGATGAGGAAGCAGGGGGCCGCCGCTTCACAGGAGCTACCTGCATTCGTTTTCTTTTCTCCTGTTGCTGTAGACCAGACTTTCATTCAGGGGGGTGATGGCGATAATTTGTACTGACCAGTGTGTTGTTGCTCTCTTTCTTGGTTGTAGGGATATGGAACGCAAGCTCAAGCTTACTCCCAAGCTGACCCTGCAGCCGCAGCCGTCCAGCAGACTTACTCGCAGGCGCAATACGCTAGCTACTACCAGCAGTAATGACGGCAGCAGCAGCAGCAGCAGCAGACAAATGGTATTTGTGAGGTGCACTGCTACACTTGATGCGATGAGGACAGTTGTTGTAGTGCCTACACTGCAAGAACACAATAAAACTAAGCGCTAAACAATCACACATCGTCGGATTCGTTCGTTCTAGCTACCTACTTGCCGATCATGTCTAGCGCCTGCTTGCTCTTGAGGGTTTGCACCTGCGAGAGGTGTACGAGCCGCAGCTTCGACAGCTCTTTCTGAATACCAGACAGTGCGGTGGGATCAATGAGTCGACATTCGGCGTAGCGCTGCTGCAATGTCTGGATCTCGCGGTACTGCTGCTGCATGAGGCGGTGGAGCTGGAACGAGTGCTCCATCTTGATCTGCTCTGCTGACTTCGACCCTCGAGCATTTCCGTTCTGAGGCATTTGGTTGGGAAGAAGTCGGCCTCCTGCTGCTGCAAGCTGCGCCTGCAGTTGCTGAGTAGTTTGCGGCTGCTGGGCCGAAGTAGGACGGGCAACGAGTGTCAGCGCATTGAATGGCACCTGGAATAGTGCCTCGTGCTCGTCGATGTAGACAGAGAATAGTTCCTGTCCGTAGATTTGCGGGGCAGCTACGATGCGTCCCGTTTTGCCTGCGAGATTCCGAGCTCCACATGCGACCAGGTCAGCAGTATTCTGCAGGCAACGATAATCAACCCAACTACGATTAAAAACCATCATCAAAAACTCAAGACAAAAATCACAACTTACCCGGATGAGCACCGTCGTGCCGACCACAAAGTCCGCTCTTCTCGGCGCTGCCTGCTGCTGTTGCAATTGTGCGTTCTTCATCTGCTGCTGATGCAGCTGGATCTGCGCCGGAGTCATGCGTCCGGGCGTCGTCGCTGCCACTGAGGTCACCGTAGGAGTCGCCAGCGTTGTCGACGGAATGACCGACGAAACCGGCGCCGCTGCGGCAAGTTTAGGAGCTGGCTTCACCGCAACAGGCTGAGCTCTAGGCAGCATCGCCTGCAGCTGGAGCACTGCAGCCGGGTTGAACGTGGCTGTGGCCGGCGTGGGGACCGCGGCAGGTCGCTGTACGTACAGCGTGTTGGCAGCCGACGGTTTGACGCTGCTACCGACCGCCGCGCGCTTCTTGCGGCTGAGCACGGCCTCGTAGCCTTTGTGCGCGACCTTGGCCCTACGCTTGAGGTTGTACGTGCTGCAGGAGAGCCACGTTAGAGGCGCGAGAGCGAGGAGTGCGACGACGAACTGGTGGCTGCCGAGCGCGCCGAGAGAGAGGCACGTACCGTGACTTGGTGATCTCCGCGTTGGCGCGGACGACGTCGGCTACGTGGCCGAAGTACTGCGCGGCATTCTTGGGCTCCGCCGAGGCCGCGCGGCGCGTGACGAGCCCCTGGAGATGGCGTTGTGCAGAGGACGAAGTAGTTCCGGGCGTGGGGAACATACCGACGCGACGCGGCCGAAAAGCCTTTTTGGCCGTTTTGTGTCGATACAAAATTTGGATCGGACTAGAAAAAGAGAAAGGCGAGGACCAAAATCTTCCGATCATTTCCTTTTGAAGTGCTGCATCGCATCGAGCGTCTTCGCTCTTCCTCTTTTGTCTTCGAGCTACAGCGCAGAATGAGCGACGGCACCAAACTCATCGCCGTCATCGGAGACGAGGACACCGTCACGGGATTCATCCTCGCGGGCATCGGACACCGAACGGCCGAGGGGACCAACTTCCTCGTCGTCAAGCCCAGTGCGTCCAAAGCGTTTTTGAAAGGATTCTTCAAACTAGGAGCGTCACTAACACGCTCGATGTGGTCTTGGATTTACGATTATAGGCACGCCGATCTCCGCCATTGAAGCCAGCTTCCGATCGCTCTCGAATCGCGACGACATTGCGATCATCCTCATCAACCAGCACGTAAGCCACTGTTCGTGAACCCCATGATCTTATAGAGCCTCACAAACTCTACTTGTTAATGGCGCTGCAGGTCGCCGAGGAGATCCGCCATCTGCTCAACACGTACGAGAAGACCATCCCCACGGTGCTGGAAATCCCGAGCAAGGACTCGCCCTACGACCCTGCCAAGGATTACATCATGAAGCGCGTGAACCTCATGCTCGGCGAGTCGTGAGCTGGATATCTATTCTCCACCTCGAGCTGCAGAAGAGTGCAGGGTGTCATCAGTAGTGGCTGTGTAAGGCACGTGATATCTAGCGCGCGTGCATTTTTCTTTTCAAACTGATTTTTGTACTTCCTGCGTTGAGATCTTCCACCAGAGAACAACACAAAAACTTCTGCAAACCAAATCGATGCACTATTACACTGGCGGCGTCACCTGGCCTCTCTTCCTCTCCTAACTCAGCCTTATAGCCCCACGGAGCGACACGTCGCACTCACCCACGAGTAGGGAGTGCAGCAAGAACGCCTCCTGGAGCGGCGCATTCCAGCAGCCTACTTCTGCTTCTGCAGCGTGGCCGACAGCCAGTCCAGACCCTCGTACAGGCCGTCGCCCGTCGTCGCGCAACACGCCTGGATGAACCACTGGCGGTGGCGCAGGCCGTGCAGACCCAGCTTGTCCGTCATCTCCGCGGCGCTCATCGCGTTCGGCAGATCCTGCTTGTTGGCGAACACCAGCAGCACAGAGTCCCGCAGCTCGTCCTCGTTCAGCATGCGGTGAAGCTCGTCGCGGGCCGCGTCCACACGGTCGCGATCGTTCGAGTCCACCACGAAGATCAGGCCCTGTGTGTTCTGGTAGTAGTGGCGCCACAGCGGGCGGATCTTGTCCTGACCACCCACGTCCCACACCGTGAAGCTAATGTTCTTGTACTCCACCGTCTCCACGTTGAAGCCTGTGGTCCACAATAACATCAACAACGTCAATCAGGCAGTCTATCTATCTGTAGATATCTAGGATATCAAGGAAGAGATCCTGAGTTGTCGACGTCTCCTCCCTCCATCTGGAGCCCTCAGAGGAGGAGGGAAGCAGCGCTGATAGCTCTAGACCCCGTCCTTGTGTCCCTTAGAAGCGACGCAGAGCTGCACACGTACCGATGGTGGGGATGGTCGTGACCACCTCGCCCAGCTTGAGCTTGTACAGGATGGTGGTTTTACCGGCGGCATCGAGACCGACCATGAGGATACGCATCTCCTTCTTGCCGAAGAGGCGTTCAAACACGCGCGAGAAGGCCATACCCATGGTTGCTGCTTGGTGGTGCTGCTGCTTACGCTCGCCCTCGCTTCGCTACTACCGTCTGCGGCCCTTGATAAAGCGTCGGGGAATTCTGAAAGTGAGCTTGGGGAGCGAAGAGAGAAACGCCCCCCTTTTCTTTGCGCTATCCAGACCCACCCGTCCAAAAACCTCTGACATCGTATGTTTTGAGGAGCATCTAAAGTAGCAGTGTAATCGTTATGAGCAGAGCTGCAGATATTTATTTTGGTGAGCTGTAGACAGCAATATAGCCTCGAAATGTTAACCTTCAGACGCTTCCTTCCAACTCCATCTACCTCCAACTCCGCACTGCCATCAACCTTGACTTTTTATTCCAAGATCGCAGTGTCATCTCTGAGCACGCAGAGGTATGTGGTAAGACGGGTATCCGTCGCGTGCCTCGACTGTCTCTGTATCTACACAAATTTATCGGTGGAAATTGTGCTAAGTTTCGTCGTGTTCTCCATCTTCGCTGATTGCTCGATCGAGTCCGGTCAGTCGACACTCCATCTCGGTTTCCTCACCCTCAAAGCGAGTCTTCAGCTTCTCATTCTCTTCTCCATAAAGTAAGTCTTCATATTTTGTGTCTGCTCCCTGTGTAGCTGGTGTGTGCGTCTTGTAAAGAGCAAGTACAATTCTAAAGGAAGTATATAGGTACTGATCAAACGTGATTGCAGTTACTGTATTTTTGAAATGGACGACTGCCCCAAGCCCGCATGAACATGTACTACACTTGACAGTGTTAAACCATCCTGTACGCCCCCATCTAGCCTACTCAGGCCATGTAAATGGTTTTCAGTAGCTGCGGAAGTGCCAATACGTCATATCTACTCGCACTCGCGCGGTTGCACCAACCACCGATGCAAAGTCCTTTTCGTTGGATGTCAGTAATAAAGGGTTTACCACGTATCAGTTCACGGAGGTATCATCTTCCCGAGTGAAACCCGCGACATATCGATCCAACCCGTCAGTCTCCCAGAACCCGGCCCGAACCAGATGGCTGCGCTGCCGCGTGGAGGATGTCATGCTGACCTGTGTCGGCGGCATTGGCCACCTCGGTGGCGGCGCTAATTCAGGGCTCGGTGAGCTGGCAGGCTTCCAGTGGTGCGGTTTACCCCTTCCCTGGACGACGGCGCCAGTGGCAAGGCCCCAATCGTAGTCTCTCTTGCACTTCAAGCAACAAAAGCAGCAGGCGGAAATTTGTTGCAGTCTAGTCTCACGCAAAAAGCAGCCAAGCTCGCAATGGACAGCCCACTGCGTTGACAGCTCCTGACGTGGAGGCCTGGCAACGCATGGCGTCGGGACGAAACGAGTTGCCCTTCACACACACGTGCCAACCTGGAAGCAAGAGCTGCACGGTAGCAATGTAGTAGTACTAGTCAGACCAGACGCAACACGGCAGTAGAAATGAGGGTAAACGGAGACGTGTATGATGGCACGCAAACGCGGACTGCATGCTGGCTGGCTTGGGAGCGACACGAGATGCATGCGGGTACGTGATGGAGGAAAATGCAAAATTATAGCAGCGCCTTCTACCCATGATATATAGTCGTCTATATCTCTCCCACTACCGGCCGATGCACTGGGTACGTCGAGCGCGTGCTGATTTACTTCGCCTTCTGGAGCGTGGCCGACAGCCAGTCCAGACCCTCGTACAGGCCGTCGCCCGTCGTCGCGCAACACGCCTGGATGAACCACTGGCGGTGGCGCAGGCCGTGCAGACCCAGCTTGTCCGTCATCTCCGCGGCGCTCATCGCGTTCGGCAGATCCTGCTTGTTGGCGAACACCAGCAGCACAGAGTCCCGCAGCTCGTCCTCGTTCAGCATGCGGTGAAGCTCGTCGCGGGCCGCGTCCACACGGTCGCGATCGTTCGAGTCCACCACGAAAATCAGGCCCTGTGTGTTCTGGTAGTAATGGCGCCACAGCGGGCGGATCTTGTCCTGACCACCCACGTCCCACACCGTGAAGCTAATGTTCTTGTACTCCACCGTCTCCACGTTGAAGCCTGTGGTCCACAATAACATCAACAACGTCAATCAGGCAGTCTATCTATCTGTAGATATCTAGGATATCAAGGAAGAGATCCTGAGTTGTCGACGTCTCCTCCCTCCATCTGGAGCCCTCAGAGGAGGAGGGAAGCAGCGCTGATAGCTCTAGACCCCGTCCTTGTGTCCCTTAGAAGCGACGCAGAGCTGCACACGTACCGATGGTGGGGATGGTCGTGACCACCTCGCCCAGCTTGAGCTTGTACAGGATGGTGGTTTTACCGGCGGCATCGAGACCGACCATGAGGATACGCATCTCCTTCTTGCCGAAGAGGCGTTCAAACACGCGAGAGAAGGCCATACCCATGGTTGCTGCTGGTTTCGTTCCGGGCTCTCGCCTGCTTTGCTGCTGCTTCTCTTCCGGGCGCGATTCGCAAATGAGGAGGAGGGAGAAACCTCCGAGAGGGGGGGAAGCGATCAAACGACCGGCGCCGACCTCGCTGGAAATAGACCCACGAGTTAGTGAAACGCCTGCTTCGCGAGCCAATCACAGACTGCCACCAAAGATAAAACGCTTCCTGGCGTGGAAATAGCCCTTCTTTTACGGATAAAAAAATAGCTCGTCTACCCAATCTAGCGCGGCGCCCAAATCAATCCACCCCTTTTTCGCCACAAGAAGCCCAAAACAATGTTCTCCGCCCGCTATTTTGGGTTTCCTGAGCGCTCCACATCTCGGATCCAGCGAAACATCGACGGCAAGGAAGCTCGCGGTACGTCGCCACTGATGCATTTGCCAGGCCTCTGTATGGGAAGTTGAAGCTGACATGACCCTCTCGTGCTGGCTGCAGTTCGTGTTAAGGTGTGCGCAGTGTGTAGATCGGTCGAAAACAATCCACAGACACACAATCTGTCGTCTTGCAGCTCTCCGTGTTGGCTTCCCTCGCCTCGATCTCTGCAGCGACCTCCACCTTCTTCCCTCGACCTCTGGCCCTGCACCTTCGCCTTCCGCCCTCCCCTGCCTCTGACCTTCGCCAATGGCGAGTAACGGCGGCATGAAGCGCCAGTACGACGGCGGAGACGACTTCGACCCGTCCAAGCGCCAGCGCAGCTCGCAGCCGGCATCGCGGGTAACTACACACTGTGGACTTGACTTGGCTCTGTGATTTACTGTTCGGGGCCCCTTGGACCTCGGCGACCTGCTCGCTCACTCTCTTGTCTTGTCCTGCTGCTCTTATTGTCCTGTTGTGCCCTGCCCTTTTGCCGCCAAGTAGGTCGTGTTCGTGTGCGGGCTACCCGCCGATTGCCTGGAGAGTGAGCTGCTGGCGCTCTGCTGTCCGTTTGCAGTAGTGGAGAAGAGTCTCATGATCCCGCAAAAGCGCCAAGCATTCGTGCAACTTCCCGATGTGACCTCGGCCGCCAACCTCGTCACCTTTTACCAGACTCGCGACGCGCTGATCCGTGGCAAAAAGATCTTCTTCGAGTTCAGCAACCGCAATGAGATCACTGTACGCACGGACAATGACGCCCCTTCCTACCAGCAGCAGCCACCGCCAAGAGCTTCTGCATACCAACAGCCTCCACCCATGCAGTATACGCCGCGTCAAGATATGCCCCCATTCCGTGGGGACGGCGGAGGTAAGAAACTATTGTTTATCGCTCTGTTTGGGGCGTTCGACTGACGATGTGCGTGGGACTTGTCACCAAAAGCTCAACCTGGATTGCTACCCCAAGAGGGAGGTCGCCGTGGAATCGGCCCGCCGAATCAAATTCTGATGGTGTCGGTCTCCAAGATCGAGTACGATGTCACAGTGGACGTCCTGCAACAGGTACGGAAGGCCGTACAGTAATAGCTTTGCCCTTGTACTTCTCAACGATACTCACAAAAACGGCTTTTGTTTTGCCGTTTACAGGTTTTCCAAAAGTTTGGCAATGTGGAGAAGATCGTCACGTTTTGGAAGGACAACGAGTTCAAGGCGCTCGTACAGATGGAATCAGTGGATCAAGCCCAAGCCGCGCAATCAGCACTCGACGGACGTGACATCTACACGGGTTGTAACCAGCTTAGCATTGTGTTTTCGCGCCATCCGGAGCTGCGCGTTCGCTACAACGACGATCGATCGCGCGATTACACCAACCCCAACTTGTCTCCAGGTCCCGGTCGTGGTGGTGACGATCTTGGCGAAAGCAACCCGGTTAACCCCGCTCCTTCCGATCGACGAGATGCGCCTAGAGATGACGGATATAATAACCCACCTCCACGTCGCGATGATTACCGTGGGCCCACCGATGCTCCAAACGTTCGTCGAGGCGACCGATACGTCCCCGATATGCGTGACAACCGTGGGCCCTCATCGCGCTATGATGAGAGAACTCCGAGCGTCGATAGATCTCGAGATCTCCACAGCGGGCGCGAGCTGCCTCCGCATTCAACTGGTCGAGCCATACGAGGCGACACTCGTCCATCCCCTGCCTTGATTTGCAGCAACATTGACCGCGTGTTGGTGGTAAGTGCGGTATCCCAGTATTCACGATCTTGTTGCTGTGAGATCAAACTAATGGTTTTCTTGTTGTGCCATGCTGATAGAACCCGCATCGCTTGTTTACACTCTTTGGCTGCTTTGGTGACGTCCTTCGAATCAAAATCATGTTCCGAAAGCGCGATACCGCGCTCATCCAGTTCGTTGATGATGTTCATGTAAGTGTACTTTGCGCAGCAATTGATGGGGGCAATAACTAACTTTGGCTATTTGTTGTGGTGCATATTCCAACGCATGGGTTGTCGCAATGATTCACGGCCTCAGTCTACCTCGGCATTGGATCACTTGGACGGTGTCTACGTTTTTGGCAAGAAACTACGCGTGGACTACTCAAAGCATACGAGTGTGTCAATGCCGCACGCGGATGCCGATCGGTTCGAGATCGAGAATACGCTCGACTTCTCGGGCTCTCCACTTCACCGATATCGTCGCCGCAGCCCGCAAGAAGCTGTTTCTCCCTGCCCGCTGCTCCACATCTCAGGCATTCCGATGGAGCTGCAGCGCAACCAGAACGCACTGGTGGATCTCTTCGCGCAGTACGGCTTTGTCAAGAACTTCCACTACTTGCAGAACAACCACAAGATGGCTCTGCTCGAGATGGGTTCGATGGACGAGGCTATCATGGCGCTTATCCAGCTCGACAATATGGCGTACCCGGACTCGCACATGCGCATCGACTTTTCAAAAGCGTACTCGTTTTCCGCCGGTGCTGCCCCTGCTCCTGGCCCTGGTCCTATGCCCGGCCCTGGTGCGAATTCAGGTGGATGGAATCCACCAATGCAATCTCGCCCCAGGGATCGAAGCCGTGATCGCGGTCGCAATCGCGAGAGAGGCCCACCTCCTGCAGGAGATCGTGACCGATCGTTCCGGGACCGAGGCCCTCCACCTCAGCGAGGACGCGACAACTCGCGTCGCCCTCCGCCACGCTATTGATCGCGCATGCCTTTCAGCGCTGGAAAGGATCTGCAACCCTTCTTGCACTTGCAAGATACTTGTGCCGCTTTCACGCCTTCACTCTCCGCTGCATCCCCCTTCACTGAGCCTCGATGATCTTGACTGCTCTAACTGCTGTAGTTGTCTACAATCCTCGCTAATTTCTTTGCCCTGGTTATCAACAAGGATGCTGCTCTCAGCACGGTTTTGCTCTGCTCTTTTGTCTTGGTTAACTTTCCCGCAAGTGACAACACTGTAGATGTTCAGAAAGAACTGCGTGTTGTAGGCATACTATCATGGTAGCGAGCCGAAAGCCCTCATAGATCCACTGCGCCGCTTACATCCGCCACCACTGTTGGAATGGACGGAGTCGGGTGCAGATCCTCAGACTGGTTGAGACTGTCGTTCGCTCTGTCACTATGGTCGCCGTGGTCGTCGACATTCTTCAGCCGTGAAGAAGCTGACACCACCACCACAGATGTTGACGCGGTGGCCGCAGTGCTCAGAGCTTGCAATTTGCGCTTCTTCTTCTTCTCCACGCGCTGGATCATATCTTTATCCATGTGCAGCACGTTCCAGCAGATTTTCTGGTGCTCCTCGCCCGGGTACTTCCGCGGACGGATGCACACCGGTCGTTGACAGCAGGCGCAGTAGTGCGCTGTGTTGCAGCGGAGTCCACGGAAGTAGCACACCGAGCAGCGCCCGTATCGCTTATCGCGGCCGCAGCTGCCATAGAGAATGGGGTATCCATCTGCGTCAACTTCGCGCTGCACGACCGTCGTCACCGCTCCAGTCGAGGGCTCGATCGCCCCGCCGTTCTTGCCCAAATGGTCCGTATGAGTCAGCCCCTGCTGCTGCAACGCCTGGTTGTTCGCGTTCTGAGGGTTCTTGTCCGCCGCCTGCAGCTCGCGGAGGTGGTGGCCTTCGAATGTCCACAGAGCGTTCATCGGGTCCTTGACGCCCGTCAGCGGCGTGTGCTCGTCGGCCGAATCCGTCATCACTTCGATGGTCGTGACCGTCGACATGTGCGGCACTGTACTCACAGCCGAAGACGCCGTCGTTGTTGACGGGGTATGTGGCAGCATCTCACTCAGCATTGGAGGAGCTGCCTGTGAGGTCACAGGCTGAGGGGTGGACAGCAGCGCAGCGGGCATGCTCAAGGCGTTCGAAGTGTCTACAGCGTCGACGTCTCGCGGCGGGGGCTGTCCTAGCTCTACAAAAGTAAAGTTTAAGAGGAATATTAGAGGTGTGCTATCCAATCCGTCGTCGGCGTGCTGCAAGCCGTATATTCACCTTCGTAGTAGCGCATTTTGGCCAGGGTGAACATTTTTTCCATGCGCTGCGGCTCCAGTTTGTAGGCCTGGTGAGCGAGAGGAAATCGTTAGGACTGCCTATACGAACTATAGATGGTAAAGGGGGCACCAACGCACCGTGTCGACGAGCTTGGAGAGCTCATCGTCGTCCATGGCCTTGAGGAACTTGCCCAGCGACGGCCCAGCCCCCATGGTGCTCCTGCTTGGCGGCCAAACCTTATTGCTCGGAAGACAGGTTGTTTTTGATTGGGAGAAATGAAACCTTGGTCGCGACCTACAGACTGTACCACAGGAAGCCAACCTACACGACAACGAGAATCTACAAACAGCTATGTGCACGGTGGAGGACCTTCACTAAAGGTGCATGTCGGCGGCACCGCCGAGCGCAGGGAGGACGGCTACGATTGTTGGAATATGCAATCAGACAGTGTCAAGTCCCAGCCCGAAGAGACGACGACCGGGGCGCCTGTATGGTGTAACGGTCTAACGAGCTATGTTCTACAGGTATGTCATGAGTTCAATCCCCGCGGCGCCCTACCTTTTCCAACAACGATAGCCCCGTGTTCAGCATCGCTCTATGGCTGACATGGAGGGCCATGCCATGCTTGTGCCGTGGCTGCGGCGCGCACGCAGCGACTTGAAGCCGCGCCCGGTATTGTAGGATGGAGTGTACCGGCTGGGCTTTCGTGGCATCGCGCCGGCCTTGTCGATTTGTGCTGGCGTCAGGCTTTCTGGCTCGCGTTCCGACCGTTGTTGCAGCAACAACGGGCACGGCCGCCCCTACACGTACGTACACTGTACTGTACGACCTTCCGCCGCTGCCAACGATACTAAAACTGAGTCGCGGCTCCGGACAGGTCCACGCTGCCTGCCTGCCACAATACGATCTCCATCATCGGCGGCTCGGAGATCGTTCGTTGACTTAACGCCTTGCTCCGTCTGCGGCGATATCCATCGGCCCGCGGCTGTACCCAGCACGACGCTGCGCAGAGAGAGCAAGGTGGCCTTGTCGCCGGGCAGATTTCAACTGGAGAGTGCAGCAACAGACTCCTCATGGCCGGTAGCATCGGCGTGGTAGGCGCGGACGCCGTGGGCAAGACGAGCTTCGTGCTGGCGCTTGGCGCTAAAGAGGCCGTTGCTGTGGCGAACGCGCCGCAACGCCACTTGGCGCCGCAGTATCTATGGGCGCGGCCTGTTGGCAACAGGCAGAAGAAGACAGCGGTTCACATCCTGCGTAGCCGAGAGGAGGACTCGGACGCTGCTGCTGCTGCTGCTGCTGTAGCCGAAGACGATGCAGTGTTCGTGCTGCTGTTCGATCTCACGCGGCGAGATTCGCTGGCGGCGGTTGTCGCGCAGTGGGCGCACTTGTCGGACACTCCGGGGCGACGGCTGCTGCTCGTGGGCACGCACGCAGACTGTACCAGCAAGCGAGAAGTGTCATTGGAGGAGGTGCGCGAGATTTCGGGCGAATTCCACGGATATGAGGAGGTGTGCTGCATGCCAGGGCGCTCGGGGGACGAGGGTATGCTTCGCGTTAAGCTTCTGCTGACACAATGGATTGGTGGCAGCCCCGCAGTGATGGCTAGCGATATCCCGCTAGCGCGCGCCTCGATCTGCGGCGGATTCCCAAGACCCGTCGTGACGATGATGATGCCGAATACATCGCACAGCTTGCCAGCTTCCCCTGCAGGGCAGCGGAGACCGCGCATGCGTGCGGATGTGTGGCTGTACGACCCGACTGAAGAAGCATCTTCCAGTCCAGTGGCGGTGACAGGTGGCGACGTGAAGCTGCGCACCATTTCCAAGGCGATCTACGATATCCGAGGTGCAGTGGCCGAAAAGAGCAAGTCGCTAGCCAAGTACCGCGACCGCCAAATGAGTCACTGGCTCACGCGGAGTCGGTACTTCGGCCCGACAGAAAGCAGTCGGCACAAGCGATGGCAGGAAGAACAGAAGAAGCGCCAGCAACAGACTCAGAGTCATGTGCACCACCACCATGTCGGCCACATTCGGCAACAATCCAGCGCTCCAGACGTCTACCAGCAACGTGTACGAAGCGTGAGCCACCCGGACAAGATCGAGCTGCCGCACAGGAAGGCGGTCGCGCGCCGGGGTCCAGCGCGTTTATCCAGCTCAAGCTCGATTGAAAGCGACGAGAGCCCCGGGACCCCGTTGGAGCGGAAGTCCTTCATGCAACCTACAGAGCTGACCAAGCAGCGACAACGGCAGCTGGAGGCCGACAGCGCGCAGCAGCAAATGGAGCGAGTCGTCGCCAAGCGAGCACTGCGGAAGCAGAGACGTGCTGCCTCCAACGATATTTTCGAGCGAAGCACCGCGTCCGCAGCGGCGATCGATTCGTACCTGAACTGCTACGACGAGATGGACATGCCTCCGCAGCTGCAGCCACTCTCTCCATCTCTAGATCGACGAAACCCTTCTTCAAAGCCATCGCCGCCGTCCTCCGTGTCTTCCATTTCGGGTCGGAAGGAGAAGAGCATTGCGAGAGAACGACGCAAATCCTTTGAGGTTGGCGCTCTGGCGCCGGCTGAAGCACAGTGCCCCTTGGAATTGCTGTCTCCTGGTGCCGAGCAAGTTGGCTGCGTGCCGACGCCTCCTTCCTCCGCTCACCTGCAGTCCCCAATGCCGCCGGTCATGAGCCCACCCGCTCCTTCCTCCGTCCGAAGCCACCACAGCGCTCAAAGCGTCACCCTCGACGATGGAGAGTACGACTTCTTGTCCGACACTGTGCTGACGCTAGCCACACCGGACAAGCTCAAGACCGAATCCAAGTCTTCAGCTGCAGAGCCAGCTGCCGATGAGGCTGCTGTCAAGACGGACCCGCCGCCGCCGGCCGCCACTTCACTTGAAGATTCCGCCGCCAGCCGAACCAACACAATGTGCAGCAGCAGCTCGGAGAACTTCGAGTGCAGCGACATTGACGACATGCTCGAGTACTTCGAAGGCGTCACTATTGACAAATTCCTCTAGCGCCACCAGTGTTACTTTCAAACGTTTGACCACTTCAACGTGCCATGTTCAATCGGAGTTTCATGACTTTGTTCAGGTTTTCAACTAACTCCATGCATTTTTGCTCCGCAAGAATGCTCCACCGATTGAGTGCGTTGCGCGGCGGCGCTAGAGCTGCCCGCGCTCAGGGATTTGCCAGTCTATCAGCTGCTAATGGACCTGGTGACCACCAGGCGATCGGCGTGTACGAGCTCGACACAATCTACGCACTGTCCTCCGCGCCCGGTAAAGCTGGCGTGGCAGTCATCCGAATCTCTGGCGAGCTGGCCGACTCGTGTCTGCAGCAGCTCAGCAAGTCCACGGCGCTGCCGGAGCCTCGCGTGTGGGTGAACAAAACGGTGCTAGTGGTTCGTGTCGGCTCTGATTGTTAATGGGGCGCATTGGTGTCGCAGTGCTGCTTTGAGGAAGCTCTACCACCCGAAGACCAAGGAGCATCTGGACGACGCATTGGTGCTGCGGTTCCCGCACCCGAAGAGGTGGCAACGTCGCTGTAGCGTAGTGGTATAAAGGGCGAGGATTAGGACTGACGTGAGGTTGCTGTGCTAGTAGTTTTACGGGCGAAGATATCGTGGAGCTGCACACGCACGGAAGCATTGCGGTGGTTTCCGGAGTCCTGGAAGCGCTGAGTCACGTGCCGGTGGGTGTGCAATGTGGCGATCGAACTGCAGTAGTGGTGATAACTAATGTCTGCGTGTGGATGTTGTGTAGCATTGCCGTGCTGCGGAGGCGGGAGAGTTTACGGAGCGCGCGTTTGACAACAACAAGATCGATTTGGTGCAGGTCGAGGGTTTGGCAGACCTGCTAAGCGCTGAGACGGAAGCGCAGCGCGGACAAGCTCTTCGACAACTCTCGGGTGATGTTGGAGCGATCTACGAGAGTTGGCGTGACAGTCTGGTGCGCTGTCTGGCCTACACTGAGGCGATGATCGACTTTGGCGATGATGAAGATGACGTCACCGATGCTGCGTACGAAGCAGCAGTGGATCGGTAAGCCGTGCATGTTCTTATACTTTCGATGCTAGCCGTGCTGTGCTGACGGAATCGGTGCAGAGTTCGCGTGCTAGCAGACTCCATCCGAGGACATTTGGCAGACGGTAGGAGGGGGGAAATACTTCGCAGTGGCGTCCAGGTTGCCATCCTTGGTCCGCCAAATGCTGGCAAGAGCAGCTTGCTAAACGTTCTCGCTCGGCGACCTGCCGCAATCGTCTCTTCCATTGCTGGGACGACGCGAGATGTGGTGCAAGTGCCATTGAACATTGCAGGCTATCCCGTGATCGTTAGTGACACAGCAGGAATCCGCGAAACCGAGGATGTTGTCGAGAAGGAAGGCGTGCTAAGGGCTCAACAGTGCGCCAGCGACGCAGATATCTGCGTGGTTATGATGGACATCCAGGTATGAGTAGTGAGGTGGTGATACTTTCTGTTATTGTTGTTTTAATCGTGCTCTGTTTGCGTAGAATGCTGAGCTTCTTCACAACGATGAGTACCAGTCCTACCTCAAGGACGGAGCTATTGCTGTACTGAACAAGAGCGATCAGTTCGACGAAGAAGAGATTGGACGCGTTATCAGTACCTTTGATGCCGAGCAACGCGACCAGCTACTTGTAATTTCGTGCGCAGAGGGCGACAACATCGATGTGTTCGTGGACAAACTCGCAACCGCGGTGAAGGAAAAGTACGTGATGCTCGAACCGTTGCTGATGTAAGTTAACCGTTTAAAGTACTAACGCTACTCGTTCGGCAGGTTGGAGATGTCTTCCGGAGCGGCTGCGAATGGTGCATTGATCACACGAGAACGCCACCGTCAAAATCTCGTCGAGTGTTTGTCGTGCTTGGATCGTTTCTTGGCCGATCCTTACCAGAGCGAGATTGCTGCCGAAGATCTCCGTCGAGCCGCGATGGCAATTGGCCGCATCCTCGGAAGAATCGACGTTGAGGACGTTCTTGACGTGCTTTTTGCCGACTTTTGTATCGGAAAATAAACCGCCACCCTCACTCACCTCGAAGAGCCGTCAAGCTGTAGATATATTCTGTATTGCTGTGGGGTATGATTGAGTTCACAGCGTGGGAAGTCTACGCGTACGAAGAGGGCAACAGACCAAACAGCGCGTTGGCTGAAGGCCAGGCAGGTGAGCGTCCTTCGAGCAAGCCCGAGTATCAGCATGATCAAAGTTTGGTCCATGGCAACAATCGAATCGATCGAGTTGTGCTGGCTGAAAACCTGCCACAAGTAAGGGCTACTTCTTACCTACTACCCTCCCTCCTCAGTCTTAACCATATACTCTTGCTGATGCAACCAGATCTCGGATAAAGCCCTCACATTCGAAAGCTACCATGTTCATGCTGAGAAGGGAATATTTGGCGGCAGGGTGAGTGCGAACGCTTCATTTCATTTGACACTTGTAGCCGAACATTAAGCCAACACTTTCCTGTACGTGTAGCACGACGGTGCCATCATGCACTGGCCTATCTCGCAGGCCCCAAGCGTGACTATCCCTTGCGTACGCCATCCTGCATTTTGATCTCCTATTGCACGTAGTTGTGAATACTTACGAACGTGTTTGCTTCATCCAAAGGCCAACACACTGCGGGGGCACACAGGTGCCGTGCTGACTCTAGACTTCGCTCCGGAACTGGGGCCCGACGGTCTTCTCTTCTCAGGATCAGCCGATCGGTCCATTAAAATTTGGGACCCATGGGGCGGCGCGGATTCGTCTTTGCCTACCAAAGGTGGCTACGCCTGTGTACAAACTCTGACCGAACACTGCGGCAGCGTTGTCTGCTTGCGAGTTTTAACGCACCAAAGTCATGGCATCATAAGCTGCAGCCTGGATCGGACAGTGAAAACTTGGTACCCAGCAGAAGGTCGAGCCTTGCTGCTTTATCCGTGGTATCTTCCGGCCCAGTCGATCTCGCAGCCTGGAAGTTGCTGGCCCTCAGCGTTTTGTGTTCGTTCCGGTGCTAACGGGACTCTCTTCGTCGGAGATTCTGGTGGAGGCATATCTGTTTACAACCACTCTTCTCACAGTGACGACTCGGTTCCCGACAATGTTTTGGAGGTTGTAGACGACAAGCAGCTGGAAGACCAAGTCGACAACAAGTTTCAATTCAGTTTGAAGCGAAAGTTCTCGCACTTTCACTCTCTCGGTATTTCCAAACTTGAGATTGTGGCCGACAATTGCTTCGTTGTGTCACTTGGTTTCGATGAAAAGGCACAAATTATCGATGCAATCTCTGGAGCTCTCTCATCAACGATCTGCAGTGCCAGCGCTGCGCGTTTCACGTCGTGTGCGTGGGATAATCGGGGTCAGATTTTGCTGCTCGGTGACGCAGCGGGGTATGTGCATTTGTGGAACATCTTCGAAGACAAGTTGCTGGGGAAGAAACAAATGGTCGCGACAACGCCACTGGCGATTGTTGGGATGCATTCCCTAACTGGAACCGCGGCAGGAGACTTCCTGCTAATGGGTCTGGTGAATGGCGCAAAACAGTGGATCTGCAACCGTAATGTTGGGTATGTGCATTGCAGCGGCCACTCTGATTCAATCGTAGGTATTGCAACGATCAACAACGACATCAGTGCAGGCTCAAAAGACGACGAAGACCCTGCTCACAGCATAAACTCGAAAAAGCGTTGGTACTCTCCTCATGATGCAGTCGAGCTGACGAAAACGTATCAATTTTTCAGCGCCTCATTGGACGGCTCGATTCGGTGTTGGGACTCGTACGAGATGAAGGCTTCGTTTGGGTTTGAAGAAAGAGATTCGGAGATCACCTGCATGGTTGCATCGAAGCAGTTCCAGAAGATGTTCACTGGGCATGACAGCGGCGTCGTCAAAGTCTGGAGCATTCATGCGGGCGAAATGCTCGAGTTGCCAATGGAAAGAAATGGTTCCGTCACGTGTCTAGCAAGTAAGCACCTTGATTTGATGCAGCCCAATTGGCCTAACTAGCTACTAACGGGTTAATGTGTAGCGGGTATCGTTCGAGACCAAGAAGTACTGCTTGCAGGTAGTATCGACGGATCCGTCTCTGTATGGGAGGCTAACACAGATGGGTTTCCGCGGGCCGTGCCATTCCAACCAGCTCTTCAATCAGAGAAGAAGGAGGTCACCTCGCTTGTGCTTTGCAACGGCAACTTTTTGGCGCAGGAGGGTCAAGAATTTTTCGTGGCTGGATATTCTTCTGGACAAATTGTTGTGCGTGGCAAGAGCTCGTGAACTAACGTTATAATTGTGGTCTTTTAACCTTTAACGCTGCATTGGTGGTGTGGCATCCTAGATGTGGAGTTTCGCGAAAAAGAGAGTTGTATGTTCGTTCAGAGCCCACAGTGACGCAGTTTGCAGCGTGGCTGTGCACGGTTGCTTCCTCTTTTCCGGCTCGGACGACACACTGCTTCGCATGTGGAACATGTGCAACCTGCCAGAAACGTACGAGCTAGGCGTCCTCCGTCATCCATCCTCACCTTCATCGTCCGGTTCGAGTTCTCCCATCGTGTGTTTGGACGTGACCCCAATGCGTGGCCTCGTTCTCAGCGCCGCGGCCGATGGAACGTTGATCGTCTGGGACTACACGACCTGCGAAGACGAAAGCGCTTTCGATGCGTACGGCAAAGTCGTGTTTCGGGCCAAGTACGTGGGTACTTGCAAGTACCTGGCCAAATCCGCACTTTCAACTCACCGTACCTTGTTTTGAATTTCCTGAGTAGAGTGGACGGCTGCATCAAGTGCCTCCAGTGCTGGCCGGAGTGCAAGGCGATGATATGCGGCACTGCTGAAGGAAAAATCCTCGTGTTCAACTTGCCACCGCAGGTGCGTACATGTATGTATTAATACGTCCATCACCTGCTGCCCGTCACTAGGTTGAGTGGCATTTAACACTGCTTCGTCCAGTTTTTCGACGCCCCGCCAGAACTTACCGACTGCTTATCCTAAGTAGTTCAAGTATTCAAGGAATGGATTTCATCTCACAGATGAACTTGGAGTCCTTGACTTTTCCACTGACTGAAATGATTGCTACGTTTTGTCTAAATCTTATAATGCAATTGGTGCTATCATTTTGTAAAGGAGACTTACCTAATAAATTCGGATTAGAATTAGAACGCCTGGATATCATGAGCGACTCCGGCGCCACCAAGACGCTGTACTGCATCCGCCACGGCGAGTCCACGTTCAACGAGTGGCGCAAGAGCAGCCTCTGGAACTTCTCGTGGATGTGGGTGCGCGACCCCATGATCGTGGACGCGCCGCTCAGCGCCAAGGGCAAGAAGCAGGTGCGTCCGTCCGCTCGTCCGCCGTAGCTGCTCAATACCGAATTTTAAATGTGTGCCCAATTCACGACAACTCAGGCAGCGAAGCTCCATGAGTTCATCAAATCCAAGCAACTGGAAGACAAGATCCAATTGGTACGGGATCAGCTCAGCACATTTGGAGATCAAAAGATATTGATGCTGACGGTGTCGTGCAGATCATTTCGAGCCCGTTGACGCGAGCTATCGAGACCACCATCGGAGCCTTCCCCGACACGAAGACCCCCATCATTGGTGCGACTTATTATGGCAACGAGGACCTGATCAATGGTCCGTTATAGCTCGAAAAGACTGACAGTGGCTGTGGATTTGTGTGTTTAGTGGAGCCTTCGTGCCGAGAGATGCTGGACACTGCCTGTGACATCGGTCGTGTACCGGCGGAGCTGGCCCAGCAGTTCCTTCCCCAGGCGGACATCGACTTCTCTCAGTTGGATCCGTTCTGGTGGCTGGAAATGGAGAAGTTCCCGCGCACTGGGCCGGGCAATGCGCCGCCTGCTAACATCGTGGCGCCCAAGACAGCGGACGACGTGTTGCCACTCCGTGAGACGCAGGAGGAGGTTGACGCAAGGATTCGAGAGTTTGTCGCCAAGCTGGCGGAGCGTCCGGAGCAGCACATTGCAGTGGTCGGCCACTCGTCGTACTTCAAGCGAATGCTGGCAATGAACCGCAAGCTCAACAACTGCGAGCTGTACGAAACTTCGCTGGGCGACATCGAGATCCGATTCGGGAAGAAGTAGGAAGTTGGAGGGGACAAACTGTGCGCACAGTGAACCTACATGTAAGCTGCTATTTTGTGTTTTAGATGCAATTACCTACTTGGTCATTCTGCTTTTTTTCCATCTCACACTTTGATGAGGAAATCATCTCGAGGTTTGACCCGCTATGGGTCTACTCGGCTTTCTTCTTGGACCGACCAAGGCTCGTCAACGATGCAATGAGCACACCGCCAAACCCGAAAATCATCGCTGGCATCATGATGACCATGAAGATCGGCTCGCCGCCATGGTATTCCCGACTGTAGATGACGGCTTGCAGCGGGAGACCGAGGATCATTCCGAGCCAGAACGTGATGTTTCCTAGCCGTGTGCCACGCAGTCCGCGGCCGTAGAAGATGATCACGACCTGGACCATCTGCAGGATGAAGAAGTACATCTTGATGGTGCGGAACATGAGGATGAAGACGCACTCGTGCAGCGCCGCGGACATGAAGAAGGTGAAAAACGTGGCGTTGGTTTTGGAGATGTTGTACGAGTCCAGGGTCTCCAGGTACACATGACGAAGCAGGAACTCGTGCACAGGCTTGTTCCACTTGCGCGCGAACTCGTCGAACGTCGTGCTGTTCCACCAGTCCGAGTAAAAGTCGCGATCGGCCGAATACGTGACTTCAGCGAGACCGTTGCAGATGCACTCGAAGATGATAAACCACGTGAGGAGGTAGCACCCAAGGAACGGCAGCAAGAGGCTCACGATCGACAGCACGGGGCTTACCGTTCCGGAGTCCTCCAGGCGAGGTATGACATGATTCGTCACGATAATGTACAGCATCGAGATCCCCATGATGACCGAAAAGGTCTTCTCAGCCATATACCCCCAACGAATTCGGTCGGTGCGC
The DNA here is from genome assembly GCA_016169955.1 of Phytophthora vignae f. sp. vignae. Classification (NCBI taxonomy): domain Eukaryota; phylum Oomycota; class Peronosporomycetes; order Peronosporales; family Peronosporaceae; genus Phytophthora; species Phytophthora vignae. The sequence continues at coordinate 63,578 of JABJUM010000038.1, forward strand.
GGGAAGTTGGGCTCGTAGACCAGCGACGGGATCAGCAGGTACATGGTGTAGTCCTTGATGCCCGGCGAGGGCGGTTTGTCCTCCGTCCGCGCGATCTCCAGCTTGGTTCGGATGTAGGAATGCATCTTCATGAGCAGCACGAGGCCCTCGATGAAGGCCGAGACCGCGTGGATCAAGTTCCAGTCGCGCCACACGATGAAGACGACGGTGAAGAAGAAGAGCAGACTCTGCAGCGTGTGGTGCACGATGTTGATGAGCAGGCGGTTGGACAACTTGTCGGTGCCGGCCATGTAGACGGGGATCAGCGCCGTGTAGGCGTACAGCGCCTGGCACGCGAACGTGGCGAACACCTCGAGCAGGTGCGTCGAGTAGAACACCGAGAGCAGCAGCTTCAGGTCCGCAGGCTCCTTCCGCGTCAGCAGGTTGGTGAAGAGCGTCGTGAAGACGTAGAGAGCACCCGCTATCATGGCGACGTTGTACATGCCGCGGAACTCGGAGCTGTGGACGCCCGAGCGCGCGTCCGCCGGATCCAACGGGGACACGACGTCGCGGAACTTTTTCATGCGCTTCCGGCTGGCGGTGGGCGAGCGCACGCTGCTCGGGGGCTCAGCTCGCGGCGCCATCCTGCTGGAAGGACAGTCGTCGTGCAGCTCGCGGGTCTTTCTCGATCTGATGGTTTTTGCTGCCAGAAACGGGAATGTGCGGCGCGGCTGTTACAGGCAACAACGCCAGGGCCTGCACTTGTGCCAGGAATCGGGCGTTGGGATTGTATAAAGGGGCACGCACAGCTTCAACAGCTTCAAGACCTGACCCGCGTAAGAGCTCCCTCGGTGCCGTTACGGCCGCCGCTTTTGGCTGAGCCCGCCCGCTGCTCAGTCGGCAATCCACTCGATTCGGAGCATGAAAGACCTCAAGCCGTTGCAGCCGCACGAGCCCGAGAAGTGCTCGGCCGACTCGACCAAGTCGTGGAAGTTCAAGACCGAGGGCTGCGCCGAGCAGGACCCGCGTCTGCGCAAGATGTGGAGCGAGCCGACCTGGTCGGGCTTCCAGCTGCGCTCCAAGACGTACCTACAGAGCAAGGTCAAGGAGACGTCCGCGCCGCCTCGTACGTCCGCGTCTACATGTATTGATACTACATACACAAGGAACGGAACGCTCTATCTGACGTGACGATGCAGTGTTTGAGTTGTTGTGGTTTGAGGTATTCAGTGGCACCCCCGAGGAGCTCCATCACGTCTGCAAGTCCAAGAAGAGCTTCGCGAGCCGGGCGTTCGCCAAGTTCGGCAGCGACGTCCCGCCCCTGTTCGTCGTCACTCTGATCGTACCTGGCACCCCAGTGGTGGCCGGGGTGCAGTACTTTGCCAGAACCGGCGACGTCCCGCAGTCCGAGGCCAACACGCTGTGGCAGAAGTTCCTCGAGAGCGACGACGACTTCCGCAAGGAGCGACTCAAGCTCGTGCCGACTGTGCACGACGGGCCGTGGCTGGTCAGGAAAAGCGTCGGAGCGAAGCCTCTCATCATTGCGAGAGCGCTCGAGACGACATTCTACCAGACGCCAGTCTACCTTGAAGTGGTGGTGGATATCTGCTCGGACCGGATAGCCAAGCACGTGACTGCACTTTGCCGTTCACACTCGACGCGCCTTACGGTTGATGTCGGCTACGTTATTGAAGGGCGAGATGAGGCCGAGCTTCCTGAAGCATTACTGGGGTGCATTCAGTACAACCGCCTGGACCTGTCCATTTCAACTGCGATTGCCGACTGAACAGCGTGCCTAGAATTTTTACAATTTAATTAAATAGTTCATAGTTTCATTTGTATTTTACTTAGTACAGTTCCCTTCGCGCTAATGCGGTACCGGTACATTGATATCGTGCTAGCAAGCATCTTGTCGCCGTCGCCGTTGGTGCAACGTCCCATTTGAAGAAGACCCTTCAACGACGTCTTCACTTCACTGCGCTGAAGTCTATCGCGGTGACAGCAATGCCTCGCCACGTCAGTAACGACTGCGTATCCGATAATAGCGAACAGGACGCGAGTCTCGTTGCCTTTCGTTTTTAGCATCGATGGTTCGCTCGCAGAGAAGTCTCTCTATTATCGAAGATAAAGCACACCGTTCAAGCTACCTCTACGTTGGCATCGCGATAATGAAGGGTACGTGTACGCCTTACCCACATGATTGCAGCTTTGACCGCTTTCGTAACAACTTACCATTTCTCTCTGGTTTCGAGCAGAATTTTTAGTCCCTGAGCACGTGAAGTACACTCCGGCCCCGGCCAAGTCATGGAAGACACAAGCGGAGAGCTGCACGACCCAGGACCCTCAACTCCGGAAGTTTTGGTCCCAGCCTGACTGGATGCAGTTCAAGCTGCGCTCGAAGACGTATCTTCAGAACAGGATTAAGGAGACATCCGCCCCACCTCGTACGTTCAAACCCCATGAGTTTCAGTACGCTTTTAAGCTAATGAGTCGGTTGTGTGCGCGTAGTCTTCGAGCTCGTGTGGTTCGAGGCGTTTAAAGGCACACACGAGGAGTTGATGAACATCTGCAACGCCAAGAAGAGCTTCGTGAGTAAAGCGATCGCCAAATTCGGCAACGACATGCCGCAACTGTTCGTCGTGACTCTGATCATCCCAGGGACCCCACTGGTCGCCACCGTGCAGTACTTTGCGAGGACCAAGAGCTCTGGAGCCGGAAACCTCACTGAGGCGGAGAAACTCTGGGAGCGGTTCCTGAACAGCGACGATGAGTTCCGCAAGTCGCGGTTCAAGCTGATCCCGACGATTGTCGACGGCCCCTGGGTCATCCGGAAGGCCGTGGGCTGCAAGCCGTGCATTATTGGCAAGGCTATCCAGACCACATACTACCAGACGCCTTCGTACCTCGAAGTTCACGTGGACATCTCGTCCGACACGATCGCGAAGCACATTACGTCGATGTGTCGGTCGCAGTCCACGAGTTTCGCCGTGGATATGGGCTTCGTCGTGGAAGGCCAGACCGAGGAGGAGCTGCCCGAAGCTCTGTTGGGCTGCGTGCAGTACGCCCGAATGGACCTGTTGCTCGCCAGCAATATCAGCGACGAGGAGTAAGCCAATATGGAATTTCACACTTCAACATCCATATATAAGGATATATGATAAAGTAGAGGTATTCTTTTTCCGGAAATGTTAAATCTTACCTAAAAGTGAACTTTTCGTTTGAACTCCGAAATTTGTCTGAAAGCGAAAGCTGAATTGTCAAAATGTGAGCTCTGAATGACGCACATGGTCCCGCTCGCCGCTGTCTGCACTAACGCCTCTCTGCTTTGCTTCTAGGTCTGCGCGTCAAGCGAAGCGTCTGGCCAAGGAGCGTGAGGCTGAGGCCCATGTCGACAGCGACGAGGAAGTGAGCTCGGAGGAGGAGGAGCTGGAGGAGAAGCGGCCTGCCAATGCGGGCTTTGCCTTCCTAGCCGACTCGGACGAGAGCGACAGCGACAGCGACGAGGAGCAGGAAGAGGAGGAAGGAAACGACGAGAAAGAGGAAGAAGTGGTGCAAGCGCCTGTTGTGGTGACGCCGGAGCCTTCCAAGGGGAAGAAGAAGTGAGCAGCGCTGTGTATCCTGCGTAATAGGGTCATTCGTGCTCATTTAGCGTGGCCTTGACTATCGTTTATTGCGCAGGAAGAACAAGAAGAAGGGAAAGAAGAAAACAAGAAGTTCAGGAAGCGATGCAGAGGACGAGGAGGACGAAGAGGAGTCTGTGGACGACATTCTGGACGCGTTGGTGGCCGAGGCGGGAAACTTGAGCGTGGACGAAGCTACCTCGATCCGCAACGCGCAGGAGCAGTCGCTCTTTGGGGTGCAGTTGAAGTTTGCCAACGCGGACAAGGAGATGAAGCGAATTTTCGGCGTGAGTTTGGGGATTTGGGTGGAAATTCTACTTTCGCGATGCCTGCGCTGATACTGTTGGTTTATCGTTCTGCCCATGGTGTAGGTGAAAGAGGGAGTTGCGAATAACCGGAAGCGCGGAGACCCTCGGTACGGTGAAAGAAGCTAAAGTTGTTGACGAATGAAGATATGGAATTCTGACGGAAGCGCCTGTGCTGTCATGCTTGTAGGAGTGCCGCTCGGGTGGCGACCAAGAAGGTGACGATGGTCACTCCCTTGGATGAGTGGCCGCGTCCGCCCACATTTGTTGGTGGCGGTATTCGCTGGACGCGTTCCAACAAGCCGAAGGGTGCTGGGTGGAACAGCTTGTGCAATTATTTCGAGATCACGTGGTCGATCGCGTACAAGAAGGTGAGTGCAACGACGAACAAATTGCTGAATGCTGTGCCACTGACTAATGTGCGTGTTGTATTGTGTCCGATAGCTGCAAGAGGAATTTGAGCTCCTTCAGCGCACACACGACCCGAACCTCATCGCGCACTTCTTGCAGCGGTACCCGTACCACATCGACGCGTTGCTCACGATGAGTGAGGTGTTCCAGCACCATGGCCAGATGGACCACGCGTCGGACTGCATCAAGCGATGCATGTACGTGCTGGAGCTAGCGTGGGCCGACCAGTTCGACGTCTCCAAGGGAAACTGCCGCATGGACATTCAAACGGAGCACAACGCTGGCTTCTTCAGAGCGCTGTTCTTGCTGATGAAGCAAGTTGGGCGCCGAGGATGCATGCGCAGTGCCTTCGAGACGGCCAAACTGCTGCTCAGTCTGGACCCCCAAGGCGACCCGATGAATGTTCTCTTGGCGATCGATTACTACGCTCTGACATCGCGCCAGTGCCAGTTCCTCATTGACCTGTTCGGCTCGAAGACCCCAGCAGTGGATCGATTCGCTAGCGGTGATGCTGCGTCCAAGAAGAAGGCCGGCAAGAAGGCGCCAAATGCAGACGAAACGATTGCGGCGCTGCCGAATCTGCAGTTTTCGTTGGCTCTCGCCCAGTAAGTAAAACTCCGCATCCCAATTCGTCACGGTCTGTCAATATCTAACGCGCTTTTGTTGTACCCCAGCTCCTTTTTAGGAAACGAGACCGAGGCGAAGGACCTTCTGGCGGCTGCGTTGCTAAAGTTCCCGACTGTACTCAAGCCGCTCCTGGAGAAGATTGCTGCAAACCCGTCCTCGTGTACGTAGCTATTATCTCAATGTTTGTCTTGTAGCACCTTCACTGACACGCTTGCGTTATTGTGAATATCAGCGTCGTGGCAGCCGATCTTGTCTAGCCGCGTGTTCGCGAACGCTCGCAGTGTCGACGGAGAGCACAGCGTGCTCCAGCATTTGCTCGACATCTACGTGACGAGAAACCACTCCATCTGGAAGGTGAACGACGCGCAGTCCTTCCTTCTCGAGAGCGCGCAGCATGCCCTCGCCTCGCCGGCGTTGGTGTCTGCCAACCCGCAGGTGCTGGAGCTCCCCTCGTGCTTGCACAAGTATCTTCGCGCACTCTCTGCAGGTAACAAGAACGATAATGCGTCGTGGTTAAGGGCTGGCATCTAACCACTCGCCTTTGTGCATGCCATCGTAGACTACTCGGACGAGATCACGACGCTGCCTGCGGACCACCCGATGCTGCAGCCGCCGCAGCTCCAGAACGGCCAGCCGCTGGACGCCGAGGCACTGGCAGCGCTCGCTCGCGCGCAGGAGGAGTTCGAGGCGGGCAACCTGCCGGCCGACGCCAACCCGTTGCTGCTCTTCCTGCAGACGCTGCTGCCCTGGAACCACGTTCAAGGCGCAGGTCAGCAGCAGCAGCAGCAACCACCGCCGCAGTAAGCGCAGCCACGATTACGAGCATGATCAGAGAGTCCGTCCGCGACAGTTTTTGCATGAGATGGCTCCACCAGTGGACATCAACATTGCATGCGTCGTAATCTTGAAAGGGTTAACCGGATTTGAGTGGAGTGCTTCCACGTGCCGCGCTGTGCAATACCTACTGGAACTTGCATCGCGTGGATACTTGAGAAGCTTGCGGTGGGCGAAGTCCATAAAGTGCATGCACCCACCGGAAAGCGTGTGGAATATCATTCATTTGTCACTCGAAAGTGTCCAATGCTTGTGTGGATACTCGGCCGGATTTCTAGCGAATGACGTTGCGTCCTTTTTGTACCCATCCGCACAATATCTGTCTGTGGGGGCCGAAAACTCATCGTACCCTCCCTCGCCTCGCTCACTCGAGATTCCTCCGCGCCCCCGTCGACTTGACTCCATCCATGGGCAACAGCAGCAGCAGCAACGCCAGCGGCGCCGGCAACGTCCGGCCGCACGGCAAGCGCAACAACGCGTCGCACCGCCGCGCGCAGCAGCAGAAGCAGGCGCAGGCCCAGCAGGCGGCTGCAGTGCCGACGAGCGCAGCCCCGGCCCCCACGTCCGCTCCCCTGCCGCCCGCCGCCCCCGCCGCCGTGCGCCGCAACCCGCAGTCGCGCGAGCGCAAGGCCTTCAAGGAGCTGGTGAGGACGCGCGCTCGCTCCATTGCGTTACATTGCGTTGGAGGGGGGAGTCGAGATTGCTAACGTTGTTACTGTGTCTTGTGTATCGACAGATTACGGGCGAGCTGCGCGACGTGAACGAGTTCTACGACATTGAGAAAAAGGAGCTGGGCCACGGCCACTACGGCACCGTGCGCGTGGGCGTGAGCAAGGCCACGGGCGCCAAGGTGGCCATCAAGACCATCCCCAAGGCCAAGGTCAGCCGCCCCGAGACCATGCGGCGCGAGATCAACATCCTCAAGGTGCGTGGGCCGTTGTCACGTCGTTTGCAGCGCCTTCTTGACCGCTTCTGACCGTGTGCAACGTGCTGTGGGGCCACCTGTCTGTCTCCTATTGTGTCTTTATGTATCTAGACGCTGGACCACCCCAACATCATCAAGTTCTACGACGCGTACGAGGGCAACCGCCACCTGCACCTCGTCACGGAGCTTTGCACGGGCGGAGAGCTCTTCGACCGCATCATCGCGCGCGGCCACTACAGTGAGGCGGACGCCGCCGTGCTGGTGCGCAAGATCTCGGACGCCGTCAAGCACTGCCACGACCGCGACATCTGCCACCGCGACCTCAAGCCCGAGAACTTCCTGTTCGCCACCAAGGCGGAGGATGCCGAGCTCAAGGTCATTGATTTCGGTCTGTCTCGCATGGACGACGGCCTCAGTGCCGGCGTCATGACCACGCGCGTGGGTACGCCCTACTACATCGCCCCCGAGGTGCTGGGCCGCCACTACGACAAGTCGTGCGACCTCTGGAGTATCGGTGTCATCACGTACATCCTGCTGTGCGGATACCCGCCATTCTACGGCGACACGGACCCGGAGATCTTCGCTTCTGTGCGCGCTGGACGCTACGACTTCGACTCGCCCGAGTGGACGAACGTGAGCGATGAGGCCAAGGATCTCATCAGCAACTTGCTGCTGGTGGACGCGTCCAAGCGTCTCACTGCCGACGAGGTGCTGCGTCACCCGTGGATCTCTGGCTCGGCGCCGAGATCGAGCATGACGTTGAACCCGAACATCTTCTCGAGCCTGAAGCGCTTCACGGGCAACAACAAGCTCAAGAAGGCGGCGCTTGGCGTCATCGCCGACCTGGCCACGGAGAGCGAGATTGCCGAGTTGAAGAACCAGTTCATGGCGATTGATACGGACGGCAACGGTGTGATCACGGTGTCGGAGCTGGCCGAGGCGCTGCGTGACACGGGTCTCGGCATGATTGAGGAGGAGGTGCTGGAGCTGGTCAAGGGCATCGACATCGACGGCGACGGACTGGTGGACTACCCGGAGTTCCTGGCGGCCACCATGAAGCGTAACCTGGCCAACCAGGAGGAGCACCTGATCAACGCATTTAATTATTTCGACACGACCAACACCGGCCAGATCACCAAGGCCGACCTCGTGCAGTTCATGGGCAGCGAGGAGCAGGCGCAGGAGGTCATCAACGACGTGGATGCGAACGGTGATGGTGTCATCAGCTTCGAGGAGTTTGTGGCCATGATGAACCGCAAGGGCTACGGTGACGATTCCGAGATGGACAGCCTGGACGACAACGGCTTCCTCTCTGCGGCACAGTTCAACAGCGGCAAGGTCCAGTCCCCCATCAAGGAGACTGAGCTGTAGGCAGGCATACCAACCTGACCACCCACAAATTACTACATCGAGGAGATAAAGAGTGCCTGGAGGATAGCAACGTCGTTTTGTATTCATGAAAGGCGTCGTGTCCATCTATCCTACTTCCCCGCTTTGTTTCGGCGGTTGATCCTGTCGTGCCTCTTCTCGGCAGCCAGCTTTTGTGTGCGCACAAGGGCCTCACGCTCTGCACGTCGAGCTTCTTGTGCTGAGGTCATCGCCGATGAACCGTTGGCGAAACGCTGGATGTTTAGCTCCTCCTCACGCGCGTCCGAGCGTTCGTCCATGTATTGGGCGAGCTTGTGCTGGTAATGACGGCGCGAATTGGTCGAGAAGTTCCCGAACACCAGGCGCCCTGGACCCTTGCGTTTGAATCCAGGCTTCTTCTTCTTCATTCCTTCCTCTTCTTCATCTTGGGCAGGCTTGCGGCGTGCGAGGTTCTTGGTCAACGGAGATAAGTTGGGGCCGTCCAGCAGGAGCTGGTACATATTCGTTCCAGAAGATTCCTCCCCAATGGTGTTTGGCTTCATGTGCTCAACGTCCATCGTGGTGTCGCGGCTACTGTCAGCCTCGCTTTTGGTCTGAACGACGCGCTGCAACTCGGAAAGTGACGACGCGATGTGCTTTTTGCGTGTAGCACTTGCTCGGCCTACGAGAAGCAGCTGTAGCTGCGGTACTCGAGCTCCTGAAGCTGTAAGATCGCACGAGACTTGGACTTCGACCTCATCCAGGATCCGGAACACCGTGTGCTTATCGTCGGGAGCGACAACTTCAAGCGTCTTGCGTTCGGCGTCGTCCCAGACAAGTTGAGCCTGAGGGATTCGGCGAATGCACTCAGCGCCAGCGAACGCCCCCGTTGCAGGGTCCGTGTCTACAATCCGAACACCAAGCAGAAGCGGATCCATTTGCACGACACCACTCTTGTCGCGCAAGTATACCGGAGCACGAAGATCATACTTGGGCACGTACACAATGAAGCCGTTCTGCTTGAGGGCTGTGATGATCGCCGGGACCTTCACCGTGTGGCTGCTGAAGTACAGAGCCAAGAACAACTCGTCACAGGCGTGTGCCGCTAGCTTCGCTTGTCGGTTCTTCTTGTTAAGGTGTCGAGACAGCGGCACCAACTCTTCTGGCGGGAAAAGGTTATCTCCATCCGCGATAGCTTCGTCGGCAAGAACCGGAGCCGCTCCTTCCTTAGCTGGAGCCGTAGTAGATACTTGAAGCTGGCTATCCACTGACGAGATGAGGTCGTCTAGGAAGTCCTCGTCCTCTTCAGTTTCCAGCACCGAGGGGGCGAGAGTGTCGGGAAGCACCAATGGCTCTGAGGGCTTAGCTGCTGGTCGCTGCAATGTCGAGGTTTGACGGGGCGTTGGGGATGCAATCGCCGCGAGGAGTTGGCGGTGAACGATGACGTCGGCATAGCGACGGATCGGGGACGTGAAGTGCGTGTAGTATTGCAGACCCAAGCCGTAGTGTGCAAACCGCGTGACATCACCGTTCGAGGAAGCCGCATCGACGGCTGCCACAGCACCCGAGCTCACATATTCGGCTTCAGTCATCACGCGCACGGCAAGAGACTTCAACAGGGACATGGTCTTGCTGTCCATGCGTCCCGAACGTTCCGCTGCAGCGAGCGATTGCTGCAACGTGAAGTTGTTGGTAGCGTCAATGACCACGTCGCGCGCCTTAGCAAGCTGAACAAGCTGCGTGAATCGGTCTCCGGACGGAGGCGGGTGTCGACGCAGCAATGCATGGGTGGGAAACCGCTCCACGAGCTTGCGAGCGACAGTTGAGTTCGCAAAGATCATGAGCTCGGCAATGGTACCGTGGATCTCCAAGCTTTCTTTGACTGTAATCTCCACATCTTCTTGCCCAAGCTCCGAGACATTCAGGGAAAAGCGAACCTCTTCTTGCTTGGACAGATCCAAACCACCTTGAGAGCCACGAGTCCGACCGAGTCGACGACCGACATCAGTCAGTATGCGAAGGTCTTCCCGAATCAGTTGTTGAAGCTTCATCGGAATCCGACCTCCGGCTACACCCTCCACATGCTCGCTTGGCGGTGGTCGTGATCTGGCTGACCCTCGCCGTGGCGAATCGTCAGCATCGGCATTAACGCCCTGCAGGAGGCGATGCGCTTGCTCGTACGTCATTGATGAACAGTTGCGGATGATCGTACGTCCAAACCACGTTGAGTTCTCGATGACCTCGTACGTTTCACCGTCCAGCTCACACATGACACTCACAGCGAAGCGGTCGCGGTTCTCGTGTAGAGAGCACAAGTCAGCGCTGAGTACCGAAGGCAACATATCAAGACGCTGACCGACGAGATAGACGGTCGTGCCGCGACGTCTGCCCTCTAGGTCTAACGCCGAGCCATGTTTCACAAAGTACGACACATCAGCGATGTGCACACCAAGCTCCACGTTGCCATTGGGTAAGCGTTGAATGGACATCGCATCATCGATATCCTGGCAGCCATGAGGATCCACACTGAAAACGCGGTGCGTCTTGCGTAGATCACGACGACGCGGAACTTCTTCGTCAGGAACGTTCCAGTTCAGCAACCCGCATCGAGCTGGTCTTTTAGCTGTAGAGCATTCAGCTACACAACCGCCTTCGATATCAATCGGGCATTCGTCACTGGATGGGAGGCAAGCTAGCGCCGCCTCACTGAACGGGGCTTCTTCCACTTCGTTGTCCACGAGTAGAGCGCTGAGTTCTGTCTGCAAACTTCCGGGGGCTCCGAGGATTCCGACATAGTGTCCGTTTGGGTACGAGCTATCAGCTGCCCAGCTATCAATGACGACCTTCAGGCGTTTGTCCAGAAGCGCATCAAGTCGCTGGGAACGCAGGCGGACCTTGGGCAATCGCAGGTCCATCGGCACAGCAAGTGCGTAGTCGTCTCCAGCATTCACAGTGGAAGCGATAACTGTAGCCACATGGTACCGCGGCGAGCGAATGAGAATGCCCACGACTTGTCCAGTAGGAATCGCTCCCAGAACCTGTTCGTCAACCTCTGACTCAGTTTCATGTTGGTGCTCATCCTCATCTTGAGTGTAGTGCACCAGCAGACGATCACTCTGAGGGGCGCGCCAGTGTGCCTTCGGGAGTATCTCCACAGCCACACGATCTCCATGCACTCCACGGTTCATTGCAGCTCGTCCAAACACGAACACCTTCTCGACTGCATGCGGACCTTCCACCACCACATACGCTTCCATTGGATTGTGAGTGCTCACCTCAAGTTTTCCAGCTAGCACCCGAGACGCTGGTTGTGCCAAAGCTTCCTCCAGCTGTGCAGGCTTCAAGTGTGGCGCAAACTCGCATTGAGAGCTTAGTACATTGCCGTTCTCGTCAGGAAGCCGCTGAGCCTCCTCGTACCTCACAGCTTCAGCCGTATTGGCAGCGAGCTCCAGCAAGAACGCCGTATCTGCCGAGTGTTTTGGCAGTCTCTCCTCCAGGAAAGTCTCGCACGTGACCGCCTGTGCATTCACCACTGCAGCAAGTTGCACACTCACTGCTGCATCGACATCCCTCGACATGAACACCACCCTCGCTTCAGGTGGAAAGTGTCCCTGGGTCACATACCACTCCACGGTCTTCAACATAGCTCGATCATCTCTCAACGTCTGCAGTTCATCCATCGCCGTTGGCTCCACGAAGGTCTCCACGTGGTGCTGATCCGGGAACAGGTAGACGCTGACGCCCCCTTCAGTGCGTTGGTCTTCTCCTCGGAAGAACTTCCTGAGCCTTGACGCGTCGCGACTGGGCGCCAGTCTCAATGCAGCTTGCAGTACACTTTCCAGCACTAGCAGACGCGGCGCCGCGCGACAGAACAGCGCCTCCTCCTCCAGCAGCTCCATGCACTGCAGCAAGCTGAAGGCGTCGGGCACCACGTACTCCCCGTCGCTGACCCTAGGAAGCACCTGCGCCGGCAGCAACGCGCGCGCGTGTCGACACGCAGCGCAGGAGGCAACGCCGCAGTGCACGTCGCGGCGCAGATAGCGCTCTTGCGCCTTCATGGCGCCGGGTTTGCGCCGCCGACTGCGCTCCACGAAGCTGGCGTCTGTGCGCACCGCCTCCCAGCGCGGAGCTCCATGCTGCCGCAGCCCCACGCGCAGGTTGCGGGTCTCCTCTTCCTCCTGTTGCTGCTGCTGCAGGAGCGCGCGCAGCCTGCGAGCTTCCTCCTGCTCCTGGAGCTGCCACGCCGTCGCCATCGCGATCTACTCGGGTTTTGTCAAATGAGGGGCGAGTACTGGCGAGATGGCTACACTTTCAAACATGCGACGTGTGAGAATGAGATCACTGCATGATGCCGAAAGACATTCCACTCGGCCAAGAAAGACACAAGCTTAGCATTAACGCTGTTACTATCGACTAGATCGATTAAAAGTAGTCACTGGTGGTTTTCCCACTTGGTGTGGTGCTGGTACAGTCTGGCGATCACATTAGCCGACATGCCGGGCACCCTCCGCAACTCCTCGAGCTGTTTAATTTGAAAAGACGACAATTATCACGTACGGTTAGATATAACTTCACACAAGAGGAGATAAAAGGCGCGCGAGCATACCTGTTGATACGGCCGCCTATCGAGCACGAGTTCGGCCCTTTTTGCGCCGATAGCATGCAGCTCCGTGAGGTCGCTGGTCGTGCCGTGGTTCAGCACAGACATCAAGTCCCGCTCGAGAACTTTCACCATGTACGCAGCGGTCGATAGTTGTTGAGACGGCGCTTGATCTTCTGCTGTTGGGCACTCTTGCTGTAACCGGTCAAGACGTTCAATCAGCCTAGTGCTCTCCTTTGGGAGAACATGGTTCGCCCGCTTGAAAATGCTGTAGGCGGTGGCGAGACGGCGCTTCTTTTCGAACTCGATGGCTACTCGGATAAGGGCCTTCGCTAGCAGCTCGGGCTTCTTCTCCACAGTTGCAGCAGGCGCCGCCAACATTTGGTTGATCTGGATAGACTCGCCGCTCCGGTTCTCCTTGTCAAAAGCAGGATCTTCACTCCAAATCGCCCTGGGATTTGATGCCGCGTTCTCCTCGTCTGTTAGAAGAAGACTTCGCTTGGACGTAGGTTGGTTGACGGAGATCGGCATTTCTCGGTTGTTGTACCTACTGGTCGATGCAACTAGCGCCGGATTCTGTCTCGGCTGGGCTTCGTTTAGTGAGGTAGAAATGTCTCTATCCGTCACCTCGGGTGCCAACATTAACTTCTTGGTAATGCGGCTGGGCTGTCGCTGGAGGGGGTCCACTGGCTTCGAGAGACTTATATCGCCATTATCCTCGATAACAATGAGGCATTGGGGACTCCCTTGCTCACTTTGCGTTACTGAGGCTGGCTTCAGCGCAATGGCACTTTTGGCTGATACCGGATGAGGTGGCCTCACTGTGGCGGCAGAGGCTGGGCTAGAAAATGCCATAGCGCTATCTCCATCGATGACAATGGGGTGCTGGAGACTCCTCCCTTCTTGGTTCTGGACTGTTGAAGCCGATTTTGAGCGCTTCGGGGTTGGTACCGGTGGAAGTGGTCCCGCAGTGACCACTAGACTTGGTGTCGTAGCTTTAGCGACATTCTTTCGAAAGTCGGGAGACACACGCGCTGCTGAAGCTGACTTTGGGGTCTTCTCGGTTGACACCAGCAGAGGTGGTTTCGCATTGACCGCCTGGATTGATTTCGTAGACTCCACAACATCCCTTGAAAAGTCGCTAGTCACTCGAGATTTCTTCAGGGTAGACAAGCTCTTGTCGCTTGGTTCCGCAGAGGTGGTCGAGTCAGTTGCCTTGCTCGAACACCCCACCTCCACGAGCCTCCTCTTCACGCCTCCATTGCTCGTAGCAGTACCTCCCAAACTGCGTCTGCTTCCTCCGCAGATTGGGTTTTTATTGTTTCCCGCCTTCTGCCTCTGTAGCTTGGCCTGCCGCCAGAGTGCCAGCTTCTCCTCCATCGACAGCCCTGCTGTGCCATTATCTGCACTGCTTCCACCCGCTGGCATGTCCTTCTGAGACGAAAGAACGCTCTGCGCATGGCCAGCGGTCGCTGCTGTCTTGTCGCTCATAGTGCTGGGCTGCTGAAGCCCTCGTCGCGCAGCTCCAGCCTCCAATCCTGCCTCCATTCCGCGAGTAAGAGGCGCGTGAACGAATATACTACGTAACTTAGTAATTTTGAATTTAGTCCGGAGCAATTGGTACATGTACCAAAAAAGTAGTCATCATCTATTTAGAATGCCTTTGTATTCGCAACGGCGGATGCGGGTCAAAGCATGCCGAGCACACGTCCGCCGCTGCAGCCTCATCCTACTGCTGCTTCTTCTGCTCCTCTAGCTGCTGTCGCACCTCCATGACGGCCGCCGGGTTCGGGTGGTACTTGGACGGGTCAATGGCGCGGCCGCCGCCCATGGTCTCCTTGTCACTACGAATGGGCTCAGCGGGCTTGTCCTCCTCCTCGGTGATGCTGCCCAGGCCGACGTCGCTCGAGTAGTTCTCCACCTTCATGTCTGTGATACCCAGCACGTCATCCTCGTACTCCGAACGCGTGAATTTCTCCGCGACCATGTACGGGTCGTCGTCAGCGCTGCCGAACGGCGAGTACACGAAGCTGTTGGCCAGCGGGTCCTCCAGGATGAGCGTGAAGGGCTCCTGGCCGCGCTTGAGAGCGTCAAGACGCGCCAGCCACGCGTTCAGCAGCGAGCGACCGCCATCACTGTCGCCCATAGCGAAGGGGTTGCCTTCCTCAATGTTCTGGCGGATCTTGTCCAGCAGACCCTCCAGCGTCGTGTACAGGCCACCGAGCGAACCGTGCGCCATCTCCAGCTCGATCTCAGGGATGTTCACACACGCCGAGTCGGACTTGAGGATATCGCGATCCATCACATCCGGGTCCTTGCTGGCGTCCACCTTAAGCGTGATGCGCTCGCCCTGGGGCGGAATAGCGCCGCCAGCCTTCACTTCGTTGGTCTTGAAGCCACACGCCTCACAGTTAAACGACATAATGATCACCTCCTTGAAGTGAGGGATGTCCGTCATGCACATGCACGAAAAGCCAGGCGCCTGACAAGCGAAACAGTTGGCGGGGATCTGGATCACCTCCTTCTTGGCAATGTTGGCCTCCTCCACGAACTTGTCCAGACCTTCGTTGCGGTGCGGCAGCACGCGCGGGGTCTGCGCGGGCGCGTCGTGCGACATATCGGGCTGCAGGCCGCAGTCCAGGTCCTGCTGCTCCGAGCGGTAGTAGTTTGTGACCTTCATCTTGGGGTCGGCCGCGGGCGCGTGCGGGTTCTCAATGTGCGAGTTGCCAGACGGGTCGTCCAGCACAATCTTGAACGGCAGCGTGATGCCAGCGGACATGAGCGCGAGTTTGGCAATGAACTCGTCGATCTTCTCGGTGGTCTCCGGATCGATTTCGCGACGGTGCTCCTGGTTCTCGCGCAGGTCCTCAATGGCCTTCTGCAGTACACCCTCAATGGTGTTGATGCTGCCACGCTGCGTCTCGCGCGGGATCTCAAAGTCCAGCGACGGGAAGTAGATGATGCCGGCGTCGGCCTTGATCAGCTGACGGTTCAGGTCCTGCAGCCACAGATACAACCACCCAGTAAATCCTGATGGCCCCTAATGAATCGATTGCCCTCGAGTTATTGCAACGCTTGGACGCACCTCTCTGTCCGTCACCTCGAGCTCGATCTTGGCGCCCTGCTCCTGCACCTTGCCGCCGAACTGCACCTCGCTGTTCTTGAAGCCGCAGTGCTCGCACTCGAAGGACATGAGGATGACCTCACGGAAGTACGGGATCATGGTGAGCAGCAGCTTGGTGGTGCCGTCCTCGTGGCAGTTCATGCAGAGACTCTCCATGGTCGTGACCTCCGGGACGTCGTCCTCGGTCTGCAGCGCGTAGATGGACGGCGCGGCCGCCTTGTTCTCCTCTCCATTCTCGTCCACGTCCTGCAGGTGGAACCGCTCGTCCACGTTGGGGCGCGTACCGCCCAGCACCTGAGGAGCCTTCTCCGACATGTTGCTCGGTCAGCGGGTAAATCAATCAATGGCTGGCTCAGGAGAATGGCTAACCATAATCGCTGTTTAGAGGTATTCCCGTTTGGAAAAAGGTCATTCTGGACTATTCCGACCCAGAAACGAAACACATTTGCGATTTGGTCACTTCAACATGGGAGCAGAGTTTGTGGTGCTCCGCGCTCCACATGTGTGTAGCCAAGTTGCTCAAGCTGCGCGTGCACAGCCACGGCAGATCTCGCGGCTACCGCTACCATGGCCAAATTGCTCTGCGCGCGACGGAACTGATCCTGTCTGGATGCAGACAACGCTGTCCCGGCAGTGGTTGGGTTGGGTAGACGCATTATCACTGCTAGCGACCGCTTGAAGTACGTTTCGGCTTCCTACAGCAGCAGCAGAGACGAGTGAGGATAACTCTAAACAGAACGGAAGGACAGACCAAATGGCGAGCACACACCGCGAAGTCACCGAGCAGGAAACAGCATTTTCCCAAGGCATCGGTGCACGTCACAGTTTGCTCGTCGGAGGGCCCGAACAAGTTGTCAGCGTGCACTAAGCACTGCTCGAACAAGTCGCGAGCCTCGTCCGTTCGTTTCTGGAAGAATCAAAGCTGATGAGTTGCGTTCCTCACAACCAGAGGAGCCCGTTCGTCCCTCCTTACCTGAGCAAGCAGGACAGACGCTAGGCGTACAGTAAGATGGAAGACCTTGGCATTGTAGCCTCCGCCATAGCTCTCATTCAGAAGACGAAGCAGCGCAGTCAAGTGCCGTTCTGTGTCGTTCAGCTTCCCTGCCTGTTCACACGCAATTGCCAGGTTTTCTAGTGCGATCGACGTCTCGTGATCCGATTCGCCTTTCAAGCTGAATGAAGAAGACAGTGTCCTCCTGTTAGGCCTGGGTGATCCACTTAGCTCGGTAACAAATATGCTCCGAAACGTACGCTGTGAGCGTGTTGAATGCTTCCACGAAGCAGTGAAGTGCCTGGTCGAAGCTTTCCCGCAATAATAACAACTCAGCAAGCGCACTAACCCATCGGGCCGTCTCTAAATGACTACGACCGTGGGTGGCCTCACAGAGTGTCAAACCGCAGTCGATCATTGCGAATGCAGCCTCTAACTTTCCGTCTTCCCTAGTTTGACCAAACGAAACTGTGTGAAACACTACTCTGAAAGTCAGAATTACCCGAGAGATAGCAAACCTGTATAGATTTACGAGCTTGCGGTACGTCCCAAGAAGACCAGAGTGGTTCGCGCCAAAGCACTGACGTTTGAAGTGAAGAGCCTGGAGCTCTAGCCGAATACTTGGATTTGGTTCTTCGGCCAACGCACGCTCGAACTCCTTGACCGTGGTGTCGTTGGCAACAAGCTGCTGGCGATACTCCGCTAACTCTATATAAGCAACCAGATATAAAGTCAGGAGTAGAATCAATTGAAATGTCCGATCACATCTGACCTTCAGCACTTAGACCCAGCGGCTTCCAGTCTTTCAGTAGACGAGTATGGTCTCGACGAGATAACGAGACAGCAAGATCCAGTGGGGTGTCGCCTTTAATATTTTTCCGTCGGACGTCAGCACCTCCTTCTAGCACCAGCGTCACGCACTGCAGGTCTCCGCACCCAGCCGCCAAATGCAGAGGCGTGTTTCCTTGCTACAAATGACGGGAATTGAGTTATGATTGCCAGGAAATGCTCAAAGAAAGGTGTACGACTTACCCAGTCTTGTAATTCCACATTGGCTCCTCGAGCAATAAGAAGTTCGACCAAGGGGCTGTGACCGTACCGACAGGCGAAATGCAGCGGACTCCAACGCGTTCGCTGAGAGCAAGAGAGAGAAACAATTAGTTGGATCTGCAACAACTGAGCAAGTCATTGATCATAAACTTGGTTCACGTACAAACTCTTGAACGTCAATTGAGGCGACAGCTTTGCGGTCCAAAAGCGAGCGTACACGCTCGACTTTACCATATTGCGACGCATACCAAATTGTCCAAATGTTGGAGGCTGCATCCTGCTCCATTTTCTGGATGGGCGATGGCATACCCTTCTTCTTGGGCGAATCCGCCATAGCGCAGGCAATTGATAAGGATTTCTGAAGTGATAGGGATTTTCGCGGCGTTCATGCGAGTTATTTTTTGCTATGCTTCGTTGGGGTCGTTTCAATTGCCAAGCCCATTTGGGCTGCGGGTCTTGAAGCGTTTTGCTTGTGTGTTGGGAATCGACATGGAACGCTAGCTCTGCGGGTGTTCATCAACAAGCAAAAGCGGCTAGCCCCACACCGCTGTTCACAACATGACTAGCGAGTTCACTGACATTTCAGGGGTATGTTTGTACCAGGGTGTGGCAGCCTTTGTAGCGGTGAAGACCTAACGCATTTTGTTTACGAGCAGACCACACCCTTACGGGGCAATGAAAGGCAACCGAAGAAGCGTGGAGGGTTATCGGGGAGAATGCGTCTACTCCCATTAGCAGACACATCAGCTCAAGGAGCTTACGAAATGTTTTCAAGTAATAACTCCTCCAACGGAGGAAAAAGCGGTCTCGTTACACAGAAACTCAAGAAGATCACACATAAGCGCGAGTTGGTGGAAGCCGTTCGAAAAGCTACCACGCCCATGTTGCTACCTGGCCGCGATTCTCCGTTATCCAGCTCAACCCGAGGCTTGCATGAGGGAAATGGTGGCATCGGAGCACCAGAGACGGACTCCAGTCAGCGTGACATTGAGTGTTTGGAAGATGGCGTCCATCTCAACGCTCGTAAATTCAACGAACTCAAGCTCATGGCTGAACGGAGGCAGCGCGAGCTTAACGGGCTACTGGTATGGCGTTGGTCAGGGTGTCAACAGGATTGAATTGGGTTGGCAGCCGGCTGATCATTATTTCCTATTTGTTTTGTATATTTTACAGGACGAGCTGCGCGTGTTGCAGTTAGAAAACGACACGCTCAGCCGCATACAGAACCAAGATACTCCGATATCCAAGAAGAACATCCAGATCAAGCAACACATTGCACAGTGCACATCTAGCATGGAGGAGCAAATGCATCTTAGGCGGCAGCTCGAGCACATGATTCGCCGATTACAAACCACGCAGTTGCGGGTGGATGCACAGCTCACCGGTATGGCCGCGGCAGTGGATAGTAGCGAACGTGAAGTCGAAGAGGTGAAAATGCTTTGCAGACAACTCGAAGTCGGTAAGAGCCGCGCAGTTCAGTTCCTCCAGGAGGTTCAGCTGCAACTGCAGATGGAACGGAAAGCTAGAGCGCGTGAGCTCGGAGATCACGAGGTTCGTGCTCGAAACTCGCAGAAGATGGAGGCTTGGCGACTGCAGCGCGCTCACGAGCGCGCGGAAATGGTGGCAGAAATGCGTGGAGACTTGTCAGCAGAGGAGGAGGCTCGACTGGTGCGTAGCATCGAGAACCGTGAACGTGCTAGCGAGGCCTTGCACGCAGCAAACCTGGTCAAGTCCCAGAAGAACGCCGACTTTGAAGCGGTACTCGCGGAGCTCAAGCTTGCAATGGGGGCCTCAACTCTGCGCGAAGTTGTTGAAAAAATTGCGGCTCAAGCCGCCACCAGTGTCTCCTTGGACAAGGAGAAGACGCACGCAGAAGAGCGACTGATTACTGTACGACAGGAGAAGGAGCAGGTCCTGCAGGAGTTGAACGAGCTCAAGGCTTCGGGAATAGGAGGTATCGAGCTCAACCGCGAAGTTTACAACACTTTGGAGAGCGAGATCCAGCAAGCGAAGGCCACGCTCAAGGTGAACAAGTCGGCCTACGAACGGCTCGATGGTGTCATGTCAGCAGTACGACAGGGATCATTCGGCTTGGCGCGGCGGCTTCAGGCTTTCGACGACGTGCTCGAAACTGGTATGGGAGACAACAGCTCTGGAGCTAGCAGTGCTGCGGGTGCAACCGGAAGCGGAGCTGGGGCTGGCGGCAACGGCATGACGCCGACCAGTTCCATGTTGTCCCTGATGTCGGGCGGTGAACACGCTGGGTACCTCGTAACGGCTGAGCTCAAGCTCACGAAAATCCTCGAAATTGTGGGTCAGTCGAATTCGTCCGTCAACAACTTCGGTGGGTATGACGGGGCTGGCGGTGACGGTAACGCTGGCGCTGGTGATGACAACTCGCAGGGAAACAACCCCGAGGACGGTGGCAACAACGCTCACCTTGAAATGCTTGAAGACGGCCACACAATGTGGTCGCCAACCACAAATAATGATCCGCGGCTGCACGAAAACAACATTCGCGTCCGACCATCCACGCGGGGGTTGCCTTCCGCTTCACTCATGGCAGCTCGGATCGGCATCACAATTGCCGATAGCGACGACGAGCCGGATTCCGCGCGCTCAGAAGTCTCAGCGACCGGATCGGAGATCGACGGCGAGCGCATGAGCGCACTGGTCCCGTCGCGTGATATCCTCAAAATGAGCAGCTCGCGACACTTTGCCGAAGTCATGCGCAAGAAAGAGGTGCGCCTATCAGTGTGTTGTTCGGTATTACCCGAAGCTAACCGTATACTTGTGCATTGTTCAGTTGGCGGAGAAGCAAAAGGTGGCGGCTGAGAAGGGCATTTCGGACGAGGAGATGATGGCCAAGCTGCGGAAGCGCAACCAGCTTGAAGCCGACGCCCGCCTCGCAACATCGCCAACACGTCACGGAGCCGAGCTCTTCTTTGCCAAAGCCGCCGCTGTGGCTAAAGACGCCAATGGAAGCCCCAGTCAGTCCTTAGCTTACGTGACACAACTACACTTTAACGATCTCTAGTCAACGCCATCGAGATGGAAACACAAAAAATTACTATTAGATCTGTATACCCTGGCGGACTTTTGCTAAGCTTCTGACCGTTTGGCACGCTCTAACTGACGTTGCCCGTGCCACCCACCTGGTCCGGACAACGATATTCCTCAGGCAACAGCGAGCGCTGCAGCTTGTTGAAGGCGAACTGGCGCTTGCCCGTGTTCTTGAGCGCGTTCTCGATACGCACACCGTGACTGCGCATAACGGAGACGGTGGCGGGGACGCGGTGCTCCGGCAGATCGTGATGGCGCTGCAGGATACGCACCTGCTCTAAGGTCACAGACATGGCTGTGCGATCCTTGGCGCTCTTGCAGACCGTGACGCGGCCGCCGCCAAGCTCCCGACACAAGTCCGAGGATCGCTTCAAAATTTCCGTACGCTTCGTCTTCACCAGGCTCTGGGCTGCTTCGTTAATACACGCCTCCAGCGCACGCAGCTCCTGAGTCACTTCGTCCTGTGAGAGATGCAGCGGCGACGTGATTGTCGAGTCCGTAGACATGGCCTTGTAACGATGTGATCCAGCGCGACTTCGACCGGACGACGACAGGCCGTTCGTAGGCATAGCTACCACCAGACGACGGTACTTCTCGCAGAATGACTTGAGAGGCTTCAGACTGCGGAAGTTGATGATGTCCTGCAGCTCCGTCTTCGCGCGCTCAGTGTTGTTGGCAATCGTCTGCATCTCATTGATGCCCTGAGAAAACAGTACGGGTGTCACGTGGATCTCACCTCCAGCAGCTAGGCGTTCAGGCAACTCCACTTCACTAGTGGCGACCTGTACCGTCACGATGTACTTGATGTGCGATCGCTTCGCCCCAGTCTTGTTTGATACAGTGACCTTCACCACGCCAGCTTCGTCCGCCACATCCTTACGTCGTGACATACGGAAGGAGAAACGGTTCATGGGCTTGTCACGAACATCTTGAATCACGAACGCCACACAACTTAAATGCTCCACTGAACCTGCCATGTCCTCAAGCATGCCAATTTCTTTGCCATGTGTAGACAGCAACGACTCGACTTGGAAGAGGAAACCCAGGCTGGAAAACTGACGGAGCATATCTTCACCCCGGGCAACGTCAGGGTTTTGAATAGCGACTTCCACTTTGCGCACAAAACTGCAAGTCAGCGCAGCCAATGCCTGAGCAAACGCGCAATCCATACGCAGCTGCAGGTCCCATTTGAGATCATCGTATTCACGCACTTCCTCGGGCCACTTGGACAGGTCCAGGTCAGCTTCAGCAATCTTAGCCTCCATTTTCTTGCGCCTGTTCTGGTACGAGAGGATGCCGCCCTTGTTGAACTTGTATACGTGTGCTGCCGGGGCACCAACAGTCGTGAAATCATACGCAGATACCTCCTTTGACGACCGTCTCCTTTCATCATTAATGAAAGCATTCGTCGGTCCGATAAGCAGGTCTTGGATGTGCATGTTAATCGGCACGAAGCGCAAGTCAGCCGACTTCTTCTCAACACTGGCCTTGAAGTAGTTCTTGTGCTTGTCACGATTCACCAGGTATTGGATGTTTCTGCGGAGCATGGCCACATATTCCTTGCGTCTTCGTACACGATCCTCGAGCCACTCGCGAGCAAGTGAAGAGTCTGTGTCATCCTGGATTTGGCCGATCAGCGTGCCATAGAAGCCCATGTTCTGCTTGCCCTTCTTCTGGTTGAGGAAGTTGTGCAGGTCTTCACGCGCACGGTCAGCTTGCTCCTGACGCTCGGCAGCAATTAGCTCCATTAGTTGGCGCGGGATCGCGTTCGAGTAAACACTTTCCTGCAGATCCTCCACCACGAGACCACCGCCGCCATCTTCCGTATCGTATTGGAAGAATCGGATGATGTTACCGATGTTCTTGTGGGACGAAGCCTCGTCGCGGTTCGAAATGTCGCCTGGCATCATAACCGTCTGGACACTCAGCTCGGCGTTCTTTGCGTTGCCCATTAGGATACTGTTGATCTCGCTCTGCAAAGACGGGAATTCCTCCAAAATTGCACAGGTGTGGTCGTCCGATGGGTGGATGTTCAACGAGTGGGCGCTAGCTGCGGCATCCAATACTGCCTGCGACGACGTCACAAACTCCAGCACAGGGTGGAACATCGTCATCTGGAACGAGAGCTGCGGGTTCGAAGCCGTATCCTGGCTGCCTTGGCTGGAGCTCGAACGGTCCAAGTAATGCGACGAGTTATCGCGCTTCCCCAGTGTGCTAGCATGCACCATGAAGCGCAGCAGCGTGTTGGATGCTGGGCCAATTACCGGCACTTCCAGCACGGCAACGAAAGGGAAAATAGCGTGGGTCGAGCCCGTCGTCAGCACAGACTCCGTTTCTCCCGCCACGCCTACCGGCTCCGTAGTCCCCACGCATTTCCAGGCAGCCGCAGTCGAGATGCTATGCAGCGAGTTGCTGGACGTGATGGTCTCCTTCGACGAGTAGAAGTCGAGCGATACGAAGCATGCGCGGTCAAACGACGCCGGAAGTTTCAGTCGCACAATCAGACGCAATCGACTACCGGGCTCATCGTTGTTCAGCATCGAATCTCCCATGCTCAAACGATCGCGAAGCAGCTTAGAGTACGGCATGTGGCTTGACGAGGTAGAGGAACGAGGCGTGTAGTTGAAAACGTCCTCCTTAGATGATTGATCCACTGAGGGCGCCTCGTCCTGTCGAAAGTTCTCCGTGCTGGGGTTCCACTGAAGGAAGAGTAGCAGGAGTGGTGGTAGACTGTGCGGCAGCCACACGATGAAAATGTACCACACGACATCCGAGAGCTGGTTATCCTCGCCCTTGTGCGAAACATACTGCGCGATATAGATCACCTGAGCCGAAACGTAGAGGACGCACGTCGTAGCGATGATAGCGTAGAAAATCGTGAGAGACTTGCGGATCCGTGCGTCGGAAGGGTCTTCGTTCAGCATCAACGTTCGTCCACGGCTCATAACCATGCAGCCCAGAATCATCAGCATCAGCGTGTAGACGATAAATCCAGTACCGAAAGCCAAGTAGAAAGCCTCCATATCGCACTCCTCAATGGCAGAGCGCACAATTTTACCCTCTGCAGCAATTGAAAGTGCGCACTCTTCCTGCGACGAACACGCCGTGGACTTCACGTCGTAGACGCACTCCAGCTTCTTTTCCGCCATAGCCGACACGACGACAATGAAGGCTAGTACGCACGCATTGATCAAAACGTACGCCATGACAACTGGAGACGTAAAGCTGAGCTTCTTGAAGCACTTGAACGACAGCACAGTAGCCCAGTGGAAGCACAGCGACAGAATCATCGCGGTGTTGAAAAAGTACTGAGCAGTGTACCAGTGCACATAGGCCTTCGAGGGCTGAATGACCCACACGAGGTATCCACCCGTTGCCGCAGCAAACGAAAACAGCGCAGTGATCGCCACCAAATCAGTCCACAGCGTGTTCACCGTCAACGGCAAGCCGTGCCACCTGATAATCACCAGCGAAAACAAAAAGCACGCGCCGTACACCACCACAGTAATAATGTCCAGCGGAGCGGCCTTCAGCGATCGACTGGCATCATCCAGATCGTAAAACTGGATGGGCGAGTTATCCACAGCCGACGCCAGACCCTGGTACGCTGAGAGATACACCTTGTCAATAGCAACCGAGCTGTTTGCCGGGTTCTGGAATGTCCGGAATGAAATGTTGACGGTGTCTCCGTTCTGGATGCTGCCTGTAAAAGAATCCGGGATCGTGAGGGAGATATTCGATGCGCCAACAAACAAATCCAAGTCGACCGCAGACGAGCTCTCCGAGTCCGGCAGCAACATGGAAGCAGTTGTCACATTGGTGATCAAGGTTCCAAACTCGTCCTCCTTGTCGCTCGCAACACGCAGTAAGAAGAACGCGCCTGCGCTCAGCACTGCGCCGCTCGTGACACTAAGCGTCACCGACGTGGAGTCCATAATCGTGGGGTCCTCCGCCTCCATCACTGTGTCTGTAAACAAGCCAATGAGCTTGTACGAGCTTGACGTCAAGTCCACCTGGAAGGCCTGCTGCTGTGTGCTATCACTGCTCGACGCGAGACACCCTGTCCCCTCAAACTTCATGGACAGTGTCGTGTCCTCCGTGAACGAGCCTGGTCCGAGTCTCGTCGTCACATTGTCCACCACGAAGTCGTAGCTGTTGTGCACCGACATGAGCACTGCGAGGGCGTCGGCGTCCAGCGACATGACAGTAGCATTGCCGTCCCTCGAGCACTCCACGGGCGTGTCGGCCGTGCCGGCCCAGCAGTCGGACGCCTGTCCTTCCAGCACCCAGAGCGTCGGCGTGTCCAGCGTGATCTCGCACGTGAAGTTGCACGAGGACGCGGCCACGGACGCCGCCGTGAGGTCGAAGGTCTCGAGCATCTGCGGGAAGTTGTAGGTGGACGTGGCCACGAGCGAGCAGTTGGCGCACGTGCCGTTGAGCGACGAGGCCACCGAGAGGCTGGCCACGTCCGAGAGGTCGCTGCCTTCGTCCACGCTCTGCAGGTCCGAGGTGCGGCACTGCTTGACGCAGTCCACGGGGTCCGTGAAGAGCGTCCCCGTCGTGTCCGTCGTGTAGAGGCACCTGTTGTCCTCGCACTTGTACGCGAGGGTCGCGAAGAAGTCCTCATTGGCCGCGTCCGCTCCGCCCAGCAGCGTCGCCGCTGCCGCCGCCACCATGGCTACAAGCGCCCCCGTCCGTACTCCTGCTCCGCCGCCTCTCAGTCGTCCGATGGCGCCGGGGGACATCTTGGCATTCCTCGGCCCACGCGCGTCGCTGTCAGCCGCCAGTTTGGTCGTGTCTGCCTGAGTGTTTTGTCTGTCTGTGTGGACCTGTGTGGGGTGGACTGCGGCCGCGCCCACTGTGCTCTCCGCTGCGACGGCCTCCCGACGACGACGAGTCTCCTCCTACCTGGCTGCCTGTTGGGCTGCGCGCGCTCAGCTCACCTCTCTCTGGGCGGCGATCGGTTTATTGCGCTGTAGACCAGGTGCCGCCTGGTTGTTTCTCTCGTCTTTCCTCTCCCTCAAACAGGCCGAAGAGCCAGTCGCTTCAGACAAATCACTCGAGATATACATAAAATCAGTAGATACAGTTGCCACTGATTTCTTGGGTGTATTAAATAAGTACTCTAGCTACCATTTCATGTTCTAATCTAATAATTTAGGTTAGGTACGTGGCGAACGGCACGATCAGGCGCTGCCTCGAATGCCGAATGCCATTGTGCTAGATAGCGACGACGCCGCCGCCGTCGGGCTGTCCGAATCCGAATCGGGTGGCACCCGCCCGGTCTTAATGGGCTGTCGACCTCGCCAGGCCTGCTCCGGCAGAAACCGTGGGCGTTGGTTGTCCCAACTCTATGCTGCTACTAGCGCTGGCGCTGGCCTTGTATCTACAGTACCACCGGCCGCCAAGTGCGACTTGGGAGGGGTCACCTCTCAACTCAGCATGGGTCCCAACCAGCCCCCTCTCCAGACTGACGGTGGCAATGCTATTGTTCGCGAGGGCTGAAGGTGATCGCCTGCTTCCGCATCGTGGACGGCAACGTATATATCGACAGCAGGCAGCGAGCCCATTACAATTTCTTTCTCGAACGGAAAAGCGGACGAGTCACCGGGAAAGCCCAGAGGCCGTCAAGCGTTAGCAGTAAAAACTGCCTGTGGAGGATACTGTGCTTCGGTGATCGATGGAACAGGCTTCAACCTCCAGATCACTTCTAATTTGGATGCAGCAGCAGCGCGATAGCGCTGGCAGTGCCTTACTTAGCTCGATAAGAACTTCTGCTTGCACTCGTCGCTGTAGTAACGTTAGTTATCATGGAAATCTGGATGCAGATTTCGCCAGACGCGATTAAACCTAGTTGACTCGCGGCGGGCACGATGAACGAATCTGTGTGATCGAGGTTTTCCTACGGATAGGATAGCCCTTCCGCGGCTACCATTGCTCGTTCGTGGGGGCGTGATTCGCTCGACTGCTGTGTGCCGTTCCCTCAGGTTGGTTGGAGTACCGGCATCCGTGCATCGAGAATACAGTATTAATACAGTGTGCTGATGACTACACCAGGTCCCTATTGCCTGCTGAGCTTGCGCACCCGTGGAAATCGCGCACCCCACTGGGGTGCACGATCAAAGACAAAACGTAGTGGTTGCTTCGGTGTGCGACGACGACTATCGCTGTCGGATACTGAGTACAAGTACAGGACAAATCAACAATATTTGCAATTATTGCAGTACAATACGATTGGCGATGGCACTGGGTAAGTTTTTAATCAAACAACTACAGTACTGTACAACCCGTATACAGTCCGCCCCGGCAAATCAAGAAAGGTCGGACCAATAAAAAGTGCGAGGTTGCGAAACTTGCAAAGGGCTTGACAGATGCGCCAATGTACTGAATTACGCAATTAATGGGAAAGTAGCGCCTCGTCTTGTACCGTCGGCTCAGTTTTTCAAGCAGAGCGCGGTCGAAGGCATCATTGAAGGGGGCCAGCAGTATCGCTGATAATCTTGTGTATGTACTTTGTATACATATGTAGTGAAGAGTTTATCTGGTTACGGAGCATCGTGTCGTGTAGACCGCTGCCCGGACGGTCTTCTACGGAAGTTCTAATGTCAGTACTGCCCCATCGTTCAAGGCAAGGCACTGCCGCTCCTGCCGCTATCGTCATGATCGCATCTCGCTACAGCAATAACTTATCTAAAGTTCATTTTATCCTTTCATTTACTCTAACGAGCAACTTGCACTTGCATGTTGCTTCCCGCTGGCTAGACATGCTCCCTCCCATTTTAACTAGAATCAGTAGATATCACCCAGGAAGCGCAAATCTCGACTGCATGGCTGTACTAGCTCTGCGAGGTACATTCGACATCGCTATTCTTGATTTGCCGGGGAGATCTGTATTGTGAATTCCGGTCAAATTTGCCGATTCGGGTCGGTTTTGAGGCCCAGTGGAAGCACTGAGTTCGCCACGCGTTTATTTCTTAAACACTCAGATCTTCCTGCTTCGTCGCCAAGATGTTGATGCATGCTATTCGGACGGGCAACTACTTTTATTTTTTTAATGCACTCAACCGGTAGTTGCATATTTGAGTGTATAAAAACAATAATACGACATGAAAATGCACGAAATAAAACGAACAATAGTAAGTGAAACAATGAAATAAATACATAAATACGAAAATGAATTCCGCGAATTTTCAATAAAAAATTATTCCTATCCAAAAAAGATAGATCCCAAAATATTGAGCGGGCTATTTCCTACAAAGAGTGTTGGTTGTTGTTTGCGTACGATTTGGGCAGACTATTTTCCTGGTTTGCGTCAGCTGGTTGAGTGACCACCGAACGGGACGTCACTATCGAATCGGCAGAGCAATGGTGAGCATCTGCGCCTGACACTCCTCCACGGCGCTCTAACTCTCCTGTGTTCCACTTGCGTTGCAGGCGTCTGTATTCCTCGGAGACCTGAACGACTACATCCAGCCGTCGCAGGCGTGCGTGAACCCGCTGTTCACGTCGGACTCGGCCCAGCCGGATGCCGCCAACGCGCAGCCCAACGGCCTCGCCAAGATCACGCTGCAGACGGAGCTCTCGGCTGCCGACCTGGCCATCCCGCAGCCCATGAAGCCCAACATCATCCGCACCACGACGCAGGAGAAGGCCACCATCTCGCTGGACGACTGCCTCGCCTGCAGCGGCTGCGTCACGTCCGCCGAGACCGTGCTGATCTCCCAGCAGAGCTTCAAGGAGATGCTGGACGTGCTCGCCGCCAAGAAGCACAAGCGTGTGGTGGTGACACTATCGCCTCAGTCGCGGGCGTCGCTGGCTGTGCACTTCGCGATGCCCGTCGTCGTGGTGCACCGCAAGCTCGTGACGCTCTTCCGCAACCTCGGTGTGAACCTCGTGATCGACTCGACGTGCAGCGGAGACTTCGCGCTGCTCGAGTCTCGCGCGGAGTTCCTGCACCGATACCGCAACCAGCAGAAGACCATTTGGGCGCGACCGCCGTCGTCTGTGGCCGTCTCGTCCGCCAAGACGGAGTACCTGGAGCCCAGCACTGCGGCCAACCCTCTGCAAGACCCGCTGCGAGCGATGCCTATGCTGGCCTCGTCGTGTCCTGGTTGGATTTGCTACGCCGAGAAGTCGCAGCCCAATGCCATCCCGTTTATCGACACGACTAAATCTCCGCAGCAGATTGCGGGCTCGATCATCAAACGCTTCGTGAGTGGCGAGCACGGTGTTGCGCCGAGCGAAGTCTATCACGTAGCGGTGATGCCGTGCTTCGACAAAAAGCTGGAGGCATCGCGGAAGGACTTCCAGGACCCAGAGGACGCGACTAAGGACGTGGACTGCGTGCTCGCCACGACGGAGATCATTGAGCTGATCGAGTCTCTCAACGTCGACTTTGCGTCCCTCGAGCCCGCGAATCTCACTCCTGAAGAGGTCATGCTGAGCGGAATCTCTGAGGACGGATCGGTCGTCTTGGGCAGCAACGTGAACGCCAGCTCGGGAGGCCACCTGGAGCACATTTTCCGCTTTGCTGCGAAGGAGCTCTTCAACGTGGAGGTCACCGGCCCGCTGGAGTACGTGGCTGGTCGCAACCCCGATTTCCGCGAGGTGTCGCTGGTCATTGAAGGACAAGAAGTGCTCAAGTTCGCTGTCGCCTATGGTTTCCGCAATATCCAGTCGATTATGACGAAGATCAGGCGGAACAAGTGCCCGTACCACTACGTCGAGATCATGGCATGCCCAAGCGGTTGCCTGAACGGTGGCGGGCAGATTAAGCCCAAGTCGACGCTGCTGGCATCGGAGCTGCTCGACAACGTCACGAGTCGCTTCGAGGAGCTGCAAGTGCGCGAGCCGACTGCCAACCCCGCGGTGAAGTACGTGTATGAAAAGTATCTGGGTGGAGTGCCCTTCTCCGACGCAGCGCGTGCAGTGCTGCACACGCAGTATCACGCTGTTCCGAAGATGGAACAGTCGAACCCGTTGGGCATCAAATGGTGATCGACGTTCACGTAGAACAACCAGTGTAAGCTTAGACTGAATCAACCCTGGGCGCTTTGTGCACCCCTGCCAACGCTTTTCTTGTTATCTGGTGCTGCCGACAGTCTGTATGATGCCTGCCGCTGTCTGCCTTTTGTTGCTGCTCTTTACACATAGTTCATCAGATACGGACAAGTCTACAAGTCCTTCCGGGAAGCTTGTGCGGTGATCGCCACGGTCTCCTTGGCCTGGTGGCCAACGTGCACGGGGCACAACACGTTCGACTCGTCAGCGTGGTGCTGGCCGTCCTTCACTCCCCACAGACTCTCGTGGATGCAGATATCCCGAAGACTATGGCGAACCGCGCGTACCTTGGACACTAACCATGCCGACATGGAGCTCTCGTCGATACTTGCCGAGGGGTCCGTCGACTGGAAGTTCTCCACCTCGCCCAAAAATGCCTCGCGCCAAACGTTCGCCTCTTTCTTGGCTTCGACCTCCTCTTCGTCCATCCACTGCTGGCTGTGCAGCACCATGCAGCCCATAATGACAGGCAGGTACCACAGCGACGCCAAGAAGACCTCCTGCGCGGAGGCGTTGCTGGGCTTCGCGTAGAACTTGTGCGCCAGGTAAATGGTGTACGCGTTCACGACCGTTCCTTCGACCGCGAACATGTAGCTCGTGGCGTCCGTGAGCGCGGCCACAATCGGGATCGCGCCCATGTAGTACGAGTAGCGCAGCGCCAGCGCGGCACTCCGAGATCCCGTGGGGTCGTTGCACGCCACCATCTTGTACCCGCCGCGGCCGTAGTCCTTGCGGGACCGCCAGCTCAGCGCGAAGAAGTGCGGCATCTGCCAGCAGTACATGAGGTACGCATGCAGCGCAGCTTCGGGCGCCATAATCGTGCCTGTGGCAGCAGCCCAGCCCATAACGGGCGGGATGGCTCCAACCACGGAGCCCACCCACGTGTTGAACTCGCTCTTCGTCTTCATCGGCGTGTAGACGAGCGAATAGAGTCCGATGTTGAGTGCGCCGAGCGAAGCCACCAACGGACTGCAACCCGCGGCCAGGATGGCCGTGCTGGCCGTGGCCGTCGCAGCTCCAAAGGCCAGCGCGTGAGGCCGCGAGATGCGGCCCGACGGCAGCGGCCGGCGGTGCGTGCGCTGCATCTTGGCGTCCAGCTCCACCTCCCAGCACTGGTTGAACGTGTTGGCCGACGCCGCGGCAAGCGACGTGCCCACCGTGGCGGCGGCGAAGGTGCTCCAGGAGATGGGTCCGCCGGCCATGAGGAAGCCCGCGCCCGTGGTCATGACCACCAGCGCGCTGAGGCGCGCCTTGCCCAGCTGACTGTAGATCGCGAGGCGCTCCTTGAGCGTCATGTCCGCCGCCGCGTTGGCCAGCGGCGCCGCGTCGGCTGCGTCAATTGCAGCGGTGGCCGCCGCCTTGGTGCTTGTGGCCGCGGCCACTTCGGCCGTCGGGCGCGTCGACAGCACGCGGATCACATGGGGAGGCACACGGAGCGCTGGGCGCCGGCCGTGCGACGCGCCGAGCAGCGCGGCACGCGCGCGCGGGGCGGAGGCGAGCGTGAGCATGGCGACGACGTCGAGAGAGGGAGGACCAGTGACCCACCGCCACCGCCGAGACCTCTTCGATTCGGAGTGAGTTGCTGTGCGTGCAGACACTGTCTGCCAGACAGCGATGACCCTCTCTTTGGTCGCGTGTCTCGTGCAGCGACCTGACCTTGCTGGTGGTGCAAGCATCGTAGGGCCACGGCGAATCGTGTGCGCCACACCACGTGCCGATGTTTTGGTACAGCATCTGGTTCTGGCGGTTGAAGTGGTCAAGGGCACGCAATGCGCTTGGCGGCCATCCAACGATCGCCTACGCTGCATTGATCGGGTCCTGCGGCAGGATCGACAATGATGTCATTAGTGATGGAGCTCAATGTTCTTGATAGGTTTCGTTTGTTTAGTATGCATGCTCTTGGGGCCGCACCGATATTCGCCAGTCGCAACTTGCCAAAGCTGAAGGATGTGGACCGCTCTCGCGGTGTTGGTTGCTGCTATGAATTCGTAGCACGAGGCGCATCAAGGAGCATATGACCTTTAAAAGTGTTGAAAGGCAGCGTTGCAGTACAAATGCGGCGCCGTTACGTTTATTATGGGCGTCGTAGCGTATGCAAACGAAGTTGCCGTGAGAGAGGACGGAGTCTTGTAGTGAAGCTCCAGCACCAGAAGCAGGGCCATGTCTGAGAATGTGCAGGTCGCGGTGCGGGTTCGCCCCTTCAACGAACGCGAGAAGTCCATGGAGAGCACATCGTGCATACGTACGTCCAAGTCTTCGGTTGTGAATGTTTAACGATTAGAGCGACTAACGATTGCAGACAGGTATGGTGAAGGAAACTCAGCAGACGATCATCACAGACCCGGAGACAAACGTGGAGAAGGCGTTTACCTTCGATTACAGGTAACCAGGACAATTTATATGTCGGATTCCAGCTTGAAAGCTTGATTCGCTCACCACGTGCTTCAAATTCGTATCAAACAGCTACAACAGCTTCGTTCCAGCATCGGAACCTGACCATGCCTCACAGCAAACTGTGTGGGATGATATTGGTATCAAGGTATGAGCGCTTGGTGACAGGATTTTCTTTTCAGTTCAATAACTTCTGCTATGATCAGGTGCTTGAACACGCGTGGAATGGTTTCAATGTCAGCTTGTTTGCCTACGGCCAGACAGGTATTTCATGCTATGCCAAAGTTTGTTCGCGATTCATTGCACAAGCTAACAAGAATGAAATGAAATGCGGGGCTCTGTAGGTGCAGGGAAGTCTTTCTCCATGGTTGGATACGGTTCCGACAAAGGTATTATTCCCAAGGCCTCGGAGGTGATTTTCGAGCGAATCGAAGCAAATACAACAGAAGTCACGTTCAAAGTCGAAGCCAGCATGATGGAGATTTACAATGAGCGCGTCAAAGGTAGGGACCGTGTGTACAGACAACACAATAGTTTTTGCTAACTGTGTTACTGGTAGACCTGTTTAATCCATCGTCGGATAATTTGAAGGTCCGTGATCACCCGAGTCAAGGCCCGTATGCCGAGGGCCTCACTCGAAGCGCAGTGTCATCGTACCTCGAAATTGATAGGGTAAAGCTGCGTGGTCATCTCATGAGTCCCTTCCTCGTCCAACTAACCATTGCGTATTGATCTGTGTGTATCAATAGCTAATGAACGCTGGCATCCTAGCGCGAACTACGGCATCTACAAATATGAACGCCACAAGTTCGCGGGCGCACACAATATTCCAGATTATTGTTACTCAATCGGAAGTAAATCCATCTACCGGGAAGATGATGGACAAAGTGAGCCGAATCAATCTCATAGATCTTGCCGGAAGTGAGCGGGCTGCCAGCACTGGGGCAACTGGATCCCGGCTAAAAGAGGGTGCTGCAATCAACCAGGTACGAAGAATGGATTCATAAACCGATCCACCTCCTCATCTCACAATGTTATAACGACCATGATGCAGTCATTGTCTGCGTTAGGAAACTGCATTTCTGCATTGGCAGACCTTGCGAATGGCAAAAAGGTGCTAGTGCCGTATCGAAACTCAAAGCTTGTGCGTACAGTTGGCATTCAAAATCGACCACAACGTAGAAACTTACACAACTTTTGCACATGTGATGATGCAGACTCACCTTCTCAAGGATTCTCTGGGCGGCAACTCGAAGACAATCATGATCGCAGCACTAAGCCCTGCTAGTGTGAATTACTCGGTACGGGTAGCCATAACCTCACGTTGGATCGAGCCTGGCTAACTGTGTATGTTTGCAGGAAACTTTGGGAACTCTGCGCTATGCCGACAGAGCGAAGCAAATTAAAAACAAGGCTATCGTGAACGAAGACCCGAACCAGATCCTCATTCGGCAGCTGAAAGAGGAGCTTGAAATGCTGCGCAAGTCGATGATGGAAAACATGGATGCTCGACCACCATCCAGAGGAAAGGCGGGTGGTAGTGGGTCGGACGGAGATTTGGGTGCATCAGGAACTCCGCGAATAAACACGGCACGAGAGCGAGAGCTAGCAGCCATTCGAGAGCAGCTCGAGGAGAACCAACGCTTGCTCCAAGAAAGCGAGGTAAGCAATGTGGGTGGCCGTGTTGCTACTTGAGTGAAGTGTTAACATGGCTCGTGCTGGCAGAAAACATGGAACGAGAGGCTGAAAGAAACCGAGGAGCTTGCCAGGAAGCGTGAAGAGCAGCTAAAGATTCTTGGGCTTGTAAGTGACTCAAACGAGTTGAAGGAGAAGGCGATGAAGAATCCTCATCTTCTCAACCTTAACGAAGACCAGCAAATGTCCGAGAAGTTGGTATATTTCATCAACGCGGGTATCAACAAGGTCGGCCGCATCGACGCAGAAGAAGAGCAGAATATTGTCGTCGGTGGCCTTGGTATCATGAAAGAGCACTGTATAATCACACAGCGGGAGCAGAAGAAGTTGGTTGAAGAAGGCACGATAGAAGAAGAGGTTGACTCACAACCAGAACACTTCGCATTGTTCGTTACGGCTTGTCGTGGAGCGAAGGTATTCGTAAATGCTGAGCCCCTGAAAGAAGGGGAGGAGGTGGAGCTGCATCACTGCGATCGATTAATCTTGGGCAACTCGAACGTCTTCCGGGTTGTTATCCCCTCAGCTCGGCCAGAAAATCCTACACCCGAAGATCTTGCTCATGAATCCAGGTTCGATTGGCAATGTGCCATGAAAGAGCTAAACAGCAAACAGATCAAAGCCACATTGGAAGCTGAAGCGCTGGCTGAAAAGGAGAAGCGCGAGATGGATACACGGATGAAGAAAATGGAGGAGATGATGCAAACCGAGCAGAAGCTCGCTGAAGAGAAATTGGGGAAACAAAGGGAGGAATGGGAGCTGCACGTCCGTGCCTTGAATGAGCAAATGAAAGAGAAGGAACTGGAGATCAAGAACCAAATGCAAACTGAAGGTGACAACGACAAGAAAAAGCTTGCAGAGCAGTTGGCCCAGCAAGAGTCAAAGCTTGCTGAAGAGCTGGTAAAGGCGGAAATTCTGTTTGAAAAGAAGCAGCAGGAGCTGGTGGAGCGCCAAAAAGAGCTGGAGGTCTCGCTTCAGAAGCAGATGAGGGAAGCAAAGGTGCTCGGGTCACAGAAGGAGAGGGAACGCATCGAGCGGGCAAAGTTTGATGATCAACTGTTACAGTCCATCCCTCTCGTGAACGAAGCGAACTCAATCGCGGATGAACTGCAGAAGGAAACACTATTCACACTGCGCCTCATCACTTGTGGTCCTGCTCCTTCAGCTCTTGCGGGAACAGCTCAAACTCTAGAAGACGAAGAGCTTGCGATCAGTAACGGAGTCAGCGCCGAGTTGAAAGTGGAGGTGAACTTTCAAGAGGCCGGTACATTCCGCAGCGTCATGTGGGACATTGAGCAATTCCACGCCAACGTCTACGTGATGCGAGAAATGTACCAAACATTTATCGAGCACAACCGTTTGCCAACCTACGTGGATACCTGGAAAAGCATCTACGGTGATGACTGCGACCCGTTCTACGATCCCCCTCGACCCCAGTTGATCGGGAAAAGTTTTATTTTCCTTCGGAATATCGTGTTTGGCTGCAAGATCAACGAGACGACGCCCATCTTCAATCACTTGGGCGGAACCAGTGGAAATCTCAAGTGTGAGATCACACCGACTATTTTGTCTCATGAATGGCAAGCGTGCCAGCATCGGCTGGTGGAGACGTGTCCAGAAGACGTGGGAGCGCTTACTCTTCCTACACTTTCGAGCTTCATTGGATCAAATCTGCGGCTCAATATCTTCATCGAGGGGCTCCGAGGTATCCCAGGCAAATTATGTAAAGATGCTTATGTGAGCTTCACCTGGTCCGGAGCCAACGGAGAACAAGAGGAACCAACGGAACACAAGTCAACTCCAACATCTTCGCCATCCGTTGACCCCCAACTGGAATTTCACGTCGTGGTCGAGCAGCCGATAACCTCCGAGCTGGTGGCGTTTCTTCAAAACTCGCCTTTGGAATTTAGCGTCTTCGGGATTGTACCGAGCAGCAATCTCAACAAAGTGGCTTCACATGCTGTCGATCTCAAGAACACGTCGTCTTCTGCGGATCTGCTAAACGAGGATGGCTCAGTGCAATTTTACAATGCTGACGCGAACGGCAGGAACACTCTTCTCAGTAAGAAGAAGTCGATGCGGCGTCGTATGGGGAAGGCGATGGATGACGATAACATGGATACCAGTCTGCAACAGTACCGAGAGCAACTCGCAGTGCAGGAGAAGACGCTGGCAGAGAACACACTGGAGCTGGAGCACAAAACGCAGGAAGTGATCAGTCTCCAGCAGTACCTGGACTTTGAGCGAACACAAAACGCGGATCTGCGTCATGCGCTGGAAAGCCTCGAGCGAACCAACAAATTGCTGAAGACTAAACTCGAACAGCAAATTCTGAAAGAGACCACTGCAGCTACGACGCCCGATCCTCTTCAAGAGTTTGAGCCCCGTCAATCTGTCGTCCCAGCAGACAGTAGCAACAACGACGAACCTCCCGAATTTCCTGCTCCTATTCTCAAATCGTCGGGTAGTCATCGCGAACGCCCCAAGACAGCAACGAGAAGGAGGTCGCGAGCGGAAATGGATCGCGTAGTGAAGGGAGTGGTGTTTGGAGGCGTCGAAACTGCGACGGTAGAGTCACCCGTGGGTGACGATGCTACTCCAGCAGCAACCGAAAAGAAGGAGTCGCCTTCGGATGCGTCGTCGTCGAAAGAGAATCGCACCCATGCCCTCAACTTGGACATCATGCTAGGGAGTCAGCGCAGCATACGAGCTGATGACTATTCCATGGCGACGGCGACTATGAGTCGAGTGACGACTTTCCCTGCCGTTGCTAACACCTCCGGAGACAGCGAACTGCCTTCAAATGAAACTCTACTACAGCAAGGTCCGATCGTTCCCAAGAACAAGAGGAGGAAGAGTGACTGCACCGTAATGTAAAGTAAAGCACATTTATTTACAAGCTGCACCGCAACGCTCTTCCTGTGGAGCATCCGGTGCGCTAGATCACTAGGGGGAGCGGACGAGTGCTGGGCAGCTCGCCAAATAAATAAAGACCGTACTCCCATCAACTGGGCGCCGACGATCGGGAGTATTTCATGCGACTCGATATCCGCGTCGGGATGAACTTGCGCAGCGAGCTCCACGTTTTAAACTTCTTCATGTGCGTGACCGACCTGCGGATGGAGCTCTCGCGGTCCAGACGGAAGTCGTGCAGCGTGCCGCGGTACACGCTGCCTCGAGACAGGTCCTCCACCTTCACGTCGAAGTGGGAGAAGTGCGCGTGGGTGAGCTCCGAGGCTTGTTCCAGGGCGTCGCCCCACATGCGACTGGTCTCGTAGTCCTCGCGCTCGTACAGGTGCAGCTCCATCGTCTCACCGTACGGGTCCTCCACGTGCAGGACGCCGTCCACTCCGCGCCACGAGGTCGCCACTGCAATCTGCACTAACGGTTGAGCTTGGACGTTCTTGGACGGCCGTTGATCGTTGCGGTAGAGCAGCAGGAACTCGTTGCGCAGTACTGCGTACACTTTCGTGTATCGTTGGGCGCTGGTGTCGTCCTTGCTGTCCTCGTTGCGGGCCCAGTACATCCAGCCCTGCATGCGGAGACCCTGCGGCAGTGGGGACGCGATCTGAGTCGATGAGACCGTGGAGATTGAGCTGCTCAACGACACGAACGAGTCGCGGGACTGCCGCACCTCGCGCAGCGTGCGCGGAGACGCCGACTTGGTCATCGCGCAGCAGAAGGTGTCACCGCGAGGCGGCAGATCTTCCGAGGCACGCGGTGTCATGCTCAGGTGGCTCGTGAAGGTCGCGCGCGAACGCCGCAGCCCCAGACTCTCGCGCGAGCCTGCCACGAAGAATTGTTGCAATGAGTACCTCGACTTGGACGGCGGGCAGTTCATCTTGCCTCGTGAGGAGTACGAAGCGCCAGCTCCACTCGGGAAGAGCAGATGCCACGTTCGTCTGATGTCGGCGTTCACCAAATGCCGACCGGCTCGGTCCCTCTCTGCCGGTAAGCCGCGCGCTGTCGATCATGACGCTAAGGAAGCTGAGCTCGAGAAAGTCCAGACACGTGCTGCCGCGGCCATAGGCTTTCAACATGTGTAACGAAGGACTGTTCGGGCCTCCAGAGTGCCACGCTGACATGACATCCGGCTTACAGATGTCGATCGAGCTGCGACGGAGCTCCCCACGCCACGAAAGACACGGTTCACTGAGTTGCAGAGACTAACGCTGATTCGATGGTGTATCCTCACGGGTGCGCCGCTCTGGCGTTCATCATCGTGTGGCAGCGTCCTCAACGGAAGAGCTCGCGAAGAGGTGTGTACAAAATAGAATATCTGTGTGCAAGCTAGAGCTCAACTCAACTCAAGAAATTGGAGGCGGTGGACCATTACCACTTCAACACGTCTCAGTGGAGTATCCTGCTGCTGCAGCGGTATACATTCGATCACATGGCATGACCATCCGTTGAGGTGGAGATGGCAACCACACCCAGACGCTCAATGATCCGCGACCAAGCTGCTTGAACTTGTTCCGACATCGCACAAAGTGCAGGTACCCATCGGCCCCGACATCTAAAAAGGTACTCATCCATTCGCCCCCGTTACCACGCTGTCCGTGAGTTTGTGTTCTTCTGTTGCAATCTATCTTCCACCGGTGCCGCCCGAGAGGCTCATGCGGCTGATCTGGCCCAGGTACTCCGAGTACGAGTACGAGCCGCCCGGGAAGCTGGCCCGGTCTTCTACTAGCTTCCAGAAGAAGCGGCCCTCGGCCGGGTCGCCCTCCCGCATGATCACCACGTTCTGGTACGGCAATCTCTCCGCGCGAATCGCCGCCAGGATCGCGTCCACACGGTTGCTTGTGTCGTCGTGAGGGGCCAGAAGTTTCAGCTGAGCGCACCAACCACCAAAACAGGTCAAAGGGTAAGTAATCCATCACCCGCCAGTCAAAGAGCTCCCTTTGCTGAGCAGACAGGCAACTGCCTCGTACCTGGCTGCAGTCCACGCCCTCCATGGAAGGAACGCCAAAGAGACTCTGTAGAAGCTCAGGCGGCGCCGAACGGCCCACCCACAGGTACAGGCTCAATGTGTCGTCCAGCAGGAACACGCCGTCGCACTGCAGGCGTTCGATGGACAGGTTGATCACCGGAGGAAGCACGACAGACTTACTGCCCTCTGCACCCTCAGCGCCGGTCTCGTCTTCGGCAGGCAGGCCAGCCTCCGGGGGCATGTTGTGCAGCGCGAACATCCGCGGGTAGATAAACACCCGCGACAGCTCGACTGGCATGTTGTTCAACTGCATAGAGCAAACGTGTCCAGTGTTAGTCAACGTTTTCTCTAAACGCGCATCGTGTTAAGACACTTTATAGCCAGACGTACCTCATACTGCAGGAACGTGCGCTCGTCCACATTCAGGTCGGTGCCACCGCGCAGAGTCGAGTTTTTCAAGAGAGACATCTGCACATATTCAACAAAATACGAAGGTCGGATACACGCAGCAAAAAAACTCCAAGCACGAGCAGCAAGAACGTACGATGTACAGCGGCAGAAGCTGCAGCGACTCCGGGAGGTGAAGCTGGTAGCCAGAAGGCTGCTTGGCTCCATAGGCGCCCGAGTTCCGGTATGCACGCACAATATCGGCGCATTGTGTCTGCAGCCGCGAGCGGCCACTGTCCAAACCCGTCTTGAGCGCAACCTCGAGCGCATTCTTAGCCATGATGTTGCAGAGAGCGTCCTGGTCAACCTGGCGGAAGAGCTCCGCAAACACTACAACAAAAATGCACGTTAGTTTCTGAACTTGCCACACACAACTCATCGCCCATTGACGTACGTTTGGTGACAGGGATGCACACAGTGTGCACACGGATACGCCGCTCGCCGCCAGAGTTTGTATACAGCAAACCGGCCTGCACGGAGATCGTCGAGGACGTCAACAGAGCGTCGCTGTGGGTAATCTCAATGGCAAAAGTCGAGTCGGCGTTGCATGTCGGAAGCGCCAGTAGGTCCGGTCCACGCAAGAAGAAGTTTCCGTAGAAGTTAGCGAGGCGCATGCCCTTCGTGCAGCGCACGCGCATGACAGCCTCCCAAGACGTTTCGCGAACGAGGCAGTGTGCCAGCTCTTTACGGAACTTCTCGCCGTCCCGCTCAGCGTTGAAAGCCGGGTAATAGTAAACTTGACCTGCTGAGTACTTCGAGAGGGAGCCTGATCACAATTTGCACACGTTAGCCGCTCGTCCCATTGTAAAGTCGAAGCAGAAAGATACAACGGCGGCAAAACGTACCCATCGAGGCAATATCAGTGTACATAGAAGAAAACAGGAACTGGTCAACGCTGACTTGCTGGCGGCAAAAGTCAATGGCGTTTGTACGATAGAACCTGCAACGATGCAGTAATGCAAACCACAATGAAAAGAAACCCAGTAAGTTTGTGAAGCACGCGGGATTGCCACAACAACGTCCAGCAAAATCCAGATCACGTACGTATCCACAGGTTGAAGCAGGGTGTGCTCCTTGTCCGTTCCGTATAAGCGCGGGTTGTCGCGGTTTCGGAGCGCTCCATTTCCAGTCGACGGCAACGAGTTCTGGAACACGAGCATCTTACCGCCGATCGATGACTACAAACCCACGCAACAAATTCGGAGTTAGCACCCAACGCGGCAGCAATTAAATCAAGATAAGCGCCTACCATGAGCTTGAAAGCGACACGGATAGCAGGGCCCAGAGCAGTCTCAGCCGAGCGCGCATTCTGGTGGATCGCAGGCAGCGTCTCCAGCAGCATTTCAACGACCTCACGCGAGTCGCTCAAGTTCACCAGCAGCTCATCCGGAATAGGAATGAAAAGCTCGTCCAAGTCAGCCACCACCATCATTTGCGGAGCCTTCAACGTTGACTGCGATCAAGTTCCAGCAACAAATCAAATCCTCAGACACTGCACCCACAGCTAACGAAAGGGACCAAAACCTGCTGTACGAACCTTCAAGTTGTAGAAGTGAATGGTGCTGTCGTACGTCAGGAAGCCGACCCGCGTGCGTGGGGCACCAGGAAGGTTGTCAAGTTGCTCCCTGATCGTATCAACCGCGATTTGCACGGAATCGGAAGCCACAGCGGTAGCCGAAACATCAATAACAAACATGTAGCACGGAGGCTGCGGCGGACGCATCATGTACTCCGAAGGCGCAACGATCTCCACACTGCCTGAGTTGAGTTCCGGGCGTTCATCGCGGTCCTGACGCTGCTGGTTCGCCCCCAAGTGGCAGAAGTAGGAGCTGGCGACATCGTTGGACACGCCACAGAGATTGCAC
The DNA here is from genome assembly GCA_016169955.1 of Phytophthora vignae f. sp. vignae. Classification (NCBI taxonomy): domain Eukaryota; phylum Oomycota; class Peronosporomycetes; order Peronosporales; family Peronosporaceae; genus Phytophthora; species Phytophthora vignae. The sequence goes on from JABJUM010000038.1 coordinate 104,839, forward strand.
CTCCAGCGACGCCCGTTATCCACCCACTGCACGAACGGGTTAATGTATGTGCGGCAGTGACGGCAGCGCACAACGCCCGTGGGTCCAAAGTTGACCACATCCAGATCTTCTCCCTCGTCAGGCGGCGCCAGCGGTCGGATAATAAGTCCGTACGTAAGCTTCGATTTGTTCGCGTGCTCCAGCGAGTGCGGCAAAGCGCCCACCGTAAGTCGCATGTATCGCGGATCGCACTGCGACGCCATCATCTCCTCCGTCAACGGCGACGCCTGCTGCGCTTGCTGCCCCTGGAATCCGGGCTGACCTCCGTATCCATCTACACAATCAAAACTTCCAGTCAGATACACCACATCCACGATTGCTTCAACCTGCATCAACGGACAACTAACTCACCGCCGCCCATCATGTCGTTCGGCTGCTGGAAGTTGCCGCTCGGCAGGTTGTTGTACGCCTTCTGCGGAGGTTGCTGGTTCATCATCGGCTGCTGCGGGGGCTGCTGGTGCATGGCCTGCGGGGCGCCAGGGGGTGCCATCGCTCCTCCCATCGGCGGAGGCGGCGCTCCCCCCATCGGCGGCGGGCCTGCAGCACCTGGACCCGGAGGTCCATTGAGCCCCATGTTGGCGAACTGCTGCGTGAGTCCGTTCTGGCCGTTCGGGGGTCCCTGGTTCATCGGCGGCGGGAGTCCAGCGCTGCGCATTCCTTGACCCATGGGGGGCGCAGCGCCCGCGGCGGGCGGCGGGCCGCGCATCATCTGCGGCTGGGCGTTGGGCTGCCCGCCCCGGGGAGGTCCGTAGCCTCCGCCTCCGCTCATGGGCGCTTGGTGGCCGCCGAACTGCTGCGGAGGCGGAGCCGTGGGCTGGCTGGCCGGGCCTGAGAAGCTGCGGTTCGGCGGCGCGAAGCCGCGCGGAGCGGCACCGCCCATCATCTGCTGCTGCTGGTACTGCTGGGGCGGCGCGTTGAGGCTGCCGGTGGAGGGCGGACCGCTGCTGGCACTGCGCGCGAAGGCGGGGCCGCCGCTGCCCGAGAGCGGCGCGTTCGCCTGCGCCGGGTTGAAGGGACGGAACGCATTGGCGCGCGGCGGCTGCGACTGCGGAGGCTGCTGCTGATGATGCTGCGGAGGACCGCCGTACGGCTGGTACGGAGGGTTGTTCATGACCGGGAGGGACTCGCGCTCGCCGAGCTCTTTGACCTGCCTCGACGCTTTCGGATATCGAGCGATGAAGCTCCACGCGGCCAGGGGGAGGTACATTTACCTTCGATATTGACTTGGATTCCGGTTGTATGTTGTAAGGTAGGTCTCTTCGATGTCGATGAATCAGGCTTCAACCTGGTGTATCTTATCTTCCTGCGCCGATGGAGAAGACGCCGATACTGCTGGGCCGAGCGCCGCTCCGCCGCGATGAAGGGTCGCTACGCGGGCGGCGTCACCTGCTGCTGGCAACCGCGGGGTTGCTGCTCACGCCCATGCTGCTCCTCGCCACGGTCTTCAGCTGGAAGAGCAGTGTATCCATCCGCACGAGCGACCTTGTCGACCAGCAGCCCACGCTCAATGTAGACGCTACTCCCTCGAACCTGCTAGCCCAATGCGACGAGAAGTTCTTCACGCAGACGCTCGACCACTTCGACGTCGGAGCGCCCACCTACCAGCAACGATACTTCGTCTGCGACCGACACTTCCGACCCGGAGGCGTCATGTTCTTCTACGTGGGCAACGAGGCCGACGTCGAGCTCTACCTCAACCACACCGGCCTCATGTGGGAAAACGCCGACGAGTTCGGCGCCATGCTCGTGTTCGCGGAGCACCGCTACTTCGGCAAGTCGGTGCCGTTCGGCAAGAACGTGACCAAGCACATGCGCTACCTGTCGACGGAGCAGGCACTGGCGGACTACGCGGTGCTGCTCACGCACGTGAAGGAGGCGTGGCAGCGCGATATCCCTGTGATTGGCTTTGGCGGTTCGTACGGCGGCATGTTGGGGTCTTGGTTCCGCATGAAGTACCCTCACATCATTGACGGCGTAATTGCTGGATCCGCTCCAATTCTGTCGTTCCTGGGGGATGAAGTGCCGCTGGATAAGGCGTCGTTTGAGCGCATTGTGACGTTCGACGCTTCAGAAGAGGCGGGGTCGGCGCCAAACTGCGTGCCAAATATTCGCCGGACTTGGCCGGCCATGAAGAACTTGGGGAAGACGGAGCAGGGACGTCGACAGCTCAAAAGGGCGTTGTCGCTGTGCGACTCTGTGACAGTGGAGTCTGAGGAGGATGTGAATGGAGTCATGGAGTGGGCGAAGTCGGCCTTCGACTACATGGCGATGGGGAACTATCCTTACCCGTCCTCCTACATCATGAACGGTGTCAGTGTGCTGCCGGCGTATCCCGTTCGCGTGGCGTGCTCCTATGTCGCGGATGAGTTCCCTGAGGACGACGACGTGGGTCTATTGTCTGCTTTCTCCAAATCTCTGGGTGTGTATTACAATAGCACATTGGACCAAGAGTGCTACGAGCTGAGCGCCTCATCCAACGAATCCGCTCTGGACTCGGACTTTTGGGACTACATCTTTTGCTACGAGATCTACCAGCCGCAAAGCGTCGACGAAGACAGTATGTTCTGGGCCGTTCCGTGGAATTTCACTGCCGACAACGAAAACTGCAAGAGCGAATGGGGCATCGAGATCCGTCCGCTCTGGGCCACGACGCAGTACGGCGGGCGGAAGGCACTGAAGGCAGCCAGCAACATCGTTTTCAGCAACGGGAACTATGACCCGTGGTCGGGCACGGGCGTGCTGCAGAACTTCTCGGATTCCGTCGTCGCTCTCTCCGTTGAAGGAGGTGCCCACCACCTCGACCTCATGTTTAGCAACAAACTCGACACGCCATCGGTGCTGGCAGTGCGCGAGGCTGAGAAGGAACACATGCACAAGTGGGCACGCGAGTTTTACGAGCACAAAGCTGGAGTCGCCAACGAGTGAAAGGGAGCAACGCGAAAGCAAAAGTGAAGCAGACGATGAGGTGCCAATCACTTTGTGCATACACAAGCAACAAATGTCAATAGTCCACATCATCGACCGTGCATTAACCTTGGCGTGAACGAGCTACAATACAATACGGATAGCAGGCCGGCTTCAACATGACAGTGTGAGGAGAGAAAACTCCCATCTTGTTGAGTATGGACCCCCCCCCCCCGAATGCGCTTCACTGCTGCTGTGATGGTGCTCGGTGCTCTACTGGTTTCCGCGTCGACCCTGCTACTTCGGCAAGTCGGTGCCGTTCGGCAAGAACGCGTCCAAGCACATGCGCTACCTGTCGACGGAGCAGGCACTGGCGGACTACGCGGTGCTGCTCACGCACGTGAAGGAGGCGTGGCAGCGCGATATCCCTGTGATCGGCTTCGGCGGTTCGTACGGCGGCATGTTGGGGTCTTGGTTCCGCATGAAGTACCCTCACATCATTGACGGCGTCATCGCGGCGTCCGCCCCCATCTTATCGTACTTCGGAGACGAAGTAGCGCGTGACTTTCGCGGACATTCGCGGGTGACAACGTTCAATGCTCCTCCTCCTGCCGGGTCTGCTGAGAACTGCGTGCCTAACGTCCGTCGAGCACGGCCGAGCATTGGGCAAGATCACCGCCGAAAGTTGAAAGAAGCGCTCGTACTCTGTGAGGACACCCCGCTAGACACGGACGAAGCCATCGACGCGGTGATGCAGTGGGCGAAAGACTCGTTCGATTCCGTGGCTATGGGCAATTATCCGTATCCTTTCTTCGTACATCATGAACGGGGTGAGTGAGCTTGAACAACAGCATGAAGGACAAGGAGTGTTTCCAGTTGAAGGCGCTATCGGCGATTACAACAACGGACGGAGTAGCAGATTGGATGGTTTCCTGAGCGCATGGGACCTCGCAGAGGTTTCAGGAGCAGTTAGGAAACCCTCGGTTTCCCAATCGCGAGGTGGAGCCTAGATCTAGCGCAGCTCATTCTTAGATTTACTCTTTAGCTTACCCACCGCACCTCGCCCCGATGAACTGTACAACACGACAATTTTCCCCATACATATGAGAGATTGCTGGAAATATGTTTTGGTATGCGCCGTGGAATTTCACGGCGGACAATGCGAGCTGTCACGCAGAGTGGGGGATCGATGCACGCATTGCATGGCCAACCATCCACTACGGTGGGCGCCAATTCCTGGAGGTTGCGAGCAACATCGTCTTCAGAACTACTCGGACTCGGTGGTCGCCGTGCTCATCGAAGGCGGCGCGCACCACCTCGACCTCATGTTCAGCCACCCGCTCGACCCCGAGCCAGTCAAAAGCTGCCCGAGCCGTCGAGAAGCAGCACATGAGGAGGTGGGCCGATGAGTTCTATTATACACGCACAAAGCCGCCTTGGACGTCGATATTGTATTGTGAAAACCGATTAGTTTGTCCTACTGAATTAGCCGGTTAAACATCGCTCATAGCGGATTTGCAGACTAATAAATCGGGGATGTCTCAACTATAATCGGAGTATAAATCGCTCATCGGACTCGTAATTATGTGTAGCCTAGCAATTTCGATCAACATGCATGTACCCCGGGTACCCGAGACTCGCCAAATGCAGCGACAACACCGCGCTTAAACGCTTCGCCTGCACTTCTCAGTTACATGTATAATAGCGTGCGGTTTTTCCTGCTTAGTTCTGATGTTAGTGTTGTAGCCTTGACTACATAGCCAAGAGCGACTGCAACGATTGTTGTTTGGCGGCTGATTTAGCCTACAAGGAGCGAATGCCGGTTGCACATCGGACATTCCATCTGAATAGCAAGTAAATCAGCCGGCCCTGTCTTAATCGGCCGATGAGCAAATGTTAATCCGACTCGTATGCTCCGACTCTGTAAGTCAGGCTAGGTGGTAATCTTGAGTATAAATCGAGGTACCCCAGTCTAATTAGGAGGTCGGATTTATCAAATCGGGGGTCGTCGGTCTTATTAAGCTACTAAATTGGCGGATTAACAATCCAATAATACATTCTAATCGGTTTCCACAATAGGACATGTACATGTACAGACCCCACTCCAACGTTTCCCCCCCCTTCAAGTTTTTATTTTCTGGAGGCTATTCGGATGCACTGTATTAGATTTGAAAGTGCAAGTCCCACTCTTACGACCACTGATATGGCGTTTCGCTTTACAGAGGCTGTACTCGGCACTCGCTGCGAGACACCAGTCCAAAGTAGCGACATTAGAGAACTGTAGTTTCTGGAGCTATTTTGGTCTGGAGCCATCCCCCGATGCTCCAAAAAGTTACTCCTGGTGGTGCCATATAGAACTGTAGTTTCTGGAGGATTGGATCTGGACTTAAGCATGTAATCTACGGTACGCATTACAAATTCGTACAGGTTCTTCATTCTGCTTTATTTGCAAATGCGTGTCGACGTCAAGATCAAGGAGCTCACGTTTCTGCTGGCCGCCATGCTAGCGCTCGGCATGGACATGGGCGAAGCTCTGCAGCACCTGATACTATTCGTCTGTACGCGCATCATCTGTGACCGCGTGCCCGTCCGCCGTCGTCGCTTCCGCTTGGCAGACGTCACCCCTGCGCTGTGTCGAATAATCCGCCGTCACCAAGCACTTCCTGTAGAACGAGGCAGTCTTGTTTCGTTGTGTACGATGCTCGACGTTTAACTGCATCTGCAGAAGCATCCAGCTCGCTCAGCACGCTAGCGATCTCCTCCTCTTGGTCTTCGTCGTCCGACAGGTCCGATTCCAGCGCGATGATTGAGGACGCGGTGCTGGTCGCCGTTGAGGCTGTGACGGGCTTCTTGCCACTCTCAGATGCCTTGGTGCTGCCAGTCCGCGTGGCAGTAGGAGCGATCGCTACAGAAGATGCATCAGCGCGCTTCTTTGGAGGTGGATGCTCAGTTGCGGAAGTTTGCTCTGCTGTCCGCTTCTTGCTGATGGGTTTCTTCTTCGCCCGTAGTCCAGCTACACGAGGCTTCTGATTCGCGTCGCCAGCGCGATAGCGCAGAGGAGCCGGGGCCCCAAGGCCACGGGTCGACTTGTCTTCCATCGTACTAGAGCCGAGAGGTAGGATCCGCTAGAGGAAACCCAGAGGAAACGTAGGCTGCAACTTGTAGACTGCTATAAAATCGTGAGGGTTTCTGACAGGTTGCTCCTTGGAGTTACGGGCACCCCCAATTACTCCTTGGAGCATTGATTTTGGAGCTAAAGGTTACGATTTACAGTTTGTATTCATATAAGTACGAATTATAACTCCGTAACCCTCAAATAGCTCCAGAAACTACAGTTCTCTAATAGAGAACTGTCTTCTTCCCCCTCATCCTTAACTCTGTTGGTGACGCCGCGTGCAGGAGGGTATGGTGGGTCTCGAATTTTCGAGGTCGCTTTTCGTTATGGGGTCAAGTTCACAATCGTACGAATTGCCCTGCCTGTCATACCTTTCCAATACGAGCTTCAAATCAATACGGATTTAACAGGGTATTGTGTTCTATGGGGGGAAAACGTTGGAGTGGGGTCTGTATGTCGGAGTAGTTAAAGCGACTTTAGGCTGAGACAAAACTGAGACAGTTTCAAGCGATTTTATGCGCTGTTAAGTCGCCTAAAATGTAAAGTCGCCGTGTGAAAGAGTCGTTTGAATAGTCAGGATGGCTGTACCAGTTAACACCAGTATTACTGGCAGTATTGACTGGCGGGCATCACATTTCGAGACGCCATGAGCACGAACGGTAAGCGCTTTTAGCCAAGCGAAGTCCTGCAGAGAGTTTGTAACTGTAACTCAATTGGCGTACACAGGGACAGGAAGACGACCAAGTGGCAGTGGTAGCTGCGATAGCAACCCGAGCCGTGCCACGGCGAAACGAAAGAAGGAGCGAGGTGTGTACTTGGTGATCGTGCCTTAAAATGTGGATGTAAAACTTATTGTGTCTTGCCATCATCTAGAAGCAGGGAGTATGGAGGCCTCTGAAGATAATGATGTAGGCTCGATCGCAAGCGATGCAAACGCTATGGAGAGCGCCGGGGCAAGTGTTGACGGTGAGTAGCAATATTTACGCCATTACTGTTTGTCTGATATTTATCGATATAATGGGGGAGACAGTTGCTACATCGCAGGTCGCGCAGGGCGAAATTGGACCAGCGCGCACAGGTAGACGTGAAGTGGGTGGGTTTCGTGGCACCAAGAAGCAGAGAGACCCAAACCGGCCCAGAAAAATTGGAGCTTCTGCTAAGAAGAGAGGTAATGAAGTTGAAATGCGATCAGAGGTTTTTTCCATCGAGTAACAACTTCGTATTGTTATTCTAGAGGCGTTTCTTGAATTACAAGCTCGAGAATCGGAACATCCCCACGATAATGCAGAAGGTAAACTACTTATTCAGTATACGTTTGTACGGACTTTTGCTAACAACAACGCTAACATTCTTGATTGTGCAATATCAAAAAGGCAAAAAGCGCAAGGCCGACTGCTACGAAGATATTGACGTCAAAAGCAAGCGTCCGAGAGCCAACTCTAGTCACACGCTTGGTGATACTTGCCCTCCACAACTGCTCAACCTCGAAGAGAAGATACCCCGTGATCGTGGGGGAAAGACGAGTGGAGATCGGGCCAAAATTGAACAAGCGCATCGCGCTGTTGTCAACCGCATCCCTCCCATGCCACGCCTCGCTTACACAACCTGGGACAGTATCCGCGAAGCTGTGTCTAAATACGAGAAGGCTACAAAGACTCGTTATCGAGTCAGAACGAGTGAGACTGTATCCGACTACAATGAGTACGTTCCTTGATATTAGTTTCGATGTTGCGGAGCAGATTGATAACGAAATTATGTCGATGACCACTTAGATTATATTCGGATCGGCTCCCAGATAACCTCGGTTTTAGCTTTCGGAACTTCTGTTGTGCGAACGGAATTTACCAAGAATCCAGAGCCAAAGGTGACCGCAACCGAAATTCGGGATACACCGGATGCAAGGCTCGCTTCACCGCGCGCTTGATGAACGTCGCCCCGCAAGAAGCTGGCACTCGTGACAACTGGCGAATCTTTATCGAGAGTGAGTATCGGACACACAACCACCCAACCATTGGGGAAACGCACACGCGCGTGAAGGACATCCCTCTGGATGGCCCTATCGCTGAGACAGCGTCATTATTGGCAGACGCAAAGCAAGCACAAGGGATATCGGGAAGTTTTTGGGCAGGCATTTAGGCAAGTATGCACTAGTGTTTGAACGCTCTGGAATATGCTCAACAAAGACTAATTGTGTTTGTACGTGTATAAAGGTCGAAAGTTTACCCCCCCAAGAGACGAAGAACTTACTTAAACGAATCGGCAACAACAAATCGAGTCAGGAGCGCCTAAAAAAACTTCTGCACGCCCTTGTGCAGGTGGAAGGCAACGATGTGATGCTGATCCAAGACCAGCTAGATCTGACCTGTGGCATCGTCATCCAGACAGCTGCACAGAAGGTCTGCTTTGAGCAATGGGGGCAAAATCTCGCAATGGATTGGACGCATTCAACCAATAATTTGGGGTTTCACCTAGGTAAAACGACAACTATTCCAGTGACTTGTATGCTAAACAGAAGTGCTCATATATTTGTGGTGTTCATGCCTTTTACAGGGTCGTTGGTTGCCACAACTCCGTCCGGTCGTGGTGTTCCGGTATTTGACTTCATGGCATTGAACGAAAGGGCCGAGACAATGGAAGCTATATTCGACTACTTCAAGAAGAAGAATGACAAATGGAGAGATGTTCAGTCGTTTGTCATTGACAAACACTTCACTGAGTGGAGAGTGTTGAACAAGTGTTTTCCCTCCGCCTGGGTTTTGCTATGCCAGTTTCACGCGATCGCGTTCTGGAAAAAGCTACTCCGAAAGCGCCGCTTTCGCCTCAGCGCGTCGGAGAAAGATCAGATTCAGAAGTTTTTCGCAGACATGCTGTACAGGTATGTAAATCGTAGTCGTTTGATTAATTTGGGTACTATTCAGTCACTCACATGTGTATGAATTAGCTCGACTGGGGACCGTTTTGAGCAGATATACTCTAAGTTTGCTACTTTCTGTGAGGCAGGCCATAGAGTGGATGTCAAAAACTAGTTTGATAAAAACTGGAAGACGTGTTTGCCGATGTGGGCGAACTTTGAGCGCAGCAAGTGTTTCAGCGCTGGAAATACGACAACTAATCGAATTGAATCGAATTGGAACCAGCTCAAGATGGTTCTGGGGAAGCGAACAAGTATTGACAAGTGTGTTTCTGCACTTCTGCAGCACCAAGCGTATGTGCTAAGCCAAATAGCTCATGGATTTGCATGCAGCGCTAGAAGTTCGCGCTCACCTGCCAGCGTGCCTCTCATTTTACGGAAAGTGTCTGGAGTTATGAGCGATTTTGTGCTGGCGAAGGTGCGTCGACGGTGGGATATATTTATGATTCACGGCGCGAACATGAATTTGAACCCCGTTCCAAGCTCTTGTGATTGGGAAGTGCTTTCGAACGGACGTCGTTTTATCTGTAACGATGACCGGTGGTCCTGTTCGTGCTGGTTTTATACAAGCCACCATCTTCCGTGTGAACACATTATGGTTGTCGTTCATAAAGGCAAGGGGTTTAATGAACTACCAGTGGGGGTATTGGCGACAAGGTGGAACATGGAGCACGCAGTTGGATTGCATGATGAGATCGACAAGAACGCTTCCGCTACAGATGACGTTGTGGACGTGTTAATGATGAGCAAACCCTGTAGCATGAAGGCACCGGTAGGTGACGAGGGGGAAAGTAGGACGAGCGAGTCTACCGATGATCCTGAACCAAATTCGACGGAGGCTGATTCAACAACACACAACATGCGATCCGAGTATCGTGGTGAGATCCCCCAGAAGGTTAAGAACGTCACGATTGTCCATCTCCAGCGCGAGCAGCGCGGAAATTTGGCAATTTTGTCATCACGGGAGAAGTATAATTTCGCTATATCCTGTTTCCAGCCTGTGATTACGTACCTACAGAATTTAGGGAGTGAGAAATTCTACCCTGCACTTGATTTTTGGCAGAAGCTCGTTCAGCGAGGTCTAAGTGAAGATGCAGAAAGTCATAAAGATTTAGATGCTGAGAAGGACGAATCAAGCGACACTCTAAGTATGATTGATCCGGTCGACCTTGCAGCGATTTTACACGACGTAGCCACGTGGGAACAACCAAGTAACGCTGCCAGCAATGAAGAACCCGACCCAAGTGTTTTAATGAAGGAATTATTTGGGATAAAACCCAGTTCTTTGGTGCATTTTCCAAGGCCATTTGACCCGAGTGAGATCGACGTGACGGATTCCTCATTGCCGTCACACGCCGTATCCAGTCGTGTAAAGGTTCCCTCGATCGAAGATGCTAGCCGGTCAGATTCGACAACTCGTATTGCGAGTCAGACTCAAAATGAAAGCGAGAAGCAGATACGGTGCGAGGGTATCGATACGATGAATCTTCCGAACCCTGTGGTCCAAGGGAACCCCAAGCGAGAGAAAGTATTGTATTGGGCAAGCAAATCTTCAAACAGAAGATATGTGGATGGTTCCCCTCTCGATGAAAATGCTCCACCAAGTATTGCTGAGTTTGTGCACTGGGCCAAACACACGAACTCCTTACAAAAAGTGGATGAAATGATAGACCGCTATCCAGTAACGATGAGGAAACGAGCGCTTAAAGACCGGGCGCCTATCGTTGAAGTCACATCCAGCGCCGTTGCACGAGCATGTTGTCATGCGTTTGTCATCCCAGAAGGTCTAGTAAAATCCATGTCGGCAGCGCTTCTTGCCGACAGATCTGCTATGTCAGGAACCAACCCATCCCAGTCGAAACATGAGATAATTGACGTCGACTCAAGCCCGAGCAACGTGCGAGAGAAAATTGTGAAACTCAAGGCGTCTGGGCCGAGTTTTTCGAGGTATGTATATTTGAGTGCTGCATTGGCGGAATGTAACCAGTACTAATAATTGTGACATACGTGTTATCTTGCAGCAACTGTGTCGATGCTATGAGAAACCTTTACAACTGCAGAAAGCAAATTACGTTATGGGACGTGGACTTAACGTGGCTGAAGAAAGACTGGTCCAAAAACAGCGCTGTTGATGTGGAGTTGTTTGCGTTCGAAGTCGGCGCCCGTGGGCAACCAAGAGAAAACGTCAAAGCGCTGCATGATCGACTGGCGGGTGGCGTCATTGCTGCCTTTGAATCCGCTTGCCTACAATCGTACTATTCAGTTCCATCAACGAAAGTGACGATATTCTTCTGGGAAATCGTTGGATATCTTGCCGGGACGGCGTGGCTAAATGATTCTGCTGTTAATTACGGACTTCAAGCTATGGCGGGCTGTCGGCCTGACGTTCGAATTCTACCGTCGCATGTGCTGACGAAAAATGGCTCCCCCAAGCGAAAACAGACACAAAAATTGTCTGACATGACTATTGTGATCCTTCCAATCAACATCAAGGACATTCACTGGTCTCTCATAATGGTCAACGTCAACTATACAAATTCAAGGAAGCTGGACGTCTACTTTTACGACCCGTATCCGGGACGGCCGTACCAGGCAGAAATCGAGTTGGCATGGGAGAAACAGTTATGGCCGTTTATGCAGCGCTGGCATGACGATACGGTTGGTGGTCATAACCCGACTATTGATACACATTGGATAAACAAGCCGAACCAGCCCGATGGATCGAGCTGCGGGGTTATGATTACAGCGGCTGCGTATTCCTACGTGCAAGGGCAACGCAAATTCGAGTTCGAAAAGGTTTCTAACGAAGCGGTGGAGGTGATGCGGCTACGAATACTGTGGATGATTTTATGCAACTCCAATGTGGGCACAATAGACAAGGAAGATAATGATGCCGCAGTTAGGACGGATGTAAAGCTAGGGCTTGCATTTTTGAAAGAGGAGAGAGGCGAATAACCTACGATCTACGTATAAGTTTACTCGAGTACGATTTTTTGTATAGGTTCTATACACAAATACCTTCTCCATAGCGTAACTACTATGGCTATAACTACTTCCTATTGTGACTCTAAGATACGCTAGCGACTTCAACTTGCTACTATGGTTATAACCTCTTCCTACAGCGACTCTAAGCGACTTCAGCAACGTCGGCGACTCTAAGATACTGTAGCGACTTTAAGTAGCTACAGCTACTTTAACTTTCTACTATGACTATAACTATTCGCCTCAGCGACTACAGCGACTTTAACTTTCTACTATGACTATAACTATTCGCCTCAGCGACTACAGCGACTTTAACTTTCTACTATGACTATAACTATTCGCCTCAGCGACTTTAAGTAGCTACAGCGACTTTAACTTTCTACTATGACTATAACTATTCGCCTCAGCGACTTTAAGTAGCTACAGCGACTTTAACTTTCTAGTATGACTATAACTATTCGCCTCAGCGACTTTAAGTAGCTACAGCGACTTTAACTTTCTACTATGACTATAACTATTCGCCTCAGCGACTACGAGGCTACAGCGACTTTAACTTTCTACTATGACTATAAGTACTTGTTATCTCGAAGATACTGTAGCGACTTTTACTCGCAATAGCGATTTTACATGACAGGTGTACCGGTTTGTTATTTATTTTTTTCCTTTCTTTAAAGGGCGTAATGACTAGGAAAAAAAACTTTTGAGCTACCGGTATTGAAGTAGTTTAAAGTCGTCTCGAAATTAAAGTCGCCGAAAGCAGCCCAAATGTCTCAGCTTATAGTTGCTTTAACGGGATTCGTCTGTATGAAGGCTTTCGACGCACAACTTAGACACCTTGCCATAAGGTGTCTGTGTTGCCCCTGTCTTGCCCGAGCCATCAACACGTGGAAAGTGCATCGCCAGGATGACGCCCTTGGAGTCCAAGCAGACATAATGATCGTCGCAGAAGGAGTTGAGGGCGTCATCGCTAGGAAACCCCACCCACACACACAATAAGCAAGCGCAGGATGCTCCAGGATCAAGCATGACCGCCAAAGTGCTAGTTAGGCTGGCAAACAAGCGACCACCATGCTCCAAAGTGAACGCATATCGCTGGCGTCACGATCTCTAGACCGGTGGTCAACAACCTGAGGCCGGTCGGCTAGACCCCCTCGCCGAACCGAAGCCAGCGCGTTCGTAGGCGAGCTAGCCAGGACCAGCCAAAGCACATGCGTAAATGATATTGGCCACATGACGACGGCATAGCGGAGACGGAACAGCGACTGGCTGGTTACATGTGGGCAATTGCAATGTACTTTTGCTTGATAAATAAGTTGCGAGCTGTTGAGCTCTACGTGCCGTCCGTCAGGCCCGGCGCATGTAACATATTCTACCGCTTGTCCAAGCGGTCCACGAACTTCTCGAGTCGGCGGCGGCACGCGTCGCGCAGCCGCTTGGTCGACAGAAGCTCTTTCCACGGCGACTTCTTCTGCTCTTTGTTGTAGATGACGAGCGTGCCCGTGTACACCTGCTCCACCTCCTTGATCTCGCGGCGCGGCATCTCCGTCTCCTCTGGCTCGGCCGCCACGGAGCGCTCGTAGGACTGCGTGAGCTGCGCCGCGACGTACAGTGCGTCAACCCAGTCGCGCGTCCGCTCGCGCTCGTAGGGGAAGAGCTCCATGCTCTCCCCGGCGGGGCCCCGGGCGATGATGCCTCCGATGTCCGTGGCCCGGACGCCCGCGACTGCGATCTGGACGACGGCCACCACGTCGTTCGCGCCCTTGGAGAGCCACAGCAGCTCGTTGCGCAGGCGCGCGTACATCTTGAGCCAGCAGTCGGCGTCCTTCTTCCAGTACATCCAGCCCTGCTCGCAGCACTCCTGGTCCTCGAGCTCCTCGTCCATGTCGTCGTAGTCCTCCATGAAGCCCCCGTAGGAGCTCGAGGCGGTCGAGAGCGACGTGAGCGAGTCCGACGACAGCGAGCCCGAGAGCGACGACATCATGCTGAAGTTGCCGAACGTCGAGCGCAGGCTGCTCGTGGGCTTGCCGCACGCCGAGCTGAGGCTCGCGCGCTGCTGCTGCTTATGCCGGCGCGACGGCATGGCCGTGAACGACAATCGCCGCATGGTCTTGATCCGCTCCGCCGAAAAATATGAAGTGAGCGGGAGTCTATGCAACGATCGACGCGAGACGGGGATAGGAAATCTAGGGTAGGCTTGTTGTCGAGTCCGTGTACTGCGCGGTCCAGTACAATACTACGTAGAGGGATAACCGCCCACCACAGGCGATCGACCGACGGCGTTTGAAAGTGGAAGGCAAACTCACCCACATCAGCATGTACGAACACGTCCGGGGCAGTAAATTTACTTGCAGAAAGTTGCTCCGAGCGTTGGCTTCCACGACCGGTGCCAATGGCTACTACGGTCCATGGCACGGTGCCATGGACCGTAATACTGTACGCGCGAAATGCAAATCCTGAACCTACGGCCGGGTCCTGCCTCCGTCCACAATCAAGGACGGGCACGAGGAAATATTCATGCCAAGGTTGACGATAAGCGTTTTGTGTGGGGAAAGGTTCTGTTAAATAGGTTGCGAGGTGGCTACACCTACGATAATACTCGAAAAGACAGCTCCCAGCTCCGGGCCCATTGAGACACCTCGCGGTGGCCTCCAGGCGTCGGGTCTGAGAAATGCCGCGGGTGGGCCCCGGCACCGCAGCTGCATCGGCCGCGGCAGACCGGGCGACGATAGCTCTTGCTGCTGCTTCGTTCACCGCGTGGGCTGCACGAACGTTTGCCTCCAGCGCGAGGCCATCCACTCGATGGCGGCTTTGTAGCGGGCGCGCTTGCTGGCGCGGCGGTAGGTCACGAGGCTGCCGCGATAGGCGCTGTTGCGCGGCAGCCGGCGCGCTTCGATCTCGGTGATGCGGAAGAACTGCGTGGTGAGCGCCGCGGCCTCCTCCAGGCGCTGCCGCCACGCGACGAAGCTGTCCTCGTCCAGCAGCCAGATCTCCATGTCCTCGCCGTTGGGGTCGACGATCCGCAGCTGGCGCTCGCCCGACACCTCGACGCTCGAGACCGCGATCTGCAGGAACATGGTGCGGCTTGAGTGGTTGCCCTTGAAGAGCCACAGGAATTCGTTGTCCAGCACGCCGTACACCTTGGTCCAGCAGTGCGCATTGTTGGCGTCCCGCTGCCAGTACATCCAGTCCTCGAGCGTCTCGGACGACGACGACAGTGACGGTGACGCCAGCATGGTGGCGCGCTGCGAGGACACGCTCGAGAGGAACGTGCTGGCGTCGCTGGCGATGGTGGTGCTGTTGCCGCGCCGCATGCGGTGCTTCACGAGGCTGGAGAACGACGCGCTGCTCATCCTTGCCTGTCTGTAGCCCTGCACTAAATACCGACCGCGACCAGAGCTGCGGCGTTATCACCGAGCGCCACCACAGATTCGATGCGCGCGAAGGAGTGAAATCGCGAATGCAGGCGAAGCTGCGAGCGCCATCAAACAAAACGTATGGCCGGCGCACCTTGAGATTCATGCGAAGTGGCTTTCTGAACTTTTGACCTTCATATGTCTCTTTAGGGAGAAATATTCCCTGTAAGTCGGATACCCTTCGTAAGCAGATAGGTTCAGTACTAACGTCCACCGAAGGTATACCGTTCATTTGGCTAGAAACGCAGGATTGTCAAAACCTCTGTTACCTAATATATAATATCAGATGTACTTTTTCGAACAGAAAAAAGGCTTGGTGCTTCGTCACGCGCGTTGGACGCGCGCCATTGGCGGTGTACCGGGGTGATACGGGGCGACGCCTTCGGGATCGCCGGACGCCACCTGCTGCTCGCTGGCAAACCGAGCAGCCTCGCAGCTTGTCGCCGGCTGCACGCTGCGAGGTGAGGTGACGAGGCAGTTCGTTTGGTAAGAGGAGAGCTCGAAAAGGCTGGCCGACCCAGCACGCCTGGGAACCGTATTGTGGTCCGTAGCTGCCTGGATAATTGTATCCTATGCTGCCAGCAATCCCAGGTTGAGGAGATCCGTTCGCCCTCAACCCGAGGCTCGCTAATAGCGAGTCGCTATGGCAATATCTGGCTGTACTCGTGACAAGCACGTCACGCTGGACGCTGCTTTGCTGCTCGGAGCACCGAAACGTTCTCACTTAGGTAGCCGCACGCACGAGTCCTATCTTCGCCGCTGAAGCCACGGCGTTTCCTGCGTGCCGCTCCGGGCTCTACAGTATGTCTGTCTAGATTGGTACGCCCGCAGCGCTGGACCATTCTGGCATCCACTGACTGGATGCCACTGATCATGCCGGCAGCTCGCAGCGGCGACGCCGAGTCTGCACAATAAAGGGCAGCTCCATTTGGTTGGCTGCGAATCGGGGATGCCAGGGCACACCGCCGCCGCGATGCCATGTGTGGTGAGTGCACGATTCCACCTGTGGCCTAAATTACTGTAAGTATCCGATAGCCTGCATGTCCTGCAGGACTTCGGATATACACTAATTAGCGCCACCAGCCGATTTCTTAACTTGATTGCAGCTTTGTAGGGGTACTCCGAGCAGTATCCAATAAAAATCAGCCCCAAATGGAATCCCACCAAATCCTTCCTGGCATATTCGCAATGACCGACCCGTATCCTCAGCCCCAGACCGCCGAGGTGCGTCTACGCGTGCCGCTGGACTACGGCACGTCCACGGTGGAGGCGTCCGGGCGCTGGGACTACGTGATCGTGTTCCCTAATCCGCCCAAGCATGTGATCGAGGTGAGCGACGAGCGCGACACCATCATCAAGCGCCTGCGTGGGGCGGGGCTGCGGCTGCGGCTCTTTTACTCGGTGGGCAAGGAGCTCGTGTTCTGCAAGATCCGCGCCCCCGAAGAGCTCATGCGGCGCGAGGCCGAGTACCTCAAGATGCACCTGCAGCTGGACCCGAAGGAGCTGCGCCGCGCCTCGTTCAACGGCATCCCCGAGTACGGCATCGCGCCCTTCCCGATCCGCGACGTGAAGCAGACGTACCGCTACTCGCCGTTCGACTATATCTTCGCGCCCTACTTCCAGGCCCGCGACTTGCAGCACTTCTACACGAAGAGAGGCCCCAACGGCTCACTCTTCTCCAGCACCGACCGCATCGGCCTTATCGAGCACATCATTACCAACCACCAGACAGGAGCCGGCCAAGACATCGACCGACTGATCTACGAGGGGATCATTGTGGAGACCTATCCGCTGCACGAGGAAGAGGAGAAGATGGATCTCAAGGAGCACTGGATTGTGTGGAACACGTCCCCCATGAACCAGCCTTTCGACCGCATCTGCCAGTATTTCGGCGTCAAGGTGGCGCTCTACTTCCTGTACTTGGGGCACTATACCAAGTGGCTGCTGTATCCAACGCTGGTGGGCATCATCACGGGCATTGTGAGCTACTCCATCCCTCACGACAACTACAACACCGTGTTTGCTTACATCTCGCCGATCTTTGGCGCCTTCATGACCATTTGGATGACCATTTACCTCGAGAACTGGAAGCGACTCAACTCGCGGGAGACGCTTCGTTGGGGCACTGCACACTTCTCGGAGACAGTGAATCTACGGCCGCAGTTCTATGGAGAGCGCATTCCGTCCCCCATCAACGGCAAGTCCACACGATACTTCCCTCCGCGCGAGAAGCTGAAGCGTGTGGCCTACAGTTGGGTCGTCATCTCCTTCCTGATTCTGATTGTGTTCGTCATCGTCTCGTCGATTTTCATGCTGACGTACGACCTTACCAAGGGTAACGACTCGGACAAACTCGTACTGGACGACTACAAGTACGGCTCGATCGTGTCCTCCCTGGCAAACGTTGTTCAAATTACCATCATGACGAAGATTTACAACTACGTGTCCATCGTGCTCGTGGACCAGGAGAACCATCGCACGGACATGGAGTACGAGAACAGTCTCATCGTCAAGACTGTGATCTTCCAGTTTGTCAATAACTACGCGGGTCTCTTCTACGTGGCGTTCCTCAAAGAAGGCTTCGAAGGCTGCGATATCAGCTGCATGCATGAGCTCGAGTACATGCTCGCCATCGTTTTCTGCTCTCGGCTGTTCGTCGGCAATATCACCGAGGTTGCCATCCCGCGCCTGTTCGTGTACATGAGCAAGTACCGTCTACTGGGTCACTTGGACGACTACAAGAAGTCTGACGCTGAGCGCGAGCTCTTCATGGCCCAGTATGATTGGCACGGCACGTTCGATGACTACACCGAGATGGCGCTCCAGTTCGGCTTCACGACCATGTTCGTTGTGGCGTTCCCATTCGCGCCCCTTCTATCGTACGTGAACAACTACTTCGAGATTCGTCTGGACGCGTACCGCCTCATTTTCGAGTCGCGCCGCCCACGCCCTCGTAATGTGCGTAGTATGGGGTACTGGTACCTCGTGCTGCAGGCTTTCGCAGCCATCTCAGTGTGCACCAACGCCGCCGTGGTAGTGTTCACTGGTGACTTCTTCAACCACCTGGATACGTCGGCTCGCGTGTGGATGTTCTCGATATTCATCGGAGGCATGTTCCTGTTCAAGTACTTCCTTGAGGTGTGCATCGACGACGTGCCTGAAGACGTGGCGGTGCAAAAGTACCGTCAGGAATTCCTCATCAGCAAATGTCTGTATCACATGCCCGACGACGACGTCAACTGCCCGATCGGCGACGACTGCAACGACCCGGAGAACATGCTCGCGATTGACGACGAAGACTCTTCGTGAGCGCAACGACTCACTTGCATGAAGTTCGTGGCCCAGGTCACGGAGCTGGCTTGCATGTTGCTTTTCCCTAATGCTCAAAACTGTTATCAACCGTGGGTGCCAAACACCGAAATATCGCGTTTCGAAATGATATCTGCGTGTTCAACAAATGGCTACATTCATCAAAATGCCGTGTTCGTTGCTGATTTTGCGTGTTTGAAGGGGCACTTTTCAGCCAATCAGCGCCGTGAGAGACAGCACGGTCTCGAATCGAAGCACGCCACTGGCCATTCTCCCGCGGCTGGGGGCCTTCCGCAGGGCTCGGGATGAGGCGTCTGATGAGTGCTGGCACATCGCTGGCCGCGGGGGACGGAGGCGCTCAGCACAGCGGCGGCTTTGACGCTGATGTCGACAAGGAGGCAGGTGGAGGCGACGACGACGCTCGTCGCCTGGTGGACGACAGAGAGGAGAAAACAGCGGAGCCCCACACGGACGAAGAATTCTTCGCGTCTGGCCACTTCCAGGCGGACGACGGTGCGTGGGACAGCTTCGAGACCTCGTACAACGTACACCTGCAGCTTTCACCTGCCACGCAGAGCGTCTCGTGCCCGATCTGCCTCCGCGTGACACAAGTGCCCGTCCACCAGGACTGCGGCCATGTGCTCTGCTTCTACTGCATGCAGCAGTCGTTCGCTGCACTGGGTGAATGTCCTTTGTGTCAAGCTCAGCAGATCTTCAAATCTGGGAAAAGCGATCTGTCAGCCGCGCCAGCGACGGAGATGCCGACGACGAGCTACTCCTGCGCTGGAACGAGACAAGACGTCCACGCCCCAGTAGGTGGAGCGCTATGATCTTGCGGGGGCATGGATTTGTCAGGTGACTGATGGCATACGTGATCTGTGATTTTGTAGCTCGCCCAGTTGTCCAGTATTCACCGCAGTCATGGTTATTCTGACAATATGTCGGCGTTTGGAGGGTTTGGTGGGAGTAGAGCGCATTATGATCTATTGCCAAGCTCAGGCGATGCTTCACTTCAGCTGGACAATCTCAGCGACATCGACGATGTAATTGACCTCGCAGATTTAGTGTCGTCGGATTCGGAACGTCCATCGCCTGCCGTTGCGGCGAGGACCTCTCTGAGCGGCAGCTTTGTTCCAGGGCCACCGCGATCGCAGCGGATATCCTTTCGAAAGATGAGTGGTGGCCCACTCAGTCGTCCTCCTGTTACCGAAGAGGCTGTAAACCTAATGGCAGAAAAAGGCACTCGAACTCCCACGAGTCAGACCGGCAAGCGGAAAGCGAGATCGCGAAAGATTAAACGCGAAGAGCTTCCGATCGCTCACTTGGAGTGGGAAACGATAAAAACAGAGGGACCCCCCCCAGACCCGCGGTATGACTGCGGCTTGGCGCTATATGGGAGTCTTCTCATTGTTGTAGGCGGGATCGTTGGCAAGTTGCGACTGAATGATCTCCACGTTCTCGATCTTGCCACGAACCATTCACCTCGGTGGATCCAACCGCCGATTAGCGGTACTCCTCCACCATCGGGAAACCTTCTACAGATATTTATCATTGGAGACACACTATACGCCATCGGAGGCACTATTGACGGCAAATTTCTCACTGAACTTCACGCGCTTAATCTCAGTACGCAGTTCGCTGTCATGCTTTCGTGATGAATGATATTACGGGCCTGAACTTACAATTATTGTGTTGTTTCCCTGTTTTCTTAGAGTCTGGAGACTGGAAATGGGAGAAGATCAAAGTGGCTGGAGCGCCACCATCGATGAGGTACTGGTACTCCCTGACAGTACTGCATGGTATGGTGATTTTGTATGGAGGCTACGGACACCCCCAGCGACTCAGCGACACCTTCGCTCTACGATTTGGTTCGTGATCACTTTGATTGTGTGCCGTGAGCTGCGGGAGTTCTAATGCGCGTTATGATGATTTGTGCTCGCAGACACAGAAACACCGACTTGGGTAAATCTCAAGCCTCGTGGTGATATTCCAGGCGGATCTTCAACACATTCGGCGTGTGTCATCAACGATCGCATGTACATATTCGGCGGATACGACGGCAAATACCGGCGAGGGCAACTATTTGCATTCGAAATTGGTAAGTGCTCGGTAAGGTTCTGCATTCGACTGAAACGACCTATCTAACGCCGACCGTGTTCATGCAGAGAACGTGACTGAAAGCGATATCAACTGCGTGTGGCGCACAGTGGAGACACTTGGGGGTGGTCCGGCGCCGCGTTACACCCACTCCGGCGCCAGTCTTGGCTCTCAACTGATTGTTTACGGAGGCAACACGGGCTGTTTGAAAGGCGATGCGTACGTGCTAGATGTCGGCACTGGTACGTTCCTTCTGCCAACTACATGTAAAAGGTGCCGTTTTGGTCTAATGTTTGCGCTGCTTTATACTCGTAGGCGACCATCTTCCGACGTGGAAGTTGGTCAAAAGTGACCCACCGCTTATCCCCCGTGCTTGGCACCGGGCGGTAGTTTACAACGACGCGATGTACGTGTTTGGGGGGCGTACTCCGGAAGGCAACGACAACCAGGTCATTCGTGCGGCACTTTGCGCTTCTGACAGCATACCCTGACTATCACTTCAAGTTGGAGGCCCTACCGAAGGTAGGGCGCCCTACCTCAGGGTAGCCAATCAAATACCAAGAACTATAAAAGCTCACGTGATTGGTTGAATCAAATCTCCGTCTGCGTCACTCGGAATATTTCCTCTTCGTCCTGTTCCCGATGCGAGCTATTCCTCGTCGACTGGGCCAAGGCTGGCGCTGTGCGCTCTCTCTGATACTGCTATGTGGTCTAACTGCTGCTACGTCGTACAGATCAAGCGCTAGTGGCAGCGGGAGCGCTTTCGTGAAGTTTTCCGTCGGAGAGGGCTCTGGGAGCTTTTCCCACCAACAGCACGCTGCAGGACCTTCGTCAAGCTCCGACGCCACTGCCGAGATACGCTTCCCTACAGATCTTGGCACGGGGAGCGGTGGTACAAAAGTTGCTGCTGGTGTTGCTTCAGGTGATGGAAGCCTGGATAAGGTCGAGATCATGGCTTACCCCCTGGTGACGGAGCCTTTGTTGGTGCTGTCAGCGACGAAAGCGAGTGCCGTGGCGCCAAGTGGATTAGCAGCTCAGGAAGAGGCGGACAGTAGTGCAGCATCTGAAGTTGTGGTGGGCTCATCATTGCACGGCGCACCTCTTTCGACGGAGCCGGCTGAGGAGATGCATGGCGTCCCGTCCAATCCGACCCTCGTGAACGCCGTCGCGTTTGATGGACGCGCTGCTGTGACTTGGAAGGCGCCGGAAGACGATGGTCTGGACCCTATTACCGCGTACGAAGTGGGTTGGTTTGATGAGGAAGACAACGTTCTGGTGGGGACCCAAAGGGTTACCTCAGCTTCTGTGAACGTTGTTACCCACGCCGTGAATACAAGCGTCTCAGCTGGTGCCGTTGAGTCGGTGCCAACGTCAACAGTTGTCGAACCACTGGTGAATGGACGTTCGTATTCCTTTAAAGTTCGGGCACACAATGTGAACGGATTCTCCGTGTGGTCTGCCAAGTCGTTAGCGGTGAGTCCGCTCCACCCGCCTGATTTGTGTGAACGACTTTCATGCTCCGGCCATGGCACGTGTTTCCCCAATTACCACAACGAGAAGTCCCCCAAACGGTGGCAGAAGCGTGCTCTTTCTTCTCACTTGAAAGACAGCAACACTGCTATTGATGAGTATTCATTGGACGCTCTTTGCATTTGCCGACCGGGATATAGTCCCCCAGATTGCAGTGCGAAGACGAATGAGGATGCGGCGCAATATGTGTGGATAGTTACAGAATGGAGTGAGTGTGATAGTGGTTGCGGTGGCGGGAGGCGGTCGCGTACTGCGGTGTGCTTTGACCTCTCAGCAAATGAGAAGGCACCGTCGGAAAAGTTTTGTACGGACATCAAGCCCTCTGTCACCGACATCTGCAACGGAATCGAATGCGGTTCGAAACGGGTTGTCGTGAAATACGAAGTTGAAATGAGCTACGATGAGGTGCTTTTTTCACCTACAGCTATTGAGGCCTTCGAGCTTGCCTTCACTACTGAGGTTGCATCCGCGCTGCAAATTCCGCGTTCACGACTGGAAATTACGGCGCTTGAGCGTGGCAGCATCGTGGTTTTCTTCCAAATCCTCCCGGCATCTCGGGTTGGCGAGAAGTCGCTCAATGCCATTGTCGAGAACTTGCAAGACCAGTTGGGCAACGAATCGAGTATTTTACGGTCCATGGGGACGTTTGCTCGTCGTATTGAGCCGAACGGTGCGAAGTTAAGCTTCTCCATTGCTGACCAAACCGTTGCAGGGGGTGCTGAAGATATCTCTGTCGCTGGCCTAGTCGGAACAATGCTCGTACTGGGCTTTTTCGTGTCCATGTTCGGTTGGTTTTTGCGGCGGCGTCACTACCGTCTACTCAAACATGAAGAACGAGAAGAGGTGGAATTCGATTCTGACGCTAGTGGAATGGAAAAGTCTGGAACTGGTATGAAGCGCATGAACATTAAGAGCATGCCATAGCTTCATGTAGAATCAATCGAAGGAAAAAGTTCACGAGCTCGTGTTCAAAGCTCCGGTCAGTGCTCTGTTCGCATAATTGGAAGATTTGGAATGAAGTTCGGCAGTTGCATATCAGCGTTCGTAGCTCTTGTGTAAAGCCGATGACAATTTCGCGTGCTTACTTGCGCGAGCGTTCGACCAGTCCGACGTCCTCGACGAAGTCGAATTTGCCAGACAAAAGTCGGTTCCTGTATTTTTCGAGATACTCCAGCAACGTTGGCGCAAGCGGCCGATCACCTTTCCCGTCTTCGTTGAACTCAAAGACAGCGTTCCTGGCGCTTGTGTCTGTGATGAGCGCGCCACCGTCAACGTTTGCGGCAAACGGAATGAACGACGAGTCCCAGCCCTTAACAGACCCCAGCGATTCCGCTTTGTTGATGATGTCCTAGTCATTCCATAACACTGTTAGTAAAAAAAAAAGCATGAGGCAGCTTTCCAGCATTCTCAAAACCTACATCGGCGGAAAATGACTGTCCGGACACACACAACGTCAGGATCATACGTCTAACATACTCAAATGAAAAAAAAAGAAACTGTGTCCAACCTTGTAGTCGTCGAACCAGATCCCGCCGCTCTGGGTTGTCAGCAAGCTGCGTAGCTCCTGCAAGTACGAGTGATACCTTCGTGAGTGGATGCCGCGTTTCTACGATCGCTTATCAAACGACCAACCTCCGGAATCTCCATGCCCAATGTTTTCTCCAGCGCCTCAATGTCTACGCCAATCAGAGACCATCCCTAAATTCTGATACATATTGCTGTACTCCTCCTCGCAAGCCCTTACCAGAGTTCTTCTCCACCGCAGGCTCGAGATCCGCCTTGCGCTGGAACCAGCTCACAATGTCTGAATGCCACCATGTACACGCCCCATTAGCCTCGTTCTCCGCCCTTTCCCTCACCTTCACCGTACTCACCGCGAATGCACTGGTCCCGCTCATCCACATCCATCGCGCCCTTGCGCGGGTTGCCTTCAGCGACGACTTGCACGCCCGACATGCTCTCGATGCGCGATCTTGAGGACTGACTGGATCCTCGGTCGCGAAAGGTTGCAGACGCTGATTGGCTGGAAATTTATGACCATCACTCCGAATCTCGTGTTCGCCACACCATTGCCAATGCGGACTAGATTATAATACGCAATGCCCCCTAACCGGAAGGGGTCTTGAAGGAGTAATGCTATCGTGGGTTCTACTCAAAATTGGAGTGGGTGATTGGTTCAATCAACCGCCCCCCAATCGCCCCGGTACTATCCTAGGCTATTTTAGGCGCTGGACCGAAATGATAAGGTTTCATAGGCATTTTGTATTGGGAGGCGATAGCAAGAACCGCCCCAGAAGTCCAAATTTGGCCGAATTCACAATATCACATTCAAAATTGGCACACATGCTCACATAGGTTAGAAGATTGACAAAGTTTTGGCATCAAAGGCCGTAAAGCAGAGCTACAGTACTGTTGTAAGTGCCGAGGTTGCATACTGCCCCCAAATCCTGGTGTTATAGCTCCTAATATTCGACTTTACGTACCGAAACTGCGTTTTATGTTACAATTGTAAACGCTTGATTGCGATACATAGTCTTTTTCGACGAGCACAGCAGCTAAACCAACACTACGAGTGCGCTCGATTGAATCCATTCGTGATAATAGCGAACTCTTCTTTTGAACAGCACGTCCAAGGTCTAATAAACTACCGGATTAAAATGGGAAGTTCCGTAAAAAAGGGACAAAAAGTGCGGGTTGTAACGGACACTACGTGTTAATACTACCGCCCTCATCTAGACTACGGGCTTCACCGTGTGAGCAGGTTCGGGCCTCGAGGGCCCCCGGACTCACGCTTTCAACTGTAGCTACTGACCTCTACGTCGAGGCCGCTGCAAATAGTCGAGTCTTGGCCGCCCATGTGCGAGCTCTTCCGTGGTGAACATCAGATTGCGGGCCGCATTCTCGTCGCGATCCCAGTACATCATGCAGGTCCTTGTCGCGCGAGGGTGTGCTGGCACGCCGCGTGCTTGAGGCTCTGGGGGCGGGGGCTTCTCTGCTTTAGCTGGCGGCTCCTCCTACGGCTCGGCTCGTCGACGCCTCCCAAACTCCGTCTCCGCTAGATCACTGTGGCACGTGAAGCACTTCTTCCTCGTGAAGTACTCGTCGATCAGGCGTACGGTAGCGCGTCTGGACAGCTCCTTCGTGAAGCCCTTCAGCGGGGGCACTGTGTTGCCACAGAGGCCTCTCGGCTTGCTGAACTCGCCGACAACGACGAGCGTAGAGTCGTCGGGCACCGGGACCACGCGAGCTGCCATGTATCCAAGCGCCTTGAACTTGTGCACGTAGTTTCGGAATCGCCACCGCCGAAACGCATGAGTGGAGCTGAAGTTGATCAGAAAAGTCACGGGTTTCCAGAAGTAGGAGGAGAGCCACACCCAATAATCTTGCATCGAGGCGGACCGGAAGATGGGCATGTTCGCGAGTACTCCTACGTACACCTGCTTCCGTTTCTTTAGGTTCTCGAACCAGTGCTCGCGCTGGTTAAACCCAGCCATATGTCGGTACTCCTTCGTCGAGCATGACACCGACGTGACGTCATGCTGGCGTCTGTGTCCCTGCTCGGGTTGCTGGTATCGTCAGAACTCTCGCCAGGTTTCCGGCCCGTTCAACGCCCGGTGCTTCAGCTTTAGACGGCGCTGGCGCTTCCTGCGGCGCCACATTCGGAGCCTCCACTTGGGCGACGCAGTATTCTGCGTTCGCTTGATCTTTCTAAAGCGGTAGAAAACATGGGTGGGTGGGTGGAACGTTGCGTCAGCCTCCGTACGCCTTGATGCCGTAGCAAACATGTTGCGTATTCCAGGGTCGTCGCCGATGATACGGGTTGGCTAATAGTCCCGAGGAAGCCGAGGTTGAAAGTCGAGGCAGGTTGAGAGCGCGCGCGGGGGGGGGGGGGGGCTTGTCTAGGGTTGAGCTCGCGAGTGAGGTGGATGCACGCCTCGTAGCCGTTCGTCGATATGTGGTGGGCAAACCGCCACCTCCCTGTTTTGAACTTGCGAGTGTTGACCAGGCTTCGTTTTTAACTTGGGAAAACTCGGGCATCTTTGGGTAGCGTAGGCCACCGTCCTCCGATCTGAGCATGAAGCGCTTCAGAGGATCCAGGTCAAGGCGTTTTTGCCTTTTCAGGTGTTCGCGCAGTCGACGCCAGGTATCCAGTAACACCGTAGTCGAGATGGCCATGTGACCCGGTACGAACTCCGTGGTGAGCGGCAGTAGGGAAAAAAGCCGGATTCCGCGCCGTCGCTCCTCCTTATCGTCAATGTGGGCCGCGATATACTTCAGCATTTCATACTGTCGCTCGAAAAAGTAGGCTTTGTCATTGTTAATGTTTGTCGCGGTTGGCTGGGTTTCCAGTGGCAACGGGCCACAGCGATGCCATGAGGGAAGGATGACAAGAATCGCGCAAGGAAAGAATTGCATTTACGTGCGGGGTTAAGGCCAATGCTGGAGGATAGGATAATATAACTGGCAGGAAACAAATGATGGCCGAGCCCAAGAGCAGCGGTCGATTACATACACAAAGGCCATAGAAAGCGTGAGTGACCAGACAACCTGGTTGCATCAGGGTACAAGAGCTGGCGTCAGGGTGCGAGGACGACACGCCACGGATCCGGGTGAAACTGTGGGGAGGGCATCTTGCCGCGTCAGAACGAATCACGAGGATGGGCCGTTGCCGCAACTGGTGCCGAACCTTCTAAAGGCTGTAGGACCGGCCGTCCCGCCAAAAAATGACTTCGCACGCAAGCGGATACTCAACCCATTACTCTCTATACCAGCTGACAACCCATAGGTGACTGGAGGGGTGATAAATGGCGAAGAAGGATGACAAGGATGACGAACGCATAAGGATGACGAATACATAAGGATGACAAACACATAATAAATACTATGACAGCAGTGCTCAGCAGCGCGACATTTACGCAAACATCTTTGTTGCTCAGCACGGACTAAACATCAAGGATGCATAACCATCGATGCAGCGAGTGCGATGCTTCTACCCCCCCCCCCCCCGCATGCCCCGCGCCCTGGGCAAGCGGCGCGCCCGCACCTTCGCTGTGGGTGAGCCCGCCGACGGGCAGAAGCCTACCAAGCAACAACGGACCAACTTGACGACCTACGACGAAGTGTGCCTCCTGCTGAGCGAGACTCATCTTTGCGAAGACGCTGAACATACGACAGTCAAGTGCAAGCTAGCCTCCGTGCTCGTGGACCCTCGCGACGACGACGCGAAAGCTGCCATCGTTGAGTTCGTTCCAGAGATCGAGCGAAGCGTGCGTACGCTGCACCAGATTCGGATGGAGGGGTACCGACTTAGCAATATACACTTCCTACGGTGTATCGAGGAGGATATCCCTCTACCGAAGTTAAATCGGTCGTACTTCGACAGATGTCTAGCTGGAGCAGGCCTACCCCGATTCAGCGCAACACACGAGCACTGGGACCCGGAGCTGTACCGTACCATCGTGCAGTACCGGAACACTCGCGCACAGACGGCAGCTTACGAGCAACCCCGTATCGCTACCTGGAGCGCGTCAAAAAGCGCGATGGCCGAGGAGATGCTCACCAACGCGACGGTCATGCTGAAGGAGCAGTACTACAAGCGCACGGTATCGTACTGCAAGATTCGCTTCAACATTGCCTCGAACAGCGAGATGTACTGGCAATTCAAGGAGGCGCATGAGTTCGTCAACGTGTCCGGTACGCTGCCGCCCACCGCCGCGAATTTCTGATTTTCCTTCGCGTCCGTCTCCTGCTCCACCAGGATCAGATGTCGCCTCTGTAATCCTTCGTCTCGTTTTGTCATCCTTGTTTATTCCAGACTAATGCCGCCCATTAGGAGGATCCTACCTCATCCCCAGGATAGATCATCTGTCGCTTCCTGTCGGCTTATAACCCCTGAGTTCAAAGTCGTTCTTTCACTAACTGTCATCCTTCCGTCGCGTCATCCTGGTCATACTTCACCCGCGTCATCCTTGTGGTTCTTTTCCATACGATTCCTTTGCGTCGGTTATACAGCATTCGTCTAGCTGCCATCCTCCTGTCCCTCCAGCTTCAGATAGCGAGCTCTGTTATCCTGCAACTTCTTCCGTCATCCTTTGCTATATCCCAGCCTAACGTTACCCATTCAAGCATATCGTCACGCTGTTCATTCATTAGTACGTGTGGGCATCCTTCTTGCCTGGTGGGGGTTGCCACCCTTGTTCCTGTCACACTTTACCGCCTTGTTTCTCTGAATGAGTCGGGTCATGCCTACCTTCCTTTCGTATTTGCTCCACCGTCCCCTTATCCAGCTTCAGCGTTGGTTTTTGACATCCTTACTCTGTACCTTGCTGTCACCCGTTTACTGTCACAGGGATACAGCAACGGACAGAATGTAACTGCCAGTAGTGATTGATGGTGATAACTCTAAGCTCGCACGTCAATGTTCCTTACCAAAACAGCCGCTCCAAGTAAATGCATTCTATTGGCGAACGCATTTATTATGAGGATTTGCGCATATTTGTAGTATCTTAAAGTTTGTATTGAAAACATAACTCATAAACAAACATCTAATTTGATTGGCCAAAACAATAATTTAGAGTGACATGGATAGTGCATGATGTCTTAGTTTATGCACACGGGTACCTCGCCTTTTGTCCGGTGGCAGTTCCTGGTGTCGGCAGTTGCATTCCGTCCGTTGCTGTATTGGTCATTCATCTTGTCATACTTGGCTTCCTTTTTATCAAAGCAGCCCGGTGTGCCCCATATGCCGGATTCGCGTGCCACGGGCGGCATCAGCGGCTGGTTCAGCTCGACCCGCCCCTGCGACGGCTACCACCGGCCCGTCGCCCGCGACGAGCGTGTCACCGGCCGCATCTGCGATCACACATTCCATCTGGAGTGTGTGATCAGGATGTGCGGCGCGGCATACGCCCGGACCGCGGCGGTGCTGGATGACGACGGGCACGTACTGTGCCCCGGCTGCATCCAGCGGAGGGCCCCCAGGCGCCTGCTCGACTTGAATCCGGATATCGAACGCTCAGCCAGTTTGCGTAGGGTTGCATGTTTACGTTTACGGTTCTGCAAGCTCCTTTCTAACATCAATATATGTTTTAACTGTTTCAACCGTGTTCCAAACCTCTTTTGAAATTCTGAAACGACAAATGAGCGTGATACAGACACCAGAACTTTTCGATGGCGCTATACGTACATAAAAGATTACACTAGAACTCATGACTTAAAAATAGGGTTTACTTAGAAATGGTTTGGTTTTAGCAATAAGGATGATTCAACGAAGACCGCGAGCAGCACCGCCGCGATGCAAATAATGCCGCACAGCGTCGACGACGTGCGGCACTGCAGGCGACTCGGCGGGCAGCGCGAACGGCGAACGGCGCTAGCCGCAACCCAGCCCCAGCGCAACCGGCCGTCCCAGCCCCAGCCCCAGCGACGCTGGTGACACGATGCGGCTCTGGATTTCAGCCCAAGCCCCACGCTGACTGCCTGATTCGGGTCGGATTCAGGATCCAAGTGATGGGAACAGCCTGGACATGTACTCAGCACCCTGAATCAGGATGACCAAGGTGTATCCAGGCCGGACCAGGATCGAAGACCCTGAAGCCTACAACCCATGAGCCCCAGCCAAGATCGAGCCAGTCACGCTGCCAGAGCCAAAGAGGTGCCCGACCAAGCTCACTGATACTCAAGCTGCCTGACCGAAGCCCATGTATCGACGACGTGTATCCTGGACGGACGACTCGCCAAACCCCAAGATCCGACCATACAAACTCAAGACATTAACGACCGACCAAGCCGACCGTCCACGATCTGCTCGGCACATGGAACCTTGAACTCCCTCCCAGCTGTGCTGCCGATCCTCGCTGGATCTTTTCGACTCAAGCCGACGACAACCCATACTGAAACCAAGACAAAACTTCCAATACTGCATGTTACGATTAGTGATAGCCTACAAAGATAAGACCAAACAGAGTTCGTTTTTCCTGCTACAGCGCAAGTGTCTTCAGTTGGGGGCCAGGCTATTCAGAGCTGGTTCAGACTCAAAGGAGCCTTGTGTCTTTGGTTCTCCCCCTGCAGTCAGGGCACCTCGGCTAAGAACGTAAGGGTCGTGTGTGGAGCTCTCATAGTAAGTATCAGATCAAGTTAAGGCGAGTACCTGAGCTGTCGTGCGGCCAGGGTTGATAAGCTTTATTTCATATTCTAGTTGGGGTGTCTGTCTCAGACAGCACTGCCATTTCATATTAAACTACTCCTAGGGCGGTTGAGGTAGTCACCACCTAGTGATTTGTTGTTAGGCTACTGAGTGATAGGACGGACTGCGTTTTGTATTGTTTCGGCTATTGTCCCTCTTGATTGAGGGTGGTGCGCGATTGATTGAGGGTCTTGGGCTTGCCAGTGTCCTGGATCTACCCTCTTTGTTGACTGGTGTGTAGGGCCCACCGTCCAAGGGCCAACCAAAGAATAAGTGACGGTTTTGTGTATTGTATATTTGTGTATAACTCTGTATTGTTAAGGTTATCTCTCCGGATCCAGGCTGTGGAAGCTACGTTCTGAGGTGTACGTCGGCTCTGCTTCCTGGTCCTAGCGATATTTTCCTGTTTCCCACGACTCACGTAGTGCAAGTCTCACGTTCGAAGACAAACGACACCCAAAGGGATTCCACAAGAAACACACGCCACCCGGGACGACACCAAGTGCTCGTCCAGGGTTGTTTCGAGGGGACAAGTCTAGATCCTTTTCGGGCCACTGTACACCTGGGCGGCAAAAGGCGTTCACCCGCCTCGCCTCACTGGCACCAACTACGGCCGCGGCCATCCAGATGATAGGCCTTGGGGTTGTGCTGGTGGGGCTGGGTCTTTACCAGCTCGTGGGCCCGGCGCCCTCACCGCCTGCCGCGCCGCCTGTGCCTGCCGAGCCCGCGGTGAATCCGATTGTGGCGCCGCCTGCGCCTGTACCGTCCGGGCCTGCTGACCAAGCGCCAGGGCCGCCTGCGCCGGCCCATGCACGACTCGAGGTTGCGGGCCGCATCTGCGATCACACATTCCATCTGGAGTGTGTGATCAGGATGTGCGGCGCGGCATACGCCCGGACCGCGGCGGTGCTGGATGACGACGGGCACGTACTGTGCCCCGGCTGCATCCAGCGGAGGGCCCCCAGGCGCCTGCTCGACTTGAATCCGGATATCGAACGCTCAGCCAGTTTGCGTAGGGTTGCATGTTTACGTTTACGGTTCTGCAAGCTCCTTTCTAACATCAATATATGTTTTAACTGTTTCAACCGTGTTCCAAACCTCTTTTGAAATTCTGAAACGACAAATGAGCGTGATACAGACACCAGAACTTTTCGATGGCGCTATACGTACATAAAAGATTACACTAGAACTCATGACTTAAAAATAGGGTTTACTTAGAAATGGTTTGGTTTTAGCAATAAGGATGATTCAACGAAGACCGCGAGCAGCACCGCCGCGATGCAAATAATGCCGCACAGCGTCGACGACGTGCGGCACTGCAGGCGACTCGGCGGGCAGCGCGAACGGCGAACGGCGCTAGCCGCAACCCAGCCCCAGCGCAACCGGCCGTCCCAGCCCCAGCCCCAGCGACGCTGGTGACACGATGCGGCTCTGGATTTCAGCCCAAGCCCCACGCTGACTGCCTGATTCGGGTCGGATTCAGGATCCAAGTGATGGGAACAGCCTGGACATGTACTCAGCACCCTGAATCAGGATGACCAAGGTGTATCCAGGCCGGACCAGGATCGAAGACCCTGAAGCCTACAACCCATGAGCCCCAGCCAAGATCGAGCCAGTCACGCTGCCAGAGCCAAAGAGGTGCCCGACCAAGCTCACTGATACTCAAGCTGCCTGACCGAAGCCCATGTATCGACGACGTGTATCCTGGACGGACGACTCGCCAAACCCCAAGATCCGACCATACAAACTCAAGACATTAACGACCGACCAAGCCGACCGTCCACGATCTGCTCGGCACATGGAACCTTGAACTCCCTCCCAGCTGTGCTGCCGATCCTCGCTGGATCTTTTCGACTCAAGCCGACGACAACCCATACTGAAACCAAGACAAAACTTCCAATACTGCATGTTACGATTAGTGATAGCCTACAAAGATAAGACCAAACAGAGTTCGTTTTTCCTGCTACAGCGCAAGTGTCTTCAGTTGGGGGCCAGGCTATTCAGAGCTGGTTCAGACTCAAAGGAGCCTTGTGTCTTTGGTTCTCCCCCTGCAGTCAGGGCACCTCGGCTAAGAACGTAAGGGTCGTGTGTGGAGCTCTCATAGTAAGTATCAGATCAAGTTAAGGCGAGTACCTGAGCTGTCGTGCGGCCAGGGTTGATAAGCTTTATTTCATATTCTAGTTGGGGTGTCTGTCTCAGACAGCACTGCCATTTCATATTAAACTACTCCTAGGGCGGTTGAGGTAGTCACCACCTAGTGATTTGTTGTTAGGCTACTGAGTGATAGGACGGACTGCGTTTTGTATTGTTTCGGCTATTGTCCCTCTTGATTGAGGGTGGTGCGCGATTGATTGAGGGTCTTGGGCTTGCCAGTGTCCTGGATCTACCCTCTTTGTTGACTGGTGTGTAGGGCCCACCGTCCAAGGGCCAACCAAAGAATAAGTGACGGTTTTGTGTATTGTATATTTGTGTATAACTCTGTATTGTTAAGGTTATCTCTCCGGATCCAGGCTGTGGAAGCTACGTTCTGAGGTGTACGTCGGCTCTGCTTCCTGGTCCTAGCGATATTTTCCTGTTTCCCACGACTCACGTAGTGCAAGTCTCACGTTCGAAGACAAACGACACCCAAAGGGATTCCACAAGAAACACACGCCACCCGGGACGACACCAAGTGCTCGTCCAGGGTTGTTTCGAGGGGACAAGTCTAGATCCTTTTCGGGCCACTGTACACCTGGGCGGCAAAAGGCGTTCACCCGCCTCGCCTCACTGGCACCAACTACGGCCGCGGCCATCCAGATGATAGGCCTTGGGGTTGTGCTGGTGGGGCTGGGTCTTTACCAGCTCGTGGGCCCGGCGCCCTCACCGCCTGCCGCGCCGCCTGTGCCTGCCGAGCCCGCGGTGAATCCGATTGTGGCGCCGCCTGCGCCTGTACCGTCCGGGCCTGCTGACCAAGCGCCAGGGCCGCCTGCGCCGGCCCATGCACGACTCGAGGTTGCGGGCCGCATCTGCGATCACACATTCCATCTGGAGTGTGTGATCAGGATGTGCGGCGCGGCATACGCCCGGACCGCGGCGGTGCTGGATGACGACGGGCACGTACTGTGCCCCGGCTGCATCCAGCGGAGGGCCCCCAGGCGCCTGCTCGACTTGAATCCGGATATCGAACGCTCAGCCAGTTTGCGTAGGGTTGCATGTTTACGTTTACGGTTCTGCAAGCTCCTTTCTAACATCAATATATGTTTTAACTGTTTCAACCGTGTTCCAAACCTCTTTTGAAATTCTGAAACGACAAATGAGCGTGATACAGACACCAGAACTTTTCGATGGCGCTATACGTACATAAAAGATTACACTAGAACTCATGACTTAAAAATAGGGTTTACTTAGAAATGGTTTGGTTTTAGCAATAAGGATGATTCAACGAAGACCGCGAGCAGCACCGCCGCGATGCAAATAATGCCGCACAGCGTCGACGACGTACGGCACTGCAGGCGACTCGGCGGGCAGCGCGAACGGCGAACGGCGCTAGCCGCAACCCAGCCCCAGCGCAACCGGCCGTCCCAGCCCCAGCCCCAGCGACGCTGGTGACACGATGCGGCTCTGGATTTCAGCCCAAGCCCCACGCTGACTGCCTGATTCGGGTCGGATTCAGGATCCAAGTGATGGGAACAGCCTGGACATGTACTCAGCACCCTGAATCAGGATGACCAAGGTGTATCCAGGCCGGACCAGGATCGAAGACCCTGAAGCCTACAACCCATGAGCCCCAGCCAAGATCGAGCCAGTCACGCTGCCAGAGCCAAAGAGGTGCCCGACCAAGCTCACTGATACTCAAGCTGCCTGACCGAAGCCCATGTATCGACGACGTGTATCCTGGACGGACGACTCGCCAAACCCCAAGATCCGACCATACAAACTCAAGACATTAACGACCGACCAAGCCGACCGTCCACGATCTGCTCGGCACATGGAACCTTGAACTCCCTCCCAGCTGTGCTGCCGATCCTCGCTGGATCTTTTCGACTCAAGCCGACGACAACCCATACTGAAACCAAGACAAAACTTCCAATACTGCATGTTACGATTAGTGATAGCCTACAAAGATAAGACCAAACAGAGTTCGTTTTTCCTGCTACAGCGCAAGTGTCTTCAGTTGGGGGCCAGGCTATTCAGAGCTGGTTCAGACTCAAAGGAGCCTTGTGTCTTTGGTTCTCCCCCTGCAGTCAGGGCACCTCGGCTAAGAACGTAAGGGTCGTGTGTGGAGCTCTCATAGTAAGTATCAGATCAAGTTAAGGCGAGTACCTGAGCTGTCGTGCGGCCAGGGTTGATAAGCTTTATTTCATATTCTAGTTGGGGTGTCTGTCTCAGACAGCACTGCCATTTCATATTAAACTACTCCTAGGGCGGTTGAGGTAGTCACCACCTAGTGATTTGTTGTTAGGCTACTGAGTGATAGGACGGACTGCGTTTTGTATTGTTTCGGCTATTGTCCCTCTTGATTGAGGGTGGTGCGCGATTGATTGAGGGTCTTGGGCTTGCCAGTGTCCTGGATCTACCCTCTTTGTTGACTGGTGTGTAGGGCCCACCGTCCAAGGGCCAACCAAAGAATAAGTGACGGTTTTGTGTATTGTATATTTGTGTATAACTCTGTATTGTTAAGGTTATCTCTCCGGATCCAGGCTGTGGAAGCTACGTTCTGAGGTGTACGTCGGCTCTGCTTCCTGGTCCTAGCGATATTTTCCTGTTTCCCACGACTCACGTAGTGCAAGTCTCACGTTCGAAGACAAACGACACCCAAAGGGATTCCACAAGAAACACACGCCACCCGGGACGACACCAAGTGCTCGTCCAGGGTTGTTTCGAGGGGACAAGTCTAGATCCTTTTCGGGCCACTGTACACCTGGGCGGCAAAAGGCGTTCACCCGCCTCGCCTCACTGGCACCAACTACGGCCGCGGCCATCCAGATGATAGGCCTTGGGGTTGTGCTGGTGGGGCTGGGTCTTTACCAGCTCGTGGGCCCGGCGCCCTCACCGCCTGCCGCGCCGCCTGTGCCTGCCGAGCCCGCGGTGAATCCGATTGTGGCGCCGCCTGCGCCTGTACCGTCCGGGCCTGCTGACCAAGCGCCAGGGCCGCCTGCGCCGGCCCATGCACGACTCGAGGTTGCGGGCCGCATCTGCGATCACACATTCCATCTGGAGTGTGTGATCAGGATGTGCGGCGCGGCATACGCCCGGACCGCGGCGGTGCTGGATGACGACGGGCACGTACTGTGCCCCGGCTGCATCCAGCGGAGGGCCCCCAGGCGCCTGCTCGACTTGAATCCGGATATCGAACGCTCAGCCAGTTTGCGTAGGGTTGCATGTTTACGTTTACGGTTCTGCAAGCTCCTTTCTAACATCAATATATGTTTTAACTGTTTCAACCGTGTTCCAAACCTCTTTTGAAATTCTGAAACGACAAATGAGCGTGATACAGACACCAGAACTTTTCGATGGCGCTATACGTACATAAAAGATTACACTAGAACTCATGACTTAAAAATAGGGTTTACTTAGAAATGGTTTGGTTTTAGCAATAAGGATGATTCAACGAAGACCGCGAGCAGCACCGCCGCGATGCAAATAATGCCGCACAGCGTCGACGACGTGCGGCACTGCAGGCGACTCGGCGGGCAGCGCGAACGGCGAACGGCGCTAGCCGCAACCCAGCCCCAGCGCAACCGGCCGTCCCAGCCCCAGCCCCAGCGACGCTGGTGACACGATGCGGCTCTGGATTTCAGCCCAAGCCCCACGCTGACTGCCTGATTCGGGTCGGATTCAGGATCCAAGTGATGGGAACAGCCTGGACATGTACTCAGCACCCTGAATCAGGATGACCAAGGTGTATCCAGGCCGGACCAGGATCGAAGACCCTGAAGCCTACAACCCATGAGCCCCAGCCAAGATCGAGCCAGTCACGCTGCCAGAGCCAAAGAGGTGCCCGACCAAGCTCACTGATACTCAAGCTGCCTGACCGAAGCCCATGTATCGACGACGTGTATCCTGGACGGACGACTCTCCAAACCCCAAGATCCGACCATACAAACTCAAGACATTAACGACCGACCAAGCCGACCGTCCACGATCTGCTCGGCACATGGAACCTTGAACTCCCTCCCAGCTGTGCTGCCGATCCTCGCTGGATCTTTTCGACTCAAGCCGACGACAACCCATACTGAAACCAAGACAAAACTTCCAATACTGCATGTTACGATTAGTGATAGCCTACAAAGATAAGACCAAACAGAGTTCGTTTTTCCTGCTACAGCGCAAGTGTCTTCAGTTGGGGGCCAGGCTATTCAGAGCTGGTTCAGACTCAAAGGAGCCTTGTGTCTTTGGTTCTCCCCCTGCAGTCAGGGCACCTCGGCTAAGAACGTAAGGGTCGTGTGTGGAGCTCTCATAGTAAGTATCAGATCAAGTTAAGGCGAGTACCTGAGCTGTCGTGCGGCCAGGGTTGATAAGCTTTATTTCATATTCTAGTTGGGGTGTCTGTCTCAGACAGCACTGCCATTTCATATTAAACTACTCCTAGGGCGGTTGAGGTAGTCACCACCTAGTGATTTGTTGTTAGGCTACTGAGTGATAGGACGGACTGCGTTTTGTATTGTTTCGGCTATTGTCCCTCTTGATTGAGGGTGGTGCGCGATTGATTGAGGGTCTTGGGCTTGCCAGTGTCCTGGATCTACCCTCTTTGTTGACTGGTGTGTAGGGCCCACCGTCCAAGGGCCAACCAAAGAATAAGTGACGGTTTTGTGTATTGTATATTTGTGTATAACTCTGTATTGTTAAGGTTATCTCTCCGGATCCAGGCTG
This sequence comes from Phytophthora vignae f. sp. vignae, assembly GCA_016169955.1. NCBI lineage: Eukaryota > Oomycota > Peronosporomycetes > Peronosporales > Peronosporaceae > Phytophthora > Phytophthora vignae. The sequence goes on from JABJUM010000038.1 coordinate 142,176, forward strand.
TGGAAGCTACGTTCTGAGGTGTACGTCGGCTCTGCTTCCTGGTCCTAGCGATATTTTCCTGTTTCCCACGACTCACGTAGTGCAAGTCTCACGTTCGAAGACAAACGACACCCAAAGGGATTCCACAAGAAACACACGCCACCCGGGACGACACCAAGTGCTCGTCCAGGGTTGTTTCGAGGGGACAAGTCTAGATCCTTTTCGGGCCACTGTACACCTGGGCGGCAAAAGGCGTTCACCCGCCTCGCCTCACTGGCACCAACTACGGCCGCGGCCATCCAGATGATAGGCCTTGGGGTTGTGCTGGTGGGGCTGGGTCTTTACCAGCTCGTGGGCCCGGCGCCCTCACCGCCTGCCGCGCCGCCTGTGCCTGCCGAGCCCGCGGTGAATCCGATTGTGGCGCCGCCTGCGCCTGTACCGTCCGGGCCTGCTGACCAAGCGCCAGGGCCGCCTGCGCCGGCCCATGCACGACTCGAGGTTGCGGGCCGCATCTGCGATCACACATTCCATCTGGAGTGTGTGATCAGGATGTGCGGCGCGGCATACGCCCGGACCGCGGCGGTGCTGGATGACGACGGGCACGTACTGTGCCCCGGCTGCATCCAGCGGAGGGCCCCCAGGCGCCTGCTCGACTTGAATCCGGATATCGAACGCTCAGCCAGTTTGCGTAGGGTTGCATGTTTACGTTTACGGTTCTGCAAGCTCCTTTCTAACATCAATATATGTTTTAACTGTTTCAACCGTGTTCCAAACCTCTTTTGAAATTCTGAAACGACAAATGAGCGTGATACAGACACCAGAACTTTTCGATGGCGCTATACGTACATAAAAGATTACACTAGAACTCATGACTTAAAAATAGGGTTTACTTAGAAATGGTTTGGTTTTAGCAATAAGGATGATTCAACGAAGACCGCGAGCAGCACCGCCGCGATGCAAATAATGCCGCACAGCGTCGACGACGTACGGCACTGCAGGCGACTCGGCGGGCAGCGCGAACGGCGAACGGCGCTAGCCGCAACCCAGCCCCAGCGCAACCGGCCGTCCCAGCCCCAGCCCCAGCGACGCTGGTGACACGATGCGGCTCTGGATTTCAGCCCAAGCCCCACGCTGACTGCCTGATTCGGGTCGGATTCAGGATCCAAGTGATGGGAACAGCCTGGACATGTACTCAGCACCCTGAATCAGGATGACCAAGGTGTATCCAGGCCGGACCAGGATCGAAGACCCTGAAGCCTACAACCCATGAGCCCCAGCCAAGATCGAGCCAGTCACGCTGCCAGAGCCAAAGAGGTGCCCGACCAAGCTCACTGATACTCAAGCTGCCTGACCGAAGCCCATGTATCGACGACGTGTATCCTGGACGGACGACTCGCCAAACCCCAAGATCCGACCATACAAACTCAAGACATTAACGACCGACCAAGCCGACCGTCCACGATCTGCTCGGCACATGGAACCTTGAACTCCCTCCCAGCTGTGCTGCCGATCCTCGCTGGATCTTTTCGACTCAAGCCGACGACAACCCATACTGAAACCAAGACAAAACTTCCAATACTGCATGTTACGATTAGTGATAGCCTACAAAGATAAGACCAAACAGAGTTCGTTTTTCCTGCTACAGCGCAAGTGTCTTCAGTTGGGGGCCAGGCTATTCAGAGCTGGTTCAGACTCAAAGGAGCCTTGTGTCTTTGGTTCTCCCCCTGCAGTCAGGGCACCTCGGCTAAGAACGTAAGGGTCGTGTGTGGAGCTCTCATAGTAAGTATCAGATCAAGTTAAGGCGAGTACCTGAGCTGTCGTGCGGCCAGGGTTGATAAGCTTTATTTCATATTCTAGTTGGGGTGTCTGTCTCAGACAGCACTGCCATTTCATATTAAACTACTCCTAGGGCGGTTGAGGTAGTCACCACCTAGTGATTTGTTGTTAGGCTACTGAGTGATAGGACGGACTGCGTTTTGTATTGTTTCGGCTATTGTCCCTCTTGATTGAGGGTGGTGCGCGATTGATTGAGGGTCTTGGGCTTGCCAGTGTCCTGGATCTACCCTCTTTGTTGACTGGTGTGTAGGGCCCACCGTCCAAGGGCCAACCAAAGAATAAGTGACGGTTTTGTGTATTGTATATTTGTGTATAACTCTGTATTGTTAAGGTTATCTCTCCGGATCCAGGCTGTGGAAGCTACGTTCTGAGGTGTACGTCGGCTCTGCTTCCTGGTCCTAGCGATATTTTCCTGTTTCCCACGACTCACGTAGTGCAAGTCTCACGTTCGAAGACAAACGACACCCAAAGGGATTCCACAAGAAACACACGCCACCCGGGACGACACCAAGTGCTCGTCCAGGGTTGTTTCGAGGGGACAAGTCTAGATCCTTTTCGGGCCACTGTACACCTGGGCGGCAAAAGGCGTTCACCCGCCTCGCCTCACTGGCACCAACTACGGCCGCGGCCATCCAGATGATAGGCCTTGGGGTTGTGCTGGTGGGGCTGGGTCTTTACCAGCTCGTGGGCCCGGCGCCCTCACCGCCTGCCGCGCCGCCTGTGCCTGCCGAGCCCGCGGTGAATCCGATTGTGGCGCCGCCTGCGCCTGTACCGTCCGGGCCTGCTGACCAAGCGCCAGGGCCGCCTGCGCCGGCCCATGCACGACTCGAGGTTGCGGGCCGCATCTGCGATCACACATTCCATCTGGAGTGTGTGATCAGGATGTGCGGCGCGGCATACGCCCGGACCGCGGCGGTGCTGGATGACGACGGGCACGTACTGTGCCCCGGCTGCATCCAGCGGAGGGCCCCCAGGCGCCTGCTCGACTTGAATCCGGATATCGAACGCTCAGCCAGTTTGCGTAGGGTTGCATGTTTACGTTTACGGTTCTGCAAGCTCCTTTCTAACATCAATATATGTTTTAACTGTTTCAACCGTGTTCCAAACCTCTTTTGAAATTCTGAAACGACAAATGAGCGTGATACAGACACCAGAACTTTTCGATGGCGCTATACGTACATAAAAGATTACACTAGAACTCATGACTTAAAAATAGGGTTTACTTAGAAATGGTTTGGTTTTAGCAATAAGGATGATTCAACGAAGACCGCGAGCAGCACCGCCGCGATGCAAATAATGCCGCACAGCGTCGACGACGTACGGCACTGCAGGCGACTCGGCGGGCAGCGCGAACGGCGAACGGCGCTAGCCGCAACCCAGCCCCAGCGCAACCGGCCGTCCCAGCCCCAGCCCCAGCGACGCTGGTGACACGATGCGGCTCTGGATTTCAGCCCAAGCCCCACGCTGACTGCCTGATTCGGGTCGGATTCAGGATCCAAGTGATGGGAACAGCCTGGACATGTACTCAGCACCCTGAATCAGGATGACCAAGGTGTATCCAGGCCGGACCAGGATCGAAGACCCTGAAGCCTACAACCCATGAGCCCCAGCCAAGATCGAGCCAGTCACGCTGCCAGAGCCAAAGAGGTGCCCGACCAAGCTCACTGATACTCAAGCTGCCTGACCGAAGCCCATGTATCGACGACGTGTATCCTGGACGGACGACTCTCCAAACCCCAAGATCCGACCATACAAACTCAAGACATTAACGACCGACCAAGCCGACCGTCCACGATCTGCTCGGCACATGGAACCTTGAACTCCCTCCCAGCTGTGCTGCCGATCCTCGCTGGATCTTTTCGACTCAAGCCGACGACAACCCATACTGAAACCAAGACAAAACTTCCAATACTGCATGTTACGATTAGTGATAGCCTACAAAGATAAGACCAAACAGAGTTCGTTTTTCCTGCTACAGCGCAAGTGTCTTCAGTTGGGGGCCAGGCTATTCAGAGCTGGTTCAGACTCAAAGGAGCCTTGTGTCTTTGGTTCTCCCCCTGCAGTCAGGGCACCTCGGCTAAGAACGTAAGGGTCGTGTGTGGAGCTCTCATAGTAAGTATCAGATCAAGTTAAGGCGAGTACCTGAGCTGTCGTGCGGCCAGGGTTGATAAGCTTTATTTCATATTCTAGTTGGGGTGTCTGTCTCAGACAGCACTGCCATTTCATATTAAACTACTCCTAGGGCGGTTGAGGTAGTCACCACCTAGTGATTTGTTGTTAGGCTACTGAGTGATAGGACGGACTGCGTTTTGTATTGTTTCGGCTATTGTCCCTCTTGATTGAGGGTGGTGCGCGATTGATTGAGGGTCTTGGGCTTGCCAGTGTCCTGGATCTACCCTCTTTGTTGACTGGTGTGTAGGGCCCACCGTCCAAGGGCCAACCAAAGAATAAGTGACGGTTTTGTGTATTGTATATTTGTGTATAACTCTGTATTGTTAAGGTTATCTCTCCGGATCCAGGCTGTGGAAGCTACGTTCTGAGGTGTACGTCGGCTCTGCTTCCTGGTCCTAGCGATATTTTCCTGTTTCCCACGACTCACGTAGTGCAAGTCTCACGTTCGAAGACAAACGACACCCAAAGGGATTCCACAAGAAACACACGCCACCCGGGACGACACCAAGTGCTCGTCCAGGGTTGTTTCGAGGGGACAAGTCTAGATCCTTTTCGGGCCACTGTACACCTGGGCGGCAAAAGGCGTTCACCCGCCTCGCCTCACTGGCACCAACTACGGCCGCGGCCATCCAGATGATAGGCCTTGGGGTTGTGCTGGTGGGGCTGGGTCTTTACCAGCTCGTGGGCCCGGCGCCCTCACCGCCTGCCGCGCCGCCTGTGCCTGCCGAGCCCGCGGTGAATCCGATTGTGGCGCCGCCTGCGCCTGTACCGTCCGGGCCTGCTGACCAAGCGCCAGGGCCGCCTGCGCCGGCCCATGCACGACTCGAGGTTGCGGGCCGCATCTGCGATCACACATTCCATCTGGAGTGTGTGATCAGGATGTGCGGCGCGGCATACGCCCGGACCGCGGCGGTGCTGGATGACGACGGGCACGTACTGTGCCCCGGCTGCATCCAGCGGAGGGCCCCCAGGCGCCTGCTCGACTTGAATCCGGATATCGAACGCTCAGCCAGTTTGCGTAGGGTTGCATGTTTACGTTTACGGTTCTGCAAGCTCCTTTCTAACATCAATATATGTTTTAACTGTTTCAACCGTGTTCCAAACCTCTTTTGAAATTCTGAAACGACAAATGAGCGTGATACAGACACCAGAACTTTTCGATGGCGCTATACGTACATAAAAGATTACACTAGAACTCATGACTTTAAAATAGGGTTTACTTAGAAATGGTTTGGTTTTAGCAATAAGGATGATTCAACGAAGACCGCGAGCAGCACCGCCGCGATGCAAATAATGCCGCACAGCGTCGACGACGTACGGCACTGCAGGCGACTCGGCGGGCAGCGCGAACGGCGAACGGCGCTAGCCGCAACCCAGCCCCAGCGCAACCGGCCGTCCCAGCCCCAGCCCCAGCGACGCTGGTGACACGATGCGGCTCTGGATTTCAGCCCAAGCCCCACGCTGACTGCCTGATTCGGGTCGGATTCAGGATCCAAGTGATGGGAACAGCCTGGACATGTACTCAGCACCCTGAATCAGGATGACCAAGGTGTATCCAGGCCGGACCAGGATCGAAGACCCTGAAGCCTACAACCCATGAGCCCCAGCCAAGATCGAGCCAGTCACGCTGCCAGAGCCAAAGAGGTGCCCGACCAAGCTCACTGATACTCAAGCTGCCTGACCGAAGCCCATGTATCGACGACGTGTATCCTGGACGGACGACTCTCCAAACCCCAAGATCCGACCATACAAACTCAAGACATTAACGACCGACCAAGCCGACCGTCCACGATCTGCTCGGCACATGGAACCTTGAACTCCCTCCCAGCTGTGCTGCCGATCCTCGCTGGATCTTTTCGACTCAAGCCGACGACAACCCATACTGAAACCAAGACAAAACTTCCAATACTGCATGTTACGATTAGTGATAGCCTACAAAGATAAGACCAAACAGAGTTCGTTTTTCCTGCTACAGCGCAAGTGTCTTCAGTTGGGGGCCAGGCTATTCAGAGCTGGTTCAGACTCAAAGGAGCCTTGTGTCTTTGGTTCTCCCCCTGCAGTCAGGGCACCTCGGCTAAGAACGTAAGGGTCGTGTGTGGAGCTCTCATAGTAAGTATCAGATCAAGTTAAGGCGAGTACCTGAGCTGTCGTGCGGCCAGGGTTGATAAGCTTTATTTCATATTCTAGTTGGGGTGTCTGTCTCAGACAGCACTGCCATTTCATATTAAACTACTCCTAGGGCGGTTGAGGTAGTCACCACCTAGTGATTTGTTGTTAGGCTACTGAGTGATAGGACGGACTGCGTTTTGTATTGTTTCGGCTATTGTCCCTCTTGATTGAGGGTGGTGCGCGATTGATTGAGGGTCTTGGGCTTGCCAGTGTCCTGGATCTACCCTCTTTGTTGACTGGTGTGTAGGGCCCACCGTCCAAGGGCCAACCAAAGAATAAGTGACGGTTTTGTGTATTGTATATTTGTGTATAACTCTGTATTGTTAAGGTTATCTCTCCGGATCCAGGCTGTGGAAGCTACGTTCTGAGGTGTACGTCGGCTCTGCTTCCTGGTCCTAGCGATATTTTCCTGTTTCCCACGACTCACGTAGTGCAAGTCTCACGTTCGAAGACAAACGACACCCAAAGGGATTCCACAAGAAACACACGCCACCCGGGACGACACCAAGTGCTCGTCCAGGGTTGTTTCGAGGGGACAAGTCTAGATCCTTTTCGGGCCACTGTACACCTGGGCGGCAAAAGGCGTTCACCCGCCTCGCCTCACTGGCACCAACTACGGCCGCGGCCATCCAGATGATAGGCCTTGGGGTTGTGCTGGTGGGGCTGGGTCTTTACCAGCTCGTGGGCCCGGCGCCCTCACCGCCTGCCGCGCCGCCTGTGCCTGCCGAGCCCGCGGTGAATCCGATTGTGGCGCCGCCTGCGCCTGTACCGTCCGGGCCTGCTGACCAAGCGCCAGGGCCGCCTGCGCCGGCCCATGCACGACTCGAGGTTGCGGGCCGCATCTGCGATCACACATTCCATCTGGAGTGTGTGATCAGGATGTGCGGCGCGGCATACGCCCGGACCGCGGCGGTGCTGGATGACGACGGGCACGTACTGTGCCCCGGCTGCATCCAGCGGAGGGCCCCCAGGCGCCTGCTCGACTTGAATCCGGATATCGAACGCTCAGCCAGTTTGCGTAGGGTTGCATGTTTACGTTTACGGTTCTGCAAGCTCCTTTCTAACATCAATATATGTTTTAACTGTTTCAACCGTGTTCCAAACCTCTTTTGAAATTCTGAAACGACAAATGAGCGTGATACAGACACCAGAACTTTTCGATGGCGCTATACGTACATAAAAGATTACACTAGAACTCATGACTTAAAAATAGGGTTTACTTAGAAATGGTTTGGTTTTAGCAATAAGGATGATTCAACGAAGACCGCGAGCAGCACCGCCGCGATGCAAATAATGCCGCACAGCGTCGACGACATACGGCACTGCAGGCGACTCGGCGGGCAGCGCGAACGGCGAACGGCGCTAGCCGCAACCCAGCCCCAGCGCAACCGGCCGTCCCAGCCCCAGCCCCAGCGACGCTGGCACCAACTACGGCCGCGGCCATCCAGATGATAGGCCTTGGGGTTGTGCTGGTGGGGCTGGGTCTTTACCAGCTCGTGGGCCCGGCGCCCTCACCGCCTGCCGCGCCGCCTGTGCTTGCCGAGCCCGCGGTGAATCCGATTGTGGCGCCGCCTGCGCCTGTACCGTCCGGGCCTGCTGACCAAGCGCCAGGGCCGCCTGCGCCGGCCCATGCACGACTCGAGGTTGCGGGCCGCATCTGCGATCACACATTCCATCTGGAGTGTGTGATCAGGATGTGCGGCGCGGCATACGCCCGGACCGCGGCGGTGCTGGATGACGACGGGCACGTACTGTGCCCCGGCTGCATCCAGCGGAGGGCCCCCAGGCGCCTGCTCGACTTGAATCCGGATATCGAACGCTCAGCCAGTTTGCGTAGGGTTGCATGTTTACGTTTACGGTTCTGCAAGCTCCTTTCTAACATCAATATATGTTTTAACTGTTTCAACCGTGTTCCAAACCTCTTTTGAAATTCTGAAACGACAAATGAGCGTGATACAGACACCAGAACTTTTCGATGGCGCTATACGTACATAAAAGATTACACTAGAACTCATGACTTAAAAATAGGGTTTACTTAGAAATGGTTTGGTTTTAGCAATAAGGATGATTCAACGAAGACCGCGAGCAGCACCGCCGCGATGCAAATAATGCCGCACAGCGTCGACGACATACGGCACTGCAGGCGACTCGGCGGGCAGCGCGAACGGCGAACGGCGCTAGCCGCAACCCAGCCCCAGCGCAACCGGCCGTCCCAGCCCCAGCCCCAGCGACGCTGGCACCAACTACGGCCGCGGCCATCCAGATGATAGGCCTTGGGGTTGTGCTGGTGGGGCTGGGTCTTTACCAGCTCGTGGGCCCGGCGCCCTCACCGCCTGCCGCGCCGCCTGTGCCTGCCGAGCCCGCGGTGAATCCGATTGTGGCGCCGCCTGCGCCTGTACCGTCCGGGCCTGCTGACCAAGCGCCAGGGCCGCCTGCGCCGGCCCATGCACGACTCGAGGTTGCGGGCCGCATCTGCGATCACACATTCCATCTGGAGTGTGTGATCAGGACGTGCGGCGCGGCATACGCCCGGACCGCGGCGGTGCTGGATGACGACGGGCACGTACTGTGCCCCGGCTGCATCCAGCGGAGGGCCCCCAGGCGCCTGCTCGACTTGAATCCGGATATCGAACGCTCAGCCAGTTTGCGTAGGGTTGCATGTTTACGTTTACGGTTCTGCAAGCTCCTTTCTAACATCAATATATGTTTTAACTGTTTCAACCGTGTTCCAAACCTCTTTTGAAATTCTGAAACGACAAATGAGCGTGATACAGACACCAGAACTTTTCGATGGCGCTATACGTACATAAAAGATTACACTAGAACTCATGACTTTAAAATAGGGTTTACTTAGAAATGGTTTGGTTTTAGCAATAAGGATGATTCAACGAAGACCGCGAGCAGCGCCGCCGCGATGCAAATAATGCCGCACAGCGTCGACGACGTACGGCACTGCAGGCGACTCGGCGGGCAGCGCGAACGGCGAACGGCGCTAGCCGCAACCCAGCCCCAGCGCAACCGGCCGTCCCAGCCCCAGCCCCAGCGACGCTGGTGACACGATGCGGCTCTGGATTTCAGCCCAAGCCCCACGCTGACTGCCTGATTCGGGTCGGATTCAGGATCCAAGTGATGGGAACAGCCTGGACATGTACTCAGCACCCTGAATCAGGATGACCAAGGTGTATCCAGGCCGGACCAGGATCGAAGACCCTGAAGCCTACAACCCATGAGCCCCAGCCAAGATCGAGCCAGTCACGCTGCCAGAGCCAAAGAGGTGCCCGACCAAGCTCACTGATACTCAAGCTGCCTGACCGAAGCCCATGTATCGACGACGTGTATCCTGGACGGACGACTCTCCAAACCCCAAGATCCGACCATACAAACTCAAGACATTAACGACCGACCAAGCCGACCGTCCACGATCTGCTCGGCACATGGAACCTTGAACTCCCTCCCAGCTGTGCTGCCGATCCTCGCTGGATCTTTTCGACTCAAGCCGACGACAACCCATACTGAAACCAAGACAAAACTTCCAATACTGCATGTTACGATTAGTGATAGCCTACAAAGATAAGACCAAACAGAGTTCGTTTTTCCTGCTACAGCGCAAGTGTCTTCAGTTGGGGGCCAGGCTATTCAGAGCTGGTTCAGACTCAAAGGAGCCTTGTGTCTTTGGTTCTCCCCCTGCAGTCAGGGCACCTCGGCTAAGAACGTAAGGGTCGTGTGTGGAGCTCTCATAGTAAGTATCAGATCAAGTTAAGGCGAGTACCTGAGCTGTCGTGCGGCCAGGGTTGATAAGCTTTATTTCATATTCTAGTTGGGGTGTCTGTCTCAGACAGCACTGCCATTTCATATTAAACTACTCCTAGGGCGGTTGAGGTAGTCACCACCTAGTGATTTGTTGTTAGGCTACTGAGTGATAGGACGGACTGCGTTTTGTATTGTTTCGGCTATTGTCCCTCTTGATTGAGGGTGGTGCGCGATTGATTGAGGGTCTTGGGCTTGCCAGTGTCCTGGATCTACCCTCTTTGTTGACTGGTGTGTAGGGCCCACCGTCCAAGGGCCAACCAAAGAATAAGTGACGGTTTTGTGTATTGTATATTTGTGTATAACTCTGTATTGTTAAGGTTATCTCTCCGGATCCAGGCTGTGGAAGCTACGTTCTGAGGTGTACGTCGGCTCTGCTTCCTGGTCCTAGCGATATTTTCCTGTTTCCCACGACTCACGTAGTGCAAGTCTCACGTTCGAAGACAAACGACACCCAAAGGGATTCCACAAGAAACACACGCCACCCGGGACGACACCAAGTGCTCGTCCAGGGTTGTTTCGAGGGGACAAGTCTAGATCCTTTTCGGGCCACTGTACACCTGGGCGGCAAAAGGCGTTCACCCGCCTCGCCTCACTGGCACCAACTACGGCCGCGGCCATCCAGATGATAGGCCTTGGGGTTGTGCTGGTGGGGCTGGGTCTTTACCAGCTCGTGGGCCCGGCGCCCTCACCGCCTGCCGCGCCGCCTGTGCCTGCCGAGCCCGCGGTGAATCCGATTGTGGCGCCGCCTGCGCCTGTACCGTCCGGGCCTGCTGACCAAGCGCCAGGGCCGCCTGCGCCGGCCCATGCACGACTCGAGGTTGCGGGCCGCATCTGCGATCACACATTCCATCTGGAGTGTGTGATCAGGATGTGCGGCGCGGCATACGCCCGGACCGCGGCGGTGCTGGATGACGACGGGCACGTACTGTGCCCCGGCTGCATCCAGCGGAGGGCCCCCAGGCGCCTGCTCGACTTGAATCCGGATATCGAACGCTCAGCCAGTTTGCGTAGGGTTGCATGTTTACGTTTACGGTTCTGCAAGCTCCTTTCTAACATCAATATATGTTTTAACTGTTTCAACCGTGTTCCAAACCTCTTTTGAAATTCTGAAACGACAAATGAGCGTGATACAGACACCAGAACTTTTCGATGGCGCTATACGTACATAAAAGATTACACTAGAACTCATGACTTTAAAATAGGGTTTACTTAGAAATGGTTTGGTTTTAGCAATAAGGATGATTCAACGAAGACCGCGAGCAGCACCGCCGCGATGCAAATAATGCCGCACAGCGTCGACGACGTACGGCACTGCAGGCGACTCGGCGGGCAGCGCGAACGGCGAACGGCGCTAGCCGCAACCCAGCCCCAGCGCAACCGGCCGTCCCAGCCCCAGCCCCTGCGACGCTGGTGACACGATGCGGCTCTGGATTTCAGCCCAAGCCCCACGCTGACTGCCTGATTCGGGTCGGATTCAGGATCCAAGTGATGGGAACAGCCTGGACATGTACTCAGCACCCTGAATCAGGATGACCAAGGTGTATCCAGGCCGGACCAGGATCGAAGACCCTGAAGCCTACAACCCATGAGCCCCAGCCAAGATCGAGCCAGTCACGCTGCCAGAGCCAAAGAGGTGCCCGACCAAGCTCACTGATACTCAAGCTGCCTGACCGAAGCCCATGTATCGACGACGTGTATCCTGGACGGACGACTCTCCAAACCCCAAGATCCGACCATACAAACTCAAGACATTAACGACCGACCAAGCCGACCGTCCACGATCTGCTCGGCACATGGAACCTTGAACTCCCTCCCAGCTGTGCTGCCGATCCTCGCTGGATCTTTTCGACTCAAGCCGACGACAACCCATACTGAAACCAAGACAAAACTTCCAATACTGCATGTTACGATTAGTGATAGCCTACAAAGATAAGACCAAACAGAGTTCGTTTTTCCTGCTACAGCGCAAGTGTCTTCAGTTGGGGGCCAGGCTATTCAGAGCTGGTTCAGACTCAAAGGAGCCTTGTGTCTTTGGTTCTCCCCCTGCAGTCAGGGCACCTCGGCTAAGAACGTAAGGGTCGTGTGTGGAGCTCTCATAGTAAGTATCAGATCAAGTTAAGGCGAGTACCTGAGCTGTCGTGCGGCCAGGGTTGATAAGCTTTATTTCATATTCTAGTTGGGGTGTCTGTCTCAGACAGCACTGCCATTTCATATTAAACTACTCCTAGGGCGGTTGAGGTAGTCACCACCTAGTGATTTGTTGTTAGGCTACTGAGTGATAGGACGGACTGCGTTTTGTATTGTTTCGGCTATTGTCCCTCTTGATTGAGGGTGGTGCGCGATTGATTGAGGGTCTTGGGCTTGCCAGTGTCCTGGATCTACCCTCTTTGTTGACTGGTGTGTAGGGCCCACCGTCCAAGGGCCAACCAAAGAATAAGTGACGGTTTTGTGTATTGTATATTTGTGTATAACTCTGTATTGTTAAGGTTATCTCTCCGGATCCAGGCTGTGGAAGCTACGTTCTGAGGTGTACGTCGGCTCTGCTTCCTGGTCCTAGCGATATTTTCCTGTTTCCCACGACTCACGTAGTGCAAGTCTCACGTTCGAAGACAAACGACACCCAAAGGGATTCCACAAGAAACACACGCCACCCGGGACGACACCAAGTGCTCGTCCAGGGTTGTTTCGAGGGGACAAGTCTAGATCCTTTTCGGGCCACTGTACACCTGGGCGGCAAAAGGCGTTCACCCGCCTCGCCTCACTGGCACCAACTACGGCCGCGGCCATCCAGATGATAGGCCTTGGGGTTGTGCTGGTGGGGCTGGGTCTTTACCAGCTCGTGGGCCCGGCGCCCTCACCGCCTGCCGCGCCGCCTGTGCCTGCCGAGCCCGCGGTGAATCCGATTGTGGCGCCGCCTGCGCCTGTACCGTCCGGGCCTGCTGACCAAGCGCCAGGGCCGCCTGCGCCGGCCCATGCACGACTCGAGGTTGCGGGCCGCATCTGCGATCACACATTCCATCTGGAGTGTGTGATCAGGATGTGCGGCGCGGCATACGCCCGGACCGCGGCGGTGCTGGATGACGACGGGCACGTACTGTGCCCCGGCTGCATCCAGCGGAGGGCCCCCAGGCGCCTGCTCGACTTGAATCCGGATATCGAACGCTCAGCCAGTTTGCGTAGGGTTGCATGTTTACGTTTACGGTTCTGCAAGCTCCTTTCTAACATCAATATATGTTTTAACTGTTTCAACCGTGTTCCAAACCTCTTTTGAAATTCTGAAACGACAAATGAGCGTGATACAGACACCAGAACTTTTCGATGGCGCTATACGTACATAAAAGATTACACTAGAACTCATGACTTTAAAATAGGGTTTACTTAGAAATGGTTTGGTTTTAGCAATAAGGATGATTCAACGAAGACCGCGAGCAGCACCGCCGCGATGCAAATAATGCCGCACAGCGTCGACGACGTACGGCACTGCAGGCGACTCGGCGGGCAGCGCGAACGGCGAACGGCGCTAGCCGCAACCCAGCCCCAGCGCAACCGGCCGTCCCAGCCCCAGCCCCTGCGACGCTGGCACCAACTACGGCCGCGGCCATCCAGATGATAGGCCTTGGGGTTGTGCTGGTGGGGCTGGGTCTTTACCAGCTCGTGGGCCCGGCGCCCTCACCGCCTGCCGCGCCGCCTGTGCCTGCCGAGCCCGCGGTGAATCCGATTGTGGCGCCGCCTGCGCCTGTACCGTCCGGGCCTGCTGACCAAGCGCCAGGGCCGCCTGCGCCGGCCCATGCACGACTCGAGGTTGCGGGCCGCATCTGCGATCACACATTCCATCTGGAGTGTGTGAGGATGTGCGGCGCGGCATACGCCCGGACCGCGGCGGTGCTGGATGACGACGGGCACGTACTGTGCCCCGGCTGCATCCAGCGGAGGGCCCCCAGGCGCCTGCTCGACTTGAATCCGGATATCGAACGCTCAGCCAGTTTGCGTAGGGTTGCATGTTTACGTTTACGGTTCTGCAAGCTCCTTTCTAACATCAATATATGTTTTAACTGTTTCAACCGTGTTCCAAACCTCTTTTGAAATTCTGAAACGACAAATGAGCGTGATACAGACACCAGAACTTTTCGATGGCGCTATACGTACATAAAAGATTACACTAGAACTCATGACTTTAAAATAGGGTTTACTTAGAAATGGTTTGGTTTTAGCAATAAGGATGATTCAACGAAGACCGCGAGCAGCACCGCCGCGATGCAAATAATGCCGCACAGCGTCGACGACGTACGGCGCTGCAGGCGACTCGGCGGGCAGCGCGAACGGCGAACGGCGCTAGCCGCAACCCAGCCCCAGCGCAACCGGCCGTCCCAGCCCCAGCCCCTGCGACGCTGGTGACACGATGCGGCTCTGGATTTCAGCCCAAGCCCCACGCTGACTGCCTGATTCGGGTCGGATTCAGGATCCAAGTGATGGGAACAGCCTGGACATGTACTCAGCACCCTGAATCAGGATGACCAAGGTGTATCCAGGCCGGACCAGGATCGAAGACCCTGAAGCCTACAACCCATGAGCCCCAGCCAAGATCGAGCCAGTCACGCTGCCAGAGCCAAAGAGGTGCCCGACCAAGCTCACTGATACTCAAGCTGCCTGACCGAAGCCCATGTATCGACGACGTGTATCCTGGACGGACGACTCTCCAAACCCCAAGATCCGACCATACAAACTCAAGACATTAACGACCGACCAAGCCGACCGTCCACGATCTGCTCGGCACATGGAACCTTGAACTCCCTCCCAGCTGTGCTGCCGATCCTCGCTGGATCTTTTCGACTCAAGCCGACGACAACCCATACTGAAACCAAGACAAAACTTCCAATACTGCATGTTACGATTAGTGATAGCCTACAAAGATAAGACCAAACAGAGTTCGTTTTTCCTGCTACAGCGCAAGTGTCTTCAGTTGGGGGCCAGGCTATTCAGAGCTGGTTCAGACTCAAAGGAGCCTTGTGTCTTTGGTTCTCCCCCTGCAGTCAGGGCACCTCGGCTAAGAACGTAAGGGTCGTGTGTGGAGCTCTCATAGTAAGTATCAGATCAAGTTAAGGCGAGTACCTGAGCTGTCGTGCGGCCAGGGTTGATAAGCTTTATTTCATATTCTAGTTGGGGTGTCTGTCTCAGACAGCACTGCCATTTCATATTAAACTACTCCTAGGGCGGTTGAGGTAGTCACCACCTAGTGATTTGTTGTTAGGCTACTGAGTGATAGGACGGACTGCGTTTTGTATTGTTTCGGCTATTGTCCCTCTTGATTGAGGGTGGTGCGCGATTGATTGAGGGTCTTGGGCTTGCCAGTGTCCTGGATCTACCCTCTTTGTTGACTGGTGTGTAGGGCCCACCGTCCAAGGGCCAACCAAAGAATAAGTGACGGTTTTGTGTATTGTATATTTGTGTATAACTCTGTATTGTTAAGGTTATCTCTCCGGATCCAGGCTGTGGAAGCTACGTTCTGAGGTGTACGTCGGCTCTGCTTCCTGGTCCTAGCGATATTTTCCTGTTTCCCACGACTCACGTAGTGCAAGTCTCACGTTCGAAGACAAACGACACCCAAAGGGATTCCACAAGAAACACACGCCACCCGGGACGACACCAAGTGCTCGTCCAGGGTTGTTTCGAGGGGACAAGTCTAGATCCTTTTCGGGCCACTGTACACCTGGGCGGCAAAAGGCGTTCACCCGCCTCGCCTCACTGGCACCAACTACGGCCGCGGCCATCCAGATGATAGGCCTTGGGGTTGTGCTGGTGGGGCTGGGTCTTTACCAGCTCGTGGGCCCGGCGCCCTCACCGCCTGCCGCGCCGCCTGTGCTTGCCGAGCCCGCGGTGAATCCGATTGTGGCGCCGCCTGCGCCTGTACCGTCCGGGCCTGCTGACCAAGCGCCAGGGCCGCCTGCGCCGGCCCATGCACGACTCGAGGTTGCGGGCCGCATCTGCGATCACACATTCCATCTGGAGTGTGTGATCAGGATGTGCGGCGCGGCATACGCCCGGACCGCGGCGGTGCTGGATGACGACGGGCACGTACTGTGCCCCGGCTGCATCCAGCGGAGGGCCCCCAGGCGCCTGCTCGACTTGAATCCGGATATCGAACGCTCAGCCAGTTTGCGTAGGGTTGCATGTTTACGTTTACGGTTCTGCAAGCTCCTTTCTAACATCAATATATGTTTTAACTGTTTCAACCGTGTTCCAAACCTCTTTTGAAATTCTGAAACGACAAATGAGCGTGATACAGACACCAGAACTTTTCGATGGCGCTATACGTACATAAAAGATTACACTAGAACTCATGACTTTAAAATAGGGTTTACTTAGAAATGGTTTGGTTTGAGCAATAAGGATGATTCAACGAAGACCGCGAGCAGCACCGCCGCGATGCAAATAATGCCGCACAGCGTCGACGACGTACGGCGCTGCAGGCGACTCGGCGGGCAGCGCGAACGGCGAACGGCGCTAGCCGCAACCCAGCCCCAGCGCAACCGGCCGTCCCAGCCCCAGCCCCTGCGACGCTGGCACCAACTACGGCCGCGGCCATCCAGATGATAGGCCTTGGGGTTGTGCTGGTGGGGCTGGGTCTTTACCAGCTCGTGGGCCCGGCGCCCTCACCGCCTGCCGCGCCGCCTGTGCCTGCCGAGCCCGCGGTGAATCCGATTGTGGCGCCGCCTGCGCCTGTACCGTCCGGGCCTGCTGACCAAGCGCCAGGGCCGCCTGCGCCGGCCCATGCACGACTCGAGGTTGCGGGCCGCATCTGCGATCACACATTCCATCTGGAGTGTGTGATCAGGATGTGCGGCGCGGCATACGCCCGGACCGCGGCGGTGCTGGATGACGACGGGCACGTACTGTGCCCCGGCTGCATCCAGCGGAGGGCCCCCAGGCGCCTGCTCGACTTGAATCCGGATATCGAACGCTCAGCCAGTTTGCGTAGGGTTGCATGTTTACGTTTACGGTTCTGCAAGCTCCTTTCTAACATCAATATATGTTTTAACTGTTTCAACCGTGTTCCAAACCTCTTTTGAAATTCTGAAACGACAAATGAGCGTGATACAGACACCAGAACTTTTCGATGGCGCTATACGTACATAAAAGATTACACTAGAACTCATGACTTTAAAATAGGGTTTACTTAGAAATGGTTTGGTTTTAGCAATAAGGATGATTCAACGAAGACCGCGAGCAGCACCGCCGCGATGCAAATAATGCCGCACAGCGTCGACGACGTACGGCGCTGCAGGCGACTCGGCGGGCAGCGCGAACGGCGAACGGCGCTAGCCGCAACCCAGCCCCAGCGCAACCGGCCGTCCCAGCCCCTGCGACGCTGGCACCAACTACGGCCGCGGCCATCCAGATGATAGGCCTTGGGGTTGTGCTGGTGGGGCTGGGTCTTTACCAGCTCGTGGGCCCGGCGCCCTCACCGCCTGCCGCGCCGCCTGTGCCTGCCGAGCCCGCGGTGAATCCGATTGTGGCGCCGCCTGCGCCTGTACCGTCCGGGCCTGCTGACCAAGCGCCAGGGCCGCCTGCGCCGGCCCATGCACGACTCGAGGTTGCGGGCCGCATCTGCGATCACACATTCCATCTGGAGTGTGTGATCAGGATGTGCGGCGCGGCATACGCCCGGACCGCGGCGGTGCTGGATGACGACGGGCACGTACTGTGCCCCGGCTGCATCCAGCGGAGGGCCCCCAGGCGCCTGCTCGACTTGAATCCGGATATCGAACGCTCAGCCAGTTTGCGTAGGGTTGCATGTTTACGTTTACGGTTCTGCAAGCTCCTTTCTAACATCAATATATGTTTTAACTGTTTCAACCGTGTTCCAAACCTCTTTTGAAATTCTGAAACGACAAATGAGCGTGATACAGACACCAGAACTTTTCGATGGCGCTATACGTACATAAAAGATTACACTAGAACTCATGACTTTAAAATAGGGTTTACTTAGAAATGGTTTGGTTTTAGCAATAAGGATGATTCAACGAAGACCGCGAGCAGCACCGCCGCGATGCAAATAATGCCGCACAGCGTCGACGACGTACGGCGCTGCAGGCGACTCGGCGGGCAGCGCGAACGGCGAACGGCGCTAGCCGCAACCCAGCCCCAGCGCAACCGGCCGTCCCAGCCCCAGCCCCTGCGACGCTGGCACCAACTACGGCCGCGGCCATCCAGATGATAGGCCTTGGGGTTGTGCTGGTGGGGCTGGGTCTTTACCAGCTCGTGGGCCCGGCGCCCTCACCGCCTGCCGCGCCGCCTGTGCCTGCCGAGCCCGCGGTGAATCCGATTGTGGCGCCGCCTGCGCCTGTACCGTCCGGGCCTGCTGACCAAGCGCCAGGGCCGCCTGCGCCGGCCCATGCACGACTCGAGGTTGCGGGCCGCATCTGCGATCACACATTCCATCTGGAGTGTGTGATCAGGATGTGCGGCGCGGCATACGCCCGGACCGCGGCGGTGCTGGATGACGACGGGCACGTACTGTGCCCCGGCTGCATCCAGCGGAGGGCCCCCAGGCGCCTGCTCGACTTGAATCCGGATATCGAACGCTCAGCCAGTTTGCGTAGGGTTGCATGTTTACGTTTACGGTTCTGCAAGCTCCTTTCTAACATCAATATATGTTTTAACTGTTTCAACCGTGTTCCAAACCTCTTTTGAAATTCTGAAACGACAAATGAGCGTGATACAGACACCAGAACTTTTCGATGGCGCTATACGTACATAAAAGATTACACTAGAACTCATGACTTTAAAATAGGGTTTACTTAGAAATGGTTTGGTTTTAGCAATAAGGATGATTCAACGAAGACCGCGAGCAGCACCGCCGCGATGCAAATAATGCCGCACAGCGTCGACGACGTACGGCGCTGCAGGCGACTCGGCGGGCAGCGCGAACGGCGAACGGCGCTAGCCGCAACCCAGCCCCAGCGCAACCGGCCGTCCCAGCCCCAGCCCCTGCGACGCTGGCACCAACTACGGCCGCGGCCATCCAGATGATAGGCCTTGGGGTTGTGCTGGTGGGGCTGGGTCTTTACCAGCTCGTGGGCCCGGCGCCCTCACCGCCTGCCGCGCCGCCTGTGCCTGCCGAGCCCGCGGTGAATCCGATTGTGGCGCCGCCTGCGCCTGTACCGTCCGGGCCTGCTGACCAAGCGCCAGGGCCGCCTGCGCCGGCCCATGCACGACTCGAGGTTGCGGGCCGCATCTGCGATCACACATTCCATCTGGAGTGTGTGATCAGGATGTGCGGCGCGGCATACGCCCGGACCGCGGCGGTGCTGGATGACGACGGGCACGTACTGTGCCCCGGCTGCATCCAGCGGAGGGCCCCCAGGCGCCTGCTCGACTTGAATCCGGATATCGAACGCTCAGCCAGTTTGCGTAGGGTTGCATGTTTACGTTTACGGTTCTGCAAGCTCCTTTCTAACATCAATATATGTTTTAACTGTTTCAACCGTGTTCCAAACCTCTTTTGAAATTCTGAAACGACAAATGAGCGTGATACAGACACCAGAACTTTTCGATGGCGCTATACGTACATAAAAGATTACACTAGAACTCATGACTTTAAAATAGGGTTTACTTAGAAATGGTTTGGTTTTAGCAATAAGGATGATTCAACGAAGACCGCGAGCAGCACCGCCGCGATGCAAATAATGCCGCACAGCGTCGACGACGTACGGCGCTGCAGGCGACTCGGCGGGCAGCGCGAACGGCGAACGGCGCTAGCCGCAACCCAGCCCCAGCGCAACCGGCCGTCCCAGCCCCAGCCCCTGCGACGCTGGCACCAACTACGGCCGCGGCCATCCAGATGATAGGCCTTGGGGTTGTGCTGGTGGGGCTGGGTCTTTACCAGCTCGTGGGCCCGGCGCCCTCACCGCCTGCCGCGCCGCCTGTGCCTGCCGAGCCCGCGGTGAATCCGATTGTGGCGCCGCCTGCGCCTGTACCGTCCGGGCCTGCTGACCAAGCGCCAGGGCCGCCTGCGCCGGCCCATGCACGACTCGAGGTTGCGGGCCGCATCTGCGATCACACATTCCATCTGGAGTGTGTGATCAGGATGTGCGGCGCGGCATACGCCCGGACCGCGGCGGTGCTGGATGACGACGGGCACGTACTGTGCCCCGGCTGCATCCAGCGGAGGGCCCCCAGGCGCCTGCTCGACTTGAATCCGGATATCGAACGCTCAGCCAGTTTGCGTAGGGTTGCATGTTTACGTTTACGGTTCTGCAAGCTCCTTTCTAACATCAATATATGTTTTAACTGTTTCAACCGTGTTCCAAACCTCTTTTGAAATTCTGAAACGACAAATGAGCGTGATACAGACACCAGAACTTTTCGATGGCGCTATACGTACATAAAAGATTACACTAGAACTCATGACTTTAAAATAGGGTTTACTTAGAAATGGTTTGGTTTTAGCAATAAGGATGATTCAACGAAGACCGCGAGCAGCACCGCCGCGATGCAAATAATGCCGCACAGCGTCGACGACGTACGGCGCTGCAGGCGACTCGGCGGGCAGCGCGAACGGCGAACGGCGCTAGCCGCAACCCAGCCCCAGCGCAACCGGCCGTCCCAGCCCCAGCCCCTGCGACGCTGGCACCAACTACGGCCGCGGCCATCCAGATGATAGGCCTTGGGGTTGTGCTGGTGGGGCTGGGTCTTTACCAGCTCGTGGGCCCGGCGCCCTCACCGCCTGCCGCGCCGCCTGTGCCTGCCGAGCCCGCGGTGAATCCGATTGTGGCGCCGCCTGTGCCTGCCGAGCCCGCGGTGAATCCGATTGTGGCGCCGCCTGCGCCTGTACCGTCCGGGCCTGCTGACCAAGCGCCAGGGCCGCCTGCGCCGGCCCATGCACGACTCGAGGTTGCGGGCCGCATCTGCGATCACACATTCCATCTGGAGTGTGTGATCAGGATGTGCGGCGCGGCATACGCCCGGACCGCGGCGGTGCTGGATGACGACGGGCACGTACTGTGCCCCGGCTGCATCCAGCGGAGGGCCCCCAGGCGCCTGCTCGACTTGAATCCGGATATCGAACGCTCAGCCAGTTTGCGTAGGGTTGCATGTTTACGTTTACGGTTCTGCAAGCTCCTTTCTAACATCAATATATGTTTTAACTGTTTCAACCGTGTTCCAAACCTCTTTTGAAATTCTGAAACGACAAATGAGCGTGATACAGACACCAGAACTTTTCGATGGCGCTATACGTACATAAAAGATTACACTAGAACTCATGACTTTAAAATAGGGTTTACTTAGAAATGGTTTGGTTTTAGCAATAAGGATGATTCAACGAAGACCGCGAGCAGCACCGCCGCGATGCAAATAATGCCGCACAGCGTCGACGACGTACGGCGCTGCAGGCGACTCGGCGGGCAGCGCGAACGGCGAACGGCGCTAGCCGCAACCCAGCCCCAGCGCAACCGGCCGTCCCAGCCCCAGCCCCTGCGACGCTGGCACCAACTACGGCCGCGGCCATCCAGATGATAGGCCTTGGGGTTGTGCTGGTGGGGCTGGGTC
This sequence comes from Phytophthora vignae f. sp. vignae, assembly GCA_016169955.1. Taxonomy (NCBI): domain Eukaryota; phylum Oomycota; class Peronosporomycetes; order Peronosporales; family Peronosporaceae; genus Phytophthora; species Phytophthora vignae. The sequence goes on from JABJUM010000038.1 coordinate 163,692, forward strand.
TTTACCAGCTCGTGGGCCCGGCGCCCTCACCGCCTGCCGCGCCGCCTGTGCCTGCCGAGCCCGCGGTGAATCCGATTGTGGCGCCGCCTGCGCCTGTACCGTCCGGGCCTGCTGACCAAGCGCCAGGGCCGCCTGCGCCGGCCCATGCACGACTCGAGGTTGCGGGCCGCATCTGCGATCACACATTCCATCTGGAGTGTGTGATCAGGATGTGCGGCGCGGCATACGCCCGGACCGCGGCGGTGCTGGATGACGACGGGCACGTACTGTGCCCCGGCTGCATCCAGCGGAGGGCCCCCAGGCGCCTGCTCGACTTGAATCCGGATATCGAACGCTCAGCCAGTTTGCGTAGGGTTGCATGTTTACGTTTACGGTTCTGCAAGCTCCTTTCTAACATCAATATATGTTTTAACTGTTTCAACCGTGTTCCAAACCTCTTTTGAAATTCTGAAACGACAAATGAGCGTGATACAGACACCAGAACTTTTCGATGGCGCTATACGTACATAAAAGATTACACTAGAACTCATGACTTTAAAATAGGGTTTACTTAGAAATGGTTTGGTTTGAGCAATAAGGATGATTCAACGAAGACCGCGAGCAGCACCGCCGCGATGCAAATAATGCCGCACAGCGTCGACGACGTACGGCGCTGCAGGCGACTCGGCGGGCAGCGCGAACGGCGAACGGCGCTAGCCGCAACCCAGCCCCAGCGCAACCGGCCGTCCCAGCCCCAGCCCCTGCGACGCTGGCACCAACTACGGCCGCGGCCATCCAGATGATAGGCCTTGGGGTTGTGCTGGTGGGGCTGGGTCTTTACCAGCTCGTGGGCCCGGCGCCCTCACCGCCTGCCGCGCCGCCTGTGCCTGCCGAGCCCGCGGTGAATCCGATTGTGGCGCCGCCTGCGCCTGTACCGTCCGGGCCTGCTGACCAAGCGCCAGGGCCGCCTGCGCCGGCCCATGCACGACTCGAGGTTGCGGGCCGCATCTGCGATCACACATTCCATCTGGAGTGTGTGATCAGGATGTGCGGCGCGGCATACGCCCGGACCGCGGCGGTGCTGGATGACGACGGGCACGTACTGTGCCCCGGCTGCATCCAGCGGAGGGCCCCCAGGCGCCTGCTCGACTTGAATCCGGATATCGAACGCTCAGCCAGTTTGCGTAGGGTTGCATGTTTACGTTTACGGTTCTGCAAGCTCCTTTCTAACATCAATATATGTTTTAACTGTTTCAACCGTGTTCCAAACCTCTTTTGAAATTCTGAAACGACAAATGAGCGTGATACAGACACCAGAACTTTTCGATGGCGCTATACGTACATAAAAGATTACACTAGAACTCATGACTTTAAAATAGGGTTTACTTAGAAATGGTTTGGTTTTAGCAATAAGGATGATTCAACGAAGACCGCGAGCAGCACCGCCGCGATGCAAATAATGCCGCACAGCGTCGACGACGTACGGCGCTGCAGGCGACTCGGCGGGCAGCGCGAACGGCGAACGGCGCTAGCCGCAACCCAGCCCCAGCGCAACCGGCCGTCCCAGCCCCAGCCCCTGCGACGCTGGCACCAACTACGGCCGCGGCCATCCAGATGATAGGCCTTGGGGTTGTGCTGGTGGGGCTGGGTCTTTACCAGCTCGTGGGCCCGGCGCCCTCACCGCCTGCCGCGCCGCCTGTGCCTGCCGAGCCCGCGGTGAATCCGATTGTGGCGCCGCCTGCGCCTGTACCGTCCGGGCCTGCTGACCAAGCGCCAGGGCCGCCTGCGCCGGCCCATGCACGACTCGAGGTTGCGGGCCGCATCTGCGATCACACATTCCATCTGGAGTGTGTGATCAGGATGTGCGGCGCGGCATACGCCCGGACCGCGGCGGTGCTGGATGACGACGGGCACGTACTGTGCCCCGGCTGCATCCAGCGGAGGGCCCCCAGGCGCCTGCTCGACTTGAATCCGGATATCGAACGCTCAGCCAGTTTGCGTAGGGTTGCATGTTTACGTTTACGGTTCTGCAAGCTCCTTTCTAACATCAATATATGTTTTAACTGTTTCAACCGTGTTCCAAACCTCTTTTGAAATTCTGAAACGACAAATGAGCGTGATACAGACACCAGAACTTTTCGATGGCGCTATACGTACATAAAAGATTACACTAGAACTCATGACTTTAAAATAGGGTTTACTTAGAAATGGTTTGGTTTGAGCAATAAGGATGATTCAACGAAGACCGCGAGCAGCACCGCCGCGATGCAAATAATGCCGCACAGCGTCGACGACGTACGGCGCTGCAGGCGACTCGGCGGGCAGCGCGAACGGCGAACGGCGCTAGCCGCAACCCAGCCCCAGCGCAACCGGCCGTCCCAGCCCCAGCCCCTGCGACGCTGGCACCAACTACGGCCGCGGCCATCCAGATGATAGGCCTTGGGGTTGTGCTGGTGGGGCTGGGTCTTTACCAGCTCGTGGGCCCGGCGCCCTCACCGCCTGCCGCGCCGCCTGTGCCTGCCGAGCCCGCGGTGAATCCGATTGTGGCGCCGCCTGCGCCTGTACCGTCCGGGCCTGCTGACCAAGCGCCAGGGCCGCCTGCGCCGGCCCATGCACGACTCGAGGTTGCGGGCCGCATCTGCGATCACACATTCCATCTGGAGTGTGTGATCAGGATGTGCGGCGCGGCATACGCCCGGACCGCGGCGGTGCTGGATGACGACGGGCACGTACTGTGCCCCGGCTGCATCCAGCGGAGGGCCCCCAGGCGCCTGCTCGACTTGAATCCGGATATCGAACGCTCAGCCAGTTTGCGTAGGGTTGCATGTTTACGTTTACGGTTCTGCAAGCTCCTTTCTAACATCAATATATGTTTTAACTGTTTCAACCGTGTTCCAAACCTCTTTTGAAATTCTGAAACGACAAATGAGCGTGATACAGACACCAGAACTTTTCGATGGCGCTATACGTACATAAAAGATTACACTAGAACTCATGACTTTAAAATAGGGTTTACTTAGAAATGGTTTGGTTTTAGCAATAAGGATGATTCAACGAAGACCGCGAGCAGCACCGCCGCGATGCAAATAATGCCGCACAGCGTCGACGACGTACGGCGCTGCAGGCGACTCGGCGGGCAGCGCGAACGGCGAACGGCGCTAGCCGCAACCCAGCCCCAGCGCAACCGGCCGTCCCAGCCCCAGCCCCTGCGACGCTGGCACCAACTACGGCCGCGGCCATCCAGATGATAGGCCTTGGGGTTGTGCTGGTGGGGCTGGGTCTTTACCAGCTCGTGGGCCCGGCGCCCTCACCGCCTGCCGCGCCGCCTGTGCCTGCCGAGCCCGCGGTGAATCCGATTGTGGCGCCGCCTGCGCCTGTACCGTCCGGGCCTGCTGACCAAGCGCCAGGGCCGCCTGCGCCGGCCCATGCACGACTCGAGGTTGCGGGCCGCATCTGCGATCACACATTCCATCTGGAGTGTGTGATCAGGATGTGCGGCGCGGCATACGCCCGGACCGCGGCGGTGCTGGATGACGACGGGCACGTACTGTGCCCCGGCTGCATCCAGCGGAGGGCCCCCAGGCGCCTGCTCGACTTGAATCCGGATATCGAACGCTCAGCCAGTTTGCGTAGGGTTGCATGTTTACGTTTACGGTTCTGCAAGCTCCTTTCTAACATCAATATATGTTTTAACTGTTTCAACCGTGTTCCAAACCTCTTTTGAAATTCTGAAACGACAAATGAGCGTGATACAGACACCAGAACTTTTCGATGGCGCTATACGTACATAAAAGATTACACTAGAACTCATGACTTTAAAATAGGGTTTACTTAGAAATGGTTTGGTTTGAGCAATAAGGATGATTCAACGAAGACCGCGAGCAGCACCGCCGCGATGCAAATAATGCCGCACAGCGTCGACGACGTACGGCGCTGCAGGCGACTCGGCGGGCAGCGCGAACGGCGAACGGCGCTAGCCGCAACCCAGCCCCAGCGCAACCGGCCGTCCCAGCCCCAGCCCCTGCGACGCTGGCACCAACTACGGCCGCGGCCATCCAGATGATAGGCCTTGGGGTTGTGCTGGTGGGGCTGGGTCTTTACCAGCTCGTGGGCCCGGCGCCCTCACCGCCTGCCGCGCCGCCTGTGCCTGCCGAGCCCGCGGTGAATCCGATTGTGGCGCCGCCTGCGCCTGTACCGTCCGGGCCTGCTGACCAAGCGCCAGGGCCGCCTGCGCCGGCCCATGCACGACTCGAGGTTGCGGGCCGCATCTGCGATCACACATTCCATCTGGAGTGTGTGAGGATGTGCGGCGCGGCATACGCCCGGACCGCGGCGGTGCTGGATGACGACGGGCACGTACTGTGCCCCGGCTGCATCCAGCGGAGGGCCCCCAGGCGCCTGCTCGACTTGAATCCGGATATCGAACGCTCAGCCAGTTTGCGTAGGGTTGCATGTTTACGTTTACGGTTCTGCAAGCTCCTTTCTAACATCAATATATGTTTTAACTGTTTCAACCGTGTTCCAAACCTCTTTTGAAATTCTGAAACGACAAATGAGCGTGATACAGACACCAGAACTTTTCGATGGCGCTATACGTACATAAAAGATTACACTAGAACTCATGACTTTAAAATAGGGTTTACTTAGAAATGGTTTGGTTTTAGCAATAAGGATGATTCAACGAAGACCGCGAGCAGCACCGCCGCGATGCAAATAATGCCGCACAGCGTCGACGACGTACGGCGCTGCAGGCGACTCGGCGGGCAGCGCGAACGGCGAACGGCGCTAGCCGCAACCCAGCCCCAGCGCAACCGGCCGTCCCAGCCCCAGCCCCTGCGACGCTGGCACCAACTACGGCCGCGGCCATCCAGATGATAGGCCTTGGGGTTGTGCTGGTGGGGCTGGGTCTTTACCAGCTCGTGGGCCCGGCGCCCTCACCGCCTGCCGCGCCGCCTGTGCCTGCCGAGCCCGCGGTGAATCCGATTGTGGCGCCGCCTGCGCCTGTACCGTCCGGGCCTGCTGACCAAGCGCCAGGGCCGCCTGCGCCGGCCCATGCACGACTCGAGGTTGCGGGCCGCATCTGCGATCACACATTCCATCTGGAGTGTGTGATCAGGATGTGCGGCGCGGCATACGCCCGGACCGCGGCGGTGCTGGATGACGACGGGCACGTACTGTGCCCCGGCTGCATCCAGCGGAGGGCCCCCAGGCGCCTGCTCGACTTGAATCCGGATATCGAACGCTCAGCCAGTTTGCGTAGGGTTGCATGTTTACGTTTACGGTTCTGCAAGCTCCTTTCTAACATCAATATATGTTTTAACTGTTTCAACCGTGTTCCAAACCTCTTTTGAAATTCTGAAACGACAAATGAGCGTGATACAGACACCAGAACTTTTCGATGGCGCTATACGTACATAAAAGATTACACTAGAACTCATGACTTTAAAATAGGGTTTACTTAGACATGGTTTGGTTTTAGCAATAAGGATGATTCACCGAAGACCGCGAGCAGCGCCGCCGCGATGCAAATAATGCCGCACAGCGTCGACGACGTGCGGCACTGCAGGCGACTCGGCGGGCAGCGCGAACGGCGAACGGCGCTAGCCGCAACCCAGCCCCAGCGCAACCGGCCGTCCCAGCCCCAGCCCCTGCGACGCTGGCACCAACTACGGCCGCGGCCATCCAGATGATAGGCCTTGGGGTTGTGCTGGTGGGGCTGGGTCTTTACCAGCTCGTGGGCCCGGCGCCCTCACCGCCTGCCGCGCCGCCTGTGCCTGCCGAGCCCGCGGTGAATCCGATTGTGGCGCCGCCTGCGCCTGTACCGTCCGGGCCTGCTGACCAAGCGCCAGGGCCGCCTGCGCCGGCCCATGCACGACTCGAGGTTGCGGGCCGCATCTGCGATCACACATTCCATCTGGAGTGTGTGATCAGGATGTGCGGCGCGGCATACGCCCGGACCGCGGCGGTGCTGGATGACGACGGACACGTACTGCGCCCCGGCTGCATCCAGCGGAGGGCCCCCAGGCGCCTGCTCGACTTGAATCCGGATATCGAACGCTCAGCCAGTTTGCGTAGGGTTGCATGTTTACGTTTACGGTTCTGCAAGCTCCTTTCTAACATCAATATATGTTTTAACTGTTTCAACCGTGTTCCAAACCTCTTTTGAAATTCTGAAACGACAAATGAGCGTGATACAGACACCAGAACTTTTCGATGGCGCTATACGTACATAAAAGATTACACTAGAACTCATGACTTAAAAATAGGGTTTACTTAGACATGGTTTAGTTTAGCAATAAGGATGATTCACCGAAGACCGCGAGCAGCACCGCCGCGATGCAAATAATGCCGCACAGCGTCGACGACGTGCGGCACTGCAGGCGACTCGGCGGGCAGCGCGAACGGCGAACGGCGCTAGCCGCAACCCAGCCCCAGCGCAACCGGCCGTCCCAGCCCCAGCCCCTGCGACGCTGGCACCAACTACGGCCGCGGCCATCCAGATGATAGGCCTTGGGGTTGTGCTGGTGGGGCTGGGTCTTTACCAGCTCGTGGGCCCGGCGCCCTCACCGCCTGCCGCGCCGCCTGTGCCTGCCGAGCCCGCGGTGAATCCGATTGTGGCGCCGCCTGCGCCTGTACCGTCCGGGCCTGCTGACCAAGCGCCAGGGCCGCCTGCGCCGGCCCATGCACGACTCGAGGTTGCGGGCCGCATCTGCGATCACACATTCCATCTGGAGTGTGTGATCAGGATGTGCGGCGCGGCATACGCCCGGACCGCGGCGGTGCTGGATGACGACGGGCACGTACTGTGCCCCGGCTGCATCCAGCGGAGGGCCCCCAGGCGCCTGCTCGACTTGAATCCGGATATCGAACGCTCAGCCAGTTTGCGTAGGGTTGCATGTTTACGTTTACGGTTCTGCAAGCTCCTTTCTAACATCAATATATGTTTTAACTGTTTCAACCGTGTTCCAAACCTCTTTTGAAATTCTGAAACGACAAATGAGCGTGATACAGACACCAGAACTTTTCGATGGCGCTATACGTACATAAAAGATTACACTAGAACTCATGACTTTAAAATAGGGTTTACTTAGACATGGTTTGGTTTTAGCAATAAGGATGATTCAACGAAGACCGCGAGCAGCGCCGCCGCGATGCAAATAATGCCGCACAGCGTCGACGACGTGCGGCACTGCAGGCGACTCGGCGGGCAGCGCGAACGGCGAACGGCGCTAGCCGCAACCCAGCCCCAGCGCAACCGGCCGTCCCAGCCCCAGCCCCTGCGACGCTGGCACCAACTACGGCCGCGGCCATCCAGATGATAGGCCTTGGGGTTGTGCTGGTGGGGCTGGGTCTTTACCAGCTCGTGGGCCCGGCGCCCTCACCGCCTGCCGCGCCGCCTGTGCCTGCCGAGCCCGCGGTGAATCCGATTGTGGCGCCGCCTGCGCCTGTACCGTCCGGGCCTGCTGACCAAGCGCCAGGGCCGCCTGCGCCGGCCCATGCACGACTCGAGGTTGCGGGCCGCATCTGCGATCACACATTCCATCTGGAGTGTGTGATCAGGATGTGCGGCGCGGCATACGCCCGGACCGCGGCGGTGCTGGATGACGACGGGCACGTACTGTGCCCCGGCTGCATCCAGCGGAGGGCCCCCAGGCGCCTGCTCGACTTGAATCCGGATATCGAACGCTCAGCCAGTTTGCGTAGGGTTGCATGTTTACGTTTACGGTTCTGCAAGCTCCTTTCTAACATCAATATATGTTTTAACTGTTTCAACCGTGTTCCAAACCTCTTTTGAAATTCTGAAACGACAAATGAGCGTGATACAGACACCAGAACTTTTCGATGGCGCTATACGTACATAAAAGATTACACTAGAACTCATGACTTTAAAATAGGGTTTACTTAGACATGGTTTGGTTTTAGCAATAAGGATGATTCACCGAAGACCGCGAGCAGCACCGCCGCGATGCAAATAATGCCGCACAGCGTCGACGACGTACGGCACTGCAGGCGACTCGGCGGGCAGCGCGAACGGCGAACGGCGCTAGCCGCAACCCAGCCCCAGCGCAACCGGCCGTCCCAGCCCCAGCCCCTGCGACGCTGGCACCAACTACGGCCGCGGCCATCCAGATGATAGGCCTTGGGGTTGTGCTGGTGGGGCTGGGTCTTTACCAGCTCGTGGGCCCGGCGCCCTCACCGCCTGCCGCGCCGCCTGTGCCTGCCGAGCCCGCGGTGAATCCGATTGTGGCGCCGCCTGCGCCTGTACCGTCCGGGCCTGCTGACCAAGCGCCAGGGCCGCCTGCGCCGGCCCATGCACGACTCGAGGTTGCGGGCCGCATCTGCGATCACACATTCCATCTGGAGTGTGTGATCAGGATGTGCGGCGCGGCATACGCCCGGACCGCGGCGGTGCTGGATGACGACGGGCACGTACTGTGCCCCGGCTGCATCCAGCGGAGGGCCCCCAGGCGCCTGCTCGACTTGAATCCGGATATCGAACGCTCAGCCAGTTTGCGTAGGGTTGCATGTTTACGTTTACGGTTCTGCAAGCTCCTTTCTAACATCAATATATGTTTTAACTGTTTCAACCGTGTTCCAAACCTCTTTTGAAATTCTGAAACGACAAATGAGCGTGATACAGACACCAGAACTTTTCGATGGCGCTATACGTACATAAAAGATTACACTAGAACTCATGACTTAAAAATAGGGTTTACTTAGACATGGTTTGGTTTTAGCAATAAGGATGATTCACCGAAGACCGCGAGCAGCACCGCCGCGATGCAAATAATGCCGCACAGCGTCGACGACGTACGGCACTGCAGGCGACTCGGCGGGCAGCGCGAACGGCGAACGGCGCTAGCCGCAACCCAGCCCCAGCGCAACCGGCCGTCCCAGCCCCAGCCCCTGCGACGCTGGCACCAACTACGGCCGCGGCCATCCAGATGATAGGCCTTGGGGTTGTGCTGGTGGGGCTGGGTCTTTACCAGCTCGTGGGCCCGGCGCCCTCACCGCCTGCCGCGCCGCCTGTGCCTGCCGAGCCCGCGGTGAATCCGATTGTGGCGCCGCCTGCGCCTGTACCGTCCGGGCCTGCTGACCAAGCGCCAGGGCCGCCTGCGCCGGCCCATGCACGACTCGAGGTTGCGGGCCGCATCTGCGATCACACATTCCATCTGGAGTGTGTGATCAGGATGTGCGGCGCGGCATACGCCCGGACCGCGGCGGTGCTGGATGACGACGGACACGTACTGCGCCCCGGCTGCATCCAGCGGAGGGCCCCCAGGCGCCTGCTCGACTTGAATCCGGATATCGAACGCTCAGCCAGTTTGCGTAGGGTTGCATGTTTACGTTTACGGTTCTGCAAGCTCCTTTCTAACATCAATATATGTTTTAACTGTTTCAACCGTGTTCCAAACCTCTTTTGAAATTCTGAAACGACAAATGAGCGTGATACAGACACCAGAACTTTTCGATGGCGCTATACGTACATAAAAGATTACACTAGAACTCATGACTTAAAAATAGGGTTTACTTAGACATGGTTTGGTTTTAGCAATAAGGATGATTCACCGAAGACCGCGAGCAGCACCGCCGCGATGCAAATAATGCCGCACAGCGTCGACGACGTACGGCGCTGCAGGCGACTCGGCGGGCAGCGCGAACGGCGAACGGCGCTAGCCGCAACCCAGCCCCAGCGCAACCGGCCGTCCCAGCCCCAGCCCCTGCGACGCTGGCACCAACTACGGCCGCGGCCATCCAGATGATAGGCCTTGGGGTTGTGCTGGTGGGGCTGGGTCTTTACCAGCTCGTGGGCCCGGCGCCCTCACCGCCTGCCGCGCCGCCTGTGCCTGCCGAGCCCGCGGTGAATCCGATTGTGGCGCCGCCTGCGCCTGTACCGTCCGGGCCTGCTGACCAAGCGCCAGGGCCGCCTGCGCCGGCCCATGCACGACTCGAGGTTGCGGGCCGCATCTGCGATCACACATTCCATCTGGAGTGTGTGATCAGGATGTGCGGCGCGGCATACGCCCGGACCGCGGCGGTGCTGGATGACGACGGACACGTACTGCGCCCCGGCTGCATCCAGCGGAGGGCCCCCAGGCGCCTGCTCGACTTGAATCCGGATATCGAACGCTCAGCCAGTTTGCGTAGGGTTGCATGTTTACGTTTACGGTTCTGCAAGCTCCTTTCTAACATCAATATATGTTTTAACTGTTTCAACCGTGTTCCAAACCTCTTTTGAAATTCTGAAACGACAAATGAGCGTGATACAGACACCAGAACTTTTCGATGGCGCTATACGTACATAAAAGATTACACTAGAACTCATGACTTTAAAATAGGGTTTACTTAGACATGGTTTAGTTTAGCAATAAGGATGATTCACCGAAGACCGCGAGCAGCGCCGCCGCGATGCAAATAATGCCGCACAGCGTCGACGACGTGCGGCACTGCAGGCGACTCGGCGGGCAGCGCGAACGGCGAACGGCGCTAGCCGCAACCCAGCCCCAGCGCAACCGGCCGTCCCAGCCCCAGCCCCTGCGACGCTGGCACCAACTACGGCCGCGGCCATCCAGATGATAGGCCTTGGGGTTGTGCTGGTGGGGCTGGGTCTTTACCAGCTCGTGGGCCCGGCGCCCTCACCGCCTGCCGCGCCGCCTGTGCCTGCCGAGCCCGCGGTGAATCCGATTGTGGCGCCGCCTGCGCCTGTACCGTCCGGGCCTGCTGACCAAGCGCCAGGGCCGCCTGCGCCGGCCCATGCACGACTCGAGGTTGCGGGCCGCATCTGCGATCACACATTCCATCTGGAGTGTGTGATCAGGATGTGCGGCGCGGCATACGCCCGGACCGCGGCGGTGCTGGATGACGATGGACGCGTACTGCGCCCCGGCTGCATCCAGCGGAGGGCCCCCAGGCGCCTGCTCGACTTGAATCCGGATATCGAACGCTCAGCCAGTTTGCGTAGGGTTGCATGTTTACGTTTACGGTTCTGCAAGCTCCTTTCTAACATCAATATATGTTTTAACTGTTTCAAACCTCTTTTGAAATTCTGAAACGACAAATGAGCGTGATACAGACACCAGAACTTTTCGATGGCGCTATACGTACATAAACGATTACACTAGAACTCATGACTTAAAAATAGGGTTTACTTAGACATGGTTTAGTTTAGCAATAAGGATGATTCAACGAAGACCGCGAGCAGCGCCGCCGCGATACAAATAATGCCGCACAGCGTCGACGACGTGCGGCACTGCAGGCGACTCGGCGGGCAGCGCGAACGGCGAACGGCGCTAGCCGCAACCCAGCCCCAGCGCAACCGGCCATCCCAGCCCCAGCCCCTGCGACGCTGGCACCAACTACGGCCGCGGCCATCCAGATGATAGGCCTTGGGGTTGTGCTGGTGGGGCTGGGTCTTTACCAGCTCGTGGGCCCGGCGCCCTCACCGCCTGCCGCGCCGCCTGTGCCTGCCGAGCCCGCGGTGAATCCGATTGTGGCGCCGCCTGCGCCTGTACCGTCCGGGCCTGCTGACCAAGCGCCAGGGCCGCCTGCGCCGGCCCATGCACGACTCGAGGTTGCGGGCCGCATCTGCGATCACACATTCCATCTGGAGTGTGTGATCAGGATGTGCGGCGCGGCATACGCCCGGACCGCGGCGGTGCTGGATGACGACGGACACGTACTGCGCCCCGGCTGCATCCAGCGGAGGGCCCCCAGGCGCCTGCTCGACTTGAATCCGGATATCGAACGCTCAGCCAGTTTGCGTAGGGTTGCATGTTTACGTTTACGGTTCTGCAAGCTCCTTTCTAACATCAATATATGTTTTAACTGTTTCAACCGTGTTCCAAACCTCTTTTGAAATTCTGAAACGACAAATGAGCGTGATACAGACACCAGAACTTTTCGATGGCGCTATACGTACATAAACGATTACACTAGAACTCATGACTTAAAAATAGGGTTTACTTAGACATGGTTTAGTTTAGCAATAAGGATGATTCACCGAAGACCGCGAGCAGCACCGCCGCGATGCAAATAATGCCGCACAGCGTCGACGACGTACGGCACTGCAGGCGACTCGGCGGGCAGCGCGAACGGCGAACGGCGCTAGCCGCAACCCAGCCCCAGCGCAACCGGCCGTCCCAGCCCCAGCCCCTGCGACGCTGGCACCAACTACGGCCGCGGCCATCCAGATGATAGGCCTTGGGGTTGTGCTGGTGGGGCTGGGTCTTTACCAGCTCGTGGGCCCGGCGCCCTCACCGCCTGCCGCGCCGCCTGTGCCTGCCGAGCCCGCGGTGAATCCGATTGTGGCGCCGCCTGCGCCTGTACCGTCCGGGCCTGCTGACCAAGCGCCAGGGCCGCCTGCGCCGGCCCATGCACGACTCGAGGTTGCGGGCCGCATCTGCGATCACACATTCCATCTGGAGTGTGTGATCAGGATGTGCGGCGCGGCATACGCCCGGACCGCGGCGGTGCTGGATGACGACGGACACGTACTGCGCCCCGGCTGCATCCAGCGGAGGGCCCCCAGGCGCCTGCTCGACTTGAATCCGGATATCGAACGCTCAGCCAGTTTGCGTAGGGTTGCATGTTTACGTTTACGGTTCTGCAAGCTCCTTTCTAACATCAATATATGTTTTAACTGTTTCAACCGTGTTCCAAACCTCTTTTGAAATTCTGAAACGACAAATGAGCGTGATACAGACACCAGAACTTTTCGATGGCGCTATACGTACATAAACGATTACACTAGAACTCATGACTTAAAAATAGGGTTTACTTAGACATGGTTTAGTTTAGCAATAAGGATGATTCACCGAAGACCGCGAGCAGCACCGCCGCGATGCAAATAATGCCGCACAGCGTCGACGACGTACGGCACTGCAGGCGACTCGGCGGGCAGCGCGAACGGCGAACGGCGCTAGCCGCAACCCAGCCCCAGCGCAACCGGCCGTCCCAGCCCCAGCCCCTGCGACGCTGGCACCAACTACGGCCGCGGCCATCCAGATGATAGGCCTTGGGGTTGTGCTGGTGGGGCTGGGTCTTTACCAGCTCGTGGGCCCGGCGCCCTCACCGCCTGCCGCGCCGCCTGTGCCTGCCGAGCCCGCGGTGAATCCGATTGTGGCGCCGCCTGCGCCTGTACCGTCCGGGCCTGCTGACCAAGCGCCAGGGCCGCCTGCGCCGGCCCATGCACGACTCGAGGTTGCGGGCCGCATCTGCGATCACACATTCCATCTGGAGTGTGTGATCAGGATGTGCGGCGCGGCATACGCCCGGACCGCGGCGGTGCTGGATGACGACGGACACGTACTGCGCCCCGGCTGCATCCAGCGGAGGGCCCCCAGGCGCCTGCTCGACTTGAATCCGGATATCGAACGCTCAGCCAGTTTGCGTAGGGTTGCATGTTTACGTTTACGGTTCTGCAAGCTCCTTTCTAACATCAATATATGTTTTAACTGTTTCAACCGTGTTCCAAACCTCTTTTGAAATTCTGAAACGACAAATGAGCGTGATACAGACACCAGAACTTTTCGATGGCGCTATACGTACATAAAAGATTACACTAGAACTCATGACTTAAAAATAGGGTTTACTTAGACATGGTTTGGTTTGAGCAATAAGGATGATTCAACGAAGACCGCGAGCAGCGCCGCCGCGATGCAAATAATGCCGCACAGCGTCGACGACGTGCGGCACTGCAGGCGACTCGGCGGGCAGCGCGAACGGCGAACGGCGCTAGCCGCAACCCAGCCCCAGCGCAACCGGCCGTCCCAGCCCCAGCCCCTGCGACGCTGGCACCAACTACGGCCGCGGCCATCCAGATGATAGGCCTTGGGGTTGTGCTGGTGGGGCTGGGTCTTTACCAGCTCGTGGGCCCGGCGCCCTCACCGCCTGCCGCGCCGCCTGTGCCTGCCGAGCCCGCGGTGAATCCGATTGTGGCGCCGCCTGCGCCTGTACCGTCCGGGCCTGCTGACCAAGCGCCAGGGCCGCCTGCGCCGGCCCATGCACGACTCGAGGTTGCGGGCCGCATCTGCGATCACACATTCCATCTGGAGTGTGTGATCAGGATGTGCGGCGCGGCATACGCCCGGACCGCGGCGGTGCTGGATGACGACGGACACGTACTGCGCCCCGGCTGCATCCAGCGGAGGGCCCCCAGGCGCCTGCTCGACTTGAATCCGGATATCGAACGCTCAGCCAGTTTGCGTAGGGTTGCATGTTTACGTTTACGGTTCTGCAAGCTCCTTTCTAACATCAATATATGTTTTAACTGTTTCAACCGTGTTCCAAACCTCTTTTGAAATTCTGAAACGACAAATGAGCGTGATACAGACACCAGAACTTTTCGATGGCGCTATACGTACATAAACGATTACACTAGAACTCATGACTTAAAAATAGGGTTTACTTAGACATGGTTTAGTTTAGCAATAAGGATGATTCACCGAAGACCGCGAGCAGCACCGCCGCGATGCAAATAATGCCGCACAGCGTCGACGACGTACGGCACTGCAGGCGACTCGGCGGGCAGCGCGAACGGCGAACGGCGCTAGCCGCAACCCAGCCCCAGCGCAACCGGCCGTCCCAGCCCCAGCCCCTGCGACGCTGGCACCAACTACGGCCGCGGCCATCCAGATGATAGGCCTTGGGGTTGTGCTGGTGGGGCTGGGTCTTTACCAGCTCGTGGGCCCGGCGCCCTCACCGCCTGCCGCGCCGCCTGTGCCTGCCGAGCCCGCGGTGAATCCGATTGTGGCGCCGCCTGCGCCTGTACCGTCCGGGCCTGCTGACCAAGCGCCAGGGCCGCCTGCGCCGGCCCATGCACGACTCGAGGTTGCGGGCCGCATCTGCGATCACACATTCCATCTGGAGTGTGTGAGGATGTGCGGCGCGGCATACGCCCGGACCGCGGCGGTGCTGGATGACGACGGACACGTACTGCGCCCCGGCTGCATCCAGCGGAGGGCCCCCAGGCGCCTGCTCGACTTGAATCCGGATATCGAACGCTCAGCCAGTTTGCGTAGGGTTGCATGTTTACGTTTACGGTTCTGCAAGCTCCTTTCTAACATCAATATATGTTTTAACTGTTTCAACCGTGTTCCAAACCTCTTTTGAAATTCTGAAACGACAAATGAGCGTGATACAGACACCAGAACTTTTCGATGGCGCTATACGTACATAAAAGATTACACTAGAACTCATGACTTAAAAATAGGGTTTACTTAGACATGGTTTGGTTTGAGCAATAAGGATGATTCAACGAAGACCGCGAGCAGCGCCGCCGCGATGCAAATAATGCCGCACAGCGTCGACGACGTGCGGCACTGCAGGCGACTCGGCGGGCAGCGCGAACGGCGAACGGCGCTAGCCGCAACCCAGCCCCAGCGCAACCGGCCGTCCCAGCCCCAGCCCCTGCGACGCTGGCACCAACTACGGCCGCGGCCATCCAGATGATAGGCCTTGGGGTTGTGCTGGTGGGGCTGGGTCTTTACCAGCTCGTGGGCCCGGCGCCCTCACCGCCTGCCGCGCCGCCTGTGCCTGCCGAGCCCGCGGTGAATCCGATTGTGGCGCCGCCTGCGCCTGTACCGTCCGGGCCTGCTGACCAAGCGCCAGGGCCGCCTGCGCCGGCCCATGCACGACTCGAGGTTGCGGGCCGCATCTGCGATCACACATTCCATCTGGAGTGTGTGATCAGGATGTGCGGGAGGAATTAAACTGGCTAAGTAGATTGACCCGATTTGTCAAAACGTAAGTAGGTGTGTGCCACTCCGTAAGTAGAAAATAAAGAGAAAATAGCATTACAGATTTAGATTCACACCAGTTCTATTTTTGAGAACTCGTATTTTTTGCAGTTATTTCTTACGACTTCTTTTTTTTTACGACTTGCAGCTTTGTACGATTACGTGTTATGTGTCTAGCGTTGTGGCGCCGCCTGCGCCTGTACCGTCCGGGCCTGCTGACCAAGCGCCAGGGCCGCCTGCGCCGGCCCATGCACGACTCGAGGTTGCGGGCCGCATCTGCGATCACACATTCCATCTGGAGTGTGTGATCAGGATGTGCGGCGCGGCATACGCCCGGACCGCGGCGGTGCTGGATGACGATGGACGCGCACTGCGCCCCGGCTGCATCCAGCGGAGGGCCCCCAGGCGCCTGCTCGACTTGAATCCGGATATCGAACGCTCAGCCAGTTTGCGTAGGGTTGCATGTTTACGTTTACGGTTCTGCAAGCTCCTTTCTAACATCAATATATGTTTTAACTGTTTCAACCGTGTTCCAAACCTCTTTTGAAATTCTGAAACGACAAATGAGCGTGATACAGACACCAGAACTTTTCGATGGCGCTATACGTACATAAAAGATTACACTAGAACTCATGACTTTAAAATAGGGTTTACTTAGACATGGTTTGGTTTTAGCAATAAGGATGATTCACCGAAGACCGCGAGCAGCACCGCCGCGATGCAAATAATGCCGCACAGCGTCGACGACGTACGGCACTGCAGGCGACTCGGCGGGCAGCGCGAACGGCGAACGGCGCTAGCCGCAACCCAGCCCCAGCGCAACCGGCCGTCCCAGCCCCAGCCCCTGCGACGCTGGCACCAACTACGGCCGCGGCCATCCAGATGATAGGCCTTGGGGTTGTGCTGGTGGGGCTGGGTCTTTACCAGCTCGTGGGCCCGGCGCCCTCACCGCCTGCCGCGCCGCCTGTGCCTGCCGAGCCCGCGGTGAATCCGATTGTGGCGCCGCCTGCGCCTGTACCGTCCGGGCCTGCTGACCAAGCGCCAGGGCCGCCTGCGCCGGCCCATGCACGACTCGAGGTTGCGGGCCGCATCTGCGATCACACATTCCATCTGGAGTGTGTGATCAGGATGTGCGGCGCGGCATACGCCCGGACCGCGGCGGTGCTGGATGACGACGGACACGTACTGCGCCCCGGCTGCATCCAGCGGAGGGCCCCCAGGCGCCTGCTCGACTTGAATCCGGATATCGAACGCTCAGCCAGTTTGCGTAGGGTTGCATGTTTACGTTTACGGTTCTGCAAGCTCCTTTCTAACATCAATATATGTTTTAACTGTTTCAACCGTGTTCCAAACCTCTTTTGAAATTCTGAAACGACAAATGAGCGTGATACAGACACCAGAACTTTTCGATGGCGCTATACGTACATAAAAGATTACACTAGAACTCATGACTTAAAAATAGGGTTTACTTAGACATGGTTTGGTTTTAGCAATAAGGATGATTCACCGAAGACCGCGAGCAGCACCGCCGCGATGCAAATAATGCCGCACAGCGTCGACGACGTACGGCACTGCAGGCGACTCGGCGGGCAGCGCGAACGGCGAACGGCGCTAGCCGCAACCCAGCCCCAGCGCAACCGGCCGTCCCAGCCCCAGCCCCTGCGACGCTGGCACCAACTACGGCCGCGGCCATCCAGATGATAGGCCTTGGGGTTGTGCTGGTGGGGCTGGGTCTTTACCAGCTCGTGGGCCCGGCGCCCTCACCGCCTGCCGCGCCGCCTGTGCCTGCCGAGCCCGCGGTGAATCCGATTGTGGCGCCGCCTGCGCCTGTACCGTCCGGGCCTGCTGACCAAGCGCCAGGGCCGCCTGCGCCGGCCCATGCACGACTCGAGGTTGCGGGCCGCATCTGCGATCACACATTCCATCTGGAGTGTGTGATCAGGATGTGCGGCGCGGCATACGCCCGGACCGCGGCGGTGCTGGATGACGACGGACACGTACTGCGCCCCGGCTGCATCCAGCGGAGGGCCCCCAGGCGCCTGCTCGACTTGAATCCGGATATCGAACGCTCAGCCAGTTTGCGTAGGGTTGCATGTTTACGTTTACGGTTCTGCAAGCTCCTTTCTAACATCAATATATGTTTTAACTGTTTCAACCGTGTTCCAAACCTCTTTTGAAATTCTGAAACGACAAATGAGCGTGATACAGACACCAGAACTTTTCGATGGCGCTATACGTACATAAACGATTACACTAGAACTCATGACTTAAAAATAGGGTTTACTTAGACATGGTTTAGTTTAGCAATAAGGATGATTCAACGAAGACCGCGAGCAGCGCCGCCGCGATGCAAATAATGCCGCACAGCGTCGACGACGTGCGGCACTGCAGGCGACTCGGCGGGCAGCGCGAACGGCGAACGGCGCTAGCCGCAACCCAGCCCCAGCGCAACCGGCCGTCCCAGCCCCAGCCCCTGCGACGCTGGCACCAACTACGGCCGCGGCCATCCAGATGATAGGCCTTGGGGTTGTGCTGGTGGGGCTGGGTCTTTACCAGCTCGTGGGCCCGGCGCCCTCACCGCCTGCCGCGCCGCCTGTGCCTGCCGAGCCCGCGGTGAATCCGATTGTGGCGCCGCCTGTGCCTGCCGAGCCCGCGGTGAATCCGATTGTGGCGCCGCCTGTGCCTGCCGAGCCCGCGGTGAATCCGATTGTGGCGCCGCCTGTGCCTGCCGAGCCCGCGGTGAATCCGATTGTGGCGCCGCCTGCGCCTGTACCGTCCGGGCCTGCTGACCAAGCGCCAGGGCCGCCTGCGCCGGCCCATGCACGACTCGAGGTTGCGGGCCGCATCTGCGATCACACATTCCATCTGGAGTGTGTGATCAGGATGTGCGGCGCGGCATACGCCCGGACCGCGGCGGTGCTGGATGACGACGGACACGTACTGCGCCCCGGCTGCATCCAGCGGAGGGCCCCCAGGCGCCTGCTCGACTTGAATCCGGATATCGAACGCTCAGCCAGTTTGCGTAGGGTTGCATGTTTACGTTTACGGTTCTGCAAGCTCCTTTCTAACATCAATATATGTTTTAACTGTTTCAACCGTGTTCCAAACCTCTTTTGAAATTCTGAAACGACAAATGAGCGTGATACAGACACCAGAACTTTTCGATGGCGCTATACGTACATAAACGATTACACTAGAACTCATGACTTAAAAATAGGGTTTACTTAGACATGGTTTAGTTTTAGCAATAAGGATGATTCACCGAAGACCGCGAGCAGCACCGCCGCGATGCAAATAATGCCGCACAGCGTCGACGACGTACGGCACTGCAGGCGACTCGGCGGGCAGCGCGAACGGCGAACGGCGCTAGCCGCAACCCAGCCCCAGCGCAACCGGCCGTCCCAGCCCCAGCCCCTGCGACGCTGGCACCAACTACGGCCGCGGCCATCCAGATGATAGGCCTTGGGGTTGTGCTGGTGGGGCTGGGTCTTTACCAGCTCGTGGGCCCGGCGCCCTCACCGCCTGCCGCGCCGCCTGTGCCTGCCGAGCCCGCGGTGAATCCGATTGTGGCGCCGCCTGCGCCTGTACCGTCCGGGCCTGCTGACCAAGCGCCAGGGCCGCCTGCGCCGGCCCATGCACGACTCGAGGTTGCGGGCCGCATCTGCGATCACACATTCCATCTGGAGTGTGTGATCAGGATGTGCGGCGCGGCATACGCCCGGACCGCGGCGGTGCTGGATGACGACGGGCACGTACTGTGCCCCGGCTGCATCCAGCGGAGGGCCCCCAGGCGCCTGCTCGACTTGAATCCGGATATCGAACGCTCAGCCAGTTTGCGTAGGGTTGCATGTTTACGTTTACGGTTCTGCAAGCTCCTTTCTAACATCAATATATGTTTTAACTGTTTCAACCGTGTTCCAAACCTCTTTTGAAATTCTGAAACGACAAATGAGCGTGATACAGACACCAGAACTTTTCGATGGCGCTATACGTACATAAAAGATTACACTAGAACTCATGACTTAAAAATAGGGTTTACTTAGACATGGTTTAGTTTAGCAATAAGGATGATTCACCGAAGACCGCGAGCAGCGCCGCCGCGATGCAAATAATGCCGCACAGCGTCGACGACGTGCGGCACTGCAGGCGACTCGGCGGGCAGCGCGAACGGCGAACGGCGCTAGCCGCAATCCAGCCCCAGCGCAACCGGCCATCCCAGCCCCAGCCCCTGCGACGCTGGCACCAACTACGGCCGCGGCCATCCAGATGATAGGCCTTGGGGTTGTGCTGGTGGGGCTGGGTCTTTACCAGCTCGTGGGCCCGGCGCCCTCACCGCCTGCCGCGCCGCCTGTGCCTGCCGAGCCCGCGGTGAATCCGATTGTGGCGCCGCCTGCGCCTGTACCGTCCGGGCCTGCTGACCAAGCGCCAGGGCCGCCTGCGCCGGCCCATGCACGACTCGAGGTTGCGGGCCGCATCTGCGATCACACATTCCATCTGGAGTGTGTGATCAGGATGTGCGGCGCGGCATACGCCCGGACCGCGGCGGTGCTGGATGACGACGGGCACGTACTGTGCCCCGGCTGCATCCAGCGGAGGGCCCCCAGGCGCCTGCTCGACTTGAATCCGGATATCGAACGCTCAGCCAGTTTGCGTAGGGTTGCATGTTTACGTTTACGGTTCTGCAAGCTCCTTTCTAACATCAATATATGTTTTAACTGTTTCAACCGTGTTCCAAACCTCTTTTGAAATTCTGAAACGACAAATGAGCGTGATACAGACACCAGAACTTTTCGATGGCGCTATACGTACATAAAAGATTACACTAGAACTCATGACTTAAAAATAGGGTTTACTTAGACATGGTTTAGTTTAGCAATAAGGATGATTCACCGAAGACCGCGAGCAGCGCCGCCGCGATGCAAATAATGCCGCACAGCGTCGACGACGTGCGGCACTGCAGGCGACTCGGCGGGCAGCGCGAACGGCGAACGGCGCTAGCCGCAATCCAGCCCCAGCGCAACCGGCCATCCCAGCCCCAGCCCCTGCGACGCTGGCACCAACTACGGCCGCGGCCATCCAGATGATAGGCCTTGGGGTTGTGCTGGTGGGGCTGGGTCTTTACCAGCTCGTGGGCCCGGCGCCCTCACCGCCTGCCGCGCCGCCTGTGCCTGCCGAGCCCGCGGTGAATCCGATTGTGGCGCCGCCTGCGCCTGTACCGTCCGGGCCTGCTGACCAAGCGCCAGGGCCGCCTGCGCCGGCCCATGCACGACTCGAGGTTGCGGGCCGCATCTGCGATCACACATTCCATCTGGAGTGTGTGATCAGGATGTGCGGCGCGGCATACGCCCGGACCGCGGCGGTGCTGGATGACGACGGACACGTACTGCGCCCCGGCTGCATCCAGCGGAGGGCCCCCAGGCGCCTGCTCGACTTGAATCCGGATATCGAACGCTCAGCCAGTTTGCGTAGGGTTGCATGTTTACGTTTACGGTTCTGCAAGCTCCTTTCTAACATCAATATATGTTTTAACTGTTTCAACCGTGTTCCAAACCTCTTTTGAAATTCTGAAACGACAAATGAGCGTGATACAGACACCAGAACTTTTCGATGGCGCTATACGTACATAAAAGATTACACTAGAACTCATGACTTAAAAATAGGGTTTACTTAGACATGGTTTAGTTTAGCAATAAGGATGATTCACCGAAGACCGCGAGCAGCGCCGCCGCGATGCAAATAATGCCGCACAGCGTCGACGACGTGCGGCACTGCAGGCGACTCGGCGGGCAGCGCGAACGGCGAACGGCGCTAGCCGCAATCCAGCCCCAGCGCAACCGGCCATCCCAGCCCCAGCCCCTGCGACGCTGGCACCAACTACGGCCGCGGCCATCCAGATGATAGGCCTTGGGGTTGTGCTGGTGGGGCTGGGTCTTTACCAGCTCGTGGGCCCGGCGCCCTCACCGCCTGCCGCGCCGCCTGTGCCTGCCGAGCCCGCGGTGAATCCGATTGTGGCGCCGCCTGCGCCTGTACCGTCCGGGCCTGCTGACCAAGCGCCAGGGCCGCCTGCGCCGGCCCATGCACGACTCGAGGTTGCGGGCCGCATCTGCGATCACACATTCCATCTGGAGTGTGTGATCAGGATGTGCGGCGCGGCATACGCCCGGACCGCGGCGGTGCTGGATGACGACGGACACGTACTGCGCCCCGGCTGCATCCAGCGGAGGGCCCCCAGGCGCCTGCTCGACTTGAATCCGGATATCGAACGCTCAGCCAGTTTGCGTAGGGTTGCATGTTTACGTTTACGGTTCTGCAAGCTCCTTTCTAACATCAATATATGTTTTAACTGTTTCAACCGTGTTCCAAACCTCTTTTGAAATTCTGAAACGACAAATGAGCGTGATACAGACACCAGAACTTTTCGATGGCGCTATACGTACATAAAAGATTACACTAGAACTCATGACTTAAAAATAGGGTTTACTTAGAAATGGTTTGGTTTGAGCAATAAGGATGATTCACCGAAGACCGCGAGCAGCGCCGCCGCGATGCAAATAATGCCGCACAGCGTCGACGACGTGCGGCACTGCAGGCGACTCGGCGGGCAGCGCGAACGGCGAACGGCGCTAGCCGCAACCCAGCCCCAGCGCAACCGGCCGTCCCAGCCCCAGCCCCTGCGACGCTGGCACCAACTACGGCCGCGGCCATCCAGATGATAGGCCTTGGGGTTGTGCTGGTGGGGCTGGGTCTTTACCAGCTCGTGGGCCCGGCGCCCTCACCGCCTGCCGCGCCGCCTGTGCCTGCCGAGCCCGCGGTGAATCCGATTGTGGCGCCGCCTGCGCCTGTACCGTCCGGGCCTGCTGACCAAGCGCCAGGGCCGCCTGCGCCGGCCCATGCACGACTCGAGGTTGCGGGCCGCATCTGCGATCACACATTCCATCTGGAGTGTGTGATCAGGATGTGCGGCGCGGCATACGCCCGGACCGCGGCGGTGCTGGATGACGACGGACACGTACTGCGCCCCGGCTGCATCCAGCGGAGGGCCCCCAGGCGCCTGCTCGACTTGAATCCGGATATCGAACGCTCAGCCAGTTTGCGTAGGGTTGCATGTTTACGTTTACGGTTCTGCAAGCTCCTTTCTAACATCAATATATGTTTTAACTGTTTCAACCGTGTTCCAAACCTCTTTTGAAATTCTGAAACGACAAATGAGCGTGATACAGACACCAGAACTTTTCGATGGCGCTATACGTACATAAAAGATTACACTAGAACTCATGACTTAAAAATAGGGTTTACTTAGACATGGTTTGGTTTGAGCAATAAGGATGATTCAACGAAGACCGCGAGCAGCGCCGCCGCGATGCAAATAATGCCGCACAGCGTCGACGACGTGCGGCACTGCAGGCGACTCGGCGGGCAGCGCGAACGGCGAACGGCGCTAGCCGCAACCCAGCCCCAGCGCAACCGGCCGTCCCAGCCCCAGCCCCTGCGACGCTGGCACCAACTACGGCCGCGGCCATCCAGATGATAGGCCTTGGGGTTGTGCTGGTGGGGCTGGGTCTTTACCAGCTCGTGGGCCCGGCGCCCTCACCGCCTGCCGCGCCGCCTGTGCCTGCCGAGCCCGCGGTGAATCCGATTGTGGCGCCGCCTGCGCCTGTACCGTCCGGGCCTGCTGACCAAGCGCCAGGGCCGCCTGCGCCGGCCCATGCACGACTCGAGGTTGCGGGCCGCATCTGCGATCACACATTCCATCTGGAGTGTGTGATCAGGATGTGCGGCGCGGCATACGCCCGGACCGCGGCGGTGCTGGATGACGACGGACACGTACTGCGCCCCGGCTGCATCCAGCGGAGGGCCCCCAGGCGCCTGCTCGACTTGAATCCGGATATCGAACGCTCAGCCAGTTTGCGTAGGGTTGCATGTTTACGTTTACG
Source organism: Phytophthora vignae f. sp. vignae (assembly GCA_016169955.1). NCBI lineage: Eukaryota > Oomycota > Peronosporomycetes > Peronosporales > Peronosporaceae > Phytophthora > Phytophthora vignae. The sequence goes on from JABJUM010000038.1 coordinate 187,342, forward strand.
GTTCTGCAAGCTCCTTTCTAACATCAATATATGTTTTAACTGTTTCAACCGTGTTCCAAACCTCTTTTGAAATTCTGAAACGACAAATGAGCGTGATACAGACACCAGAACTTTTCGATGGCGCTATACGTACATAAAAGATTACACTAGAACTCATGACTTAAAAATAGGGTTTACTTAGACATGGTTTAGTTTAGCAATAAGGATGATTCACCGAAGACCGCGAGCAGCGCCGCCGCGATGCAAATAATGCCGCACAGCGTCGACGACGTGCGGCACTGCAGGCGACTCGGCGGGCAGCGCGAACGGCGAACGGCGCTAGCCGCAACCCAGCCCCAGCGCAACCGGCCGTCCCAGCCCCAGCCCCTGCGACGCTGGCACCAACTACGGCCGCGGCCATCCAGATGATAGGCCTTGGGGTTGTGCTGGTGGGGCTGGGTCTTTACCAGCTCGTGGGCCCGGCGCCCTCACCGCCTGCCGCGCCGCCTGTGCCTGCCGAGCCCGCGGTGAATCCGATTGTGGCGCCGCCTGCGCCTGTACCGTCCGGGCCTGCTGACCAAGCGCCAGGGCCGCCTGCGCCGGCCCATGCACGACTCGAGGTTGCGGGCCGCATCTGCGATCACACATTCCATCTGGAGTGTGTGATCAGGATGTGCGGCGCGGCATACGCCCGGACCGCGGCGGTGCTGGATGACGATGGACGCGTACTGCGCCCCGGCTGCATCCAGCGGAGGGCCCCCAGGCGCCTGCTCGACTTGAATCCGGATATCGAACGCTCAGCCAGTTTGCGTAGGGTTGCATGTTTACGTTTACGGTTCTGCAAGCTCCTTTCTAACATCAATATATGTTTTAACTGTTTCAAACCTCTTTTGAAATTCTGAAACGACAAATGAGCGTGATACAGACACCAGAACTTTTCGATGGCGCTATACGTACATAAACGATTACACTAGAACTCATGACTTAAAAATAGGGTTTACTTAGACATGGTTTAGTTTAGCAATAAGGATGATTCAACGAAGACCGCGAGCAGCGCCGCCGCGATACAAATAATGCCGCACAGCGTCGACGACGTGCGGCACTGCAGGCGACTCGGCGGGCAGCGCGAACGGCGAACGGCGCTAGCCGCAACCCAGCCCCAGCGCAACCGGCCATCCCAGCCCCAGCCCCTGCGACGCTGGCACCAACTACGGCCGCGGCCATCCAGATGATAGGCCTTGGGGTTGTGCTGGTGGGGCTGGGTCTTTACCAGCTCGTGGGCCCGGCGCCCTCACCGCCTGCCGCGCCGCCTGTGCCTGCCGAGCCCGCGGTGAATCCGATTGTGGCGCCGCCTGCGCCTGTACCGTCCGGGCCTGCTGACCAAGCGCCAGGGCCGCCTGCGCCGGCCCATGCACGACTCGAGGTTGCGGGCCGCATCTGCGATCACACATTCCATCTGGAGTGTGTGATCAGGATGTGCGGCGCGGCATACGCCCGGACCGCGGCGGTGCTGGATGACGACGGACACGTACTGCGCCCCGGCTGCATCCAGCGGAGGGCCCCCAGGCGCCTGCTCGACTTGAATCCGGATATCGAACGCTCAGCCAGTTTGCGTAGGGTTGCATGTTTACGTTTACGGTTCTGCAAGCTCCTTTCTAACATCAATATATGTTTTAACTGTTTCAACCGTGTTCCAAACCTCTTTTGAAATTCTGAAACGACAAATGAGCGTGATACAGACACCAGAACTTTTCGATGGCGCTATACGTACATAAAAGATTACACTAGAACTCATGACTTAAAAATAGGGTTTACTTAGACATGGTTTAGTTTAGCAATAAGGATGATTCACCGAAGACCGCGAGCAGCGCCGCCGCGATGCAAATAATGCCGCACAGCGTCGACGACGTGCGGCACTGCAGGCGACTCGGCGGGCAGCGCGAACGGCGAACGGCGCTAGCCGCAACCCAGCCCCAGCGCAACCGGCCGTCCCAGCCCCAGCCCCTGCGACGCTGGCACCAACTACGGCCGCGGCCATCCAGATGATAGGCCTTGGGGTTGTGCTGGTGGGGCTGGGTCTTTACCAGCTCGTGGGCCCGGCGCCCTCACCGCCTGCCGCGCCGCCTATGCCTGCCGAGCCCGCGGTGAATCCGATTGTGGCGCCGCCTGCGCCTGTACCGTCCGGGCCTGCTGACCAAGCGCCAGGGCCGCCTGCGCCGGCCCATGCACGACTCGAGGTTGCGGGCCGCATCTGCGATCACACATTCCATCTGGAGTGTGTGATCAGGATGTGCGGCGCGGCATACGCCCGGACCGCGGCGGTGCTGGATGACGACGGACACGTACTGCGCCCCGGCTGCATCCAGCGGAGGGCCCCCAGGCGCCTGCTCGACTTGAATCCGGATATCGAACGCTCAGCCAGTTTGCGTAGGGTTGCATGTTTACGTTTACGGTTCTGCAAGCTCCTTTCTAACATCAATATATGTTTTAACTGTTTCAACCGTGTTCCAAACCTCTTTTGAAATTCTGAAACGACAAATGAGCGTGATACAGACACCAGAACTTTTCGATGGCGCTATACGTACATAAAAGATTACACTAGAACTCATGACTTAAAAATAGGGTTTACTTAGAAATGGTTTGGTTTGAGCAATAAGGATGATTCACCGAAGACCGCGAGCAGCGCCGCCGCGATACAAATAATGCCGCACAGCGTCGACGACGTGCGGCACTGCAGGCGACTCGGCGGGCAGCGCGAACGGCGAACGGCGCTAGCCGCAACCCAGCCCCAGCGCAACCGGCCGTCCCAGCCCCAGCCCCTGCGACGCTGGCACCAACTACGGCCGCGGCCATCCAGATGATAGGCCTTGGGGTTGTGCTGGTGGGGCTGGGTCTTTACCAGCTCGTGGGCCCGGCGCCCTCACCGCCTGCCGCGCCGCCTATGCCTGCCGAGCCCGCGGTGAATCCGATTGTGGCGCCGCCTGCGCCTGTACCGTCCGGGCCTGCTGACCAAGCGCCAGGGCCGCCTGCGCCGGCCCATGCACGACTCGAGGTTGCGGGCCGCATCTGCGATCACACATTCCATCTGGAGTGTGTGATCAGGATGTGCGGCGCGGCATACGCCCGGACCGCGGCGGTGCTGGATGACGACGGACACGTACTGCGCCCCGGCTGCATCCAGCGGAGGGCCCCCAGGCGCCTGCTCGACTTGAATCCGGATATCGAACGCTCAGCCAGTTTGCGTAGGGTTGCATGTTTACGTTTACGGTTCTGCAAGCTCCTTTCTAACATCAATATATGTTTTAACTGTTTCAACCGTGTTCCAAACCTCTTTTGAAATTCTGAAACGACAAATGAGCGTGATACAGACACCAGAACTTTTCGATGGCGCTATACGTACATAAAAGATTACACTAGAACTCATGACTTAAAAATAGGGTTTACTTAGAAATGGTTTGGTTTGAGCAATAAGGATGATTCACCGAAGACCGCGAGCAGCGCCGCCGCGATACAAATAATGCCGCACAGCGTCGACGACGTGCGGCACTGCAGGCGACTCGGCGGGCAGCGCGAACGGCGAACGGCGCTAGCCGCAACCCAGCCCCAGCGCAACCGGCCGTCCCAGCCCCAGCCCCTGCGACGCTGGCACCAACTACGGCCGCGGCCATCCAGATGATAGGCCTTGGGGTTGTGCTGGTGGGGCTGGGTCTTTACCAGCTCGTGGGCCCGGCGCCCTCACCGCCTGCCGCGCCGCCTATGCCTGCCGAGCCCGCGGTGAATCCGATTGTGGCGCCGCCTGCGCCTGTACCGTCCGGGCCTGCTGACCAAGCGCCAGGGCCGCCTGCGCCGGCCCATGCACGACTCGAGGTTGCGGGCCGCATCTGCGATCACACATTCCATCTGGAGTGTGTGATCAGGATGTGCGGCGCGGCATACGCCCGGACCGCGGCGGTGCTGGATGACGACGGACACGTACTGCGCCCCGGCTGCATCCAGCGGAGGGCCCCCAGGCGCCTGCTCGACTTGAATCCGGATATCGAACGCTCAGCCAGTTTGCGTAGGGTTGCATGTTTACGTTTACGGTTCTGCAAGCTCCTTTCTAACATCAATATATGTTTTAACTGTTTCAACCGTGTTCCAAACCTCTTTTGAAATTCTGAAACGACAAATGAGCGTGATACAGACACCAGAACTTTTCGATGGCGCTATACGTACATAAAAGATTACACTAGAACTCATGACTTAAAAATAGGGTTTACTTAGACATGGTTTGGTTTGAGCAATAAGGATGATTCACCGAAGACCGCGAGCAGCGCCGCCGCGATGCAAATAATGCCGCACAGCGTCGACGACGTGCGGCACTGCAGGCGACTCGGCGGGCAGCGCGAACGGCGAACGGCGCTAGCCGCAACCCAGCCCCAGCGCAACCGGCCGTCCCAGCCCCAGCCCCTGCGACGCTGGCACCAACTACGGCCGCGGCCATCCAGATGATAGGCCTTGGGGTTGTGCTGGTGGGGCTGGGTCTTTACCAGCTCGTGGGCCCGGCGCCCTCACCGCCTGCCGCGCCGCCTGTGCCTGCCGAGCCCGCGGTGAATCCGATTGTGGCGCCGCCTGCGCCTGTACCGTCCGGGCCTGCTGACCAAGCGCCAGGGCCGCCTGCGCCGGCCCATGCACGACTCGAGGTTGCGGGCCGCATCTGCGATCACACATTCCATCTGGAGTGTGTGATCAGGATGTGCGGCGCGGCATACGCCCGGACCGCGGCGGTGCTGGATGACGACGGACACGTACTGCGCCCCGGCTGCATCCAGCGGAGGGCCCCCAGGCGCCTGCTCGACTTGAATCCGGATATCGAACGCTCAGCCAGTTTGCGTAGGGTTGCATGTTTACGTTTACGGTTCTGCAAGCTCCTTTCTAACATCAATATATGTTTTAACTGTTTCAACCGTGTTCCAAACCTCTTTTGAAATTCTGAAACGACAAATGAGCGTGATACAGACACCAGAACTTTTCGATGGCGCTATACGTACATAAAAGATTACACTAGAACTCATGACTTTAAAATAGGGTTTACTTAGACATGGTTTGGTTTGAGCAATAAGGATGATTCAACGAAGACCGCGAGCAGCGCCGCCGCGATGCAAATAATGCCGCACAGCGTCGACGACGTGCGGCACTGCAGGCGACTCGGCGGGCAGCGCGAACGGCGAACGGCGCTAGCCGCAACCCAGCCCCAGCGCAACCGGCCGTCCCAGCCCCAGCCCCTGCGACGCTGGCACCAACTACGGCCGCGGCCATCCAGATGATAGGCCTTGGGGTTGTGCTGGTGGGGCTGGGTCTTTACCAGCTCGTGGGCCCGGCGCCCTCACCGCCTGCCGCGCCGCCTGTGCCTGCCGAGCCCGCGGTGAATCCGATTGTGGCGCCGCCTGCGCCTGTACCGTCCGGGCCTGCTGACCAAGCGCCAGGGCCGCCTGCGCCGGCCCATGCACGACTCGAGGTTGCGGGCCGCATCTGCGATCACACATTCCATCTGGAGTGTGTGATCAGGATGTGCGGGAGGAATTAAACTGGCTAAGTAGATTGACCCGATTTGTCAAAACGTAAGTAGGTGTGTGCCACTCCGTAAGTAGAAAATAAAGAGAAAATAGCATTACAGATTTAGATTCACACCAGTTCTATTTTTGAGAACTCGTATTTTTTGCAGTTATTTCTTACGACTTCTTTTTTTTTACGACTTGCAGCTTTGTACGATTACGTGTTATGTGTCTAGCGTTGTGGCGCCGCCTGCGCCTGTACCGTCCGGGCCTGCTGACCAAGCGCCAGGGCCGCCTGCGCCGGCCCATGCACGACTCGAGGTTGCGGGCCGCATCTGCGATCACACATTCCATCTGGAGTGTGTGATCAGGATGTGCGGCGCGGCATACGCCCGGACCGCGGCGGTGCTGGATGACGATGGACGCGTACTGCGCCCCGGCTGCATCCAGCGGAGGGCCCCCAGGCGCCTGCTCGACTTGAATCCGGATATCGAACGCTCAGCCAGTTTGCGTAGGGTTGCATGTTTACGTTTACGGTTTTGCAAGCTCCTTTCTAACTTCAATATATGTTTTAACTGTTTCAACCGTGTTCCAAACCTCTTTTGAAATTCTGAAACGACAAATGAGCGTGATACAGACACCAGAACTTTTCGATGGCGCTATACGTACATAAAAGATCACACTAGAACTCATGACTTAAAAATAGGGTTTACTTAGAAATGGTTTAGTTTAGCAATAAGGATGATTCAACGAAGACCGCGAGCAGCGCCGCCGCGATACAAATAATGCCGCACAGCGTCGACGACGTGCGGCACTGCAGGCGACTCGGCGGGCAGCGCGAACGGCGAACGGCGCTAGCCGCAACCCAGCCGCAGCGCAACCGGCCATCCCAGCCCCAGCCCCTGCGACGCTGGCACCAACTACGGCCGCGGCCATCCAGATGATAGGCCTTGGGGTTGTGCTGGTGGGGCTGGGTCTTTACCAGCTCGTGGGCCCGGCGCCCTCACCGCCTGCCGCGCCGCCTGTGCCTGCCGAGCCCGCGGTGAATCCGATTGTGGCGCCGCCTGCGCCTGTACCGTCCGGGCCTGCTGACCAAGCGCCAGGGCCGCCTGCGCCGGCCCATGCACGACTCGAGGTTGCGGGCCGCATCTGCGATCACACATTCCATCTGGAGTGTGTGATCAGGATGTGCGGGAGGAATTAAACTGGCTAAGTAGATTGACCCGATTTGTCAAAACGTAAGTAGGTGTGTGCCACTCCGTAAGTAGAAAATAAAGAGAAAATAGCATTACAGATTTAGATTCACACCAGTTCTATTTTTGAGAACTCGTATTTTTTGCAGTTATTTCTTACGACTTCTTTTTTTTTACGACTTGCAGCTTTGTACGATTACGTGTTATGTGTCTAGCGTTGTGGCGCCGCCTGCGCCTGTACCGTCCGGGCCTGCTGACCAAGCGCCAGGGCCGCCTGCGCCGGCCCATGCACGACTCGAGGTTGCGGGCCGCATCTGCGATCACACATTCCATCTGGAGTGTGTGATCAGGATGTGCGGCGCGGCATACGCCCGGACCGCGGCGGTGCTGGATGACGATGGACGCGTACTGCGCCCCGGCTGCATCCAGCGGAGGGCCCCCAGGCGCCTGCTCGACTTGAATCCGGATATCGAACGCTCAGCCAGTTTGCGTAGGGTTGCATGTTTACGTTTACGGTTCTGCAAGCTCCTTTCTAACATCAATATATGTTTTAACTGTTTCAACCGTGTTCCAAACCTCTTTTGAAAATTCTGAAACGACAAATGAGCGTGATACAGACACCAGAACTTTTCGATGGCGCTATACGTACATAAAAGATTACACTAGAACTCATGACTTAAAAATAGGGTTTACTTAGAAATGGTTTGGTTTGAGCAATAAGGATGATTCACCGAAGACCGCGAGCAGCGCCGCCGCGATACAAATAATGCCGCACAGCGTCGACGACGTGCGGCACTGCAGGCGACTCGGCGGGCAGCGTGAACGGCGAACGGCGCTAGCCGCAACCCAGCCGCAGCGCAACCGGCCGTCCCAGCCCCAGCCCCTGCGACGCTGGCACCAACTACGGCCGCGGCCATCCAGATGATAGGCCTTGGGGCTGTGCTGGTGGGGCTGGGTCTTTACCAGCTCGTGGGCCCGGCGCCCTCACCGCCTGCCGCGCCGCCTGTGCCTGCCGAGCCCGCGGTGAATCCGATTGTGGCGCCGCCTGCGCCTGTACCGTGTGGGCCTGCTGACCAAGCGCCAGGGCCGCCTGCGCCGGCCCATGCACGACTCGAGGTTGCGGGCCGCATCTGCGATCACACATTCCATCTGGAGTGTGTGATCAGGATGTGCGGCGCGGCATACGCCCGGACCGCGGCGGTGCTGGATGACGATGGACGCGTACTGCGCCCCGGCTGCATCCAGCGGAGGGCCCCCAGGCGCCTGCTCGACTTGAATCCGGATATCGAACGCTCAGCCAGTTTGCGTAGGGTTGCATGTTTACGTTTACGGTTCTGCAAGCTCCTTTCTAACATCAATATATGTTTTAACTGTTTCAACCGTGTTCCAAACCTCTTTTGAAATTCTGAAACGACAAATGAGCGTGATACAGACACCAGAACTTTTCGATGGCGCTATACGTACATAAAAGATTACACTAGAACTCATGACTTAAAAATAGGGTTTACTTAGAAATGGTTTGGTTTGAGCAATAAGGATGATTCACCGAAGACCGCGAGCAGCGCCGCCGCGATACAAATAATGCCGCACAGCGTCGACGACGTGCGGCACTGCAGGCGACTCGGCGGGCAGCGTGAACGGCGAACGGCGCTAGCCGCAACCCAGCCGCAGCGCAACCGGCCGTCCCAGCCCCAGCCCCTGCGACGCTGGCACCAACTACGGCCGCGGCCATCCAGATGATAGGCCTTGGGGCTGTGCTGGTGGGGCTGGGTCTTTACCAGCTCGTGGGCCCGGCGCCCTCACCGCCTGCCGCGCCGCCTGTGCCTGCCGAGCCCGCGGTGAATCCGATTGTGGCGCCGCCTGCGCCTGTACCGTGTGGGCCTGCTGACCAAGCGCCAGGGCCGCCTGCGCCGGCCCATGCACGACTCGAGGTTGCGGGCCGCATCTGCGATCACACATTCCATCTGGAGTGTGTGATCAGGATGTGCGGCGCGGCATACGCCCGGACCGCGGCGGTGCTGGATGACGATGGACGCGTACTGCGCCCCGGCTGCATCCAGCGGAGGGCCCCCAGGCGCCTGCTCGACTTGAATCCGGATATCGAACGCTCAGCCAGTTTGCGTAGGGTTGCATGTTTACGTTTACGGTTCTGCAAGCTCCTTTCTAACATCAATATATGTTTTAACTGTTTCAACCGTGTTCCAAACCTCTTTTGAAAATTCTGAAACGACAAATGAGCGTGATACAGACACCAGAACTTTTCGATGGCGCTATACGTACATAAAAGATTACACTAGAACTCATGACTTAAAAATAGGGTTTACTTAGAAATGGTTTGGTTTGAGCAATAAGGATGATTCACCGAAGACCGCGAGCAGCGCCGCCGCGATACAAATAATGCCGCACAGCGTCGACGACGTGCGGCACTGCAGGCGACTCGGCGGGCAGCGTGAACGGCGAACGGCGCTAGCCGCAACCCAGCCGCAGCGCAACCGGCCGTCCCAGCCCCAGCCCCTGCGACGCTGGCACCAACTACGGCCGCGGCCATCCAGATGATAGGCCTTGGGGCTGTGCTGGTGGGGCTGGGTCTTTACCAGCTCGTGGGCCCGGCGCCCTCACCGCCTGCCGCGCCGCCTGTGCCTGCCGAGCCCGCGGTGAATCCGATTGTGGCGCCGCCTGCGCCTGTACCGTGTGGGCCTGCTGACCAAGCGCCAGGGCCGCCTGCGCCGGCCCATGCACGACTCGAGGTTGCGGGCCGCATCTGCGATCACACATTCCATCTGGAGTGTGTGATCAGGATGTGCGGCGCGGCATACGCCCGGACCGCGGCGGTGCTGGATGACGATGGACGCGTACTGCGCCCCGGCTGCATCCAGCGGAGGGCCCCCAGGCGCCTGCTCGACTTGAATCCGGATATCGAACGCTCAGCCAGTTTGCGTAGGGTTGCATGTTTACGTTTACGGTTCTGCAAGCTCCTTTCTAACATCAATATATGTTTTAACTGTTTCAACCGTGTTCCAAACCTCTTTTGAAATTCTGAAACGACAAATGAGCGTGATACAGACACCAGAACTTTTCGATGGCGCTATACGTACATAAAAGATTACACTAGAACTCATGACTTAAAAATAGGGTTTACTTAGAAATGGTTTGGTTTGAGCAATAAGGATGATTCACCGAAGACCGCGAGCAGCGCCGCCGCGATACAAATAATGCCGCACAGCGTCGACGACGTGCGGCACTGCAGGCGACTCGGCGGGCAGCGTGAACGGCGAACGGCGCTAGCCGCAACCCAGCCGCAGCGCAACCGGCCGTCCCAGCCCCAGCCCCTGCGACGCTGGCACCAACTACGGCCGCGGCCATCCAGATGATAGGCCTTGGGGCTGTGCTGGTGGGGCTGGGTCTTTACCAGCTCGTGGGCCCGGCGCCCTCACCGCCTGCCGCGCCGCCTGTGCCTGCCGAGCCCGCGGTGAATCCGATTGTGGCGCCGCCTGCGCCTGTACCGTGTGGGCCTGCTGACCAAGCGCCAGGGCCGCCTGCGCCGGCCCATGCACGACTCGAGGTTGCGGGCCGCATCTGCGATCACACATTCCATCTGGAGTGTGTGATCAGGATGTGCGGCGCGGCATACGCCCGGACCGCGGCGGTGCTGGATGACGATGGACGCGTACTGCGCCCCGGCTGCATCCAGCGGAGGGCCCCCAGGCGCCTGCTCGACTTGAATCCGGATATCGAACGCTCAGCCAGTTTGCGTAGGGTTGCATGTTTACGTTTACGGTTCTGCAAGCTCCTTTCTAACATCAATATATGTTTTAACTGTTTCAACCGTGTTCCAAACCTCTTTTGAAATTCTGAAACGACAAATGAGCGTGATACAGACACCAGAACTTTTCGATGGCGCTATACGTACATAAAAGATTACACTAGAACTCATGACTTAAAAATAGGGTTTACTTAGAAATGGTTTGGTTTGAGCAATAAGGATGATTCACCGAAGACCGCGAGCAGCGCCGCCGCGATACAAATAATGCCGCACAGCGTCGACGACGTGCGGCACTGCAGGCGACTCGGCGGGCAGCGCGAACGGCGAACGGCGAACGGCGCTAGCCGCAACCCAGCCGCAGCGCAACCGGCCGTCCCAGCCCCAGCCCCTGCGACGCTGGCACCAACTACGGCCGCGGCCATCCAGATGATAGGCCTTGGGGTTGTGCTGGTGGGGCTGGGTCTTTACCAGCTCGTGGGCCCGGCGCCCTCACCGCCTGCCGCGCCGCCTGTGCCTGCCGAGCCCGCGGTGAATCCGATTGTGGCGCCGCCTGCGCCTGTACCGTGTGGGCCTGCTGACCAAGCGCCAGGGCCGCCTGCGCCGGCCCATGCACGACTCGAGGTTGCGGGCCGCATCTGCGATCACACATTCCATCTGGAGTGTGTGATCAGGATGTGCGGCGCGGCATACGCCCGGACCGCGGCGGTGCTGGATGACGATGGACGCGTACTGCGCCCCGGCTGCATCCAGCGGAGGGCCCCCAGGCGCCTGCTCGACTTGAATCCGGATATCGAACGCTCAGCCAGTTTGCGTAGGGTTGCATGTTTACGTTTACGGTTCTGCAAGCTCCTTTCTAACATCAATATATGTTTTAACTGTTTCAACCGTGTTCCAAACCTCTTTTGAAATTCTGAAACGACAAATGAGCGTGATACAGACACCAGAACTTTTCGATGGCGCTATACGTACATAAAAGATTACACTAGAACTCATGACTTAAAAATAGGGTTTACTTAGAAATGGTTTGGTTTGAGCAATAAGGATGATTCACCGAAGACCGCGAGCAGCGCCGCCGCGATACAAATAATGCCGCACAGCGTCGACGACGTGCGGCACTGCAGGCGACTCGGCGGGCAGCGCGAACGGCGAACGGCGCTAGCCGCAACCCAGCCCCAGCGCAACCGGCCGTCCCAGCCCCAGCCCCTGCGACGCTGGCACCAACTACGGCCGCGGCCATCCAGATGATAGGCCTTGGGGTTGTGCTGGTGGGGCTGGGTCTTTACCAGCTCGTGGGCCCGGCGCCCTCACCGCCTGCCGCGCCGCCTGTGCCTGCCGAGCCCGCGGTGAATCCGATTGTGGCGCCGCCTGCGCCTGTACCGTCCGGGCCTGCTGACCAAGCGCCAGGGCCGCCTGCGCCGGCCCATGCACGACTCGAGGTTGCGGGCCGCATCTGCGATCACACATTCCATCTGGAGTGTGTGATCAGGATGTGCGGCGCGGCATACGCCTGGGCCGCGGCGGTGCTGGATGACGACGGACACGTACTGTGCCCCGGCTGCATCCAGCGGAGGGCCCCCAGGCGCCTGCTCGACTTGAATCCGGATATCGAACGCTCAGCCAGTTTGCGTAGGGTTGCATGTTTACGTTTACGGTTCTGCAAGCTCCTTTCTAACATCAATATATGTTTTAACTGTTTCAACCGTGTTCCAAACCTCTTTTGAAATTCTGAAACGACAAATGAGCGTGATACAGACACCAGAACTTTTCGATGGCGCTATACGTACATAAAAGATTACACTAGAACTCATGACTTAAAAATAGGGTTTACTTAGACATGGTTTGGTTTGAGCAATAAGGATGATTCAACGAAGACCGCGAGCAGCGCCGCCGCGATGCAAATAATGTCGCACAGCGTCGACGACGTGCGGCACTGCAGGCGACTTGGCGGGCAGCGCGAACGGCGAACGGCGCTAGCCGCAACCCAGCCCCAGCGCAACCGGCCGTCCCAGCCCCAGCCCCTGCGACGCTGGCACCAACTACGGCCGCGGCCATCCAGATGATAGGCCTTGGGGCTGTGCTGGTGGGGCTGGGTCTTTACCAGCTCGTGGGCCCGGCGCCCTCACCGCCTGCCGCGCCGCCTGTGGCTGCCGAGCCGCTTGTGCCTGGCGTGCCCGCACCGCCTGTCGCGCCGCCTGTGCTCGCCGAGCCCGCGGTGAATCCGATTGTGGCGCCGCCTGCGCCTGTACCGTCCGGGCCTGCTTATCAAGCGTCAGGGGAGAATAAGTGAATCGTACAGACATAATAAGCAAAACTACAGACGAGTACCAGGGAAATGTACAGATGACGTCGCGCGATGGGCAAGCCGTAGCAGTGTCGGCAAACCGTTTCTACCAATTGTATCACTGCACGTAGCCCCCACACTAGCACTAACCCACCCTCCCAGCCACTCATTGTCGAGCATCCAAGCCGCCTGTTCATCTGCTACGCGCGCCTAGAGCCCCAAGTCTGGCACGCCGCCCGCACGTCTGCTGGTGCCCAAGTCTCCCGCGCTACTGCTGAAGTTCCCGGTGCTCGTGTCTGCTGCGCGCCTGTGCCTGCCGCGCGGCTCGGTGCTACTGCTTGAGCGCCTGGCGACCAAGTCTACTGCTGCGCCTACTTACTGTTGGAGCGCCTGTCGGCCGTGTCTACCGTGCTGTTGGTGCTACTCCTGGATCATCGGGCGGTCCGTTTTCGCTGCGCTTGTAGCGCCACTGCGGCTGCGCCCGCTGGCCCAGCCCTTCGCCTGCGACGTGAGTCCCGTGTCTCCTGCGCTGACGCACGCTGCTGCAGCGTGTGCGTGTGCTGCGTGACGCGCTGCTACCAGAGACTCAAAGCTTAAATACGGCTTACGCGCTTCGTCTGTAGCGCTGTGTATTACGTTTGCGAGTACACTTCGTCTAAGAGTAATGAACAGGTTATCTCGGCGTGACTTTGCTACATCTTGGAACGAGGGTTTCGTTGTCGGCGGCATCGGTATTAGTGACGAGCTGTGCGAGCGTGCTCTAACTGAAGTTGAAGGGCTTGAGTACGAGCCTATTTTTCGCGATGTATACCGGCGGCGACGAGATCGGTTTCGTCGACAAGCAAACGTAGACTCAATTGGTGATGCAGTGGGCGAGATACACACTTTGATCGCCGAAATATTGGCTGCTATCTACGCAGGGTGGAGACGGGATCGTAATGGATGGCATGCGATTATATCGTATCCTGGTGGTGGCGACCAAGCTGTGCACCACGATTTCCCAGCTTTTGAGACTGAAGAAGCACTGCATACTCGCGACATTGTCCAGATAATAATAGCGCTGATGGATGATACGCTATTTCACGTATACCCTGGTTGCTTTTGTAGTCAAGCGGACCATTTGGACCGGGAGATGCTAGTCTTACAGCGCGGTGAAAAGGTATTTTTTCGTGGTGACTTGGCACATGCTGGTGCCGCGTTTGACGCGCTAAACATTCGCCTACATTGTTATGTACTGGGGGAGGGGATTAAACGATAGGAAGGTGCAACGGAGGCGGTGCATTTCCGGACGTTTCGCTGTGAAAGGTGTTTGGCTCTCATCTACTCTAGATTGGAGCTGCGCGACCCCCTTAGAGTAGGTAGGCCGGGATTATATCGGTGTCAGTATTGATAGACCCTACACGCTACGGAACTCTCTCAACCAGCACATTGGACACCACCACAGAAGTCGACAAGTTCGAAGGCAGCAAGTGGTCAGGCGTCGTGGCGCAATTGAATTCGAAGAGGGAAGGCAGGAGGAAGAGAGTGCCGAAGATGACAACGAAGACTCGGACGAGGGGAGCGAAGATGAAGGTAGTGACGAAAACGACAAAGAGGATAGCAGCGACTTCATGGAGTGCGATGGTAGTGCAAGCGACGAAAGTGATAACTAAGGTCTAGCCGTTGATACTCTTAGAAAGGTTTCAGTACTCCAACTGCTTACAGACCTGTAGTCGAGGGGCAAAGAAAAATAAAACACTGCGAGTTACGATATTGATATAACATATTCGTGGTACGATACACACGGATAGTGGCAAACTGAGAGAGCGGCAACAGTGCTAGCGGAAAAAGCCGAAGATGGTGCGATTAGTGATGGAACGAAAGGGCAGTGGCGGACGGAGATAGTGAAGACGGAACACGATGAACGGTGGTACATCTAGAGGGTGGTGACAGAACGAGAAAGAGGTGACAGAACGAGAGTGAGGTACCCAACCGAGAGGGTGTTAACAAAACGAGAGGGGTGTCACAGTAATTGCCAAACGAATGTAGTGTATGTTCTTAATTAAAAAGACTCTCAGACTTCCTACGTATCTGGGCACAGTATGGACTGCATGGCAAGAGCTCGAGAAGCACGTAGCGGTCTGCCTTCACTCTCATGTTGCAACGGAGGTGGTGCGGATCTGGCAGCACTTTCATCATTTGTACGCTGCTTTTTCACTGATTTCACGGATTCGGTCGACTTGATTTTGCGGATCTGCCGGTTGAAGAGTTTTTCCGATCTGTCGTCTCCACCCGGTCGCCCCTAATTGACTTGCTTTATACCCAACGAAAACATGGCAGCACGTGCGGAACTTCGAATAATACATACATACACATTTCTCTACATCCACAACCCAGGCACTTTCAGGGCTGTGCGCATACTTCAAAGACCACGTCACAATGTTTTTGAATAACTTTGTGGCGCGCGCACGTTGTTCACGCACTAAAAGCGCAGGACCCAGTATCATTGCATTCTGCTCCTCTTCCGGTGCAATGTCTGCGGTAGCGTCGAAGGGCCCATCGATTGCTAGGCAGAGCTCCTCCGGTTCCTCGGTCTTTGGGGTTTCTTCATGCGACAAATGTTTCACTCTTACCAAAGCGAATGCGGGTTTATCAGTACTGAAAGCAACACCCCGACCATTTGCTATCATAGCGGATGCGGCCCTTACGGTAGTGTCATTAGGGGCTTGGAGCTGAGCCTCGGTCGTTGGAGGTGTGGTGACAGCATCGCAAACCATGGCTTGGGTAACGCTAATCAAACGCTGCATTGGATACCGACGTCTCTCAGTATACTTCTCATGACTACGTTGTAAGTCTTGCATGGATTACTAGTCGTCGCAAACCCATTCGGCGTGTGAAATATTTGCCAGCACCAATACCTCCCGTCTAGCCACTGTGAAGTAAAATAGGTGGTGAAGGCCTTCAGTTGAGGAATGGATTTCCAGTTGGAAAGAACAGACTCCTTCTCCGTGTAGTAAGAACTCATTCTTAGTGTAGTGCATACGCACAATTCCATCCATGACTTCGCGACGGTGCTCAGGCTCCTGGTGACGAGTTCAAGACGTGAAAAAAAAAACACACACACACACAACAAGTACGCTGCTGTTGAAAATTCGCAGATCTGCTGGAATCCGTTTAGCGGTATCACCCATCACGGTGAATGTTTGCCGTCGGTCGCACGCGTTTAATTACGCGAATAAAGGCGCTGAGGCACCTTGCGTATTCTTTCGCAGCCCGGCGGCTTACGATAAAAATTGCTCCGAGTTGATACTTCCTTGCCGTGTCTGAGAATCCGCATGTAATTACAGGATACCCTAGATCCCTGAGCTTAAATGTCGCGTCAGCGTGAAAAAGCGTAAATCAACTTCCGAGGCGTAATCGAGAGATCCCAGGACCAACGCTATACCTATTACACCAACAACGAAAGTGTCTGCATCGGCTCCGTTACCAACATAGGCATTGTCGGTTTCGTCATCTTGGTATCCAAATATAAAGGCACCAGTTGGGTTAAACGGATGCTTCCGCACTAGCTCTCGAATAGCATGGATGGAGTTTTTCGTCCCTTGCAGTTTCCGCATATACTTAGCACAGTATGTCACTTGCGGCTGACTTTGGTAACCTCGTTTGGACACGATGATGTCGGAGGCATGGCGCATGTTGCTCATAATCAGTTGCGGCGGTATAGTGCACTCGTCTTGCTACAAGATAAACTTTCTCATCTCTGCTGTAATCGGAGCTTTGTGACGACCCTGGCATTCAAACTCTTTGTCTCGAACATGACCCACTCCATTGTGGTAGACGTACCACTACTTTGCGGTCTCACACTCCCATCCCTTCCACATAAACTTGCACGGTCCGTACAGATTACATGTTTTGCTTGTGCAACGAGATCTCCTCTCCCCCATTACATGGTCGCAGCTTCAACAAATAAGGCATCGCTTCGCTGGGTCTGTGTGCGATATGCGCGAGCAGCAAAATTCAAACTCTTGAAATGCATCGAAGTCTGGAGCCGAGTCCAATAAAGCCAAAAGCTCCCAACAGTAGCTCCCTTGCATCATGATTTGTGGGCAATACTTTTTGCTCACAACAGCAATGCCCGGGGTTCGTACACCGCTGTACACGATATCTCACTTCTCTCAGCCCGCTCGTACAGTTTCTCATTACCGCCCCCTGGCGCAGTCACCACAATCTCCAAGTCGTCACTGCAGTGGGGCTGCCGTAGCTTTAGCGTCAGAGGAAGACGTAACAGACTCACAGAGTCTCAGCTTAAAAAAGCCCGTTCTAATACCAGAACGCACGAGTCCGTGCTCCTTATGGACCCCAAGAGTCAACCCTTAACTCTTGGTGGTGTGAATCTCAAACTGAATGTATTTCTCTTTATCGCGGCAAAGCCGGCTTTGGTGTAAATGTATCTCGTTCAATATCTAGCATAGTGAACCCTAGTCATGTGCATAATCTGTGGCTCTGAAGCCACGTACTGATTCTTCTACTGAGGTAGGTTAGACAGTCTGCACCACACAAGACCTGTGTGCCCTACACTTCGCAACCCTTCGGGTAACTCTCGTGTAACCCCGTTACATCCTCCCCCACCAAACCGTGGACACAGGTGTTCACGCTTAACGGTCAACGACCAGGTATTGTTTCGTCAAGCCTTCTTCTCGAACGAGTCAATCCACATCGTGTGGAGATCTCTGAGAACTTCTCGGCGCAACGCGCCCTCACATGACTTCAAGTCACAAAGCGTTTTGGTATTTCGACCGCAGACAGCCTCTCGCGAGATCTGCCTCGCAGTCTCGCTCCTCTCGCGCTTCAGCACCTCGTGCTCGCGAAACTCCAAGCTTCCCAGCGCAGGTGCGCACACCTACCGCGCCTCCCAGGCTCTCGTTGTCCCAGTACTTCGCGGCGCAACGCCTCAAGTAGCGCTCACAGTGTACACGCCCCAGCTCTCCTCGAGCACCCGCCTGTCAAGTCTTGGACCTCAAGGACCTCTTCGGGGATGAGGAGGAGGGAGAGGTGGACTACAGCGAGTCCGTTGCCGGCTCTCCGAGCCAAGAGGATGTGTCTGCGCCTACGCGACGCTCCCCGAACCGCCGCGACGCTTCGCCCATACCGTCGGCGCACCGTGAAGGCGGCACATCGGACCCAGTTGGCTCTTCGAGCTGTCGCGACCAAGAGCGCCCCGCGCGCACGACTCCTGAGCGCTCGTTGAACCATCTTCCCGCTGAGCGCGCTGCGCCGTCGAGGGAGGAGCCGCGGCCACTGCTGCGAACTCCAAACCCGTTCCCTGAACGCTCCTCCGGTCTGCGCGAGCTGCGCGCGCTCACAGAGCCACGGTACTCGCCGCCCCGTGCGGAAGAAGTCCCTTGGGCCCCGTCATCTCCAACCCTTATGACGAAGCTCAGTCCGAGCAGGTTGCAGCGCAGATAGCCCCCGCGCGCTCCCAGCGCCCCGAGTTGCGGCCTCTGCTGAACCCAGCACCGCCGAGTAAGGCTTTCGGCCTCGAGATCCCGCGGAGGCGTGTCGCCAGGCGTTCAAGCAGTCGCTGGCTCAGCACACCATTGGGCCCGCGGCCCGTACTCCGGAGTAACTCGCTCCGCGAACGTCTCTGCGAGAGCGACTCCTGACTCCACGTCCACGACTGTCTCCAAGTACCGCGAGCGGTTGCGGCTGCAAGCCAAAGGAATGTCTGTGCCCACCATGCGGACGTACCCTGTGGTGCTCAGCCCGGGTGAGGACTCGATCGAGTACGAAGCTCAGTTCGAGCTCTGGGCCGAGAAGAGCAAGAAGCTTAGCTCGATGGATGCCCTCCGAGCTAGCCTTAGCGAAGTGGATGTTCGTGTCGAGCGCAAGCTCCGCTTCGACTTTGCGAAGGTCCGAGCCAAGCGCAGCCGCTCGGCTAACGTCCAGCCGCAGACCCATTATAGCGCTGCGCGCTTCGCTCCATTGAGCACTCCAGCCGCTCCTTCCTGCGAGGGAGTGAGCACTGTGGCTCAGGGTCAGCCTCGGAGCAATATGGCCGACCCAGCAACTTCCCAGCTTATTACCGGGAAGCGCGGGACGGCCGGCGTGCTAGCCTTGAGCCCTCGGGGCGCTGGTGATCAAGCTGATCAAAAGCGTCCACGACGTCTGCGCAGTCTTGGCGGAGGGGCACCTCAAACCCCCGAGTTCTCGGAGTGCGGGTACCCTCGCGATTTCACCAGATACTGGTTTTGACCCCGGCACCGCCGCTTTGCCAGCAGGCGCTCCACATGGTCGTGAAGGTTCCCTTGGTCGTCGAGCAGAGCCGGTGGGGCGGTGGAGCCCGTTGCGACTCAGAGTGAGCTCCTTCAGGTCCAGCGGCAGTCGGACCGCGTTCGGGACCATGTCCATGACGTTGATGTGCGTCTCGTGCGTACTGCCACGGAGCTCGAGGAGCTCGACCAAGACTTGGGTTGGGTTCAAGTGCCTCGTGAGGTCTCGGACCGGCTCAGAGACTCGGAGACTTGGAGAGCTGGGTGCAGTATTATCGCGATCGCGACGCGCGCCACGTCCAGGAGCTCTCCGAGCGTCGACGCCAGCAGGCTGTGTTGCAGGGTCAGATTGACCTCCTGGCCTGCATGCAGGGCCCGCCCGCTGCGCCTCCTGTGCCTGTGGCCCCTATGCCTGCGGCACTTCCGACACTGACTCTGCCGCCAGGGATCGCGGCGCCGCCGATGCCGAGCCTTCCGCCTGTGCCTGCAGTGCCTGCGTTGATGGTCGCGTCTCCGATGCCTGCGACTGCGTCTTCGACGATCGCAACCTCCCCACCTGCAACATGGGCGTCGGTGCCTCCATCTGCACCTGCGTCGGGTCATGGTACGGCTTCAGCAAGTCGACGTAGAAGACGGGGTGCGTCCGCATCTTCTTCGGAAGTTTGAGCGTGTACGCAAGGCCCTTCCTGGTCACGACCTTGGAAGGTCCGATGAAGCGCGGGCGCAGCTTCGTCTTGAAGACAGCTGACACTGCATGTGTAGGTAGGTTCTTAGCGTTTAGCAATACCAGGTCACCGACCTCATAACTGTCAACATTGCCTCTGCCCCTGGCATCTGCATGTTCCTTTTGCTTGTCTTGGCTTTCAGCCATTGCGTCACGCACGTGTCGTAAGACACGCAAGCGCGTCGACAAGAAAGCGTCAACCTGTTTTTGAACAGTAGCCGGGCTGACATCGGCTAGCCGATCAGCTAAATCGGCTTCCTCTCCCCCACCAAGCCCGAGACCACCACGTGGCGGCGTCAGCGGGACGCGGGGATGAGACAAGCTGTTCACGTAGAACGGCGTGTAGCCGGTCGAGGCATGCACGGCGTTGTTCAACGCAAACTCAACGACTGGCAGCATAGCGCTCCAACGCTTCGGCGTCTCAGCGCAAATGCTGCGGAGCACGTCCTCGACGACGCGATTCACTCGCTCCGTCTGACCATCGGTCTGCGGACGGTCCGCCGTGGACATGTCCAGCTTGGTGCCAAGCACCGCAAAGACCGCGCTCCAGAAATTGCCCGTGAAGCGGGGGTCTCGGTACGAGACAATTGACTCAGGGAGTCCGTGTTGTCGAAACACTCGGTCAAAGAACAGCGTTGCTGTACCTTTACCATCGATGGTATCCGGCACAGCCGCAATGTGAGCTATCTTGCTCAGTCGGTCCACAAAGACCACGACTCCTGTGTTGCCCGCCGCGTCCGCCGGCAGGCCAAACACAAAGTCCATACATTGCCAACAGCCCGAAGGGACAGGCAAACTCGCCAACGGCGCTGCAGCATGGGGTGACGACTTCACTCGCTGACACGTCTCACACGTGAGCACGTAGCTGCTCGTCCACTTGTACATCTTCGGCCACCAGTAGTGGGTTCTCACCGAGCTGTAGGTCTTCTCTCGGGCAAGATGGCCAGCCAGTGGCGTGTCATGGGCCTCATAGAGGATACGATACTTCAGGTCCTCATCATGAGGGATGACCATGCGTGGCGTGTCCTCGGAGCCAGTGCTGTAGAACAGCAGGCCACCATCGAGGGTGTAGCGATGCAAACGCGCGCGCACACGCGCCGACAATTCAATGTCCGAGTTTTGAAACTCCTTGCTCCCGAGATCCTTCCGCAACGCGACACAAGTGCCAGCTTTGGCATAAACCGTTAGGATCAGATCCGGTAATGACGAAGTCACGGTCGTTACATGAGCCAGATCATAATCCGGCCTGCCCGACAGCGCGTCCGCGAGGACATTCTGCCTGTCAGGCTTGTACTTCACCTCGAAGTTGTACTCCGCGAAGAAGGAGAGCCATCGGTCCATCCTTTGCGAGAGGTGAGACGACTGAGTCGCAGTGCGTAAGGACTCATGATCCGTGTAAATCACGAACGGCTGGGAGCCCAACAGGTGAACCCTGAACTTGACGAGCACATACTTTATCGCAAGTAGCTCCTTGTCGTGGACAGGATAGTTCTTCTCAGCAGTCTTGAGCTGACGAGACTCGAACACCACCACGCACTCGCGCCCCTCGGCGTCTACTTAGAGTAGAGCACAACCGATGGCAAAATCCGAGGCGTCACAGACGACACTAAACGGACGAGCCGGTCTGGCAAAACCAGAATAGGCGCATGAAGGAGGTTGTCCTTAATTGCCGCAAACGCATCTTGATGTTCGGTATCCCATCACCACTCCGCATCCTGCTTCAGGAGATTGGAGAGTGGCCGAGCCATCTCAGCGTAGTTCTCGCCGTACTTGTGCAAGTAATTGGTCAAGCCAAGCCTCTTACGAAGATCCTTCTGGTTCTTGAGAACCGGCCAGTCAACAATGACCTTGACCTTGACCGGGTCGGCCTTAGACCACGCTTCCTGATGAAGCACCCTAAGAAGGGAATCTCTTCCGCTCCGAAGATGCATTTGTGAATGTTGGTGTACAACTTGTTTTGACGCATGCACTCGAGCACAGCACGCAGGTGCTGGACATGGTTCTCCATATCAGTCTTTCCGTGCTCCGCACGACTGTGGACAAAGATGTCATCGAAGTACGTTTGCGCGTACGCCCGGTGGGGCCTGAAGATCTGCGTCACAAGACGATTAAACGTCGCTGGCGCGTTAGAAAGCCCTTGGGGCATCCCCAACAACTCCCAGAGCATGCCGCTCGGAGTACTCACCGCAGTGAGAGGAATGTCGCTCATTCTCATGAGCAATTGGTAGTAGCCATCGACCAAGTCGAGCGCACTGTACATCGTACATCCTGCCATGTTGTTCTGAAGAAGGAATCGGCGTCTGCGCCGGAATGGTGGCGGTATTCAGCTTGTTGAAAGCATGCACGATACGCCACTTGCCATTTGGCTTTCTGACACAGAATGTCGGCGTTGAGTGCGGAGACATACTCTCACGCACCATGCCCGCCTCGTGCTTCGCACGGAAGAACGCGTCAATGACGTCACACTGCTCCTTCGGCAAGGGCCACTACCTCGTCACGCAGTACTTCGTTCCCGGAACAAGGTCGATTTCATGTCGAACACCTCGGTCCGGAGGTAACCCCGAGGGCGGTTCCTTCGAGACCACGTCCAGGTAATCCTTCACCACGTGATACAGTGGATCCGACGGTTCTTCAGGGTCGCCGATCCACTCCGCGCATCCAGCGCCTTCTTGGTGTCCCCTAGGACAGCTTCATCCAGAAGCGAGGACGCGTTTAACTCTTCTTCAGGTCGTATGACCACCACCTCAGCCAAGTCTGCAGCCTTCAAGGCTTCGCCGAACTCGGCCAAGGACATCTCGTCCAGCTCTAGGAGAGCAGATAGTGAGGGCAAGTTGTCGAGGTTAATGCCTCCATCGACATCGCCCGTCACTCTATTCACGAGTGTGTAGAGCTGTTCGCTCCCGCGTGGAGCCTCACCGCTCGACACGCCCTTCTCGCCTCGTGAGACCGCAGACGCCTTGCGCCGCGCAGCCAGCGCTTTGCGGCGCTGCCTCCTCTTCATGGACACTGTCCGTCCAGAAGAGAGCTCTGTGATTTTCAGCTCCAGAGGAGCTCCAGTGTATTTACCGACACTTAGCGAAATGCTGCACGACCCGCAGCCTCCACTCAGTGGATTACGTGCCACTCCACGATCTTCATCCGGGCAAAGACCCTTGTCCTTCGGCATCGTGCCGACCGCGCCATCGCTGGCACGCAGCAGGGCGTCGCCCTCAGACACACACCCGCTCAGCGGAATTCGTGCCGCTCCACCTGCCGTTCGCGAGCCACGCTCGAAACGCTCGTTCTCAACACACTCAGTGTCTATCAACTCGGAGACACCGATGTCCAGCACATTGACCGACTTGGTCCAGTGCTCGCGCCAGAAGCGCTTCTGCTTCCTACCAGAGGTGGGTTCATGACTCCCCAATACTCCGCCAGGAGAGAAGTGCATAGCACCAAGGGTCTTCGACCTCCAATCGATCCAAGGCTCGTGGCGCTCAAGCCACGCCATGCCAAGGATGAGATCATATCTCGAATCGAGGTCTAAGACCAGATAGCGTTCCACGCTATCAAAATCCAAAAACTTCACGCCCAAGTCCACAGGGACTTTAGGCAATGTAACACGAGTGCCCGTCGCGAGGCGAACAGTGACGATGTAACTCCCGCGCGCTATCAGCGCCTCAGCATAACGCTGACTTCCGTCCATCGTGGAACGCCGGGCATAATTACCCGACGCTCCCGAATTGATCAAAATCGTCCATGGCTTTGTGAAGCCCCTCACCCAAGCCTGGACGACTAGCAAGCCTGGCTTGCATTCACGTTCCGTGTTATAGAGTACAGCTCTCTTCGGGGCTAAGTCCTGTCGACCTCCACCTCGCCGAGGCCCAATAGAACTTAGTTCTTCTCCAGTAGGCCGCCCCGCGCCTAATGAGTTTTCTCATTTCCCCGAGACGAACCAGAGTCCTGGATCGAACCCGAAGAGCGGCTTGCCGAAGCCTGGCGCTGGAGGCGCAGCAGACATCCGACGCGCACGACGCGCAGGTGACGCGTGCCACCACAGATAAAGCATCGGCGGATGCCGTGCCGCTGCTCAGCAGCACGAAGCTCGGCTTCTTCGTCTTCAGCATAGCTGAGGTCCATAGGCTCCGGACCGTTCGATGAACTGGTGTGAGGAGCGTGCCACCCAAGTCTTGACGACTTAGCGTTGTGCTCCGCGTTCAACGCGATGCTCACAGCCTCTCCAAAAGAGATTGAGTGGGTACGGAATACCTCCGTCCTGGCAACGCTAGTGCGAAGTCCCTCCATAAACACCGTGACGGTGACTACCTCAGCCAGAGGGTCGGCAGACATGCCCGCAAAGAGAGTTCTCAAGTCCTGGACATGGTCCACCAGCTCCTTCTTGCCCTGCCGGGTAGCCAGGAAGCGCGAGCGTACGCGATACGCCTCGTTAGGCGGAGCGAACACCCGGGACAACTGCTGCTTCAGCTGATCCCACGTCGGGAAGGCCATGTCGACCGACGTCCCTGCCCACTCTCTCGCTCGCCCACTGAGCTTCGAGATAGCTAGCGCTACGCGCTGCGACTCCGCCCGGAGTAGAGCTGAGCTCATAGCCATCTCGACTTCACGGGTCCAAAGCATTAAGCTTTCCCCTTCCTTGCCTTCGAAGGTCTTCACGCTCAACATGAGCAGCTTGGGTCTTGTTCCCGCGTCGGACGACGTAGCGGGCGCTTGGGGCGCTGCGGCCGTTGCCATCGTCTGCTGGAGGTGCTCTAGCAGAGCATTCTCGTAGCTTGAAAACGCCTCGAGACGCGCATTCACCGCGTCGGGGCCTTGTTGCGCAAGTTGCGTCACGCCCTCCGGGCCCAGCAAGGACATAAGCTTTTTAAGCGCATCCTGCTGGTTAGGGGTTAAGTGAGCAAACTGCTCCATTCTCCACAGAGGGTCAGTCTATACAGACTCAGGTGTCGGATTGACTATAAGTGCTACCAAGCGCAGCGGGGCTGCCGTAGCTTTAGCGTCAGAGGAAGACGTAACAGACTCACAGAGTCTCAGCTTCAGAAAGCCCGTTCTAATACCAGAACGCACGAGTCCGTACTCCTTACGGACTCCAAGAGTCAACCCTTAACTCTTAGCGGTGTAAATCTCAAACTGAATGTATTTCTCTTTATCGCGGCAAAGCCGGCTTTGGTGTAAATGTATCTCGTTCAATATCTAGCATAGTGAACCCTAGTCATGTGCATAATCTGTGGCTCTGAAGCCACGTACTGATTCTTCTACTGAGGTAGGTTAGACAGTCTGCACCACACAAGACCTGTGTACCACACTTCGTAACCCTTCGGGTAACTCTCGTGTAACCCCGTTACACATTGAGTATAAGCTGCACGCTAAGCCGTCACAACTGGGGACGCATAACCACTGTTTTTGAAGTCGGCGCCATTGTTGTCACGGACGGTAATGTTCCCAAGCCCCGTGACCTACTTCTCTACGCTAAAGACCCGCAACTGTTGCGCCCATTCGAGGTCGACGAGAAGTATGATCCGCTTCAATATCCTCTGCTGTTTCAATCCGGTGACCTCGGCTGGACGTATTAGAATACATATGCGGACGGAGCCCTGTACAGGAAGAAACCGACGATGGCGTTGCGTGAGCACATCGCGTATCTACTGTTCCAGAAGGATGTGACCAACCAGCTCTTTTCCAAGGTGGTCGCCTCTTCCAGCAACGGGTGGTCGATCAGCGAGCTAAGTGCGAACAGGAACAGTTGCGATGCATCAGAAAGAAATCCGTGCGGACCAGTTACACGGAGAGCAAGACGCGCTGCTCAATGAGACGAATGTGACGATAGGTGAAGGAGAAGCAGTTGTGTCCGAGTCCGATCGTGAACCCGGCGAGTTGGTACATCCAGATCGGAGACTCAGCGACAACGACAAGCACTTTCTGGGCCAAATCCGTAAACGAGTTATTCTTCCCGACTCGCATGTAGGTGGCCCGCGGTACATGTACAAGGCGTACCAAGATTCTATGGCTATATTTCGTAAGTACGGCAAACCTGACGTGTCCCTTACCCAGACGTGCAATCCCACTTAGGATTGGACGTCTTGGTAAGGAACACGTCAGGACATCCTGGAAAAGATCCCCGAAGGTCAAACCGCTCAAGCCTGCCCGGACATTGTTGCTCAAGCCTCGCAACAGAAGCTCAAGGCCATGCTGGCGGATTTGGATGAAGGTATTATCGGACATCTAAAGGTGCGAATTTACGTAGTGGAGTTCCAGAAGCGCGGTCTTCCTCACGCACACATTCTCACGATTCTGGAGGATGAGGACAATCATCGAACTCGCGAGATTATTGACAAGTTGGTGACTGCGGAGGTACCCGACAAGTACATTAATCCGGACCTGTTCGAAACGATCATGAGTTGCATGATGCATGGTCCGTGTGGAGCTGCGAGTCCTACGAGCCCGTGCATGAAGGACGGGAAGTGCAGTAAGGGGTATCCAAAGACGTTGGTAGAAGTGACTCGGGCAAACCTAGATGGGTAACCTGTCTAAAGGCGGCGCCGGTGTGAACCGGGGGCTCGAACATACAAAGGCAAGACCTACGATAACGAGACAGTGAACCAGTTGGTTGTTCCGTACAACACGTACCTTTCCCAAAAGTACAATTGCCATATCAACGTCGAGGTGTGCACAGCAATTACGGCAGTGAAGTACCTGTACAAGTACGTCTACAAAGGGTCCGACAGAGCTGTGAGTACAATTGAAGCCGTGCGAGACTCCAACAACCCCTGTGTGGAGCCGAACGAGATCCGACGGTTTTTGAATGCCAGATACATATCACCGGTACAGGCGTGTATGCGACTTTTAGCGTACGAGATCCAAGGGAAGATACACTCCGTTACGAAGCTTACCATTCACTTGGCAGATGGTCAGACGGTGATTTTCCAACTTACCGAAGGCCCAGCAACGGTCGCAGATCGGGGGAAACGTACAATGTTGACGAGCTTTTTCGAGCTGTATGCGAGTGAAGACCCAATCAAGATATCCCAAAGAAATTTTCCTCGGATGACAAGGTGAAAAAGTGGGTTCGTAGAACCAACTACCAGGCGGCGATTGGACGTTTGATCCACGTCTCACCCAGAGATGTGGAGGCCTTCTACCTACATATATTACTATGCCACCACAGGGGACCGATTTCCTTCAAGGACGTACGGAGTGTGAATGGTATCGTTTACAATACGTACCATTTGGCGGCGCAGCACGCAGGCCTTCTGGACGGAGATCAAGGTGGGTCACTTGCATGTCGGAGGCCGCAACGTTTAAGATGCCAAAGCAACTGCGCCAACTGTTTGCAACGTTGCTGGTGTATTTCCATGTTACAGACGTTCGGGCATTGTGGGATCAGTTCTACGACGAACTTTCAAGAGATTTCGAGAAAAAAGTACAAGAATCTTGAAGGTCAGATCAAGACGGATACCGTCCAGTTCCACACGCTCAAGAGTCTTAACGATCACTTGCAAGTAAGCGGGTATGCCATGCCGTACATGACTTTGACATCCCGCAGTTGAGCGAGCATCGGGTTTTGGTTCTGGAATCCCTGCTGGAAAACAGTCTTATCCGCCGGGAACGGACGGGTAACAAGCCGGATGTGTGACACAGCATTCATGACCGTACCGGCGAACTCAACGAAGGACAACGTGCCATCTACGACAAGGTTATGAATGCAGTGGAGTGTTCATAAACGGGCAAAAAATGTTCTTCATCGACGGCCCAGGTGGTACGGGGAAATCAACCCTACTCAAACATATCCTCACAAGCGTCCGCCTATCCGGGAGGATCGCTCTTGCGGTGGCGTATAGCGGGATTGCGGCTTTACTGCTGATGGGTGGGCGCACCGCACACTCTACGTTCAAGATTCCTCTCAAGCTGAATGAATACTCGACTTGCTCGATGTACAAGTAGTCCAAACTTCGGAAGTTAATTCAACAGGCCAGTCTGATCTTCTGAGACGAAGCACCAATGACCCATCGTCATGCCTTCGAAGCTGTCGACCGTAGTTTAAGGGACATCATGGACAACGACCAAGAGCCGTTCGGTGGCAAAACGTTCGTACTGTCGGGCGATTTCCGGTAGATTCTCCCCGTGGTGGTGCAAGGCACGCCTAAGGAAACGATCGACGCCTGCCTCAAGTCCTCCGGTCTGTGGCAGCACTTCGAACACGTCCACCTCACCGAGAATATGAGAGTGCGGCCGGCCCACAGCGCAAGTACGGCGGCTGAACTGACAGCCTTTTCAGAGTTTCCTCTACAAGTTGGTGAAGGCAGACACTCTTGGAGGCGACTACATGAAGATCCCGCGCGACATATTGGTCGAGAACCCCCTGAAGAACCCGATGATTACGCTGAGATTCTGCCGGGGGCTATCCCAATCGAGCTCACTCGGATGGTTGATGCCATGTTCGCGGATATCAACAACCCGGATATTGCAACAGATGACCACTTCGCGAGCCGTACTATCTTGACGACGAATGCTACGGTTCAACGAATTAACGACGCGGTGTCTACGCGCCTGGAAGGTAATGCCCACGATAATCTTTCCATTGATTCGGTACAAGACAACCAAGATAGCAACGTTTTCGACCAAGAAGTCCTGAATTCAGTGAACATCAACGGTATCCCACCACACCGACTGACGCTTAAGTGGGAGCACCAATCATGCTCATGCGAAGCTTGAACCCGGACTTAGGATTATGCAACGGAACGCGACTACGGGTTTCGAAGCTAAAACCTCATGTCATCTATGCGACGGTCATGACGGGGGAGCGCCGCGGAAAAAAAAAAACGTGTTGGTTCCCAAGATTGTATTCATAAGTGACGACAATGCTAGCCGGTGCAACTTGCATTTGCGATGACCATCAACAACGCTCAAGGACAAACGGTGTTTAACCTCAGATTGTACCTCGCGTCTCCCTGCTTCTCACACGGCCAGCTGTACGTCGCGCTCTCCCGGGTTACGGCCCGCTCCAAGATCAAGGCGTTGACTGAGTACCCTGAGTTAGAAGAAGAGGACGGAGCGTACACAGCGAACATCGTGTACAGGCAGATTTTCGAGACGGCGTAGTGAGGCGAGGCGGGTGAACGCCTTTTGCCGCCCAGGTGTACAGTGGCCCGAAAAGGATCTAGACTTGTCCCCTCGAAACAACCCTGGACGAGCACTTGGTGTCGTCCCGGGTGGCGTGTGTTTCTTGTGGAATCCCTTTGGGTGTCGTTTGTCTTCGAACGTGAGACTTGCACTACGTGAGTCGTGGGAAACAGGAAAATATCGCTAGGACCAGGAAGCAGAGCCGACGTACACCTCAGAACGTAGCTTCCACAGCCTGGATCCGGAGAGATAACCTTAACAATACAGAGTTATACACAAATATACAATACACAAAACCGTCACTTATTCTTTGGTTGGCCCTTGGACGGTGGGCCCTACACACCAGTCAACAAAGAGGGTAGATCCAGGACACTGGCAAGCCCAAGACCCTCAATCAATCGCGCACCACCCTCAATCAAGAGGGGCAATAGCCGAAACAATACAAAACGCAGTCCGTCCTATCACTCAGTAGCCTAACAACAAATCACTAGGTGGTGACTACCTCAACCGCCCTAGGAGTAGTTTAATATGAAATGGCAGTGCTGTCTGAGACAGACACCCCAACTAGAATATGAAATAAAGCTTATCAACCCTGGCCGCACGACAGCTCAGGTACTCGCCTTAACTTGATCTGATACTTACTATGAGAGCTCCACACACGACCCTTACGTTCTTAGCCGAGGTGCCCTGACTGCAGGGGGAGAACCAAAGACACAAGGCTCCTTTGAGTCTGAACCAGCTCTGAATAGCCTGGCCCCCAACTGAAGACACTTGCGCTGTAGCAGGAAAAACGAACTCTGTTTGATCTTATCTTTGTAGGCTATCACTAATCGTAACATGCAGTGTTGGAAGTTTCGTCTTGGTTTCAGTATGGGTTGTCGTCGGCTTGAGTCGAAAAGATCCAGCGAGGATCGGCAGCACAGCTGGGAGGGAGTTCAAGGTTCCATGTGCCGAGCAGATCGTGGACGGTCGGCTTGGTCGGTCGTTAATGTCTTGAGTTTGTATGGTCGGATCTTGGGGTTTGGAGAGTCGTCCGTCCAGGATACACGTCGTCGATACATGGGCTTCGGTCAGGCAGCTTGAGTATCAGTGAGCTTGGTCGGGCACCTCTTTGGCTCTGGCAGCGTGACTGGCTCGATCTTGGCTGGGGCTCATGGGTTGTAGGCTTCAGGGTCTTCGATCCTGGTCCGGCCTGGATACACCTTGGTCATCCTGATTCAGGGTGCTGAGTACATGTCCAGGCTGTTCCCATCACTTGGATCCTGAATCCGACCCGAATCAGGCAGTCAGCGTGGGGCTTGGGCTGAAATCCAGAGCCGCATCGTGTCAGTAGTCACGGTGAAGAAAGGGCATCCCGCAGATAACATTTGAATAATACGTGTTCTTTTGCAGTTGACGTTGTCTTTTTACAAGTTATACACAAGCACACCCGACTAATTAGCCCACCGAGCGAAGCGGAGGTGGGGGTCCTCACTACTATGACAAACCACAAAACCTACCGCCGCTACGCGGCGGTGCTCGGTTAGTCTACAACAACTATTGTGGAAACCGATTAGAATGTCTTATTGGATTGTTAATCCGCGGATTTAGTGGCTTAATAAGACCGATGACCCAAAATCCGACCTCCTAATTAGACTGGGGTGTCTCGATTTATACGCAAGATTACTACCTAGCCTGACTTACTGAGTCAGAGCATGTGAGTCGGATTTACATTTGCTAATCGGCCGAGTAAGTCAGGGCCGTCTAATTTGCTTTTTATTCAGATGGAATGTTCGATGCGCAACCGGCATTCGCTCCTTGTAGGCTAAATCAGCCGCCAGACAACAATCGTTGCAGACGCTCTTGGCTATGTAGTCAAGGCTGCAACACTAACATCAGAACTAAGAAGGAAAAGACGCACGCTATAATACATGTAACTGAGATATGCAGGCGACGCGTTTAAGCGCGGTGTTGTCGCTGCATTTGCCGAGTCTCGGGCCGAGTGTACATGCATGTTGATCGAAATTGCTAGGCTGCACACAATTACGAGACCGATGAGCGATTTATACGCCGATTATAATCGAGACATCCCCGATTTATTAGTCTTCAAATCCGCTATGAGCGATGTTTTACCGGCTAATTCAGCAGGACAAACTAATAGGTTTTCACAACAGTAGAGAGATCTGTACGTGCGTCCGTCCCATGTGAAGCCCCTGTCCACACCATAGAGGTGATCCACACAACTGTACATAGACAGCCTTGGACGTCGCAGGCGGCCTCACATAACCTGCCTAGCGCTGCGAAGGCGGCACCCGCATGCGTTATAGCGGGTCGTAGGGCCGACCAGCTATATAATAACTTTTAACACTGTGAGTAGTGCAGCGAACCGACGAGGCGAGCGAAACGGGGTGATGAGTGGCACCCCCGCCGCGGCGTGTTTCTAAATATTATTTCTAGCAACTCTTACGATATAAATTGTAGTAACAGCGATAGTGGTGCATAGTGTCAGCGATATTGATAGCTGGGCTTGCCCTACTACATAGTCAAATTCTAATGCAGCGCTTGGATACTTGGTTAAGTATGAAGACGTAGTAAGCGATAGCCACGCATAGTTAGTTACAGCAGCACGGCGTCGGCGAAGGAACGCATCTTTAAGCGCTGGTATCAGATTAGATAGCGATAGCAGCACAGAGTAAGCAATATACGCGCATAGACAGCGATAGCAGCGACGTAATAAGTAATAGTAGTGCGAGTACATGTAGCGTGAGGTAGACGAGGGCGGTTGATTAATAATAGTTTCAGCTTAGTTTACTGTAATACTTTAGGATGGATATATACTATAGCTGCAGCGGTGTTTGGCGTTCCACGATTGCATATACCAGCATTGGCTTAAACGTATTTCATATATCATTAACTTACAGTATGTAGCTTTAAAATAATAGGACTGCATTTAGTAAGTCTTTTGAGCACAAAGTATTGCACACGGCGTGAAAGCTACCCTGGCTCGCTTTCCAACCTTTTATCAGGTAGCACATACCCGAATAACAAAGGCAGCTGACGGTATTAGCATTGCGTAAGGCGTTCAATACTTTTTGGTAATAGAATGAGGGGTCTATGATGTTGATCAGCTACGGTACTCTGGGTAGTTCGCAAAAATGCTATTGTGCACCGCAGAGTAGAATAGTACAGCTATAATTACCGACAGTAAACAAACCATTAGGGATTATCGCAGCACCCGTAGAAATTAGCGTTAAAATTACAACTCAAGATATTTTATGGATAGATACACGATATTTTTCAAAAATCATTAGCACTAAACATTTTGCTAAGTACAGGTTTAGTGAAGCCCACTCTACACCTTTGCCACTTCAAGGTGGTCTTAGTGCAATTCAATTTGGCAAAATATAACGATGGAAATTCAAATGTCATTTTTTTTAATTTTAGGCTTTAAGTCAAAGTGGAATTTCTAAAGTTCAAACAGACCCACCAGCAATTTATAACGACTGAGAGCAGAATTCGCACCTACCAGCGCTCAGAGAACTGTCACTTTGCAACTCACCTCGACTGGCTCATGCCTAAGGAACCGAAGCACAGCCTCGCGGCTCGCGCGCGCGTCTTAGACGCGTGACGACCTTGCGCTCCTCCGACTGCGCCGCACTCTCTTATGTGCAGCCCGATTGAAGGTGCGTTTTCCCCTTCTACTGTATATGTACATGTACTATGGGTTCATACTAACGCTTGGCTTATGCTATTCTACTGTACATGTCGTACAGGTTGCTTCAGTGTGCTGAAAGCTGCGATCAAGCCGTACCTCGCGCTTGGTCACGACGACATGCTCACTACCCCCGGGGTCAGATGACCGAGCTGCGCATGCAGCTGCTGGAGCAAGCTGCGGAGGTCTGCATGAACTGCATGGGCCTACGCCTTGTGAACAAGATGGCGCCTCACTGCGCCCAGGCAGTCGCCGCTGCGAAGCGCGGCATGACAATGTTGTACGGCACTTGACCACTTTGGTGTGTAGAGCATCCACTTTGACTCAAAGTCAAAGTTTTGAGTTTCTATTTCTAATTCTATTTTAGAAATGGAATAGAAAATTTCAGTGCTGTTCACTTTGTGTTGTACTTTGGTCAGTTTGAGGTGACAAAGATGTATAAGTTCTGGAGGCTTACATAACTTAATAAATAGCACGTATACACAAATTAGCATGCAATATTGATCTAGCCCACTACGGCACGGAGCTCATGCCAAAGTTCATTTCTACTGGTAGATTTTTTCATGTCCGTATTCCGACATGACATAGATTTGGGTCTGACCCTCCCCTATACAATAATCAAAATAGCCCCAGTGCAGCAAATCGTACATATGCGAACAGGATAAGCGACGTCGATTGTAGTGTGGTGTAGCGGGATCAGCCAAAATCTTGATCGAGCTTTCCACCAGCGCCCAGACACCGACTAACGGAGGGGTCCCCCAACAATCCGTGATCAGCTGAACTTGTTTCACCTTATGTACCCGTCGGCGGGATGAATCTGCTCTCTCGGGGCTTCGAGGATGCAGCACTTGGTGAAGATCAAGTGACTTGGCGTGACGCGGGGATGGTTCGTGGAGCAGCGCGGGAATCTTCGCTCTGCGTCCGAGTATTCGCTCCGATCGAGGGTTGTTCGCTGCGATCGGTCGGCCTGGAGTAGATCCAAGGCCTGTAGTTCCCCCTTCGGGTGTGTTTCTGCTTTTCCTGAGCTGCTTGCCGCTTCCTATAGCGGGATCGAGGTTGATTGAGAGGAGAACAATCGCCGACCAAGCTGTATCTGGTCGATGGAGGGTTTGCATACAAGAAATAGATCACTAGAGTAGGTCAAGCTGGCCAATGTATTAATCCAGTCTTAACCGCACCACTAGCTCTCCATCTAAAGTGTCGATGCTTGTCGAGGCCAATGTAGTTCCTGGGACTTGACGACTTAAGGGCACTTGTGCCCTTTGGTGCGAATCCTGCTCTGATTTATGTTTAGCTGGTGTCTCTCTACCGCTACCATCCTGCCTATCATCCTACAACCAAACAACTACTGGAATCTTGCCCCGGCTTCGCTCTCCTGTCCCCCCATCTTGGCTGATCGGCATCGGCGATCCACCCTCGATCGGCGACTTGAGCAAGTGGCCTTCCACCGCCGATCTGTCTACTTTGGTTCTTGGGCAACCTGGATTTCCGATGCTTGGTGTCGATCTTGGCCCAGGTCCTCGCCGACACCGCGCCACTGTCTGGGTGCGATCTCTCGTAATCCACCCTGATATATGCAACACCTTACGCGTCGACGTCACTCGATCGCTTGAAATCTTCTCCTGATCTGGCTTTACGCTTGATGCCTGTCGCTCGATCGCTGATCCCACCTGATTCCGTCGATCGGCCCCGCCACCTTCCTCGGAGAACGTCGTTCGAGAAGGATTCTTATCCGGCGCTTCTCCACAGAAGCGACGTAACAACGATGTGGCATGGCAGTGCTAACTGTGAGCTTGGTTGCTGCATGCGCAAGGTTTCGACGCCAAGCAAACCTCACAAGGCTGTATGAGTAGGTGGCAGGCAAGATGAAGCCAATGGGTCCATTAGTTCATGTGTTTATCTGGGTACCGGTTAACACAGAGCGCCTGCAGGCTCAGTTTCAGCAGAAAAGTGGGTCATCCCTCCCACAATTTTCAGACCAAACGCCATGTCATGTCAGAATAAGACCATAGAAAAACCCAACGATGTGGTATAGCGCCCCGCGAGGAGAACGAGCTAGGCGGCGGGGAGAAGGCGCCGCGGTGATGTCACTCGACGCGACGTAGGGAACGCGACGCGGTTGATGGGGCGCGACGCGCTGGAGATGGACAGGAAAGCCGACGAAGGTGATGGGCTATGGGACACGGCGGCAGAATCCAGCGCGACGCGTAATCACCGACCAGAGTCACGTCTCTGTGAAACGCGCCGACCCTAACCCCCGCCGAGCAAACCCCGCCGAGCAAAACGCGCCGAGCCCAGACCCCGCCGAGCAAAACCCGCCGAGGTAAGATCTTGATTACGTTACGCAAATCAGGTTGAAGAACGGTAGT
This sequence comes from Phytophthora vignae f. sp. vignae, assembly GCA_016169955.1. Taxonomy (NCBI): domain Eukaryota; phylum Oomycota; class Peronosporomycetes; order Peronosporales; family Peronosporaceae; genus Phytophthora; species Phytophthora vignae. The sequence continues at coordinate 222,241 of JABJUM010000038.1, forward strand.
GCAAGCACGACAGACGCTAGGACAGGCGTAGGGTGGTAGGCTTAGCAAGCACGAAGTAGGGAGTAGCCAGTGGCCAGGACATAGGATAGGGTAAGGACTCAGTCCCGAAATTTCTCTGAACCACAAAGACCTCCAGTCTTCCCTCCGGTTCCAGGGGAACCACCAAGCGTCGGCAAGCAGAGCCGCCTCGATATCGCGGCCCCCCGTCGCCTGCTGGTTCGGGTGCTCAACCCCCCACAGACCCGTGCTGAGATAAAGGCACGCTAAACGTATACCGTTTAGGTGGGCGCCCGATAACGCGCTGCCTAGGCGAAGGACCGCACTGGCCTGATAACCGCCGTGCACAAGACCCCGTGTAGGCCCGATAACGCCACACAAGCCCCAGGAAACGCCGGCCTGATAACGCCGCACGCCCAAGGCTCGACGCCCTACGACAAGGAACAAGCGTCAACCAAGAACCCCCCCCCCCAACTCTGAAGCCTGCGAAGACTTGGGCTCTATATTCGAAGATACGCTACTCCAACAACCGGGAAATTAATTGCTCGGCGCGACCGCGATCCAGACGCGCCGAGTTTGTGCGAGACCGGCTCCGCGAGATTTCTGCGAGGCCGCTACTCCACAATGGTGCCGCGACCCGGGAGTGCTACTTCGAATGACGGGCCATCGATCCAAGAGGCATCGGAGGCAGGCGCGCCGTCGGTTGGAAGGTCGCCGACGACAAGAGAGCACGGAGAAGGACCTGTCGCGTCGTGGAGCTCTGAGGGAACCTTCACGACAGGCCATGGGGCCAGCGACGATCAGGAGGGCTACGAAGAACAGTTTGCCGTTCCCGATGTGGCTCCCGACGAGGGAGCCACGAAGGGCCGCGACGCAAGTCGCGGTCCTACCGGTCGGAAGCCTGCGAAGGCTGAAGACCAACAATCACCCACCGCCAAGCCAGCCACCAAGCGCAAGTCGTCCAAGAAGAAGAAGAAGAAGTTGCGCGCGCCGGACTCGGCGGACGAGTCGCTGTCCAAGCCGCAAGGCAAGGACACGGGACGCCAGTACACCGTCGAGGAAGTGCGATACGTCGTGGCCCGCACAGAGCTCTTCCGGCTGCTAGAGCAAGATCCCATCCTGGTCTTCCTCAAGCCCATGTTGATGAGCAACTTCACGGGCCCCTTCATGGCGCCGGACTACGACAAGATCACCAGCGTCGCTCACGCCGCGCCGACACTCTTCCAGATGTTGCGTGACTCAGGATTCGTCCTGGGAGCCTTTGAAATGGAAAGGCTCTGTGACTGGGACCTCAAGTCTTGGCTACGTGCGATCCGCGTCGTGCAGGAGCCCTTGACGATTCTGGCAGGATCCACCAAGCAAGATACGACGACTTCCACGTCGGATCAAGACGCGACGAGTCCGGCAACGGGCTTAGGACAGACTTCGACAACAACGCCGTCGCATCCGCCTCGATACCAGTCGAGTGTGGACTCCGACAGCAGCTTTGAGTCGCCCAAGCGCATGCCCATGGACCGGCCGCCGCGCGTCATGCAGATCTCCGCTGCGCCGGTACCTCCGCCCGCCGAAGTCGCGAAGCCCGCCGAGGGCGCGATCCCTAAGGCCCTGGAAGAGTCTCTTGTTAGACTGATGCAGACGACGATAATGCGCACACCGCGCGCCGAAACACCGGCCGCCCAGGCAGAGCCAGAGCGCTCAGCGACGGCGACGACGCGTCCCCAGGAGACAGCCGATGTCGCGATGGAGTCTGTGAGTTCGCGCTCTTCGTCGAAGTCTAGACCTCGACGCGACGTGGACGAGGACCCTGATGATCTGTTTGACTTGGACGTCGGGACGCCGAGAGCTGCGGCTGCGGTCTCAACGGCGACAGCCGGCGTCGGGCTCACGAGAGTTCGTCTCTCCGCTTCATCGGAGCTGAAAGAGTTCTCGGGACGTGACGCTGGCGAGGAGAAGGCTAGGCTGTGGCTCAACCGTTTGAAGTCCGCCGCGCGGCGCGACGGGATGACCGGTGAAGAAGTGTGCGGCTTGTTCAGCGATCTGATGAGCGGCCCCGCACGCCAATGGTACCTCCAACTCCCCAAGAAGGTGAAGAAGTCATGGACCGAGCTAATGGAGCAGTTCCGCATCCAATACTGCGGCAAGGGTGTGTCGATGGCCAGCCGCTACTACCATGCGGCGCAACGCCCCGACGAGACTCCACTTGACTACTTGTACCGGCTCAATGTGGCAGGCCTCAGGGCGAACATCCCGTACGCCGAGGGTACGACTGAGGAAAAACGCGAACACGTCGAACACTTCATCCGGACGCTGAACACTCAGGAGGCCGAACTCGCCTCGCGTCTCACTCCGATGGAGGTCGCCGACTCCGAGGCGCTGGAGAAGAAACTGCGCGCCCGACAGCGTGGTCTGGCCCACCAGAAGAAGGCCCTCTTCGGTTCGAACAAGTTCCGTCAAAAGGCGCCGACCCCGCCGGCTCAGCCGGCGCGCGCCGTTCACGCGATTCACGTCGCGACGGACGAATACGACTCGGGACGCGAAAGTCACGATAGCGACGGCCGTCAGTACGACCAAGACGAGGAAGACGAGGAACGCGCCAAGATGTTCGTCGCAGGCCAAGCCCCGCCGGGAGAACCAGCGCGTCGCAATTTCGATCCCGACGACTCGGGACGCGACCGCCCGCGGTGCCGCCACTGCGGCTCCCGTCGCCACGCCGAAGGAGACTGCTGGAAGTTGTTGACGTGCCAGAAGTGCGGTGGCCAACACCCGACGGAGCGGTGCTTGAGGGTGTGCAAGGCCTGTGGAGACGTGCACGAAGCCGGAGAATGCCCGATGGAGGAGTTCTTCAACCAATTGCGCCAGTGGTTCGACCCGCACAAGCACGCGGGAATGCTGCCGCAGGCCGCCGAAAAGATGTTAAACTAGGTCGCTCGCTGGCTTGGAAACCAGTACGAGACGAGCGACCTGTTTCCGTCTATGCATATGTGACCAAGAAGTCGCGAGAGGTGGTTAGTGAGATCCCGACTTCCCTGAATGATAATACATGTGAATCCAACCTGGAACGTACCACGCGAGAAAACGCGCCGCGAATCTCGGCGGTCCGACGTTCGACGGACGACGAGTTTGCACGCGAACCACCCCTGGACGAGATCGACTTGCAACCGGGAGAGCGACGCGGATACTGGAAACAATACGCGCCGCACAAGTGGTACAAGCAGGCCAAGATTCGTGGGAAGCTGAACAACCGCCGTGCTGTGTTACTGCTCGACACAGGTGCCGAGGTGTCCATCTTGGACACCACCTTTGCTCGTGAGGTAGGCTGTCTGATCGACACGGAGATCACGCAAGAGTGTGTGGGAATTCGTGATGAGACATATTACACGGTGGGGAGAACCAGAGTCAAGATTACCTTGGCTGGGAACTTGGTGTACTACATGCACCTGTGGGTCGGCGACTTGGTCGGCCAGCACGCGATCTTAGGGATGAACTTCATGGTGCCTGCAGGAGTGCGCATCGACACAGCGGACGGCACGGCGTGTCTCCCCGACGAGGTTCACATCCAGATGATCGGGCGGAGACCGCTGTACGGGGCGCGGATGCACCCGGTGAACTTGAAGGCGCCCGTGCAACTGGAGCCAGGAGACACATATGAAGTCCCGCTGAGGCCAGACCGGAATGCGCCGTTCCTGTGGGTAACACGAGCAGAGTCATGGGTACCTATGTCAAAGGGAAGTTCGGAAGGAAGACTTACCTGCGCGTCACGAATGTCGGAGACGCGACGATAACCCTCGATGCGCATGAGACGCTTGGGTGGTGGACGCCGGCAGACGGCCAGCCCCGGAGCCGCGGGTTTGTCCGACTAGGCTCCACCCGGTACCAGCAGTGGCAAAACCTGGCCTACGGCGCGACGCGCGACGCGGAAGAGAATTGGATCCCCGCCGAGTTCGACGGGCCGATGACAGACCGCCCCTCATATCCAACGCCCAAGGCGATTCTGCGTCCGAAATCGAAGCAGCCGGAAGCGCGACGCGCTGTGACCCCAGTGGTGGCGGCGATCGCGGAAGCGCCAAAGGGAGGCAGGGAAGAGACGGTGAGAGTCGAACCCGGCGCGCCACCAGTGGCGGCGGGAGATGCAACGGGAGAAGCGCCCGAATCAGGACTCGACGAGCCGAAATGCGACGAGCCAAACCTCGACGCGTTGAGACTCGACGAGGCGAAGCCAGGGGAACAGGAAGAAGACGACGCGGTCCTTATCCATGAGGGGTCAGACCTCTTCGCAGAGGATCTCGAATCCGAGATGGCCGTGCTGCCGGATCTCTCGCTGACCGCCGAGGTGAAGATCGAAGACTTGAAGGTCGGCGCGCCGACTGGACTCCCACCCGAAGAAGCTGCAAGACAAGAGTCGCGGCTACGCCAAATCATCTGGAAACGACGGAAGTGGCTGATCGGCAAGGGCAACGCCCTGCCGCCGGCCGCCCTGGGAGTGGTCTGCGACATCGACGTGGGAGACGCAAAACCCGTCGCGCAGCGCGTCCGAAAAATCCCGCCGCAATTCCGAGAGAAGGTCGCCGACCTGATCAAGGGACTACTGAGCGCGAGAATGATCCAGAAGTCGAAGTCGCCGTGGGCGTCGCCTATTGTCGTGATCATAAAGAAAAACGGCGTGGAAATCCGACTCTGCATCGATTACAGGCTCATCAACGGACTGACACAGCTGATGGTGTACCCCATGCCGCTCGTCAATGACTTGCTCGAGGACTTGGACGCGTACCTGTGGTACTGCTCCCTCGACATGGCAAGCGGCTTCTGGGTCGTTCCCATGACCGACCGGGCCCGGCTCATCTCAGCCTTCATCACGCCGATGGGCCTGTTCGAATGGCTGCGCATGCCGTTCGGCCTGTGCAATGCGCCGCAGATTTACCAACGCTTGATCGACAACGCGCTCTACGGATTCCTGAAGCTGTCTCCGGATGGCAGCACGCGGGACGTCTTTGAGGACGGTGAGCCGGTGAAGCCAGGTGTCCACTCCGTTCTGGGACGGAGGTCGTACATCGACGACATCCTCATCGGAGGCACGTCGTGGGACGATCTGTGCGAGAAGGTCGAGCGGCTGCTGGATGTCTGCGAACAGTGGCACTTGTCCATCAGTGTCGAGAAGAGTGAGTGGGGCATGTCCAAGGTCGACTACCTGGGCCATCGGGTCTCGGGACGCGGGCTCGAAGCGAAGCCGAAGAATCTGGAATCGCTGGTCGCGCTCGAGTTCCCGCGCACACTCAAAGGCCTGCAATCGTTCTTAGGTAGCCTTAACTACTACCACCGATTCATCGCAGACTTCGCTGTGTACGCGACCGCGCTGTACTCGCTGACGGAGGCCGACTTCGACGAGTACGCCACACGACCAGGAGTCCGCGAGCAAGAGAAGTGGGTCCACGCGACGCGCGCCTTCGACACGCTCAAAGCAAAATTCGCCGAGACCCCGATGTTGAAGCATTTCGACGCGAATCGAGAGTCCGTCGTAATCGTGTATGCCAGCGACTGGGCTATCTCAGGGGTGCTCACGCAAGTCCACGATGGTGTGCACATGCCAGTGAAGTTCACCAGTCGCACACTGAAGCCCAATGAGCTGAATTACAATGTCGTCGAGAAAGAGATCTTGGCCCTGTTGCGCGTCTTGAACGAGTGTTACACGATGCTAGCGGGGAGACCAGTCCGCGTCCTGACGCGCCACACGACACTCGCCTGGCTGTTCAGATCCAAGGGACTGCAAGGCCGACTGTCACAGTGGGCCGCGATCCTTTCGCCGTGGAAGCTGGAGGTCTGCAGATCCATGAAGGGGGAGGAGGAGCTCCTCGGCGCACTGGCCGCGAGCATCACACCGCGGGCCTTCGTCGACGCGGCGCTGGAAGAGATCGCGCCACGGAAGCGGGCAGCGAGAATCGCCGTCATACCCATCCCCGACGTGACATCCGACGAAGTCTTGCACGTCTTGAGCTTCGATGGATCCGCTAAGGCGAGGCGAGAGGGCGGTGCATACAGTGCGGTCGTCTGAAAGCTGCCTGGCTGGGAGATCGAACGCACCGCATCAGGCTACGCGACGGACCTTACGGTCAACGAGGCAGAATACCGAGGGCTGCTGCTAGGCTGCTCTCTTCTCGAGGAACTTGAAGACGTCACGCGACTGATCGTGTGTGGAGACTCTAATCTCGTGGTCAGGCAAATGCGAGACGAGATGGACTGCAAGTCACCCGGGCTGAAGCTGCTGCGGCAAAAGACTCGGAACGCGCTCCAGGCATGGCCACGCCACGAACTCTTCCACGTGCGACGAGACTGGAACGCGAGCGCCGACATGTTGGCGGGACAGGCCCTGCAACGTCAAGGAGGCCGCAGCGTACACAGCCCCGAAGAGATCCGAGACCTGAAGACGCTGAATCGTTTGGAAGAGATCATCCGACCACGGGCGGCAAGTCCCGCTGCAGAGCCCCCGACGAACATCGCCGCAACGAGCCTCGACGCGGAACACCTCGACGCGAAAAAACTCGACGCGAAAATTCTCGACGAGGTGAACAGCGACGCGAAGAAGTGCGACGCGGACGGCCCTGTCGGAGAAGTCAGGGACGCGGGACGCGAGATAGCACAAGTCCTCGCCGTCACGACGCGTTCGGCTGCCGCACGCTCCGCCACACGTAGAGGCCGATCTCCGGAAGTCCTGGAAGAGCTGGTCGTACAGCGGCTGCGCCTAGACCGTATCCGCATCGCCCAAGACGAAGAAGTCTGGATCGCCAACCTCAAGAAGTATCTCCGGGGCGATGTCGGGGAGCTATCTCGACGCGAGGTGAAGAGTTGTCAGAAGCTGGCGCCGCAGTACGAGGAAGGCGAGGGTGGTTTGCTTTACTACCAGCCGAGAAGCGACGAGTCCGCCGAGGATCGCGACGCGCTGATGAAGTTGGTGATCCCGGAGACCCTTCGGGAAGATGTGCTCCATCACTATCACTCGAGCTTGGAAGGCGGACATCAGGGAATAGGCCGCACGTACCAACGCGTAAGGCGGCACTTCCACTGGCCGGGGATCTTCAAGAGCGTCCAGCGTTATGTCGGCGAATGCACCGACTGCGAGACCGGGAAGGGTCGGCCGACCATCCAAGGCGAATCGCCGGGCAACATAGTCGCGACGTATCCCTTCCAGGTCATCGCCATGGACCACATCCCGTCACTACCAGCATCCTACAAAGGTAACACGGAGCTGTTAGTCTGGGTGGACCTCTTCACAGGGTTCGTCATAGTTAAAGCGAACGCGTCACGAACCGCGCAAACGGTGGCAGAGGCATACGAGCGAGGAGGCCGTGTTCAGACGCTTCGGCGCGAGCGAGGCTATTCGCCACGATCGCGAGCCCGGTTTCATGTCCGATTTCTTCAAGGCGTTCAACAAGCTCATGGGCCAGCGTCAGCGGGCGACGCTCGCTTACCGTCCTCAGGCGAATGGCGCTGCAGAACGCATGGTGCAGACAGTCACAAGAGCGATTAAGATGTACATCGCGGACGTAGACCAACGCGACTGGGATGAGTACGCCGAGCGTCTTACCTTCGCGCTAAACACGTCGCATGACCGGACGAGGAACGAGACTCCGTTTTTCTTGGTGCATGGCTGGGACCCCAGGTCGACGCTAGAAGCGACACTGGCCGTCGGGAACACGTCGACCCGAGACGCCGAGGCGAGACGCTGGAGGCTCCGTATCCAGCGACACTACAAGGTGGCAAGAGCACAAGCGGTGGAGTTAATACGTGAGGCCGTCGAAGAGAGAGCGCGTCGGCAGAATGAAACCGCGACGCAACACGAGATCGCGACGGGCTCACAAGTGTGGCTGTACCTGGACAGGGTGAAGCCGGGCTACGCGCGCAAGCTCGCGCACATGTGGCACGGCCCCTTCCGCGTCGCCGAAATGGTCGGCACGTACGCTGTCCGCCTTGAGACGACGGGCACGCCCTATCAGCTCTACCCCGTCGTCCACATCTCCAAGCTGAAGCCCGTCCGGGAATTCCCGTCACGTCCCGCGACGCAGTTGACGGTGCCAGCCGAGGAGCGCTTCGACTTTGACGAGGAGCTCTTGCCGGCGGACAGCTGGGAGGCCACGCGCGAGCTGGACGACGACGTCTACGAGGTCGAGAAGCTCCTGAACATGCGCGAGGGCCGCGCCACCCGATACGGCCGAACGCGACGCGAATTCGAGGTGAAGTGGAAGGGATATCCGGACACGACGTGGGTCGACGAGCTCGACCTCAACTGCGGCGGGCTCATGTACGACTTCCTGCGAGAGCGCACGGGGCGCAACCGGTTCGAGGCGATGCAGTCGCATGAGAACGCGGAGGTGACGGGCCCAGGTGGGTGAGCACCTACGGGTGCGACTAAGTTGGCAGGAAGGCTGCCGACGGGAGGATTGGTGGAAGGTCTCGACTCTGGGAATGGCCGGGTCGAGGGATTGGATGAGGGAAGTGAGGAGGACCAGCTTGTTGCTGAAGATGGGACGGCGGAGGGCCGTCTCATAAAAGATGTGAAAAAGTGGAAAGAATCGAAGGAGGGGAGTCAAGGCTACGTGTTGATGTTACGGTTACAACAACTAGGCGCTACGAACGCGGCGGGCTACGACGACCGGCTAACTTTAAATCTGCTGGACGAACTTACCTGCAAGGCGCGGCACATGGAAAGCAGGGTGATCGCGCGTCACCCGGCAGCGCACGTGGGCGTCCATCTCCGCCGCGGTGAGCGGCGTCCGGTAGAACCGACGCCAGGGTTCCTGCGCGTCGATGTCGTCGAGCGCGGCCTGCAACGTCGCATGCTGAAGGCCCGGGTACCACCTCCCGATCGACGTGTGCGCGGGCGGGAAGTGGAGCATCATCGGGTCCAGCAAGAGATCCATGTCGGCGAGTCCTTGGCGGAACAACTCTACCACCAGCTGCAGCACGCTGTTGAGGTGGTTGCCCGCGTGAGAGCGGCGCGAGTTGCGAGCTGTGCGCCACCTCTTCCACGCCGCACCCTGCACAGGCAGCTCGTGGGTGGACTCCCAGTAAGCCTGAGCCCAATGCTCGACGTGGTGCCGAAGACGACGCAGGAACGGGCGGAACGCAGCGTCGCCGGACGCGAAGAGGAGCGCCTCAGCCGTCTGGGCGAGGTACCGCCAAGGCCGAGTCGCATACAGCGCCTCGACGTTAGCCAGAGTCACGAGGGCCCGGTTCCAGTTCGTCGGCGGGGCAGGAGCATAGCGCGGAATAACCCAGCCGAGTGGTGGCAGGAAGAGCGTCCGCAGTTCCTGCACGGTGATCAGGTGGAGGCGGAGGCGTCGCACCCGCTTAGGCCAGGGGGCATAACGCGATTGCCCCCAGCCAGACGGAGTTCCGGCAGGTGGAATCACGGGGCTGAAGAAGGGCACCATCGTAGCATTCCCCGCCGGACCACTGGAAGCGGTGCTCGAGGACGAGGCGCGGGACGACGAAGAGGCGGAAGAGTCGTCGCCGCTGGAGTCGCCCGAATCGCTTGGGCCAGGGCCGGACCCGGTTACGGCCGCAGCACGATCTCCCCGTGACGAGCGCGTCGAGCGCGAAGGCGACGAGTGACGTGAAGCCGCCGGACCCGCCGAACGCGCGGACCCCGACGAACGCGTCGACGCCATAGAGGGAGAGCGAGAACGCGAACGCGAACGGGAACGCCGAGGAGAACGCGCCGGAGAACGAGGACGCGACCCATGTTGCCGAAGTCGCTGTCGCTTGGGCCTCGGCTGTCGTGTTTGGGCATCGCTGTCCGATGACTCCGACCCGAATAGCGACGCGCCCGAGCGCGCCCGCGCTGCAGAGGTAGTGGCCGACGACGAGGACGCGGCCGACGACGCCTGGGCAGCCGCGCTGTCCGTAGCCGCTGTGCTGGCCACAGTAGACGGCCGTCGGCTGCGCCGTCGAAGAGGAGAGCGAGACGCAGAAGCTGGAGAGTTCCCGGCTGAAGACGGGGGGCTGGACGCGGAAGCTCCTCCGGGGGCAGCCGTGCGCGTTCCAGCGCCCGAGGCCGGCGCGGCGGGAGCAGAAGCAGAAGGAACACCCGGAGGCGTCACGGGGTGGGGGACAGCAGGGGGAAGAGGGACGGCGGCGTTCACCTCAGCGGCGAGCGTGGCCTCCAGCCGGCGAACCAAGGCGGCGGTGTCAATCTGCCCGCCGACCGACGCGACGATCCCGGCGAGTCGACTGGCAAGCTCGTCGCGCACTCGTTGGGCCACTTCTCGACCCCGACGCGCGTCCCGGATCATCCGACGCCAAGCTACGGCGCGTTCGTCGCGCTCTCGGATGGCCAGGTCGCGTTCCTCCTCCAGTTCGACGACTCGGACGCTGAGGCGGTGCGTCTGCGCGTCGACGGTCCCTTGGCGTCGCTGAGAAGACCGTCGCAGGGACAAACACCCCGCTCGGTATAGTGCCGCGCGAGACGTGGCTCGAAGCTCGCTCGCCTGAGCGCGCGTCAGCTCGGACTCGGCAGCCGCACGGAGGGTCGTAGCGTTGCTCACGGACTCTTCCAGCTCGCGGATACGCGTCGCGCCTCGCCGGAGCTCCTCAGCGTGGGCCACCAGGAGGGCGTTGGCGCGCCGAAGGTCGTCTTGTAAAGGCGCGTTCAAGTTCTGGGCCGCCTCAGCCTCCGTGCGGCTCTGAGAGAGCGACGCACGGGCTACCCGAAGCTCTTCGTCGACCGGGGCACGCTGTTGCTCGAGGGTTGCCAGAGCCTGACGGGCTTGGTCTCTCTCGGCGACGGCCGAGTCTCGGGCACGCTTCAGGGCCGCCGAGGTTCGAAGCGCTTGATCTCGCATGTCGCGAGCCCCATCGCGCTCCTGCTCGACGACCGCGAGAGTTCGACTCAGACGATCGCGCTCATGGAGAGCCGCGTCACGCTGCCGCTCGAGGGTAACCACTTGCCCCTGAGCCTGATCCCGCTCAGCTTCGGCGGCATTCGCACGCGCTCGGACGGGGGCAAGAGCACCTTGGGCAGCTGCGAGCTCAACACGCAAGCCGTCGCGCTCGACGCGCAAATCGTCACGCTCGGCACGCGCGTCATCGCGTTCACCCTGCGCAGCGAAGAGTTGCGCCAACGGGACCACAGAAGCGGGAGAGGCAGCAGGGGCCTGCGCGAGCCGGGCAGTCAAGTCGGCAACTTGACCTCGCGCCGTCTGGAGCTCGGCCTGAAGATCCCGGTATTGCTCGATCGAGGCGGCCTCTTGAGCCCGGAGCCTCGACTCGGCGGCATCAGTGCGCTCGGCGCGCTCACGGAAGTTGGCCACCCGGTCCTCCATGACGACGTAGTCTTGTTCGGCACGCTCTTGAGCGAGGAGCGCCTGCTCGAGCCGAATCATGCCGGCACGGTAACCCTCGTAGGCGCGACAGCGGATCGCGAGGTTCCGCTCGTGTAACACGGACGCGTGAACAGCCAGACCCGCGTTGTGCACGGAGACGAACTCGCACTGGGCGCGCAACGCTCTATTCTCGCGCAGGAGAGTGTGCGCGTCGGCGACGAGAGCTGGCACGGAGCGGACGGGGGCGCCTGGGGCCGGAAGCTGGACTTGAGATGGAGCAGGTAGGTGAGGCCGACGCGCGCCGAGGGCGCAGATCACGCAGCCAGCAACTTCGAGGTCGCCCGTGTCGAGCTCCTCCTCCTCCATGTCAATGTCGTGGGCGTCGACGTCGTGGCGGCGAGCCATGATGGCAGACGGCAACGGCGAAGAGCGCGGGGCAGGTTCTGCGACGACACACCCACCTGGTGAGTGCGCGTGCGTGGCAGCGGGACGGATGTGGTATAGCGCCCCGCGAGGAGAACGAGCTAGGCGGCGGGGAGAAGGCGCCGCGGTGATGACACTCGACGCGACGTAGGGAACGCGACGCGGTTGATGGGGCGCGACGCGCTGGAGATGGACAGGAAAGCCGACGAAGGTGATGGGCTATGGGACACGGCGGCAGAATCCAGTGCGACGCGTAATCACCGACCAGAGTCACGTCTCTGTGAAACGCGCCGACCCTAACCCCCGCCGAGCAAAACCCGCCGAGCAAAACCCGCCGAGCAAAACGCGCCGAGCAAAACGCGCCGAGCCCAGACCCCGCCGAGCAAAACCCGCCGATGTAAGATCTTGATTACGTTACGCAAATCAGGTTGAAGAACGGTAGTGCAAGCACGACAGACGCTAGGACAGGCGTAGGGTGGTAGGCTTAGCAAGCACGAAGTAGGGAGTAGCCAGTGGCCAGGACATAGGATAGGGTAAGGACTCAGTCCCGAAATTTCTCTGAACCACAAAGACCTCCAGTCTTCCCTCCGGTTCCAGGGGAACCACCAAGCGTCGGCAAGCAGAGCCGCCTCGATATCGCGGCCCCCCGTCGCCTGCTGGTTCGGGTGCTCAACCCCCTACAGACCCGTGCTGAGATAAAGGCACGTTAAACGTATACCGTTTAGGTGGGCGCCCGATAACGCGCTGCCTAGGCGAAGGACCGCACTGGCCTGATAACCGCCGTGCACAAGACCCCGTGTAGGCCCGATAACGCCACACAAGCCCCAGGAAACGCCGGCCTGATAACGCCGCACGCCCGACGGGAACGCCAAGGAAACGCCGGCCCGATAACGCCGCACGCCCAAGGCTCGACGCCCTACGACAAGGAACAAGCATCAACCAAGAACCCCCCCCCACTCTGAAGCCTGCGAAGACTTGGGCTCTATATTCGAAGATACGCTACTCCAACAACCGGGAAATTAATTGCTCGGCGCGACCGCGATCCAGACGCGCCGAGTTTGTGCGAGACCGGCTCCGCGAGATTTCTGCGAGGCCGCTACTCCACAACGACATTTCTACTACATGTACAACACACATCATCTACACCGGGGGAACTTTGTAATCGGGTGGAGTAGTTGAATCTGTGTCGGCCCGGTTTGCAACAGGGTACCGTACGATAATTAGCATGTTTTACCTTGCTACATGCATCTACTCCGACGTCGAGATATGTATTAAGCTAATTCCAGTCACATCGCATACGTCAACCTACAAACATTTTTCAAACTTTTTTTACATGCACAAAGGCAAATTTTGAAACCATTTAACTAAATAAAAGTCCGCCGAAGCGAAGCAGCGGTGGGCAGCCCTAACTACTGCAACTAACCACAAAACTTTCCGCCGTGTAGCGGCGGCGCTCGGCTAGTCTTCAACAGGGACCAGAAGAAGTCGCCGTGGAAAGAGCTTCTGTCGACCAAGCGGCTGCGCGACGCGTGCCGCCGCCGACTCGAGAAGTTTGTGGACCGCTTGGACAAGCGGTAGTATTTTTTACATACGCCGGGCCTGACGGACGGCACGTAGAGTTCAACAGCTCGCAACTTATTTATCAAGCAAAAGTACATTGTAATTGCCCACATGTAACCGGCAGTCGCTCTTCGATATCCGCTATGCTGTCGTCGTGTGGCCAACGCATGATGACAGCATAGCTGGTTGGTCCTGGCTGGCTTGCCTAACCCAGTCTTATATCTCCCCGCAATCGCGGGACGAAATTGGGACGAGTTCTGTCATTGCCAGGACCTTCGTTAACCTGGCAGAGATGCAGTTGCGTTTCAATGTGGTGTATCCCGCGACCCGCGCCACACAACATCCCACTGGGACAGGAAGGGGTGTCGTCCCCAAAGAATCCCGCTCCGACCCGCAACCAAGAGCTCTGATTGGTCCCAACCCGCACCCCGTTGGCCTAGTCTTGTATCTGGCAAAGAATTATTGTGTCTTTCACCTATTTTGGGGGGTGAGCTGTTAATTCAAGCGGAATTAGATCCATAAAGGGGCGAGAAACGCTTATTTAGTGTTAATTCTGCCTAAGATTGTGAGTGCTTCCCCTAACTCCCGCGATCAGCATTTGCGATCCAATCGACGGAGATACTAGCAGAATGACATGGGTAGGAAACCGCCAATCGCTCTGTTTCCGTTTAACGCAGGCTGGATGAGCTTATTCCGCCTCAACTCGGCCTCACCATCGCCGCTCTTAATTCGGTCACGTAGGGACGGCCCGGAATTAACATGGGAATTAGCTAACTCGGGGCATAATTAAGGTCAATAAGGGATTAGAGTTATGCCAGAATAAGTGAAAGGCACAATATTTAGTTCTTAGTATTAATATTACTATCAAGTTCAGAAATCGGCTGGTGGCGCTAAATTAGTCAATGCGGATGGAGGTTGGGCGCGACGCCAGCGCCGCGGCGGCGGCCGCCGAGGCCCCCGTCGCCTCCGACGCACCGCAAAATGCAGCGGAGCGTATTCGCGCGCTAAAGGAGGAGCGGCAGCGCTGGATTGCCAAGCGTCAGCAGGCGATGGCGCGCCAGGAGAAGCTTCTAAAGCTGCTCGAGCTTCAACGTGCCAAAAAATCGAAGGGTGACCAAAACGCGGGGGATACGGCCAATAACGAAACAGAAACGTCCACGCCCAACGCCCAAGTGAACGAAGTTAAAGAGGCGAAGGATGCAGCTGCGACTGCAGCTCTGGCTCGGAAGAAGGAGCTGAAGGAGCTCCAGGCTAGAGCGCTGGCGGCTCAAGAGGTCCGTGGGAGACGTATAAAACCTCGTAAAAGGTTTCAGATTGCGGTAACTTTTAGCGCTGATATTTTCTTGTATTTGTGGTGCTGTTTGGATTCACAGAAGCAGCAGCAGGCGGCTAGCGTGCTGGCGAGGAACCTGAAACAGCTGCTGGCGAGAAACGCGCACAGGTCTCAAGCGACCAAGCGTAAACGAGAGGAAGAGGCAACTGACAACCAACCGAGCAAGAAGGTTGATGTGGGGGTGGAAAGAGATGAAGCTGTGCCTCCTGCTCCTGCTATGCATCCTTGTGAGAACTCTGAAGTGTGGATTTTGGCCGTGAGTTGAACTGATAGACGGCTAACGTTTTTGTGTTTGATACTCGTGGATGTAGTTGCTGCTGGGTCGGGTATAAATATTGAAACGCCAGAGTTGGCTGCAGCTGCGTGCTTTCGTATCGCATTGCGCCATCTCGTGCAAACCGGAACGGTAACAAACGAAGTTCGTATCGGACTGCTCATGGTACAAACGACCATCTAATGGGTTTATATGTTATTCCGTTAAAGGTGATGTCGAGAGAGAGGCTGGAGCAGGAATTCAATACCTATACGGGAAAGCGAATGGGCGAAGTTATGGACAACTCGCTGCTTGAGTCTTCGTTAGCGTTCGTCAACACTGTTGGGAGTAAACAAGCTGCGGGTCCATTGTCACGCAGCACACGAGGAGAACCAGTTTGTTGGCAACCAGGGCGCCAATCCCTTCAGATGCCGACTTTTTCTTCTTCTCAAGCGGGTAAGCTTTCATAATCCGTACGCTAGTCGCCGTACCTGAATTAACGTATGTGATAGATCGTATACAGGCACTTATCGAAGTTGAGAAGCAAGTTGTTGCCGATGCATGCAATTCAATCTGGATGGAGAAAGGCAGCACACTGGCGATCAACAATCGACGGCAAAAACAGTTTTTGGCAAGCTTGCTGGGCGTATGTGTCGCGACACCACCTAACACTGCCACACTATCAACTATTCTTTCCACCTCTGTTGGAGTCAACCTCCCAAAGAGCTCAACGACCGGCTATTCGAAACGTTTCCCATACCAGTCGTATGGTCAAATCGCCAGCGTCTTTGATAAAATGGAAGGATGGCTTCGTGACCAAGCCAAGAGAAGCGAACCCAGCAATAGCCTCTCTTCAAGACTGGAGGAAGTGAACCATCCGCGCAGTTCCCGTGGCAACTTTTTCTCGTCAAGATATGCAAAACCGTTCTGCGTGGCTAGCGAATCCGTCGTAATGCAACTAAGGGATGTCGGCTCGCTCCACTCGGCTGTTACGAAGAGGCTCGATCCAATGAAGTACGTATCAATGGTGGCATACCCCGCTCCTTACTACTGCAATCTAAGGGTGTTATGTTTTCCGTTTAGGATTTTGTGCCACTATGAGCTGAACGGAGTCTGCAACGATAGGAACTGCTCCAATTATCATCTCAAAGATTATCATTCAGTGCTGGATAGTATCAACAACACTGGTGACAGCATTGATGCCGACAGCGATGCAAGGCTACTACAAACGGAAGGAATGGACCAGTTGCTGATTTCTTTCGCCGAGTTTCGAGGACGAATCATGAGCAAATGGCCTGTGATATCCTCCTCCCAGCCTTCCTCGGTGGTAAGTGCCATTTTTTGTATTCAAAATGCGATGGATGAACGAAAACGGATTTGACGCTTTGATTAAACGTAGTTGGCAGAGAAGAATACAGGTGCAACTGCGATAGATACATCACTGCCTGCATCCGAACCCGATCCATCCATGGCGCAAGACATTCAACAAAGCGATGACGATGCTGAAGAGGGTAACGACGATTTTATTGTGCTTGCTAACCGAGTGGAGCTTCCTGTTGTTGGAGACGCCCGATACTTCGATGATATCGAGTCAAGAAATTTATACGGTGACTCGCTGCAAAAAAAGGTTGAGGAGGATCCAAATGACACTGATGCTTGGCTTCTTTTGGCCATCTACCACCTCGAGCTTGATGTTGAGCTCAGGTACGTAAATACTGTTGTCATGCGAAACTGCGTCACTCTTACGACTACGACTTGCTTTCTGCTTGCAGTGACGAAGCCGCAAACCTTTCTGACGATGCTCGCTTGCGGCAGCAGCTCGTGTATCTGTGCAAGGAGCTTAATGTTGTGTACCGAAGTGGGACTCCTCGGAAGCTGAATATCGAGGAGCCAAATCTAAAACGGTGCTTGCACACACTGTCTCGAGCTTTAGAAGTCGAAGCCAACGCATACTGTGAAGCATTATGGTTGCTATATCTTCATATGTGCGGTCAAGTTACCACCAAGCAGACAGAGGTCGATACGGTGGAGCAAGCCGTTCAATTTCTTCCAAGTTCTCATGCGCTGTGGCTTCGCTATGTCTCGACGTATGATTTCGATTCGGTGGGCATGGCGGAAGGTATTTATTGGAGGTTACTAGAGCACCTTGCACGAGTGAACTCAAGTGAAGATGGACAAGCCACCGATCCAAGACCCAAAAAGGAGCTATCTATTCTGTTGACGGCGATATGCTTCCATCTGTGTATCAAGCTGTGGCGTGCTGGCGCCACAAAACGCGTTCTCGAGCTTCTTTCGGCACTATTGCAGATTGGTGACACAAGCTCAGAGTTCGGGTGGTGTAACATGGTCCGTGGCCAAATACGCAGCGATGAAACGGTAGTGATTTGTCTGGTTTTCGCTCACGCCTTGCTTTTCAACGAGATGCCCAACATTATCGAGTATTGGGTTGCTGCAAGTAGTTACGAGACTGTCCCGATCAAAGCGATGGCATATACTATCGAATATCTCGAGAGTCGCCGTAGCACCGTCGACAAAGAAGTTTTCAAGCGAGTTTTGGTGGCGTATGAACTCGCGTTTCAAACGTATCAAAGCAGGTGCCATGGAGTAGAAGAAGCTGGCGGTGTCGTACTGAGTAACTGGATGCTTTTGTTGTCTCTTCAAGACGAGGGTGAAGAGCGAGACGAGTCCCTGAAAACATTTTTTGACAACAACTTGGACATGATCCAGCGCTTCCCTGTTGCGTCGCACACTGCGGCGAAGATCTTGATGTTGAAGCCAAGCGGCGAGCAGCAGGCGCATCAGATAATGCTCTCGATGATGAGTCAGGATTCTCAAGGTATGTTTCCGGAGGCTCTTCACCATTATTTATTTGCTTGCCGCCAGTCTTCAGCGCTTGTAAATGCTTTGGATAAAGCGTTTCCAGACGTTATGCAGCGTTTAGCGGGCCTGTTGAGTGTCGATTCCAACAAGGTGGAGAAGTTTATTCAAGACATAATGCGTGGCACCAGTAACATATCTAAAGCGCGTGCGTTAAACGCGCTGTTGGATGCTTTGCTGGATGCTTGGATGGGCCAGCTTGCGGCGGTGCACCGTGACATGAGCCAAAAGCGCTTTCTGGATGAGCAAGAGAGCCTACGAGCCGATATTTATGTGGCATTGGACATCTGCCTTTTAATGGGCATTCTGCTGGAGCCGTCCGTCGCTGTTGACGCGCTGCAAATGGTTTTGAGCTCTTCTCACTTTGGTGCCTTATCACTCGAAGCGCGGCAGCTCGCTTGGATGCAACGCTTCGTATTTGAAGTGGACTTGCTTCAACAGGAAGATGTGGATAGCTCTCCGTGGCGAGAACACCAAGCGGGTTTGACAAAGTTGTTTCGCAAGTACGTGGGTGAGATGAGTGTGGAGGCCGAGGTGTTGCGCCAGGTTTCCAAACAAATTAAGGATGACATGGAGAGAAACGCCGTCGAAGATGCTGTATGCGATTGCCTGTATCCGGAGCGGCATCAATTGATTACATTCGACGCCAATATCGAGATCTTTCGGCTATGCCTTGCTGCAGTAGCTGGCCCGGAGCAGACTACTTTTTATGCGTCTTTCACCGATTCATTAGCGCTATCCTCAGAATTCTCGCTTGCTTTCTCAGGTACGCAAATGGTTATACTTGGATTGCTAAGTCTTCCAATAATTCTGATTGTTGGTGGTATTAATTTTTACATGCAGACGCTGCTGACCATGAATGGGAGCTCCTTGCTGCGCGAGCAAGCTTAAGGAAGTGTCTTGGCAGGGCGAAAACGCAGCACCCTCAGGTATTGCAAGCTCTCGTTGCGGTGGAACTGCGGCTGAGAAATATGAAGGCTGTGTCCAGTCTGCTTGAAAGCGAGATACGAGCGGACCCACTTCTTTTAGAAACCTGGCGACTCGCTGTTGGCCTCGAGATTTTGTTTGGAGAGCGATTGGATGAGAGATCGCAAAAGATAGCTGCCGAGATGGAAAAGCGGCAGTTGGTATTTGCTTGTAACACCTACGGTGATGACAAGTTGGCGAGTGAAGGGGCCCTATCTGTTCTCAGAGATTCGGAAGCTGCGTCGCTGACCTTGCGCGGTCTTCGGTTGCCATTCGTCCCGAACTCTGTGCTGCTCAAGAATGAGTTGGTATCGTTGGATCTCAGTGGCAATGAGCTAGCAGAACTCCCGGCCGAGTTGGGTCGCCTCAAAAGCTTGCAGGAGCTCGACGCATCCGAGAATGGCCTGATCGAATTTCCTGCGTGTATTAGTAACCTAACTCAGCTTGAAGACCTGAGGTTGGCCCACAACAACATTCAAGTTGTGCCGATTTATGCTCTTCCACATTTGAACACCGTGGATATTCGTTGGAACGCGGTTTCGCAACTGTCTGCGTCTTCCTTGGATGTGCTCCAGAATCTAAGGGTGCTGCACGCTGGAGGTAACGCAGTTCCAGACGAGCAACTTGCAGAAATCTCAGAGTTGCTACTAAGCCGGAAACGTGATGCCGCCTCCCTGGAAAATGAAACCTCTAAGAGCAACACAATTGTTCGAGCAGAGAAGGCGTCAGTTGAGAAGGACGTTACATTATCAAGTGCAGATGCCAACGCTGAAGTTGCCAAGCAGACTGTTGATAGCGAACTGGTCGCTGGAGTAAATACTGAGCTGGAGGCAAAACAAGATGCTGATGATCAAGCCGGAAATCTTGAGTCTGTGCCCGAGGAAGCCGAAGCAGGTCAAATAGCAGAGGCTGTCGACCACGCATCTCCGCCAGTAGAGAACAACGAAGACCAAGAGATGAGTGCTGCTGGTGAAATTACCACTATTTCTGAGTCAAAAGACGGCGACGGCGACCAAATCATGGACAACGCAGCTAGTGTCATCTTGATTGACGATGCAGGCACAGAAATGGTTGATGCTGCGGCCGAGCCTCCGAAAGAGGTAATTGACGTCGATAGCCCGGAGTCGACAGAGGAAGCTGAAAGTAACAACAACATTACCGAGCTTACTGTGGCCAGTGACGCGCCGGTGGCATCAACAATGGCTGAACCATCCAGCGCAACCGAAAGCTTTGAAGGAAGTCACACTGATGCCGCCTCTGCAGTCGCGCCCCAGCGTATGGCAAGGAAAAAGCTTGTTGCGTATATGAAGGAGAACCTCATCGATGATCGTACCGAAGTACGCAGGCGGAACCCGGTGTTGTGGCGCGAATTCGTAGCTGCGAATCTCCAAGTTCAGTCAGTGCTGCCGGCGTGTAGATTGTGCTTCACGCCGAATGATGGCCACAATCAGCGCTTCAACTCCACAGTGCTTTGCATGCGCTGTTTAGAAGATGCTATCCACGTACTGAAGGAGCGTGACGACCCCATGGATGGCGTTTAAAAATGCAATGAAGCTGTACACCATGACTCATGGTTGAGAGTTACTCGAAGTATCACATGTTTGGTAACTGCAAATACCGATCGTCTCTTCCAGTAAAGCGTGATGTCACGTGCTCATACCAACAAAACGTCTTTAGCTGGTAGCACTCAGATTACTACTTAGTACTTCCTCCTGCCGGAATTAAATGCAAATATGACGTATGACAAGACCATAGGTTTTGGTAGCCGTAGCTCTGTGATCATTATCGGTTTAGAGGGGATAAAATTATACGAGGTACTGCCAGTTTATTGGAAGAAGATGGAGCTGGCCCGGTTTGGGTTGCGAAGAAGCTCCACTGCTTGGTCGTATAGTTGTCGATCACACGCGAGTACTTCGGGGAGCATACCGTGTTTCCTGAGCTTGGCCTTCTTCATGTGCGGCAGCGTGATCGAATTGTCGCCGTCGACTTTTAGCATGCTAAGCATGCAATTTTGCAGCGATAGGAACACATTTTCCTGCGTGTCCTTCGACATCGCGCTGTACGCTGCTTGGACAGCCTCGATTATCTCCTTTGTCCCCCGCAGCGGAGCCCGATACTGGACGGACTGCAGCGATGCAAACAGGCCCAAAAAGTCAAGTGCGTTAGTATCGGGTGAGTTGGCTGGTTGACACAGGAGGCGAATGTTCCAGCCATCTTGCAGTCCTGCTGCGAGAATGTCGGGGTCCGTCGGAGAAACGTGCGGCTTTGCGTTGTCTTGCTGAATGTATATGGCATTCTTCTTGTCCTTCCTTGGCCACTTCTCTTTTATTGCTGGAATGACATAGTCGAGCAGGTAGCGCCTGTACACCTCGCGGTCCACCGTCTTCAGGTTGCGCATGATGATGGTGCCCCTCGTCCTGTTGCGACTTGTGCGCTTCGCAACGTATTCCTCGGCGAATGGCCAGATACCCAGTTTGCCGTCCCACACAGCATTTCGATGCGGATCGAACCTGTTTGCCAAGTTGAAGTTAGTGATATCGGTTCCGACAGGGTATAAAATAACCAAAGTATGATTACCTGGGCCGCGCTACGGCAGCCAAGAACATCGTCTTGGGGATGAAGCGCTTGCTTTGACGTCTTCTAACGGGGAGTTGTTCGTCTTCGAAGCTGATAAACGAGCGATGGTCCTTGTCAGCATCGAACCACTTTTCATCGACGTGTACAATGTTGTACATGGGCTCAAATGTCATCTTCGACTCGTCGATGAAAGACAGCGCAAACTCGACGCGACGAAGCTTGTTCTCGGCTGTCAGACAAGGCTTGATTCGTGTAGAACGTCTCGAGACGACCCCTTCCTTGAGCAGCTCCTTCACCATGTACCGGGAGATGCCTGCGACGGCGGCAGCACGTTGAACCACCTGGCGATCTTGCAGAGGTACCGACCGGAGCTTTTGGGTCGCTTCTTCACGACTCGTGCGCTTCCTCCCACTATTCTTGGCTTTCTTACTTCTGCGGCCGTCCATGGAAGACTCTGAGGCCCGAGCTGCACAATAAGCATGCCATATCCGGCTAATTGTCGAGGGGTAGCAACCCCAACGCTTAACCAGGTCAATGTAAGTTCCCGAGGGCAGAACGAGATTGCTACAACGAATTAGCAGCTCGTCTCAGATGAGTTGGCGTTCCTCATCCGTAAAGTTGGTCTTGGACGTCTTCATCATCGCTGGAAGTGCTTGTTGTTCTTGTGGCGGAATTTGATGAAATGAGGCAAGGAAGGCGTTGTCTTTGGTGAGGCACTGCTCACGGTAGAGGATGAGTTCAGGCACATGCTTGGTAGCTCTAAATAGAGGAGACGTAGGTGCACCTCCTCGTCCTTTCCGCAGTAAATTTGGAGAAGTCTACGCAATTTTATGATGACCAACGTCTAGATTTTGCATTTATTTTCGGCAGGAGGAAGTATGCACTGGTGATCACCACCCGAAGCAAAGTGCTGATGCCGCCGTGGCCGTACAGGCCACCAACGTCCAGGGCCGCCGAAAATAGCATGGCCATAAAAATAATGACCATAAATAAGTATGGATAATGTATGTTGGCCGTTTTCGCTTGGCCATAACATTATTTATGTCAAGAGGTCCTAGCAATAATTGTAATTGGGCAAATTATCAGAAACAAATCTTGAAATTTAGAGAGACCAATACAAACTTTAAGTAATACAGGGTCATGATATTTCAACATTATTTATGAGACACATTTTCTGCATGACATTATTTATGTCCTCTTCTTTCTGGCAGGCCTACCATTATTTATGAGCCAGCTTGGCTTACATAAATAAAAATGCCATAATCGGCGGCCCTGCCAACGTCATTTACCGCAAACTCGTTGAGCGTACCGTGAATTCCCTTGGAAAATTTTCGTGTCCGCGACAAACTTTAGCTAAGATTCGATAACGTTTAAATGGGTGCTCCTGTTTTCGCAGTGTTATACTTGCGTTTCCCTTTTTCTTCTTCGCCACCGCCACCTCGCTTTTTTTCGAATACAACTACCCAACCATATATTAGGCCGCACGTGCGCTGGGCGGCCTTGATCTGCCACTCAATCCGAGTCAAAATCGTCGTCCGAAACACCGTAGTTATACTCGAAGTAGTCATCATCCGAGTCATCCGAGTCGTACAAGCCACCGACAAGATCGAAGTCATCCCAGTCGGCAACTTCGAAGAAGCGGAAAAGGTGACTGTACTGCTGCAGCAAGGACTGCAGTGCTGCATCACCACCTTGTCGACCATTCCGGCCTCGTCGCGGCTTCATCGAGCGCTTGGGGCGATCCAGGTGCTTCACGTCACGACCTTCTGCATCGCGGTGCGCGTAGAAACAGCGTGGTCCAAACGGGCAGCTACCGAAGAGGCCGTTAAAGTACTTGCATTCGCGTAGAGCCAAGTGGCTTTTGTACGCCTCAACCACCTTGCGCTTCTCCTCGCCTTTGCAGAAGATGAGCGATGGCACGATGAAGTCACTGGGAACTCTACACGCTGGGCACGCGCGAATCACTTCCACTTCCATATCCTTCGACTGGCGCCACACACGAAGGCAGTCCAAGCAGAAGCAGTGGTCACAGCCTACATATTTGCCACACAAATATACGTCTCATCATGAGGATCCCCCTTCTAATCGACGAGGACTGATACTTACTTAGCAGACCAAAATGTTTGCCGGACTGAACAATATCGTCGAAGCAAATACCGCATGTGAAGTCTTGCTGGTTGTCTTCGCGAGTCGCAGCAGCAGCATTAGCTGCAGCGTTGTTCGAAGACGTGTAGCCGGCACCCGAAGATCTCGCAGCTCTCGGAGCAGCACGAGCAGCGGTAGCAGCTCCTCGCAGCATGGCAGGATTGTGGCGAAGACGACAGTGCTCTCCGTACTTGCAGTTGCCGCGAAGGAAGAACGGGCAGTCTACTAGCGCTGCAGCTGCCGACAGTCCTTCAGCCTCATCCGCTGCACACTCGCTCACCTGTTCCGGGAGCGCATGCGAGTACGTGCAGCGACTGCCGTAGCGGCACTTGCCCAGCACGAAGAAGCGGCACAGTGCAGTCGTCGGCACTGCAGCGGCTGTAGGCGAACTAGAGCGTGTAGCTTGCGGCACGCTGCGCTTCTCCTCGTACACGTCCTCCGCCTCCGCGCCGGGATCGTTCAGGTCCTGCGCAGCCAGTCGACGCTGCAGACTGTCGAACACACGCTCTCGCTCGGTGCTGGAGCTGCAAGGATACAATAATATTATAAATGATAAATAAGGTTATTTAATCATTACATAAGGAAATAAAGTTCAAGCAGAAGCTTCCAGCGCACCTGGCACCGCGAGCAGAGGCAGAAGCGGCGTAGCGGCTACGACATGAGTAGCGGGGACAATTAAGTTCTCATAAGAGGCATATACACCGCGAATATCGCGGGGCTGGGCTCACCTGCGCGACGTGGAGCGGCGCATGACAGTTCCGGAGCTTTTCACTTCGATCGATCTTTCTTCTCTTAAGTCAGACGGAATCAGATTGTACCAGAACTTTGGTACATTTCCCTGGCCTCGCCGTAAAGCAGCCATCATCGGCAGCAACGCCGTCCCAAAGTGTCTAACGCCTGCTCTGGCGTGTCGAAGCTCTCCACGGTTCCTGTTCGAGGTTATGACGTTTGTACCGACGGAACTTCGGCCGAAGACCGAAGAATCCATCCATCCCGGAAATGCAAGATAGCAGCTTGCGATCTGCCGCCGGCTGATGTTGTTTACTCTCGGCCC
Organism: Phytophthora vignae f. sp. vignae; assembly: GCA_016169955.1. NCBI lineage: Eukaryota > Oomycota > Peronosporomycetes > Peronosporales > Peronosporaceae > Phytophthora > Phytophthora vignae. Next base: position 246,738 of record JABJUM010000038.1, read on the forward strand.
CTGCAGCTTGCAGCCTCCCATTCCTCAATTAGTCAGCAGTGCAAGCCATGGCTGCGAACGGCGCGAAGCATTCGAGCGAGAAGAACGAAATCCAAGCGGGATACACCACGATGGCGCGGTCTCCGCCGTCGTCGCTGCCTGCAGTCATGCAGTCGTCTGCGAGCGGGATGCCGCCGCACGGAGACCCCAATGATGAGAGCGACGACACGCCCATTGATATCGCTGAAGCAGGCTCGACGCGACCGCCACAGGGCGCGCTGCAACGATTCGTTCGTCACGTCCGAGTGTTGGAGTTCAGCAGCGCCGTCGTCCTGTATCTGCTGGCGCTCGTGTTCGCGAAGATTGAGGTGCACGAGCGTCCGATTCCCGGAATCAAAGTGCGCCTGAATGCCACGGCTGTTGCGTGGTCGCTTGACCCGTCCATCGACGAGAAGAAGCTCTCGGAAGAAGGTAAGTTTGAGGGGAGGAGGCAGGTTTGTCTTGATTTTAAGGGGATTTTTTTAACTGAAGTTACTGTGCACTGCGACCTCCAGTGCCGATGTGGCTGCTGCTAACGCTGGGCATCTGCCTGCCAGTGGGAACCAACCTCGTGATGAACTACGTGCTCCCGTCATTTTGCCAGGTCCGAGTGATCGCCCACGACACACGGGACTTCCTGCTGAGCCTCTTCCAGTCCATGGCTCTCGCGACATTCCTGACGCAGTTTACGAAGAACATTACCGGTCGCTTCCGCCCAAGTTTCTATGACATGTGCAAGTGGGACCACGACGTGGTTTGGGACGGAGTCACCAATCTGTGTACGGATGCGGCTGGCGAGAAGGAAGGTCGCAAAAGTTTCCCGTCGGGGCATGCTTCGTTTGCGTGGGCAACTATGCTTATCCTTACGGTACGTTGCTACTGAAAATTGCATCATTGCAAAATGATGTCGACTAATAAAAACTAATGATGTTGTGTGAATAGCTTTATCTACTGGGCCGATCGCGTCTCAACTGTGAGAACCGCAGCAATTCAACGCTGCGAGGTGGCAAGAAGTCCCTGATGCTCTTCATGTGCTGCGCGCCAGTGCTAATCGCTTCATGGATCTCCATCACGCGCTGCATCGACAACTGGCATCACTACAGCGACATCTTGGCTGGCAGTGTCATCGGCATTGCTTCAGCACAGTTCGCGTTCAACTACAACTACGGGTCGATCTTTAGCTGGGAATCGGCGGGCCTGCCTCTGGAGGAGATCCACGAGCGTCGCATGGTAAGAGAGCAGCAGGATGAAGCATTTTAAGGAGTAGAAGCGGCATTTTTGCTAAGAAATTCTTGTTGTTGGTTTTACCCTAGAAAAAGACGAAGAAGGCGAGGAGTGAACGCCTCGACCAGCAGCCGCTGTGGCGCTACAACTTTGAGTCCGGCCCGCCGCTGCTGAAGCACATGTCTAGCGACTGCATCGTAGATCTAAGTTGTCGCAGCAGGGACTCCGCCACTGCTTAGCCATTAACTCTGTAGTACACACAGACTCTGTACAGTAACGTCTTCATGACTGGATCACTTGTGAATTCGGCCGTTCGCACAGCGATTAATTTTTGCTGGGACGTGCGACACCTTTGGCGATTATGGCGAGCTCGCGCGTGGTGACGAAATTGCTGGTCCACAGGTCGAGGCCCTGCCCCATGCGCGGCTTCATGTACGATGGCCATCGATCTTGGATCTTGGTACAGTACATGGATGTTGTGGTTGAAGTGCGGAACGTCCGTGTACATGTACACTGCGCGTGCTTGCTTTGCAGCAGCGGCATGTTGGGTGCCGTCTTGACTTAAGGCCCTTTAGAGTCTGAAGTTATGCAAAGTCTCGACTTGAGACAGCGGTCCGTACTGGAGGAGAAGAGGCTGGTGGCGCAACGTAGCTTTTTTCAAGGTGTCCGTGGACACCAGACCATCGAGTCCTCCGTGTGTGCGACTCAAAATAGTCATTGTTGGTATCCGCAAACACGTAGCGAGGATACGCCCTTGCAGTTGCTTAAAGATTGCAGCATATGTGCAGGCGTTACAAGAAACTACCTTCAATTTTGTATCTTGCATCATTTTAATCAATCGATTAGTTGTAATCATTTCCTTTCGCACGAGTCCGCACCGGCTTCTATGCTTCTGATTCAAGCGCGCACGTTCATCTTGATCACTTCTTTTTTGACCTCCACGAAGGTAAGCGGGATGCCAAGCAACCTCGACCTCGAGCGCGGCTCGGCCGGCGAGTTCCTGTCGGTGACGACGCCCCCGCCCGCCTGGAAGCCTCGCGACGAGGACGACGCGGTCGCGCGGCGCCCCAGGCGATGGCAGCGCGTGCTGGGCGACTACCGAGTCGCAGAGTTCGGGTGCACGTTGGCCATGTTCCTCGTAGCCAAGTCGTTCACGCTGATGGCCGTGAACGACCGCCCCATTCCCAGGATCGAGATCCGCCTCAACTCCACCACCACGATCTATGCGCGGGATCCGACGGTGGACGAGAAGAAGCTGCACGAGCAAGGTATGAGCGACGAGCTACGTATCGACAATGAGGTCATTTATTGAACTAACCCCCAGCTGCTGTTTCCTTTAGTGCCAATGTGGTCTCTTATTTTATTCGGAGTCGGCGTCCCCATCGCGACCAATTTACTGCTGAACTACGTGCTGCCGAAGATCCGTGACGTTCGCGTGATCCCGCATGACGTGCGCGACTTCATCCTGAGTCTGGCGCAGGGCGTCACCATGTCGACGATGCTCACACAGTTCACCAAGCACGTGACTGGCCGCTTCCGCCCGAGCTTTTATGATATGTGCGGCTGGGACTACGACGCGGTTTGGGATGGAGTCACCAACCTGTGTACTGACCCGGCGGGCGAGAGAGAAGGCCGTAAGAGTTTCCCGTCCGGCCATGCTTCTTTCGCGTGGGTGACGATGCTCCTGCTCACGGTACGTTTGCTCTATCTATATTCATGGTGGTAGCTGTGTGGATACTGACGGTGCACTGATTGCTTACAGCTTTACCTGCTTGGACGATCGAGAATTAACTGCAAGAGCCGCAGCGAGTCGGCCGTGCGAGGCGGTACGAAGATGCTGAAGCTGTTCCTCTGCTGCGTGCCGTGCTTGGCGGCGTCTTGGGTCGCCATTACTCGGTCGATCGACAACTGGCACCACTATAGCGATATTCTGGCGGGTAGCATCATTGGCGCGATCTCTGCTTGCATGGCCTACAGCTACAACTACGGCTCCATCTTTTGCTGGAAGTACGCGGGGGTGCCGTGCGAAGCGGTGCACGAAAAGATCAAGGTAAGTCCACAATCTTTTGTACCCCATTCCTTAGTGCGTTGCAGCAGAAATCTTACACCCCTTTGACGATACAGTCCGAGTCGAAGAGCGACGATCTCCAAGAGGCCCACGAGAAGATGATGAGCCAAAACACTAGAGTTTCGAGCAGCCAGCGAGTGTAATTCGTGCGAGTTATTCAATAGATCACCATTAAAGGGGTACAGAATTCGTTGGCAAGTGTTCACACTTTATATGAACGAGATCCGTGTCCTCGCTTTTTTATTGTTGTGGAGGGAGTATGAGTGTCATAATCACCGGCGACATTTTGAGACCGTACATTTTAGGTTTTGCGTTCTTCTCAAAATCGAAATGGGCGACGACGCTGCCGCGACTGCCAGCGGCATCCGTCTCGAAAACGACAGCTACCAAACGGTTTGCACGCCCGCCCTAAACGAGAAGCCCGACAGTGGTGCGGTGACGGATTCCGTGGAGAGAGCTGGGGATAGCGCGTACCCGAAGAAGAAATGGCAACAATTGCTTCGCGACTACCGCGTGGTCGAATATGTTTTTGCAATTGTGCTGTACGTTATTGCAAGGAGACTCGGCAAGTGGATGGCGTTGCACAAACGTACGTATTTCAATGAGGTGTGATGGAGAGGAATGGTGTGCACACGTAGTCTAACACACTCTGCTCATGACGGCTAACGCCAGGTGCTCTTCCAAGAATCGAGATGCGATTGAACTCCACCACCAGCATCTGGGGGCGTGATCCTGCCATGGACCAGGAGGAGCTGTCAGAGCAAGGTGCGATGCTGGCCTGACCTTCACCAAAGAAATGCTTGCACAAACAAACGGTCGGCCTCCTTGTAGTTCCAATGTACATGCTCATTATCGTCAGTCTTGCAATCGCTATCGGGATCAATTTGCTCATCAACTACGTGGTCCCGATGTTCTACAAAATCCGCGTCATTGCCCACGACTTCCGCGACTTCCTCCTGAGTCTCGGGCAGGCTATCACGCTGTCAACGTTTCTGGTCAACTTCATGAAGAACATGACAGGCCGCTTCCGTCCGTGCTTCTTCGCCATGTGCGGATGGAACTTCGACGTGCTTTGGGATGGAGCTAGTAACTTATGTAGCGACTCGGCCGGGGACGATGAAGGCCGAAAGAGCTTTCCATCAGGACACTCTTCTTTTGCGTGGTCCGTAATGGGCGTTCTTACGGTGAGTCGAGATGGATGCTGATTCACGAAGCTGTATCTAACTGGAGGTTGTTTTGGTCATTGCTAGCTCTACCTACTTGGACGCGCACGATTGACAAGGCCCGAACAAAGCAACTCGAATCTCCAGGAAGGAATTCGGACATTCAAGTTATTCTTTTGCTTGTTGCCGTGCTTGGGGGCAGCGTGGGTCGCCATCACCCGTTCAACCGACAATCGACACCACTACAGTGACATCGTTGCAGGTAGCGTGGTCGGCGCCGCCGCTGCATGCCTAGCTTACAACCACAACTACGGCTCTATATATGCCTGGGAAGTCTCTGGTCTGCCGTGGGATGCGATTCACGAACGGAGAAAGGTGCGCTGAAAAACTTGCGTTGAAAGGTGCAACATGTACATGAGCTGACAAATTCTTGGTGAGAAGGCAAAAATCGAGGACAACCAGGGCTCCACCTTGGCGTGAGCAGTTAGCCCATCGAGTGTAATAGCAGGAGAGCGACAACCTCCGGCGACCAGATGAAGAAGCATACTCTACATGAGAACACGGCACGTTACCAATATCATGTGGCCCCTGACATCCCAACTATTATACTTATCAAGCGATGCTATCAACGTTGTTCTTTGATGCTCCTGCTGTACTAACTGTGGCGAGAGGTGCCAGCCCTGTGAAGAGCAACGCCCAAAAGCGTGAGCGCCAAGACACGACTCGCGATCGGAGTTTTTGGCTTCGGCCCGACCTATTCAATAGGTCGGGCCGAAGCCAAATAGGCTATTCGGTCACCTGCAACGCGTCCATCTTTGCGCGACAGACCTGTCTCTGTATTTCGGTGACAGCTGAAAAAGTGGATGTTTCCCTTTGAGAACGCTTACTTTTTGGGTACACTTGGTGCACTGGTACACAATGGTACACAATCCATCATTTTCTATTGACAATTTGGGTCGATCCTCTTATCCTTAATGACCTGAGATTTAGTCAGTCGCACTCGTTAATCTACCCATCTCGGCGGTTTGGCTCAGCGAGCCATTTCGCATTTCCCCTGCACTTGCAAACGTTCGTGTGCTCGCGGGTCCCTCCCTCTGCTCTGCTGGCTGTCCGTCTGTCGATCAGGCGCTCGATCCAGTAGCGAAGAAGCGGTGAAGAAGCCCTCCTTCGCGTCGTATCAGCGCGCAGCGATAACGACGGAGTCGACCTACTGCCGACCGCGCGCTGCCTCGAGCAACGCGAGCGAGGTGCCATTCATGGAGTCCATCACGTCGGTCTCGGAGCTGCCGGCGCTGGCAGAGCACCCGTCGCGCCCCCAGCACAGCGGAGGCAAGTGGGAGCGCATCGCGCGCGACTTCCGCCTTGCTGAGTTCGCCATCTCCGTGCTCATGTACGGATTCGCGCTATTCTTCGCCAAGATCCAGGTCGCCCAACGTACGTACAGTAGCTCTTCGCCGATGTTTTTTTTGCTTGAGAGCTTTGTGTGTTGGGCGGGCGTTTGAGTAGTTACGGAAGTGGTGTGTGACGCTCTGCAGGTGAGATCCCCAACATCGAGGTGCAGCTGAACGCGACGACGTCCGTATGGGCTCGAGACCCAACGATCAACAACAAGGAGAAGGCGCAGCAGGTCCCCATGGTCGCCCTGGTCGGCATCGGCGTTGGTGCGCCGATCATCATTAATCTGTTCATCAACTACGTGATGCCCAAGTTCCGCAGCGTGCGCATCATTCCGCACGACACGCGTGACTTCTTCTTGACGATCGTCCAGTCCACCAGCATGGCCACGCTGCTTACGCAGTTTACCAAGAACATGACGGGCCGCTTCCGCCCCTGCTTCTACGACATGTGCAACTGGAACTACGATGTCGTCTGGGACGGAGTTACCAACCTGTGCCAGAGTGCGTCGGGCGAGAAGGAAGGCCGCAAGAGCTTCCCGTCGGGGCACGCATCATTTGCGTTCGCAACGATGCTGGTTCTCACGGTAGGTCGCACAGCAACGTTATGTTTGTGTATTTGCTGGCCTAGTGGGTTTCTGATGTTGCTCTGTTTGTTTCCATCGCAGCTTTATTTGCTTGGACGATCGTCTCTGAACTGTGAAAACCGCAGTGAGACCATGATGCGAGGAGGAAGGAAAACGCTGAAGCTGTTCCTCTGCTTCATTCCAACGTTTTTGGCAGCGTGGGTGGCTGTTACTCGTACCATCGACAACTGGCACCACTACGCCGACATTCTCGCGGGCAGCATCATTGGTGCGGTTTCTGCCTGTATTGCATACAGCTTCAACTATGCGTCGGTCTTCCATAGTCAGCACGCTGGCGTTCCTCTTCAAGGGTGCCATGTGCACGGCAAGGTACGCACAAAGTCTGTTATTATTTGTTTGGTGCGCAAGTGGAAGCTGACATAACAGTATTATTGTGCTCTGTGAAGGGGAAAATGACGACGAGCAGCAGTGGGATCACGTACACAAGCAGCGAAGAAAGCGAGGTGGGCAAGCGCAACGACTACGTGTTGAATGTCCACAGCCGCACGACAAATGGTAACTAGGCATTTATGTTTTATTTTTGCATGCGAGGGAAGAGGTTATAATGAAAACTCAATTTTCAGGAATCATGATCTGAGTGAAGTACAACTTTGAAGCAAGCAAAACTGACAATCCCCGCTGCTTGAGCTCTTGTGAGTAAAATGAGAACTGATTGAAATTGAGATGAAGCTGCTAGCTCTTTCCTACTTGCTCGTGCCTTCCTCTCGCTAGCATACTTAGACATGTAGCCCATGGGTGCGCTTTCTTAAGACTCCTTGAACTTGGTGAAGTTGGCGAGCCGAATTATCTGATGAACCCGTGCGCAACAGGGTGAGAATGGGTGAGTCGGATGGCGTGCTGGGTGCATGTCATTCTCCCTCATGGCGACGTACACTTCAGCAAGGAAAAATACGTCTGATGTTGACTCGCGTCTCCGTTGTTCCCTTGTCGAGGAGAACGGTTCCGTTGTCGTAGACTTGCTTGATGAGAAATGGTCCTTTAGCGACTTCCTCCGTTTTGCGGCGGTCTCGCGGAGGAACTCGGAGCATCACTTGGTCGCCGACTTGATAGAAGTGTTGAATACGGCTGAGATTCTCGCGGTCGTTCTCCTGCATGATCGCTGCGAACCTCTGCTTGGAGAGAAAACTCCAATTCGCGAAATGTAGTTGCCGGGTGATTAGATCCTCACCAAAAAGCAATTGCGCCGGAGATGCACGCAACACTGAGTGGTAGCTGGCACGAATGGCATATGCCGCGTAGTCGAGTACAACTTCGAGTTGATCATTGAGGTCTGGACGAGCACGAATGATGTTGAGAATTTCGAGGTGGACACGTTCACAAATGGCGTTCGCTTGCGGATTCTTGGTCGAGATCGGCTTCGATTTGATCGCCATCGATCGGAGAAGTACTTGGAACTCCTCGCCCGTGAATTCAGGGCCTTGATCGTGAACGACGAGTTTCGGCCGAGGATAACGACACAACCAGCAGCGCTCGAAGCTCAGAGCCGTCGTACTTGCCGTGCGCCCGTGTTGCATTATCACCTCGAGCCAGCGAAATTGACGCTCGATCGCTGTGAGGCAGTAGTAATCTCCTTGTAGTGGTCCAACGAGGTCGACGTGTACAACGTCGAATGGACGATCCTCATTCGTCATGGGCGTCGGTGGTAGATGTCCGTAGGCCTGCTTTCCGCCGTGTAACTTCGCTCGCTTGCACTGCATGCATGCTGCGACGTACTTCGTCACTTCCGTCTCCATTCCTGGCCACCAGAAGGTAGCCATCGACCGGAATTGTTTCTCCGCACCAGGATGCAGTAAATACGAATGGTAAAGCTCCACAAGATCGTTGCGTAGAGATGCAGGCACAACTACACGCTTCTTGAAATGCAGTAAAACTGCACCGAGGGCCGGACGCAATGAGTAGTCAGGATCTGCCGCATTTTGTTCCAGCCGAGAGATAACTTCTTTGATTGTCGAGTCTGCTAGCTGGTGCTTTTTGAGCACGGCACCGTCGATCGCCACTTCTTCTTCTTCGACCGCGAGCAGTTCATCCTCCGTTGCTTGTTTCACGTAGTCATAGCGGAGCCTGGAAAATGCATCTGCACCAATGTTCTGCGAGCCTGGGACGTACTGCACTGCAAGGCGATACTCCTCAAGCAACAGCTTCCAGCGCTTCACCCGAAGCGAGGACTCCTGCGGGTATAGAAGATTCTTGTGGTCCGTGTGTATGGTCACTGGGAACCCAAGGAGCATTGTCCGGTATTCTTTGAGAATCTCGACGACCGAGAGCAGCTCCCATTCCATGGTGGAATATTTGCGCTGCGTGTCCGTCATAGAGCGCGAAAAGCATGCGAGAATGCGCTTGCCTTGAACGATCACACCGCCAATCTGCCGGCCACTAGCGTCTGCGAAAACGTGAAAGGTGCGGCTGTAGTCTGGAAAAGCCAACCAGACATTGCGAGCAAGGGCCTGTTTGATGTCGCGAAAGGCTGCTGCTGCTTCAGGAGACCAGACGAATGGCACGTTCCGCGATGTCAGTCGATTCAGCTGAGCCGTAAGTGCTGATTTATTCGGCACCATTTCTCTGTAGTAAGAGATCATGCCGAGAAACCTGCGGAGCTCCTTCTTGTTGCGAGGCTCTGCAATTTGCTGGATGGCCTCCACCTTCTTGGCCTGTGGTTGAATACCGTTCGGGGTCAGCGTAAATCCCAAGTAGTCCACTGACTCACGCAGGATGTGGCACTTCGCAGCGTTTAAAGTCACATCGTACTGTCGGAGGCGGCTGAACACGATGCGTAAGTGCTCCAAATGATCGCTCTCATTCTCAGAAAAGATCAGGATGTCATCCAGGTAGACGATGACGAATGGTACGTCCCCCAGAATTTTCTCCATACATGCCTGGTACTCGTCTGGCGCCGTTGATATTCCCATGGGAAGACGTTTGAACTGGAACTTGCCGAATGGCAGACAGAATGCAGTGAATGCGCGACTGTGCGGTGCTAAACGTCTTGCGAAGTAACCCATGTTGGCTTCGAGCGTACTTAGACACTTTGCTTTGTCCAAACGCAACAGGATTTCCCGAATCTTGGGAACGTAGTACGGCGAGCGACGTAAAAAGCGGTTTAGGCGGCGGAAGTCCACGAGTAGCCGTAGAGCTCCACTGGGTTTCACCAGGAAAAAGGCAGGTGCAGCAGCCTCCGAATCGTAAATCTGCTCCATCACATCCAGTTCGAGCAGCCTCTGGATCTCACGCCGTGCTGCTGCTTCTTGGCTGCGAGCAATTGAGTACGGCTTCGCATGTGAGGGCACGTAATCGCTGCTGAGCGGTAACACGTAGTCGGGCAAAAGGATTCTGCCGAGTCGACCATTGTAGAGATCGTAAAATTCTTCCAGCAGCTTGAGGTAGCAGTGTTGCATTGCGGCTTCCAAGTGCTGCGGCAACAGATCAGCAGGCTTGACGTCCGTGGCATCACCTGCAAACAATTCATCCGCAGCATCATCATCAACTTCCACGAGTCCACGTGCTCGAGAAGTCTGCTGCTGCTCCTCCGCTGTCTTGATCATCATCTCACTGCCATCCCATTGGACCCTTCCGGTCCCGAAGTCCACCACGAGTCCGAGGGCTGCCATAATGTCGCGGCCAATCACCATGTCGTCCGGAATACTGGGTAGAACCTCGAAGGCGTGAATGATGACTGAGTCTCGTTTTAATTCCGGGATCCGGAAGCGGACGACCATGGATCCTGCACTGGGCGTTTTTCCCGTGGCCAACGTATACGAGACGCGCGAGTCTTCCAGTTTAGCGCCTTTTGTCTGCAATTCCTTCATGAAGTCGCTGCGAATGATACTGCGCGAGCACCCACTGTCGAGTAGGGCTCTGTAGCGCTCCTTGCCTTGTTCCAACTTGATCATGAGGCGCATGGGCGGCGGCGAAGGTGCGACCGGAGTGTTTTTAAGACCCACGAACATATACTCCTCGTCGCTGGAACTGTTGGCCTGTTGCACGCGAGACACCACCTGTGTTCGCGCGTTGTTAGCGCGCGCTCCGAGCTGTTGAGCGTTTCGACCGCGCTGGTGATCCACCTGCTGATGCTCTTCTTGCTGCCGGTTGCTCTGCAGGGCACGGCAGTCCTGCGTGTTGTGCGTAGTCGTGCGGTGAAACGTGCAGTACTTGTTACTAGACGCGTTGTTGCTGTTGCCATCGTTGTTGCCTCTGCCTTGATATCCACCACGGGGTTGATGACGGCCACCATTGTTGCGATTACTCTGATTGTGGCGATTGTGGCTGTTGCTGGAGCGACGTCCGTTGTTACGAGAGGTGTTGTTGCCGTGCTGACGGCGCTCTTGGCCGTGCGGTCCCGACGATCGGTGAAGACGTTGCTCGCCTTGCTCGATGCGTTCGAAGAAGGGGACGAGAGCAGCAACGGTAGAGTATACTTGGCCACTGGCGTCATATTTGTTTTGCCATTCGAATGGCAGGCCTCGCTTGAACAAGCGGCACAGTGAATCCTCGCACATCGGCGAGTTCTCGCTGAGTCTGGCCAGAGTTTTCTCCATGCGGGCCAGCGCTCGAAACCGTTTGCTGTATTCGGCGAGCGTCTCAGAGCGGAGCTTCTTGATCTCCCAAAGTTCTTCTTGGAGTTTTTCACTGTAGTCTACTGGCAGAACCACTTTAGAAGCGGCGTAGAGTGTGTGCCAGAATTCTTCTCCCATCCTGACGTCTCCGTCGGAGGTGGCTTCATAGTCGAACGCGTCACGTAGGTCACCTTCCAGCAAAAGTGACGTGTTGAGGTACTTGTCTTCAGCGTTCCAGTGCTTGGTGGCTGCGAGTTGCGTGAAGTGGTATTGTGCCTTGCAAAAATTTTGGCAAATCCGATGCGGAGAAGTCCGATATAGCAGGTCGGATATATTTTGCTGCTCAAAGGTAATGACGAAAGTCCTACATACAAGTGGGATTTAGCTGGCTGGACCTCGGCCAAGATGACCGAGCAGGTCGGATTTGCCGCTTTGAAACGGCAAAAACGACTGGAGACCGCGACACCGATGTGGCTCTTATTTCTAGTGCTGGCATTTCTGTTGTCGCGATGACATACTCAGACGACTTCCGGTGGCGAGCAGTGGCGCCAGTGATTGGAAAAAATATATTGGCAGCGAGTTGCGTGATTTGTCGTCATTGCAGTCTTGCATTGCAGTGTTTGCTGTCTTGCAATTGGGTATTGCAATCAAAGGCTTCACTGCAATTTACACTGCAATACTCTGTCATGTTGCAATATGTTACTGCACATAAGATATTGCAATATACAGATGGCTAATACTCCTTTATTATGTACACAAAACCGAATTTTCAAGAGACCTCTATGTTCGATATCAGGGTGCTGGAAATTAACAGCAGACAATCGCTAGGGGCGTGCTGGAGAAGCCAACTGAGTGAGGAACCGCCTGAGTGACCACAGTTGAGTATTTTGAGTTTCGCTGCAATATTGTATTGCAATATGCGCGGCACATGCAATTGGGTATTTTGTATTGCTACCGCACTGCAGTCTTGCATTTTGCTTGCAGTATTTATCCGGCGTATAGACCAATATATTTTTTCCAATCACTGAGTGGCGCTAATGCACGTGTACAACATCCCCGTGGTACACGTGTCAGAGCTGTTAGGACCTAAGCTAAGGTCAATCAGGCGCTGGTATGCGCTATTTTTGAGCGACGGCATCGTCAACATCAAGCAAGAGACCAAGGAAAAGCATACCAAGTGGCCACCAGCAGTGCTTCATTTCGTGAAGGCTTACGTTGAAGACCACCCCACCTTTTATCTGGAAGAGCTGCGTGACCGTATCACCACACGATTTCCCCTCCTGCAATCGGTTTCGACTTCGACAATTTGCCGTGCACTCAATTTCGACCTAAATCTGACCCGCAAAGTGCTCTCAAAGGCTGCGCGTGAAGCGTTTCCTGCTGAAATTCGCATCTACAAGGAGAAGCTGCTACCACTGTATTCGTACGCAGAGCAGTTGGTCTTTCTCGACGAGACATCAAAGGATGGTCGACATGCATTTCGTCGCTACGCATGGTCAAGAAGAAACACAAAGGCAATTGTGAGATTGCCTTTCCGCCGAGGTAAGCGCTTGTCCATTATGGCTGCTCTGGATGTGACTGGTTTTATTGGGTGGGAATGGACAGAGGGGACATTTTCACGAGGAAAGTTTCACCGGGCTTTTCTTAAGCATGTCATTCCCCATCTAAACCCATGGCCGCTTCCAAGATCGATCGTCATCTTGGACAACGCGAAGATACACGTCTACCCGGAGCTCGAAGCTGCTGTGCATGCGTGCGGTGCGCGGTTAATATTTTTGCCGCCATACTGCCCTCAACTAAACCCGATAGAGCAAGCGTTCGGGTTGCTTAAGCGATGGATACAACGCCATGCAAACCTGGTGTTCCCGCTGTATCCTGAGCTGGTGCTAGATATCGCCATGAGGAAGTGTACGCGGCGCGACGTTGATGGCTGTTTGGGATCTTTTCAACATTGTGGATACAGCGGCTCCGCACTTAGAAACGAAGTTTTTGAAGATTTAATCAGCTCATGCAACGACCGGCAACAAAACAGCTAATGCTACCACGCTACACAATTACACATTCCCAAATGATTCGATGCCTTCCATGTCTTCATCTTGCTGCTCGCTTCCAACATCTCCGTCGCTTGCTTCACGTTTGTGCTCTTCGTCGTCCAAATCTGGTTGAGTTGGTACATTTGGTGTGAAGTCATGATAGATTCCAGCCGAGAAGATGTTATAGTCTGGCAACCCGACCGCTCTTCTCAGCGAAACCACATCGACTTCAACGGGTATCCATACCCCACTCCACTGTAACCGTTTGCGCACGTGCTTCTTGAGAGGCTTGTGCACGCTGCAGCTCTATCTCCTCTCGTTGTCGATCTAGCAGCATCGCCTGAGCTGTTGTGTTGTCGTCGGGGACGTGAAACGACTCGGCGTCTGGGCGACGGGCATTCACCACGTCGAGGTGGTGGGCCGTGATCGGTCCAAAGCTTACAGCGTTAGCGGTCTCGTGTGCTAAACGCTGCAAGCGAGCCTGCGGTATACGCTTCTCCGCAGCGCGTTGAAATCCAGACGCCGACACAGGTCCAGCGGTGTTGCGAACGTACAGGAACACCAGAAACTTGAAGTCGCTTCCCGGCACTCTGTAGCTTGGTTTTAGGAGCTTCCAGCGCCGTTGCAAGGAGTCCACGAACGTCGATGCTGAAAGGCATCCGTACTTGTCCTGATTCTCGTTTCCTGACCTCTTGAGGTAGATGGCACTGTCGTCCCCCAGCTCGATGCGTTTCTTTCGCTTGGCCACCTCCGCACTAACAGCTACCTCGTTGAACTTCGCGATACACTTCATGCGAAACACGTCATAGCCTGCTGCAACATCGAACATGACATCTCGTTTCCATCCACCGCGAGCAGTGCCATGGGGCTCACCAATACGAACCGTCAACGATGCGGTCAATACTCTGGGCAACTCAGTGGGCGGGATCATCACTGTGCTTGCATCCATGGTAGATCTGTAGACCATTCACGAGTGGGCAAGAAAGACGTTGTTGGGAAATGAAATGCGCATGCCTCTATTTCACCAAGACGCTAGACTGTATAGCAACAACCATATCAAATACATCTGGTTAGTAAGCCTCTCTCCCCCGGTATAGACTCAACAAGCCGTCTGTGCTGCCCACGCTGCGGCCGCTCAAGACACTCACCGAGCCGCCCGTGCCGCTCGTCAAAGACGACGCAGCCGTCGAGTCGCCTGCCCACAGCCAGATGGCGCCACCGGACAACGCGTCTCCAGCGCCCACCGACAGCGAGATCGACCCGCCGTGGCCGCCCGTCGACACGCCCGTGGTCACGGTGAACGACCCGCTGTCGCCCTCGCGACTAGTCGCCCCTGCCGAAGCACCGCTGATCACGCTGATGGATCCGCCCGTCAGCGCGCCTTGGCCGCCCAACAGCTCGACCGAGCCGCCGCTGGAGCCTGCCGTACTGTCGGAGGTCAGGCCGGCCGTGAGCGACACTTTGCCGCCGTCGCCGACCGACCCGTCGCCCACGCTCACCACCACCGACCCGCCGCTGCCGCCCGTGCTCGCGCCGCTGCTCAGCAATAGGCTGCCCGAAGACCCGGCAGCCGCCTTCCCACTGCTGAAGCTCAGCGCGCCAGAGCGACCGGCAGTGCCGCCCGTCGCCGTGCCCAGCGAAATGGACCCGCTCGTGCTGCCCACGCTCCGGCCGCTCAAGACTCGATAGACGCAGACTGCCGCTCACGCCGCCGCTGCTCGCCGAGCTCGGAGTCGTCAGCGAGATGTCGCTGCTGGACGTCGTCAGGCCCGCGCCGCTCTGCAGCGAGATCGACCCGCCACTCGCCACGCCGCTGCCGCTGCTCAACGAAATCGAGCCGCCGACCGGGCCTGTAGGGGTATTTGCCGCACCCGTTTCGGTGTACGTGTCGCCTGACCGCAGCGAGATAGCTCCGCCAGCACCACTGCTGCCCGTGCCCACACTGAGCAGCACGGACCCGCCGTTGCCGCCGGTGCTGCCGCCGGTGCCCACCGTAACGTCGCCCACCGTGCCCGCCGTCGCGGAGCCCGTCTCCAAGCGCACCAACCCAGACAGACCGCTCGAGCCGCCATCCGGTGTGCGTACCAGCACGCTGCCACTCGTAAAGCTGCTGCTCGCGCCGCTAGATATCTCCACAGCGCCGCCCACACCACTGCTCGCGCTGCCAGCAACGCTGCCACTCGTACTGCCAGCAGTCATCGACACCTTGCCACCCGCTCCGGTGTTGCCACCACCCACGGACAGCTCGATGTTGCCTCCCCTGCCGCCAGTCGCCGCACCCGTCGACACACGAACCGACCCGCTCGACGACAATGAGGGCGCGCCGCTCGGCACAGACAAACCCCCGCTCGCGCCGGACGTAGCACTCCACACCGATACGTCACCGCTCGGATACATACCTAAGCATACTGGCTAAGGATCGGCATCACTTGTGCTGGGGCTGGCGTAGTCTCGGCCACGTGACACGGGCCGCTGGAAGCTGGTGCGGTCGTCTGGCTGGTGCTGGGAGTGAGTGCTGAGGTCGTCGCTTCGAGGTAGCTGGCTGGGAAGCACAGACGCGGAGATCCGATTTAGAAATCTCGGGGGTGGCAAAACAGTAGTGTGACGCCCGAGATATTTAAACCTACCCCTTTCAAAGTCGGGTTTATCTTTTCCAACCACTACGATATCCGAGGCTAAACTGGAGGGCAAAAAGACTGCAAGACACAATACACCCACTCGAGGAAGTCCTTGGGCCCTCCGTCGATGAGCTTGGGCATCTTCTTGGTGACCACCTCCTCATCGATTCCTTTCTCCTTGTCGGCCTGGCGTACGACGATCGAGTATGTCAGGTAGCGTTCCTTGGCGTCCTTCTGCTTGGAGCCGTTCATCTTGGCGGGTTTGACGCGACGGGTGGGCCTGGTCGCTTGCTGATTTGAACCGGTTCAAAGTGACAATCCCGGCTGCTTGAGCTCTTGTGAGTAAAATGAGAACTGATTGAAATTGAGATGAAGCTGCTAGCTCTTTCCTACTTGCTCGTGCCTTCCTCTCGCTAGCATACTTAGACATGTAGCCCATGGGTGCGCTTTCTTAAGACTCCTTGAACTTGGTGAAGTTGGCGAGCCGAATTATCTGATGAACCCGTGCGCAACAGGGTGAGAATGGGTGAGTCGGATGGCGTGCTGGGTGCATGTCAAAACAGACAAAGAGCGATCATATTTAGCTCCTTCTAATGCAAGTTGCTACTTCTCCGGTCCGGAAAAGAATTAACAGTTAGGTTTTTCTAATAAAACCTCTCTTTATTTTATTGGATAAAAATAATAGCGACTACGATGTACGACCAGCGCTAATATGAAGGTGTCGACACAACAAAAGGAGCCAGCCCCTATCGGCACAACAAAACGAGCCAGCAACACAATAATGGGGCGGGCCAAGGGCACCGTCGACATCCCTGAGGAAACGCGGCAAGCCATCGCGCTGTTCCTCGCTGAGCGGTCTGTGGGCGGCCGCTTGAAGCGTGGGGCAGCGTCGACAGCGGCATCCAGGTTTGGTTGCTGCCGCCAGCAACCCACCAAGATTTTCAAGCAAAAGCTGTTGAGCCTGCCAAAGCCTCGGCGAGGGCGTCCGCCCGCAAGTGCGTCGTCGGTGCTCATCGCCCAGCGAGTGGCCTGCATTGCGGCCACTCCCCACCGACGGCGGCAGACTTTGCGAGCCTTGGCATACGCCACGAACATCCCCAAGACTACCCTGCTGCGCTACATCAGCAAGAAGCTGGTGCAACGCGTCACTGTTCGCGTGAAGCCGACGCTGTCGGAAGACCACAAGCGGAAGCGCTTGGCGTACGCACTGGCGCACGTCGAGCGGCCTATTGGTAACAGTACTGATATGAGGAAGTGGTACGCATAATGATATTACTAATAATAATTGATTTTCCAAATTGATATAATATGTAGGTGCAAGATTGTATCGACTGCATCATATGTACGACATGATCCATATTGACGAGAAGTGGTTCAATATGTACAAGGCCACAAACACATTCTACTTGACAGCTAACGAGACAGCGCCCTACACTTCGTCGCCTAACAAGCGCTACATAGGTAAGGTTATGTTTTTAGCAGCCGTAGCGCGGCCGCGCTATGACACTCATCGAAAGTGCCAATTTGATGGCAAGATCGGCATCTGGCCGATCGTGGAAGAGTCGGTGGCGCTTCGAACATCCGTCAACCGTCCCAAGGGTACTATTATTACGAAGTGCGTAAATATGACCCGCTCAGTCTACGTGAAGATGCTCAAGACCAAGGTTCTCCCCGCTATTCGGACGAAGTGGCCAGGTATATTATTCTGCTCTGTTGACTTACTATATTATTACTAATATTTATTCGTGATTGTTACTAATATGATTAGTAGGTGGCAAGCGTCGAGCAATATTTATCCAGCAGGATAATGCGAGCCCTCACGTCCTCGAGAAAGACGAGGAGATTGCCGCCGCTGGCAAAGAGGACGGCTGGGACATCAGGATGAAGTGTCAACCAGCGCGTTCGCCCGATATGAACGTTTTAGATTTGGGCTTTTTCCATTCGATTCAATCGCTACAGTACCAAGAGGAAACGTACACAATCGACCAGCTCATCGCAGCGGTAGCGCGAGCCTACCGCACTACAACGTCCGACACGCTTGACCACTGTTTCCTGACCCTTCAAAACGTCATGGAAACAGTGATCAAGCACCACGGACACAACGACTACAAGCTCTCGCACTACAAGCAGCGGCGTGGACTCTCGTCAAGTGCATCTCCGATAGCGCTGACATGTGAACCAGCTGCGGTAGAAAGTGGGATTCACCATCTTTTGTGTGGAGCACTTCAGTTTCTCTAATTCATAGTACATCATCTGATAAATCATAGCTCTAACATTGAGGCTTGTTCTATTGGCTGAAATCAATGGGATTCGAACACTGATTTGTCGCATATCAATCTAACCAGCAAAAAACCTCGTGGTTCCGATTGCAAAAACAGCCGAAAGGGAGGGCTATTTTAACGAAACTGTGGGGCTGTATGGAACAACTGTTTAAAGTACTTTAGAATGATTATTTTAGTTTTGCGTAATTCCAACTAGCAACGACACAGCGAAAAAAACCTAAGAGGGGTCGTGGATACCTCCATTGCGAGCGTGGTAGTTAGATACTGCGTCGTGTTAAGAGCTCGTAAAAAATATACCTGGAAAGCCCGCACTTAGAGCTTTCGAATGCAGGTTTCGCAGCATCAATACAGTCATTACTTTTTCAGATATGCATTGGTATGTGAACTGTTAATTCTTTTCCGGACCGGAGAAGTACTCAAATGTTGTGAATGTATCTTAGTTGTCGGTAAGATCGTCGTTCAGGTTCACGCCGAGCTCCTTGGCGACCTGCAGCATGTCCTTATCGCCGCGGCCACTGATGTTAATGACCACAACCTGGTCCGACGACAATGTGGACGCGAGCTTCACACCGTAGTGCACTGCGTGGGAGCTCTCGAGTGCCGGGATAATGCCCTCGTGCAGAGAGATGAGCTGGAAGGCCTCCAGCGCCTCCTTGTCCGTGACACTCACATATTTGGCACGGCCCGAGTCCTTCAGGAATGCGTGCTCGGGGCCAACGCCAGCGTAGTCGAGACCGGCGGACACTGAGTGAGTCTCCAGCACCTGGCCAGCGTCGTCCTGCATAATGTACGTCTTCGTGCCGTGCAGCACACCCGGCCGGCCGCCCAGAAGCGTGGACGAGTGGCGGGGCGTGTCCACGCCGTCGCCGCCAGCCTCAACACCGTAGATGGCCACATCGTTGTCCTTCACGAAGGGGTGGAACATGCCGATGGCGTTGCTGCCACCGCCCACGCAGGCCACAATGGCGTCGGGTAGGCGGCCAATCTCCTCCTGCAGCTGGGCTTTAATCTCGCGGCCAATGATGGCCTGGAAGTCACGCACAATGGTTGGGAACGGGTGCGGGCCGATGGCCGAGCCAATGATGTAGTGCGTGTGGTCCACGTTGGTGACCCAGTCACGGATGGCCTCATTTACCGCGTCTTTGAGCGTCTGCGAGCCACTCTTGACGGCGATCACCTTGGCGCCGAGCATCTTCATGCGGAACACGTTGAGCGACTGGCGCTGGGTGTCCACGTAGCCCATGTAGACGGCGCAGTCCAATCCCAGCAGGGCACAGGCTGTGGCCGTGGCCACGCCGTGCTGGCCGGCTCCGGTCTCGGCGATGATGCGCGTCTTGCCCAGACGCTTGGCCAGCACGGCCTGGCCCAGCGCATTGTTGATCTTGTGCGCGCCCGTGTGCGCCAGGTCCTCGCGCTTGAGCCAGATCTGCGCGCCCTTGGCGTGGGCCGTCAGGCGCTTGGCGTGATACAGCGGCGTGGGCCGGCCGATGTAGTCGCGACCCAGGTGCTCGAGCTCCTCGCGAAACTTGGGGTCCTGTGTAGCCTTGACGTACTCATCAATGAGGTTGTGGTGGGCCTGGATGAGCGTCTCGGCCACGAAGCAACCGCCGAACTGGCCGAAGTACGCGTTCAGCTCCTCGGCGGACGTGTACACGGGCGGCGCGTTGGACACGTCCAGGTACTTCTTGTAGCTGGTGGCGGAGCTGTCAGTGGTCATCTTGGCGGAAGGCGTGCGGCAAATTGGCAAGTGTGGGAGGCAGAGCCCCAAGCGGTGCTGACGTACTCGCTGCGAGGATGACTTGGAGTTTGTATGTGAAGCTGCTGCCACCGGATTATGGCGTCAACATGAGCCACCGAATGGGGAGGTGTTGATGCGCATGCGCACATCCAGAACCACCGAATGATGTAGCCATGTGGTGCGCGACTGCAGTTTGTTGAAGGTGAGCGCACCTATTTTGACCAATCAAAATTCTATTTCTCGATTCATTGTCGATGGTCGAAGTTGCCAAACATGGCGGACGAGGATGGCGACGACGTCGACGAGTACACACTCATGATGGGGAATTCCCCAGAGCTCTCGTCCAGTGGGGAACAGTATAACACTCGTGGTAGGCTCACGCGCTTACTCAGCGAGTATCGCGCGGTCGAGTTCAGCTGCACACTGGTCATATTCGGGCTCGCTCTCTTCTTCGCCTCCATCCCCGTCCAGCAGCGCCCCATCCCGAGCGTCGAAGTGCAGATCAACTCGACCAGAACCGTTTGGTCTCGAGACCCGACGCTCAACGCTAAGGTGCACGCGGAGCAGGTCACAACAGAGGCCCTGGTCTTCTGGGGTATGACCCTCCCTGTAGCGGTTAATTTGCTCATGAACTACGTGTTCCCGAGAGCTTGGACGGTGCGTCTCGTCACCCACGATACGCGTGACTTCCTCCTGTCGCTGGTGCAGTCTGCAAGTATGAGTGAGCTGCTGACGGAGTTTACCAAGAACTTAACCGGCCGATTCCGTCCAAGCTTTTACGACATGTGCAAGTGGCAGTACGATATCGTGTGGGATGGCATTGCGAACTTGTGTACCGATCCTGCCGGCGAAAAGGAAGGTCGCAAGAGCTTTCCGTCCGGTCATGCTTCGTTTGCGTGGTCTACAATGCTCGTTCTTACGGTATGCCCCGCTTTCATTTCGAGATGCGCTCTGTTTCGATTCTTACCTGTTTGTATCCCGGCAGCTCTATTTATTAGGCCGATCACGTCTGAATTGCAAACATCGGAGTGAATCTGCACTGCGAGGTGGTCGTAAAATGGTCAAGCTGGTGCTCTGCTTCCTCCCGTCCTTCGTGGCGGCGTGGGTGGCTATCACGCGCTCCATCGACAACTGGCACCACTACAGCGACATTTTGGCGGGCAGTATTATTGGCGCCATCTCTGCTTGCGTTGCATACAGCTACAATTACGGCTCCGTGTTCAGCTGGGACTCCGCCGGCCTTCCGCGCCAAGCATGCCATCGGCGGCGGCAGCTTGCCAAGCGCTAACTTCAATAAGTATCAGTTAAGATTTCAATTCGTGTTAAAATTATTTTCATTTGGACTTTGTATCGAATGGCGCAACAACCCGAAGTGGTCGATTTCTCGGTGAACGGAGCTGGCGATGACGACGCCGACGCTGTGATCTCCTCGCTGGCGGCGCGCTGGCTGCCGTATGAGCGAGAGATGGTCGAGGAGCTTTATGCACAGGACGGCGTATTGGTGCTGGGCCGCGGCCTGGGCCTCTTGCGCGTGCTGGCGAGCTTCGTGCGTCTCTACTGCTCGCCCCGCAGCCTCGTGCTGTGCCTCAACGCCAACGAGCAGGCAGCGACGCTGCGCCGCCTGGTGCTAGCGCTCGGCCTCGACCGCCGTCTGTTGCCGCGCGTGGTGGACGCCCGCATCAACTTGAACGAGAGACAGCAGATGTACAAGCGCGGCGGCGTCTTCTTCGTGACGGCGCGTATCCTCGTGGTGGATTTGCTGTCCAACCACGTGGACCCTGGCATCATTAGCGGGCTGCTAGTGAACGACGCTCACCACGTGACAGAGACGTCCATTGAAGCGTTCATCCTACGACTGTACCGCGAGCGCAATCGTGAAGGGTTCATCAAAGGTTTCTGTGGCGACAGCGTCGCGCTCTCGTCGGGGTTCAACCGCGTGGAGCAAGTACTCAAGCATTTGTACGTGCGGAACGTGTTCCTCTATCCGAGATTCCACGTTGCAATTAATGCGTGCTTGGAGAAGCACCAGCCAGAAGTGTATGAGATTGAAGTGGCGTTTTCACCGTCGATGAAGATCATGCAGGAGGCGCTGCTGGTGGCGCTTGAGGCTACAGTGAAGGAGCTGCAACGCAGCACCAAGTCGTTGGATGCGGCGGACCTCACGATGGATAAAGCGCTGGCCAAGTCGTTCAGCAGCTTCATTCGACGACAATTGGACCCGTTGTGGCATAAGCTCCCTGTCAAAACGAAGCAGCTCGTGGGAGATCTCGCGACGCTCCGTCAATTGCTGGCATATCTCCCACGTTATGACGCAATCTCGTACTACTCGTTCTTAGTGAACTATCAGACCATGAACGGCCAGCAGCGCTTTCCGTCACCGTGGTTGTTCACTGATGCTGCAGACCGCCTTCTCACTGCAGCAAAGGAACGCCTTTACCAGATCGTGGATTCTACGACCAAGAAACCGGTAAATCTTCGTCAGTTTGCCGCAAACTCGAATGCTGCAGATAGTGCTGAGCTCAAACTTGTGCTGGAGCAAAACCCCAAATGGGACGCTCTGAAAGAAATCCTGGACGAAGTGCATGATGAACAGCAGCGCAAGCAACAAAAGAAAAAGACGAACGACAAAGATAAGCTAGCTGCTGGCGGGGCAAGTGTTCTGGTGATGGTCAAGGACGAGCGTACTTGTGCCCAGCTGCGCGAGTTCCTGAGCTTGGGCGCGCAAGAAATGATGCGACGGCGCTTCGGTCACTACTTGCTTCAGAAGGAAGCAATGCTAAAGCAAAAAGGTGGCAACCTGAGCTCTCTTGGACTCGAACAGAGACTGCTATTGGAAGCTGCAGCAAAGTTGAGGACAGACGAACTCTATACTGAAGAAGAAGAAGCCGTTCCATCAGGATCCAAAGGCAAGCAGAAGTCTAGTGCAGCACAAGGCAAAGCGAAGAAGCGTGCTCGAGAGGAATCCTCAGAAACAAGCTACAGTGATGTCCAGGTTCATACCACTGAAGTCTCGAGTTTTGGATTATCAACCGCAGAGCTAGAGGCAATCACTGCTGCTACTGAGAAGGCCGAAAAGGATGGCAAGTCCAAGGCGTTTTTCGATGGTCGTCTTCGAGCGGCATCTAATCGTCGGGATGAACAGTCTGGAACTTCGAACTTGTCCCTTGAAGTGGTTGATCCTCTGGACAGTGTTGTGCTGTGCACGTACGAGCAAGCCACACAACACGGACATGGCGCATCTGCGTTTCTGGAAGATCTCATGCCCTCCTGTATCGTATTATACGATCCCGACATGGCGTTTATCCGCGAAGTTGAGGTATTCCACGCGTCGCACATTGCCCCGCTTGAGATTTATTTCATGATGTACGACGAGAGCACGGAGCAGCAGTCCTACCTGAGCGAGATTCAGCGCGAAAAGCGTGCATTCGACAAGCTCATCCACCAAAAAGCTCACCTGATGATGCCAGCGAACGTGTACGACCTCCCTCTCCACATGAAGCTGAGGCAACAAACAGTGGAATACAGTATGGACACTCGAACCGGTGGGCGTGCCAAGTCGCACCGTGGTGGCATCAAAGTCGTGGTAGACGTCCGCGAATTCCGCAGTGCCTTGCCATCCATGCTGCACAAAGAGGGATTGTTCGTGCTGCCTGTGACGTTGGAGATCGGCGACTACATCTTGTCGCCCGAGATTTGTGTCGAGCGTAAAAGTATCAGCGATCTCTTCGGGTCCTTAAACTCTGGTCGATTGTTCAACCAAGCTGAGAGCATGCGGCGCTTTTACAAAACCCCTGTGCTCCTGATCGAGTTCACTCAAGGCAAGGCGTTCTCGTTGCAAGATGTGTCCGAGCTTGGCTCTGAGATCACTGCGACCAACATCGTGTCCAAGCTCACGTTACTCATCCTGCACTTCCCGTCGCTGCGAATCCTGTGGTCGCGCTCCCCGCATGCCACCGTGGACCTCTTCAAGATCATCAAAAAGTATCAAGACGAACCCGACATGGAAGCCGCTGCTGCGCTCGGCAACGGTTTGCCAATGGACGACAGCGCTGCTCAAAGCAATAGCGGCGAGGGTAAGCTAGCGTCGAACTACTACAACACCAGCTCGATCGATGTGCTGAAGAAGTTGCCGGGCATCAATGAGCACAACTTCCGGAAGGTACTGGCGAGCGTCAAGAATCTCGCAGAGCTCAGTCGACAATCTCTAGATGAACTCACAGAGCTGCTGGGCAAGGCGAACGGTAAGAAGCTGCACACCTTTTTCAATAGCACCGCGTAGAAATTCAAAACGTGTCAGTTCAAACAGTTCTTCTTTTTTGTATCACGGGTGGTTCAAAATTCTCGTGCGCCTAACCAATGCTAGGCGAACGGCTTAGAACTTGAAGACTTGTGTCGACGTGTAGTTGAGCTCCTTCAGCAAGCCCTGCAGCTCACCCTGCGACTTGTCCTTGGCCTTGTCGCCCGAGACGTGGTACATCATCGGCGGCGGGCCGCAGACACACACGAGGTTGTCGTCCGACGGCTCGGGCATGTACTTCTCGACCATCTCCTTGGAGACGAAGCCCGTCAGACCCTTCCACTGGTCGGACGGGTTGCTCAGCACATGCACCACCGAAATCTGCGGGTACAGGTACATCATGGCCTCCACCTCCTCGCGCAGGATGATGTCATCCTCCGACACGCTGCAGTACAGCAGCGTGATCTCCGTGCGGTCCTCCGGGTTGCGGCAGATGGTCTTGATCAGCTGCAGCATGGGCGTGATGCCGGAGCCGCCGGCGATCATGCCGATGCTCTTGTACCTGTTGGGGTAGTAGCTAAACTTGGGGAAGGGGCCCTTCATGTCGAGCGAGTCGCCCTCCTTAAGCTCCACGATGTGCTTGCTGAGCTTGCCCTGCGGGTAGCCCTTGACCACGAGCTCGAGGAAGCCCTTCTCCTCGTTCACGTTGGTGGGCGTGTACGGGCGTACGACCGTCTTGCCGTCCACCTCGGCGCGCGCCACGAGGCAGCTAGGCGTGGTGATGCCCATCTCGTGGTCGGGCGACGGCAGGTCGAACGTCACACGCTTCGTGTTGTGGTTCACGTCCTCCACCTTGCGCACCGTGAAGGAGCGGAACTCCTTGGGGCTCAACGCCACCTTTGGCTGCTGCGTCTCCTCGCACTGGGCCGCCGAGGAACCGGAGAAGGCCGCGAACGCAGCCATGCCCGCGGTCACGAGCGCGCCGCGCGACAGCGTCTTGGCTTGGGAAGGGAAGCGCATGATCATGGTCGACCACATATAGACGGCGAGGTCCTGGAGGGAAGTGGCGAGTCTTGCTTGAGTCGACTTGACAATGGGAGATTGTGGGGCTGACCTCGTCTACCAATCATATGGCGTTGGGTCAACATTCTACTATTCGATTGGTTACTGTATATACGACGCATAACGGCTTTTCTTATAAAGGACACGTTTTTTTCTGACCAGCAAAAATGGCCGAGCTGCAGCCCAATGCTTGGGAGCGCCTGCCCTGCACGTCGTGCCAGCGCAGCTACAAGTTCTACTGCCCCAAGTGCAACATCCCGCTGGGCGTGCCGGAAGATGTGACGGTGCCGTCGCTGCGACTGCCGCTGCAGGTGCACGTGTGGTTCCAGGACAAGATCAAGAAGAGCACGGCGCCGCACGCCAAGGTGCTGGCCCCGCAGGACGTCGCGATCATCCCATACCCCGCGGCGGAGGGAGACGCGCTGCCGACGTACACGCGCGAGAACGCGGTGGTGGTCTATCCGTCCTTTGAAGCCGAGACGCTGGAGCAGATCAGCCCTGAAGAGCTCCGCGAGATCCGCACGATGATCTTCATCGACTGCCCGTGGCAAAAGGCGCCGACGCTCTGCGCTGACGCCGCCATCGCCAATCTGCGGCACGTGAAACTGGCCCAACCGCCCAAAGAAAGCAGCTTCTGGCGCTACCACAAGGCCGGAGCGGGTTGTGTCTCGACGATTGAAGGTGCGTGTTAATGGTTACCAAGTATTGCTGTCGATTGCAACGCTGGCAGGCTAATGTTGCTGTGCTATTTTCTGTCGTGATGCAGCTATTCAGCTGATGCTTGAAGAGTACGCAGCCGCGGCGACCAAAGCTGAGATCGCGTTGCCCGAAGGCTCGGACGCCTCGCAGTTGTCAGACCTGCTGTTCTTCTTCAAGCTGCAGTTCACGCGCATTACCGAACACTTTGAAAACGATGCAGACCCGAACCGGAAGCCGCCCATGGATGCAGACGAGAAGGAGCGTCGCCGCTTGATGTACAGCCAGAAGGAGAAGGGCAAGAAGCGGCGGCTCGAGAACAAGCTGCAGGCGTGGGAGGCGCGGTCCAAGGCTATCCAGTCCGGCGAGGAGCCGCCCGTCACGGCGCAGACCAAGCGCCACCGCCGCTGCTACAACTGCAAGAAGGACGACCACCACTCCAAGGACTGCCCGCAGCCGTGTCGCTACTGCAAGCAACTAGGCCACTTCAGCGCCAATTGCACCATGAAGCAGGCAGCCTACGAACGCGAGATGAAGTTCCAGCAGACACCGCGGACGAAGGCTCTGTAGGACTACTGTACATGTAGCCATGTTCGAATCATAGTAAACTCCACATAGTTCCTTTTTGACTTGAACTTTGTATGGAGGATTTGCGCTCCCCCTGAATAATACGCGGCGTCCGCATTTGCGAACGTACCGCTAAGGAGACTGAGCGAAGGCAGGCAGGCACGAAGTAGGCAGACAGTGGCGGGACGCTGGCAGACTCGAGAGCCATGGCCGAGAGCTTCACGCGCTTCCTGCCGGGGCTGCGCAGCAGCAACAGCAGCGTGCGGCACCGCGCGGCGCAGAGCTTGCGGCTCTACATCGAGTCCGAGTCGCGTGATCTGTCGCACGGACTCTACATGAAGTGGGTCACGGACATCAGCGCGCGCCTCATGCTGCTGTGCAACTCGAACGAGAACGCGGACCGCATGGGCGGCATCGCCGCCATGGACGAGCTCGTGGAGCTCTTCATCGCCGAGCGCAACGACCAGACCATCATCGAGTTCGCGCACTCGCTCACCAAAGTCTTCGAGAAGATCCCGAGCGCCGACCCGCCCATGCTGCGCGTTGCAGCCAAGGCGCTGGGCCACATTGTGTCCACGGGCGGCACCAGCCTCATCGAGTTCGTGGAGGACTACCACGTCAAGCCGGCGCTCGAGTGGCTCAAGAACGAGACGTTCCACGTCCGCAGACACGCCGCCGTCATGATTCTGAAGGAGCTGTCCATCAACGCGCCCTCGACGTCCTTCAGACACATGGACAAGTACTTTGACTTCATCTGGAGCGCCTTCTGGGACTCGAAGCTCGTGGTGCGCGTGAGCGCGAGCGAGTCGCTGCAGACGTGCTTCATGCTCATCCAACAGCGCGAGTCCAACCGCAAGACGTCGTGGTACAACCGCGCGCTGGACGAAGCGGAAAGCTCCTTCAAGCGCAACAGCTCGGACGCCACACACGGCGCGCTGCTCATCCTGAACGAGTTGCTGCGGAACACGGGGGACTTCATGCACTCGCACTACCCGCGGGCGTGCCGACTCGTGTTCAGCCACCAGGATCACAAGAGCGCCACTGTGCGCTCGGCTGTGATCAGTCTCTTCCCGCGTCTGGCAAAGTTTAACACCTCGGTGTTTGTGGAGAAGTATTATCGCCCGTGCATGAACCACTTGCTGGAGGTGCTCTTCTCAGCTACGACGACGACGCGCCCGGACGCTCTGCTTTCGATTGGAAAGCTTTCGCTGGCAATTGGACCGCTGATGGCTAGGGACGAACAGGCATTGATGGCGATTATGAATGGTATTAAGGGGGGACTGCAGGTGCGCAGGAAAGATTTCGATACGCACCGAGAGGCACTCGCGTGTCTACGTATGCTAGCAGAGACGGTGGGGCCCGCGCTTATCAGAGTTGACTTGGAGTCTATGGTCGGCCCGCTTTTTCAGAATGATCTGGATACCTCGCTGGTGGAGACGCTGACGACTATCGTCAAGAAAATCCCGCCGATGAAACCCATTATTCAGCAGAAGTTGTTCGAGAGATTGAGCTCGATTTTGCGTTCCAGCCAAAAGGACATCACTGGGTCTGCTACAACGCCAACCAGTAGGAAGCTCAAAACCGCCTCGATCTCAGTGACAAGTGGAATGCTGTCCAACCTGTTCTACTCTGCGACGGGTTCAAAGGCCAACGGAGCGTCAGAAAATGGGGCCCCATCTGCTGAGGTCTCACCCGCGATCGCGATGCAGGCGCTTGCATTGGAGACGCTGGCCAACTTCGACTTCCAGGGTAACAGACTGATTCCGATTATGTCGTTTGTTCACGAAACGGTGGTGAAGTTCCTCGACCACGAGGTTGCAACTATCCGCAAGAGTGCAGCACTTACGTGCTGTAAGCTTCTTCTACCACCAGGCGAAGATCGCGGTGGGAGCACGGCGATGACTTCGGAAGATTTTGCTCGACCTGTCACGTCAGTGTTGGAACGCTTACTGACAGTGGGGATCGCTGACACTGAAGCAAGCATTCGTCTGCGGGTTTTGGCTTCACTGGATTCACGTTTTGACC
Organism: Phytophthora vignae f. sp. vignae; assembly: GCA_016169955.1. NCBI lineage: Eukaryota > Oomycota > Peronosporomycetes > Peronosporales > Peronosporaceae > Phytophthora > Phytophthora vignae. The sequence continues at coordinate 275,060 of JABJUM010000038.1, forward strand.
CGCTCCTCGCTCTGAACGACAATTTGCGGTGCCTGTTTATTGCATTGAATGACGAAGTCTTCAGTATCAGGCAAACTGCGATGAGTACGCTCGGACGACTCACGCACCACAACCCATCAACTGTATTGCCATCTCTTCGGCAAACGTTAGTGCAACTTTTGGCTGAATTGGAGTTTAGTGGAGACTCTCGTGGAAAGGAAGAAGGCGCAGTTTTGATCGGCTGTTTGCTTCGGTCAGCATCACAACTCGCCCAGCCGTATGTCCTTCCAATTCTCCGCGTTTTGATGAAAAATTTGCGAGAAGACTCAGAGCGCCGCAGCCATAGTCGAAGCACAGTTAGCGTCAGCAAAGCCATATTGGCAACGTTGGGAGATTTGGCGGAAGTGGGAGCCCAAGAACTGACGCCGTACCTCGGACAACTATTGCCGGACGTTATTGATGAGATGCGCGATTCAAGCAATCCTCAGATCCTGCAAGTTGCAATCAAAACTCTCGGCCAGTTAGTATCATCGACTGGGTACGTGGTGCTGCCGTATCATGAGTATCCTGAGCTGCTGGACTTGCTGTGCCAAGCACTGCAGAAGTCGGGTGACGCTTTTGAATCTTTGCGGATTGAAGCAGGACGTACGCTTGGTGTCTTGGGTGCGTTGGACCCGTATAATCTCCGTTTGTTCCATCTGCAAAAGCAAGGCAAACTTACAGACGCGAAGAAAAAGGAGTTTCGCTCGAGTGCCTTGGCGCTGGGTGCTGGTGGGGTATTTAGCCTGATGGATAGCAATGCGGCTAACCCTGCAGACAAATTGACGAATGGATTTGGTTCCGCATCAAACACGAATGGAGCTGTCGTTGGCATTCGAATTGGCAATGGATATGGTGGGTTTGGAGTTCTCGATGGAAGCGGTGAGGAAGATGCTCAGCAGCTTGGAGAATCACTCTTGTTGACACCCGCGCGAAAGGTAGCGAAAAATGACAAGCAAACAAGTGGTAAGCTGACCAACATTATTCTGGAAGTTCCGCCCGACGATTTACTGCCGTCAATGATCCCCGATTCTACGCAGTATTTCCCGACGGTTGCGATCAATGCGTTGATCCGTATTCTGCTCGAGCCTCGCAACTCGGTTCACTACCAGGGTACATTTATGGCTATCATGTACATTTGCAAAAGTCAGAGGAAGCGTATGGGGCAGCACCTGGACAAAATTATACCAGCCTTCCTGTACGCCCTGGAGAAGGTAAACCGTTCGCTACGCAAGTTCCTCTTCGAACAGCTATGCGACTTGGTGCAGATTGTGGAAGAGCAGATCCAGCCACATTTGGACCAGGTGGCATTGCTGTCTATCGTGCACGGCTATTGGGATGAGCATCTGGAGGAGGTTCTCAATCTGGTCAAGAAGCTGGCAAACTCCCTTGGTGAAAATTTCCGAGTGTACTTACCTGATCTCGTCCCTCAAATGCTACGAGTAATTCGCACAGAGCGTGACAATCCGGCAAGACCGCGGACGCTATTGGTGTTGAAAACTGCTGTATCTCTCGGACGACTGCTTGATGGATATCTTCACTTGATCATTCCAGCGCTCGTAGCGCTGATCCAGAGCGATGCTGACATCAACGCTAGAAAACAAGGTCTCGGGTCGCTCGGATCGCTTGTGAAGAAGCTCAATGTGAGCGTCTACGCCTCCAAAATCATTCACATGCTGGCTCGTGTGATTTCATCGCAGCCGGAGATGGTCTACCTTGCAATGGACTGCCTTTGCTGCATGGTTTACACAATGGGCGATGACTACGCGATCTTCGTCCCTGTTATCAGCCAGGTTCTGGGCCGCCACACCTCGCGTTCAAATGATATTTTTGATCGGTATGATCTGCTCGTATCGAAGATTTTGAAGTACCAACCGCTTCCTGTGGCTTCGTGGGCAACGGACCCTCTGAAATCGCGCATCGATACGTCGAGTGATCACAAGGACTCGGGTTCTTCTGCCCAAGATGAAACCAAGAGTTTACCGTGCGACCAGAAAAACTTGATGAAGGCCTGGGAAGCGTCACAACGATCCACAAAGGAGGACTGGAACGAATGGATTCTGGCATTTTCTGTTGAATTGCTCCGTGAGTCTCCATCGCCTGTTCTACGAGCCTGTAAGGAGCTTGCGTCGGTGTACCAGCCTCTAGCACGGGAGCTGTTTAACGCCTCGTTCGTGAGCGTGTGGCCCCATCTATCGTCTTCAACGCAGGACAACTTGATTCGCTCTCTGGAGTCTGCTTTTCAGTCGCCGCACCTCCCGTCTGAAATTTTGCAGACGCTGCTGAACCTGGCTGAGTTTATGGAGCACGACGATCAACCCCTGCCGATTGATATTCGATTGCTCGGATCTTTGGCCGACAAGTGTCACTCTTTCGCGAAGGCTCTCCACTACAAGGAGCTTGAGTTCAACACTAACCCAAGCACCGATGGCATTCAAGCGCTTATCAGCATTAACTCGAAGCTGAACCAACCGGAGGCTGCGCGTGGCATCCTGAAGTATGCGCTGGAGAAGTTGCCAGGCATTGAAGTCAAGGCTTCATGGCACGAAAAGCTACTGCGGTGGGACGATGCATTGCTAACGCACGATCGTGTACTACTCGAAGACCCGAATAACGTCGAGGCCATCTTCGGCAAAATGCGTTGTCTGTGGGCCATTGGCGAGTGGCGCAAGCTTAATGATCACGTGCAGGAGACATGGTCTAAAATCTACGGCGAAGGACAAGACTTGAACGGTGAGCAGGAGGATGGCGAAAAGCTGCTTGACGTTCCTCCTGCACTGAAAAAGGAGCTGTGTAGCAGTGGTGCGCGTGTTGCATTTTCGTTGCAGAATTGGGATTCGATCCCGAAGTTCATCAACTCGGACATGGATGCTACAGAGTCGCATCTTTTCAAGGCTGTCGTGGCTATTCGTCGTATGGAGCTGGACGAGGCTATGGGTTCTATTGCTGATTGTCGGAAAGAGATGGACCCGACGTTGCGCTCTCTTGTGAGTGAGAGCTACGGTCGCGCGTATCTTCCGGCAGTTGTAAATCTGCAGATGCTCACCGAGCTGGAGGAAATTGTCGCCTATCTGAAGACTTTTGCCTACAAGAACAATGGGGAGTTGACGCTGTTGTCGGTTCCTGCATCATCGTCGTCAACTTCGACGACGGCATCGCGTCGTAAGCAGAGTATCAGTAGCCTCAACTTTGTGTCAGCATCGCCATCGACATCATACGGACATGAGAAGCAAGTGGCACTTAAGAAGTTGCAGACGATTTGGACAAGACGTATGCTGGGCGTGGAGCGCAACATCGAAGTATGGCAGAACCTCATGCTGGTGCGATCTTTGGTGTTCGACCCTCGAGAAGACGTGGATATTTGGCTGAAGTATGCCCGCCTGTGTCTCAAATCGGGTCATGTTAACCTTGCTGCAAGCGCGCTATTGCGTGTTGGTGCGCAACCGTTTATTCGAAGTGTGGAGAGAGATCCTTACGCACCGATCCCGATCAATCTAGGCGGTAATGCTGGAGCAAGCCAGGGTTTTGCGAATGGATTGTTGAGTCTCGCAGACAGTGCGGCTCAGGACCCGCGTGTGGCGTTCAGTTACTTGAGGCACTTGTGGGCTGAGAACCGCGAGGATGTGGCCCTGAAGCAGATGGACTACTTTATCGAGGCGCTAGAGCAGCACGGAGACCCAACAAACGAGGATATGCGCAAGTTGCGTGTGCAGGTATACATTCAGCTGGGTGAATGGCAGATGTCGCTAGCAGAACCGCACAAGCAGGCTGATGGTGCATTCGACCACGTGCTGGAGTGTTTGGAGACTGCGACTAAGCTGGATCCGACGAACGACCGGGCTTGGCACGAGTGGGCCCTCATGAATTTCCGCGCGCTGGAAGCAATTGTCAAGGACCCTACTCAAGGAGACTCGAAGCGTTACGCGGTTCGAGCCATTCAGGGATTCTTCCGCTCTATCTCGTTTGGCCACACAAGTTATGACGTGACGAAAGACGTGCTGCGCTTGCTGACTCTATGGTTTGCGTATGGCAGCCGTAGTGACGTGCACATGGCGATGATCGAAGGCTTCCAGGAGGCGTCCATTGATACGTGGTTGGATGTGATCCCACAGCTTATTGCGCGCATTGATACGCCCAATCTGAAGACAAGCGAGCTTCTTCACGACTTGCTATCTCGAATTGGACAAGCACACCCCCAGGCGCTAATTTACCCGATCACGGTGGCGTCGAAGGCACTAAACCCGACGCGAAAGCAAGCTGCTGAAGGGATTCTTGCCGCCGTCCGCCGGCACAGTTCTCAGCTTGTGTATGAAGCTGACATGGTATCTCGTGAACTCATCCGTGTGGCTATCCTATGGAATGAACTCTGGCACGGTGCACTTGAAGAAGCGTCCAAACACTTCTTCAACAATCGCGACGTGACTGCCATGATTGCTGAGTTAGCACCACTTCACGAGCTAATGTCTAAAATCGGTACAGAGGAGGCACCAACGCTGCGCGAGGTGGCATTCTACCAGGCTTTTGCTCGGGATCTTCAGTATGCCAAGGAATGGACCAATGTGTACGAGCGTACTAAGAGCCTGGACGATCTGAATCAAGCCTGGGACATCTATTACAACGTATTCTCGAAGATCCGGAAGCAGTTGGCGAACCTTTCGACGCTTGAACTGGCGAATGTTGGACCGAAGTTGCTGTCCGTGCGCAATCTCTCGCTCGCAGTACCCGGAACATACAAGGCTGGCGCCCCGATCGTTCGTATTCAGACTTTCGACACGAAGGTGACGGTGCTGACGTCAAAGCAGCGTCCCCGCAGGGTGTCGATCAATGGCAGTGACGGAAAGGCTTATCCGTTCCTGCTCAAGGGACACGAGGATTTGCGGCAGGACGAGCGCGTGATGCAGCTCTTTGGTGTGATCAACACGCTGCTCGCGAACGACAGTGACACCAGCAAACGCAACCTCGCGATCGAGCGGTACTCGGTACTTCCGCTGTCACATACCAGCGGTCTTATCGGCTGGGTTCCTAATTGCGATACCTTGCACCAGCTTATCCGCGACTACCGTGAGGCCCGCAAGATTCAATTGAACGTGGAGCACCGCCTTATGGTGCAAATGGCGCCGGACTACGACAAGCTACCGCTCATGCAGAAGGTCGAGGCTTTCAAGTATGCACTGGGCGAGACCACCGGTCAGGATCTGTACCGGGTGTTGTGGCTGAAGAGCCAAGACTCGGAGGTTTGGCTGGACCGTCGCCGGAACTTCACCCGATCGCTGGCTGTCATGTCGATGGCTGGCTACATTCTTGGTCTAGGCGATCGGCACCCGAGCAACCTCATGCTGGATCGTGTATCGGGTAAACTGGTGCACATTGACTTCGGTGACTGTTTCGAGGTAGCAATGGAGCGCGACAAGTACCCCGAGAAGATTCCGTTCCGCCTTACGCGTATGCTCACGCAGGCGATGGAGGTCAGCGGTATTGAGGGCAACTTCCGGTACACGTGCGAGGCTTCAATGCGAGTGCTCCGTGACAACCGCGACTCGCTCATGGCCGTGCTGGAAGCGTTCGTGTACGACCCGCTGATCAACTGGCGCTTGCTCAAGAAGGACACACTACCTTCGCACGCGCAGCCTGAAGAAGACGGCGGTGCTGGACGCGGAGGAGAAGGAGGCGCTGGTGACGGAGCTGATGGCAACGGCGACCGGAACTCTGGACGCGCTGGGCACGAAGACGGAGGTGATGGCCACGATGCAGACGGAGACGGAGACGCAACGAACGCCGAAGAGGACAAGCTTGGAGAAGGCAGCATGAAGAGCTCGACGTCGTCCGCCCCTGTGACTCCAAGAAGGCGACGGCACTCGTCGTCTGAGGCGGCAATGCTGGGCTACAACATGGACATCCTGGACCCGGCGCTGGCGCGGAACTCGATCTCGGAGGCGCAGCGCGACAACTTCGGGACGTCGTTCGTGGCGACCGAGCACCCGCAGCTGAACGAGAAGGCGCTGAGCGTCGTGGACCGCGTCAAGAAGAAATTGGCCGGCCGCGACTTCGACGACGGCAGCAAGGTCCTCTCGGTGGACGCGCAGGTCGACCGACTGATCCACCAAGCCACGTCGCACGAGAACCTGTGCCAGCTCTACTACGGCTGGTGTCCGTTCTGGTAGATAACGTGAGTTGAAGTTGTCTGTACCCATGTTCTTACCACGATTTGATACGATTCAATAGACAGTTCTTAACAACACGACGTTACATAGCGCCGATGGACGGATAATAACGTCTTCAAATTGGGCGCTCAAACTGTCCAGGTTTGATTGGCGCGCCACTCACGTCACTTGACTCGCACAGCAACTACTGTAACTCCGGGCTAGACGATGGCGGTGGCAGGCAAGGGAAAGAAGCGCAAGGCTGCGCCCGGCGGGGCCGGTGGCAACACGCGCAACAAGCAGAGCAAGACCCAGAGCAAGGCCCAGAATGGGCGCAAGGGCTCATCCGCTGCCTCTGCTGGCAAGAACAAGAAGGGCGGCAAGAAGCCGCAGCCGGCCGCGCGCCGCCCCGAGCAGGAGGAGGAGGACGACGACGTGGAGATCGACGAGGAGGACGTGGCCTTCTACGAGGGAAACGCCGCGTTCACGTCCTTCCTGGCCAACATGGACACCAAGGCGCTGAAGAGCAAGCCGCTGCACCCCAAGGGCGACAAGAAGCCGACGCCTAAGCCGGTCAAGGAGCAGCAGAAGGATGACAAGGACGAGGACATGCCGCTGGAGAAGCTGGAGGCGCGGCCCCGCAAGGCGGCGTGGGCCACGGACAAGCAGGAGGTGCTGAAGGACAAGCTGCCCGTCAAGTTCATGGACGGCAGCGTGCGTGCCAACAAGCTGCTGACGGAGAAGGAGGCGGCGCCGAAGGCTGCGAAGAAGGAGGAGGAGCCGGAAGAAGAAGAGGAAGATGTGGAGGAGGAAGAAGAGCAGGGAGAGGAGATGGACTCGGACGTGTCGGACATGGAGTTTGAAGAGATTCAGGGCGAGTCGACGTCGGCGCCGATGGAGGAGACCCCGCAGCCTCAGCTGTCGGCCGTCGACTTGAAGCGCCAACGCGCTCTTCGCCTTGCGACCAAGAAGGTGGAGATCGCGCAGATTTGCGAGAGCATTCTGGAAAACCCGGAGGAGTCCTTCAAGAAGAACAAGGAGCACCCGCAGCAGCTAAGCAAGATCCAGCAGCTGCAGGAGCTGTGCCGCGACCCGGACGCGACGGTGCAGCGTCTGAGTCTGATGTCGCAGCTGTCGGTGTTCCTGGACATTCTGCCTGACTACCGCATCCGTATTCAGAACACCGACGTCAGCGCGGAGGAGAAGGGCAAGCAGAACCACGGCCGCCCCATGAAGAAGAAGGTGCAGCAGATGCACGACTACGAGGCGATGCTGCTCAACAACTACCAGAAGTTCCTCAAGTACTGCGCTGAGCTGGTGACGAAGGGGCTCAAGGGCAAGCGCCCGGAGCAGATGGCCACCATGACTGCGCGTGAACGCCGTGATGTCCTTTTGGCGGAGACTGGCGTCCGCTGCTTGGCTCAGCTGCTGGAGAAGAAGTATTCGTTCAACTTCCACTTGAACCTCGTGATCGCACTGGTGCCGATGGCAGACTCGCCCTTCCCGGGTGTCCGTGAACAGGCTTGCGCGTCGTTCGAGACCGTCTTCAAGAGCGACAAGACGTGCGCGTGCTCGTATGAAATCGTCCAGCAGATCTCGAGCTACGTGAAGCAGAAGCAGCACCGTGTGCAGCCTTTCATCATCCGCACGCTGCTGGTCATGCCGCTTGAAGTTACCATGGAACAGGGTGAGGCGGCGCGCAAGAAAGCGAAGTCGGACCGCAAGAAGCGTCGTCGTCAGCAGGCCGAGGGCGACACCATCGCTGCCGGCTTGAAGGAAGCTGAAGCCGTTGTGGATCGTGCTGAGCGTGAGAAGACCCAGGCTGACATCCTGCACGAGCTGGTGCTGATCTACTTCCGTATCCTGAAGCAGGCCACCTACTCGCAGGCGCTGCCAGCCGTGCTTGAGGGCCTGGCGAAGTATTCGTTCCTGATCAATCTGGACATCATGATCGACTTGCTCAAGGTTCTCAAGGTTGTGCTACGTCAAGAGGATGTCTTGCCACTCCCTGCAGCGCTGCAAGCTGTGCTTACGGGACTCCGCGCCCTGCAGGGGCCTGGCGGACAGGAGCTTATGGTGGACGAAAAGGAGTTTGTCGACATTCTGTACCGCTTGCTGCACAAGTTTGCCGACGGTGAGGCGGGCTCGGACTCGTCGTGCTTCCTGACGCTGCTGCAGTGCGTGGAGGCCGTTTTCCTCCGCCGGAAGGAGATTGTGGTCGAGCGTGTGGCGTCTTTCGTGAAGCGCTTGCTGCTTGTGGCGCAGAACCTGCCGCCACACCAGTCGCTGGCTATTCTGTCGCTGCTGCGTGCACTGTTCCACCGCTACTCGAAGCTGCAGCAGCTTCTCGAGTCGGACGTGGATCGCGTGGCTTCGGGCGAATACCGTGCTGACATCGACGACCCTGACTTTGCCAACCCGTTCTCAAGCGCGTGCTGGGAGTTGGCGCTGCTGACGCACCACGCTCACCCGAAGCTGGCTAGCTACGCGTTGGGCACTGCTAAGATGGAGACGACCCTGCCGAATGAGCACGCCCGCGCTATCATGGACGCTTTCGAACCCTATGCCGGCGCCACCTTCACCTTCAAGCCCAAGGTGCCGGTCCCGCCGAGCAACCCGCTGCACAAGAAGATCGCCAGCGAGAGCAACAAGAACAGCAAGAAGACCCGGCAACGTCGCGCGCGCCAGTTTTTCGTGCGCGATCCACTGGCCAACCTGGACGAGCAGTACCGCAAGCAGAACGCTTCGCCCTTCTTCCAGAAGTGCCTTGAGCTTGACGAGCAGACCACGGACGCCAAGTCGCTAGTGTTCAAGAAGTAGCTGGACCAAAACAATAGATGCACATAACCAACCTCACGAAACTTTTTCACAGGAACAAAACAGCTTAGATATCTTCATGCACAGACTCGCTGTGCTCCTAGTACGGGCTATCGTATCTACGATGGGCGGCGTTGGAGTTGTAAGGTGCGTTCGAGTTCATGCTATAGTGGTTGCTGTTGGTCGCTGCCTCGCTGTTCTGCAAGTACCCTGCGTTCTGCTGGCCGCCTCCATACTGGTACATCGGGGCGGGCGCAGCGGCCAGCGGCTTCTCTAGTCGAGCAGCGCGCACGTTCTTCCAGAGCACACCAGTCATGGCGAGCACGATTCCAGCGGCGATGACGCAGATGATGCTGGCCACCATCACCACGTTGGTCCACTTCTCCACCAGCTCGTAGAACACGCTGCGGCACTCCATGAAGGGCGCGCTGGTGGACATGTCGTCAGCGGATGTGGCGTTCACCAGGAAGCCGCCACACCAGATCTGGTTGGCGCTTGAGCGCGGGCAAGACGCTTCCGTCCAGTCCAGCACGACCGAGTACTCGTCGTACTCGGCAACGAGGTCGCACACGGCGCAGATGTCGCTGATGGCCGCGAGCGTGACCGTCGAGCAGACGTTGGTGAAGTTGGTCGTCGAGTCCGAGAAGTAGCCCGCGAGCGACACGTTGAACATCTCGAGCACCGTGTTCACCGTCGCGTCCTGGCAGTAGTACGGCACCTGCGCGTAGCAGTAGAGCTGGTTGAAGTTGGCGCCCAGCGAAGCCTCGTTGTCTGTCGCCGGGTAGTCCTGGCTGCTCCAGTCGTCGGCCTTGGAGTTGGCCATGTGCGCGCCAATGGCCACCACCACGAACAGCGCGGCGGTGAGCACGAGCACGATGGCGTAGACGGTCAGCAGCAGCTTCTGCTGCAGCAGCGCGCCAAAGCAGCCGAGCGCTGAGAGCGCGATGACCACGGCGCCCACCACGAGCGTGAAGATGAGCGTGGACGTGCCGATCCACTCGTAGTCGCCCTGGAAGGCGTCGAGCCAGCCCGAGCTCTTGACGCGGTGGCTGAAGTACACGAGCAGACAGCCGGCCACCATGAACGCCATGTTGAGCAGCAGGAGCAGCACCTTGGCCACGTTGCCCAGTCCGCCTACGTAGGCCATGCCGGCCGCGCCTCGTTCCTCCGTGATGGCGATGCCGCCTGTGCGAATGTTTCCGGTCGTTGCGACTCGGCGAGTGCTCGCGCCGTCGAGTCGGCGAGCGAGCGACCGAGCGATGAGGGGAGGGGGAAGGCGGTCTCTGCTGTAGACGCACACAGAGAGAGGCAGAGAGGAGAGAGAGAGATCTCGCGTAGCCGAGCTGCTGGCTTCCTCGGTCCCTACCGTTTGGTCGTGGCCGATACAGAAATGAGCGAATGGAAATGCAGTCCGACATTGCAAGAGCGCGGTTAGGGGAATCGTGCGGCAGACTTTGTGGGGCGAAAATTCTCAGCAGCTCAGCAGATGGCCGACACTGCCCGCGCGCCAGTCGACGCGCTACGCTGCGGATGGAAAGCCGGCGCTGAGACTTTGAGAAAGTCTCGACGTGCGTGCCCAAGCGGCAGCGCAAGCGGCAAGAGGAGAACAACACCTTGCTCGATTTACAATATCAATAAAATGCTGAAGTATTTCTTAGTCATGATTTCGGTTAAGGAGGTCACTACCGGTTATGAGTTATGATGTCTACCACACCAAAAAGGAAACACAATTTTTCAAATAGAAATTTCCCCGAACATATTTTTTCCTCGAATTTCACAGCTTGGCCGAGCAGCACCCATGAATGAGCTGCCCATGGTGCGTCGAGTGTCGCCTGCGCCGACGCCTCCTGCCCGCGGTATCCGCCTCCTTGGTAACCTCTGACACCTCCCTGCACAGGACCTCCTTCACGGCGACTGGGCGTGCCAGCGCGAGATCGATCTGCTCAAACGCACACAGGCCGCGCACCAGCAGCTCACCAAGCGGCTGCAGGCCATGACGCGCGAGCTCCGCGGCGAGAGCTTCTACCCCATGCAGGTGCGTGCAACTGCAGCAGTATAATCTACCACCGAGTAGAATCATCCACTCCTACTACATGTGGCTAACGTGCTGGTTGGCAGACGGAGACGAAGCAGCTGCGTGTGCGCGTGTATCACACGTACGTGCCACCAGTGGAGGCCTCGGAGGACACACAGGCGACGCCCGGGCGGTGGACGCTGCGGATTGAAGGTGTCGATGCGACGGCTGGAGAGCCGACAGTCGTGGTGCGTGACTGCGCTTGCGGAGTTTCTCCCTATCGATGCGAATGCTGACGATCAAAGTTGTCTAAATGCTCCAGAAATTCTCGAGTTACTTCCGGAAGGCGTCGATCGAGTTGGACCCGCACCTGTACTCGGACCACGTTGTCGAGGTGAATTTTTATCGGTACCAAATGCTATGTAGCGGTGGATTCTGATCTGTTTGGGGGCATTTGCTACTATTTTGCAGTGGACGAGCTTTCAGAAGACCAGCCACGAGGTGGACGGAATCGAGGTGTCGCGTAATGGCAGCACGGTGCACACGGTCAAGATTAAGCTGCTCACAGCGCAAACGCCCGAGAGGTTCTCGATCTCGCCCGAGCTGGAAGCAGCGATTGGACAGTACCTGGGTCCTGCCAAAGCCTACACCAAGCAAGACATCGTGCTGGCGGTGTGGGAGTACATCAAGTTGCGCAATCTCATCAAGGAAGACGACTGCCGGGTGGTTGTGTGCGATGACAGACTCGTGCAGGTGCTTAACTGCGTCTCGCTGCCCTTCACGTCCATCGTGGTAGCCCTCAAGCAGCACCTCACCCCTATCAGTGCCATTGATCTCGAGTACACGCTGAGCCTTTTGACGGCTTGCGAGTCTGAGCTGCTGGACGAGAAGTTCTTCGATGTGTCTGTTGCGGCGACGTCGGATCTGGATAGAACGCGGGCTCGTGCACTGAAGGAGTGCGAGGAGCTGCAGCAGGACCAGAAAAAGGAGCTGGCGTTGCTGCAGGCTCAAGAGCTTGATATCCTCGAGCGCTTGCAGACGCACGCAAGGAAGAAAAACTGGATGGCACAGTTCGCGCAGGATCCGTGCGGGTTTATGGCAGACGTCAAGAAGTCTCAACTGGCAGACGAGCAGGTACATTCATTTCGTGATCGATTCGCTACATTCTGTATGATAAATCTTCTGACGTGTATGTATGGCAATATGTATTACTAGATTCTAGCGGCGGAGACTGAGCTGGATGAATTTAATGTTCCTCACCCCCAGCAGTTCACGCAGCCCTGGGTTCGCGAGGTGGTTGGAGAGCTACTCACACGCCCAACTAACTAACTGAGCGTGGTGGTATCCATAACGGATGCAGTATATCAATAGCATTCCTGACCTTTTGAAGACAGTTGGTGGAGTCCGTCCTGCGTTGCAACAGACTGAAAGCTCCCAAAAACAGAAGCGGCACAGCAGTATTGTGCTGTCGGCACAACTGCTCCACCACTCTCAGCTTCTTCCTGTTTCAAGGCGTCCAGCCAAGTTGCCGGGTGTCGGTGGCTCGTGTAGGCGCGCTCCCTCCCCATTCAATACGACTGCCACAGCTTCGTCTATTAGTTGCTGCAGACCTTAATGCAGCAGCCTGGTACCCGCCTGCGTTGCGACCCAACGGATTATGCCAAGCGACAGCAAGAGAAGAAGGAACGGGCAAAAGAACTTCGTGAGCAGCGGCAGCGCGGTGTTTTCTCCGACGAGCATACCTTTGCTCCAAAGTATGGGGCTCCGCTGGTATTCATTAGACCTTCTGCGGGGAGGGACAGTTGCTCATTCGCGAGTTGTGATGTATTGCCTTGTCATTCTACAGAGTGAACTCGAGGGCTCGTAACCCGTCGCCACCAGGGTCACGCGAAGAACTGGACCAAGGCTCTGCATCAGACAGTATGGCCTACCGTAACCCCGGTCACAACAACAACCACCACGACATGGACGACCCAACAAGTTACGGGAACGATGCTCTTGACAATTTGTCGCGCAGATACCCAAAGAAGGCCCCTCAGCAGCACCAGCAGATGGCCTCGCTAAATGTGACGCCGCTCGAGCCAGGTACGCTGACACTATGTTTTGTCATAGAGTGCCCACGGGGCTCTTGGAGGTGGCCGATGGGCTTGGTTTGTTGCGGTTCTAATGGACACTGGGATTGACTCAGAGCATGACACGTTGTTCCGAGAAGTGAAGCGCGCGACAGGACGAGAAATCGAGGATCTCCCTATCAAGAAGACTTTGGCGCCAGCTCGGTCTGGAAATCACACTGGCCCATGCCTAAGGAATTCAAGCTGCGGGTGCCCAAAGTGCGGTGGAGCAGGTAGCAGCTTTGTAGAGGAGGCACCAACTCGTCGAAGGGAGCCAAGATCTGTGCCGTCAACGGATCCGTACCGAGAGAACAACCCGCGTGTTATGGCGCCTCCGAATGAGATGGAGGTACGTGCTTCAAGTTGTATCCATGCATATTGGCTTGGCTCAGATCATTTCATCTTTGTGGTTGGTGCAGAACTCGCTGATGCTTCTCAAGTCCAAGATGTCTCGCCGAAAGGCTAGGAGCGCGCCTACGAATCAAGCCTCGCTTTTCGTAGAGAAAAACACTCCCAGCGCTGTTGTTCACTCCGCGCGACTTCCATCTTCAACAATGATGTCCCGTGATACACCGACTCCGCCTCCGCGGCAGCCAGTTGCACCCCGCCGTGCTCCAGCTCAAGCAGCGGCTCCAACACCGCCAGCAAGACGGAAAACGCCGCTGCACAATGTTGATGAAAATTCTACCGAGGATACGCGCTATCCTGCTCCCATCAGTACGGGGTTCAACCTGTCCGAACAATTGGTAAGAACGCGGACAAGAGTGTTGATTTGATCTGTTATTAACACTGTTGGCAACTTGTAGGATGAGTACGGGGATGGCGCAGAAGTGATGGAGCAATGCCACAACTGCAACCGAAAATTCAACGTCGTGTCGTTCGAAAAGCACCAGAAGATCTGCGCCAAGGTGTTTTCAGGACAGCGCAAAGTGTTCAACATGGCAGCGAAGCGTCTCGAGGGCACTGAGGCCGAGAAGCTCGCGAGGGAGGCCAAGAGTAAAAGCGCAGGAAGTGGTTCCCGAAGAGCGCCAGTATCTGCAGCGGAGCAGCCAATTAAGGCCAAGAGCGTAGCCGACTGGAAGCAGAAGAGTGAAATGTTCCGCAACGCCATGAAGGCGAGTCGTGACGTTACCAAGGCATTGAAGGAGGGGAAAGAATTGCCGCCCGTGATGCCCTCCGCCCCCGACCCAAGCCTTATCCAGTGCGAGTATTGCAGTCGCCGCTTCAACGAGAAGGCAGCTGAGCGCCACATTAACTTTTGTCGGGAAAAGTCCCAACGCGACAACATCAAGGCAACGTCGAAAAGGGCGCCAGCAGCTAAGCCCGGGTCTCGAGCTACAGCGACTCGTAAAAGATAGACAGCAACATTATGCTGCCTCAACGACAATTAGGTCATTAATAACTGAAAGCTTTGTTATAGTTTCCTATTCATTCATTAAAAAACTCTCATGAGTGAAGACCCCGCTGCCTACTCAGCCAAGCACAAACAGCCGATCCTTTGAGTGCATTACAGTTGTCGGACTGGGGCAAGTGTAGACAAATGGAAGCAGGTTCTCCAACTCGCAGTGTGTATGCCTCAACACGCCGATAACGAGCATCTCCCTCGAAATGAAGTCCAGAAACACATCAATGAAAAACCCACCCACGAATTCGTCCTCGAGTTCCACGTCAAAAAGTCTGCGATGGGGGCTTTCGCCAGAGCTGCTCGAGTTTGGTACTTCTTGAGCACCTCTCGCTGCGCCACTTCCGTTTGCCAGAACTTCGATCACGTCAGTGATGTAGGGATTGTAGAACGCTTGACACACAATTCGGTTTAACAGACTCGATAGGAAGATGCTTCCTCCAGCGAATGAGGGAGTTAGCGATGGAAACTCGTCTTGAACAGCTTCATCACATGGACGGCAGAGCTTTGCATTGCACGCGTAGTGCAAGACAGACAACGTATTTGTCGCTTGTGCGGTTGACGAGGGGCTCGAACCAGTAGGTTTTCCCTTTTCTGCTTGTGTATCGTTGTGTTGATGCTCTGTGTCGACGATGTCGGACTTTTCGCGAAAGATACCAGGATCTAAACCAGGAAAGCGGCCCAGCGCTCGTAGCTTCGCACTTTCCCGAGGGATACCCTGTTCCAGTTCGCGCTTGAACGTTATACGAGTTGGAGACGCTTTCGAGTCACTTTCCAGTCTGCTGCTGTGTTGACGCCGGAATCGAGGTGACGCACTCCTAGAAAGCCCTTGCTTCGTGATCTCAACAGCCAACAGCGAGCAGACAACGCCAAAGTCGGCCATTCGTTCGTCATCTGTCCATGCGTTTTGGCCACTAAGCCCGAATTCTGACACTTGGTAGGTGGATGACAGCTCGTCACTTTCTTCGGATATGCTTTTGTCGAGAGGTAATATCACCAATTGTCGGGCTCTCGTAGCCTCCACTCGAACTAGATCATTGGTTCGAGCCGGACTCCCCACCACAACCAGCACATTGCGAAGTAAATCGGCACTGCTTTCTTCAGCTGCGATCATTAAATCCTTTGCTGTCGGTTTGTACGCCATCAGGAAAATGATCTTCACGCACTCAGCGGATTGATCACGTTCGTTATCAAGCATCTTGCATTTGTACTCGCGTCGGGCGTAACGCCGGAGAAATGTGCCGATCGATACTGCATCCGACAAGCTTCTCGAGCAAATCACGTAGTGGCCCGACCGCCCCTTTACGTGAGATCGGAGGTGGTCTCTCTCAAATACGGCTTCAATCTTTACTTCATCTTTGGACAGAATTGCTGCGTGTAGCGAGCTGCCATTTGAAGGCGAGTTTACCACCGATGGCATCGACAGGGCTCGGTTGAACCGAATCGGCAGGGGTTTCTTCATCGCTTCACCAGAAGATGAGGCGACCGGTAGCCCACCGCAGCTAACCAATGTATCGTTTATTGTACTCTCCACAGGTTCCTCCCAGCGGTTTCGTTCTGGCTGCTCTGACAACTCCAATCGTAGATTTCGAACTGATGCTGATCGAGTAGTCGGCTGGAAACGATGGCGAGGTGACCGCCGCCGCCACAACGTGTCTGACGAAATACGTACTGAAGCAGTGAGCAAACTCGATGAGGCTCTAAGATCTCTGTCGGACTCGCCCTCCCAATATCCATACGTGCCAACGATACGAATAACGTCGGATGCTGTTCTAGCAATGATGAAGCCGATATCGCTGTCACATTCCATTCCACACACATGAGAAAACGCGGGTTCAAATGCTCCAAAACACAGCAATAAGTACGTACCCTTCCCGGATAACCGTTCGAAATGGAGCCAGTTGGACACCAGTAGTGTGTATGCCGTCGGAAGATGGATTACCCTGATCTCCACAAGCTCTTCGGCTTAGGATCGAGATGAGAAGTGCCCCATACTTTTCGTAAATGTGACGAGCTACCACTCCAAATTTGCGGTGGCCGAAGCGAGATGAGAATACGATCGGGAAAACTTGATACGTTAACCCATCCAAGTACTGATTAAACAGCAAATAAATGGTGTTAGCTACGACAGCAAATGGAAATACTAAGTCGTAATAGGTTGCTTACGTACCTCATGAATCCACGCTTTCCCCCACGTACGCCGCTTCGCGTATTGACCCAAGTGATACGAACGAATAAGGTTAAGTATGAGAGTGCTGGATCCGGGGCACACAGCTGCGCGAGCTAACAGCATATCTTTCAGCTCCGACGTCTTCGTGGCGTTTGCACCAAGTAAGGCCGACGACATTTCATATTCGTATACCCGCGAGAGTAGTTGCACGTAGATATCCACGTGTTTTCCGCAACTATCGGCGTAATTTCGGATTGAGACTGCGTGTAGAATCGTTGCGGCGTCTTGCTGCGCAGGCTCATGTCGGTTGTTGGCTAAGAAAAACACTGCCGTTGCTGAAGCCATCTTCACTCGACACTGATCGCGCTCCTTCATCAAACTTCCCCTCAGATAGCTGGTACGTCGGCGATATTTCTGTTTCTCGATAATACAAAGCAGCTCAGAGGAAGGGGGATCGTCGCTCATGAAGACCACATCTAAATGAATCGAACCGCGACTCGGGTGATAGAACTCTTGAAGAAATTCCAGGACGGAGCTGGCCGAAAGATTGTACCCGGACACAATGACGTGTCCCGACGACTTCAGGACGGCCTCTTTATCCCACGGATTGCTTTGTTTCGCCAGAACATTTAGTTTGTTCACCTCCGCCGGGACAATCGTGAAAATTCCAATGATCATCACAATCACGAAGACATGGCCCAACAAAGTGCGAGGTGTGATGTCGCCGTACCCTAAGGAAAGAAATAGTCTTTAGAGTAGCACAGATTCGATGGTCACATGAACTTCTTACCTATTGTCGACACGGTCACTAGGACAAAATATAGCGAGTCGTGGAAGTGCAGCTCCTCGTCTTCTCCATATTGCTCGGATTCCAGGGCTTGATATATCCCTGCTGCGCATAGAATGACAGCGATCGTCGACAGGACAAAGACACCAAGCTATACACCACCAACACCATTCGAATTAGCCACTGAAACACCTCAACTCTAGACTCATATCCGCGCGCTATTGCAGACTTACCTCGTATTCGAAGCCATGTTTCTTGAATTTAATATAGTGAGCCAACCGCAACACGCGCAGCACCCGGAAAATGCGAAGCACGCGAAACACGAACATCAGGTCGGAACGGCTCCCCGGGTCAACGAACTACAAGAAACCAAGAAACAATCAGTACACTGTAAAGCATTTTCATTCCCAAACTGACACTCACGACTATCAATGATGGGATAATCGTGACGAGGTCGATCATGCCTTGCGCCGAGAAAACGAATTTCCATGGCTCGGCGGCAATAAATATGTGCAGACCGAAGTCGACGATGAAGAATGATGTGACGATCATCTCCACTGCCGTGCGCGAGTCCGAGTAATAAATGCTCCACTCATAGAGCTGCACAGTTGTTTGTCAGAGAGTCAGCAGGAGTTAAGGTTACGCCAAATAGATACCCGCTTGTATGTACCTCAGCGATGTACGCGAAGAAGATGAACATACTCAGCGCGAAGTTGATGAGCTCGAGAGCCAAGCCAAAAGGCCCTTGCATGGAGGCGTGTACCCGCTCTTGGAGGGTCGGCACGTACACGTGAGCAACCGACCGACCCGCCTCCATGCCCTTGTCAGGACTGAAGCCGTCACTGCCTCGACTGCTGATTCTTGCCTCGAACTTGGGCATACTCTCGTCTGCGCCACTCAAAATTAAAACTCTGCTATTGTTTCGTTGCAATGCGTCAGTATCCATACATTTATTCGGACTGTCCTCCACTCGAATGGCCTCTTCCTGTTCACGATCGGCCTACGCAGCGGAAATCAGCCACAAGCATCGCCACAAAGCAGCCAGCCGCACAATCTTGGCACGCACCACGTCCATCGCTTCCAGTCGCGCCTGCACCGCGCTTTCTCGTTCGGGTGTCGCCATCTCCAAATACTCGGGCATCTCCCTCTGCGCGCTGTTGCGACGCTTCAACATTAATCATCACTCTTCATTGTATAGAACTTTTTTATTTTTATTATTATTATTACGAAGTACAAGTTTTACTTCTTCCTGCCGAAAATAAATGCAAAATCTAGACGTTGGTCATCATAAAATTGCGTAGACTTCTCCAAATTTACTGCGGAAAGGACGAGGAGGTGCGCCTACGTCTCCTCTATTTAGAGCTACCAAGCATGTGCCTGAACTCATCCTCTACCGTGAGTAGTGCCTCACCAAAGACAACGCCTTCCTCACCTCATTTCATCAAATTCCGCCACAAGAACAACAAGCACTTCCAGCGATGATGAAGACATCCAAGACCAACTTTACGGATGAGGAAGTATCATTTAACACAAGCGAACTGAGTTGCAACTTATTTTCAAGTTAACTACATGCATCAGATTTTTGATCGTATATCAGTGTGAAGGATCATCGTGCACTTGATCCACTGACGCCGCCAGTGAGCGATGGTGGGACCGTTAGAATTGCACCGGTGCCGATGACCGGCGTGAGTTGTAAATGTCTTCCCCAAGCTGCAAGTAGTTTTCCCAGTTGCCCTGGTAGGACCGTAGGAAGAACCGCAGGTACTCCGCAATGAAAGAAGCCACTGCGTCGGCTGAACCATTAGAGGAAGGCGTCAACGCTTTGCTGAATTGCATGAGCCCCTTCTGCAACGAAGACGTGAACTTGATGTTCTGATCCAAGACAATCGAGCGGGGAAGGCCATGGACTTGCTGCTGCTCCATGCAAAACAAGCAAGCCATGTCTGTGACAGATGCGGTGGAGGAAGTAGGGACAAAACGTGCCCGCCCCGACATCCTTTCCATAATAACCACAACTGAATCGAATCCTCTGGGAGTTCTTGGCAAGTTATTCACAAAAGCCACGTTAATATCCAACCAGTGGTCACCAGAACCCGAGAATGCCCCTCGTGTCGAATTGGTATTTTGCCGCGCGCCGCAAAACTCCGTGCAGTTATGCACCGATCTCGGCCCAAATTCACATTTGACCCGCGACGGGTCCGGCAAAGTATCTCCACCCGTGCACTCTGCCGATAGTCGAGCATTCGCAGCGTCAGGAAGCTTCCAATAGTATCGAATCGTTTGGTATCCATTCGCTTCACAGGCGGAAACGCTGTAGTCGTAAAAGCTAGAGTCGCAGGTAGGTTTTGAGTTATCCCAGCCAGAGCCTGCGCGATAGTTATCACGGATCCAGTCGCAGGAGCGGGTAGTAGTGATGGTTGCAGGTAAAAACATCATTCCGCCATCACAGTCATACGGGAGTGACGGGTTCTCTGGATTCGGTGACTTCCATTGAAACTCGATCTGGCGTACGCTACTGCCATCTTCGCAACCGGTGACACGAGTGACGGCATGCTCCTCAAATGTGCATAACGGAAGCTGGTCAATCCACTCCGTCCAAACATCGTAGCTATCCTTTACCCAGTTGCAAGCCGCACGAAAGTAGGGTTCCTCTTGTTCTGGGTCGCTCTTGGCATCGCTGTACTCCCTTACAAGGTAATGGATGTCCATGTCTGAGAGCGTGAATCTGGGCCGATCGGCAAATCTTCGACAATGGAGGCAGCAAATTTCAGAAGTGGTAGACTCGGATAATCTACATCTACGGGGTTGTCAGTCTTTTGGCCGTAGCATGCTCGCCAAAATCACCCGTAGCCAGCTTCACACGTTCTGGAATGGCTCTCGGCAAGAGTACACGATCGAAATACCCCCCTTGAGTTACATGAAAAAGATCAGGCTCGTAATGGTAGAATAATGCTGGCTCGCCGCTCGAAGCTGCGTCTGATGCATATTGATCGACGCCTTGGTATCCAATGAAGCAAAAGTAGGCCGGAATGTCAAGGTTGGAGAGGACAGCCTGGAAGTAACCTCGATCAAAACTGGGATACATCATCGCCACGACCAAACATTCCTTTCCTGCGTTCCCTTCGGCTGCACGCCTCCGTTTTCTGGCAATTGTCTCGGCAGCCCATGGTATCATCCGGACAGATATCTTCGGCTGGAGGGTAGTACTTAGAGTTAGCCTTGAAAGGGGTCACACTCAGCGCGTCAATTAGCTCTTCGCTTGTCTTGTAACTCCTCCAGAAATCCGCAAAGTAGGGTGGACTCGAATTAACGCCTTCCTCCACTAAGCCACGCGAAACGTAGAGGCCCGAGGTTCCGTGATACCCCACACCCCCAACGCTGTAACTTTCGTTAAGGTAGGTCCGCAAGTTTGCCATCGTGGTTGAGGTCCAGACTTCAGTGTTTAAGTGCGTAGGCGTGCACACTCCCGATTTCACTGATGACATGCGCTCTGTGATCCGCGAGCTTGATCCACCTACGCTAAGGGACACTTTGTAGCCAGCCTGCACGTGTACGTAATAAGTTACAAGGGTTAACTCGTTGTTCCCTTCGATAGCAATGGTTTACGGTACACGTACCACTTCTTCTGCTAGAATCGCTAAAACCATCGTCGATAGCGCGTGTGTATCCCAGCCGTTCATATCTAAGACAAGAGTGCCTGTCACCTCGCCTTGAGTTGAACCTTCATCGTCTTGGTCAGCGCCATAGAAAACAGTTCCCGATTCCATGCAATTGTCCGAAAACGCCATCTCTGAAGCTGTACGCGGATCGTCAACCTTGTGGAAATATTCGCAAGACGTTAGTTTTGTTGCATCCTTGGAGCTGACCTGTTTCAAGCACTTCGAAGCAGCAACTAACCGTGTAGCGTGGATGTTTGAGTGCTGGCTGCAAGAACGGGTGGATGAGGTGCCCATTAGGGCCACGATCTTGGTTTGAGACCCCCGCGCTCCTGCTCCATCCTTTCTACCCAATTCGTGTCGAGGCAAGTGCCCAAGAAGCGGTTGGGCCCGAGCGGGTAAGCTTCCGCAACACCCACGTACCATCGAGCAACCAGGAGCACCAGCACAAGAGGTCTCGGTGGTTTGAGTTTGCGTATACCAGGCATGAACGCGGTTAAGATCTTCCCCAAGTAAATTCAAAACTGACCTCTGGTGTCCTTCCGGTCAACGAAAGTCACACCACGACCTTTTGCGTCCGGATATATCTTGTAGGGACGCGAACAAGATAATTGCCAACCGAACAAGATTTTTAATGGTACAGTGGATATTAGGTTTTGCTTTCAGAAACAACACTTGCCGATCAAAGCCATCGAAAATGGCGGACAATTGAGCAGAATTTGTGTGCAAGATTTAATTGCTTCTGTGTAGCTAGTGCCAACCTCCCTGCCCCATCCATTACAGGTCGTCAGCCAGCCGTCATCGATTGCAAACCTCTGCACCTAGGTAGCGGGTTAGCCGCGGCGGCATCAGCACGAGGCAGTACTCACAGTGGTCAACCAGACAGCTACTGGCCGCCACCTCGTGACGGATAGAGATGACTGGGAGGGAGCGTTATCGGCACCGGCGGTCGGGTAGACCCGCCGGCTGCTCCCCGCAACTAGCCCGGTTACATGCAACGGCCGCAGGTGTCCTTCACCCGTAGGTACACATGGACCCTTTGTCCCTCGGTCGAGGCGCTCCGTCACAACCCCCGTGGTCTCTCTCCACGGTCCCGTCGCTCTACTTGTCCACTGCCCTCATCATGTGCGAGCTCACCTCAGCTTACCTTGCCTTTACTGCTCGACTCCTCGCCGACGCCCTCCGCCGCAGTACGAAGGTCAGCAACCCGTGCTTCCGGCGCAACTCAATGTATTAGTCTCAACTTGCTGCACGTTCAGCAACAAATCTTAACTGAGGGTGGAGTCGGCACGACCGCCGCTCGGCCTACCGTAGCTTTCCCCCGCCTATACTAACTCTCCTACAGCGCCATTCCTATCCTTCTTGGACCTCCCCCTCTTCGTGTCGACTCGACACTTCTTGTCCTCACGTTCGCTCCTCTGGTGTCGCCCCGCCTCCTTGCATGCATCCACCTAGACTCGCCTTCCTACGTCGTCCCTCCTGCGATCTTCGGCAGCCTCGCAGCTTCAACCACTTCCGGCGTTGGTCGGTGGCTCCAGCCCGCTGACTTGCTTCCGCCACCGGCCGCACCTAGCCGCCCATTGTCGTCCCCGACACCGTCATGGTGTACCACATCACGTCCGTTGTCAACTCCGACACCACATGCATTGCTGATGCACGTCCAGCAGCTCGAACACGCGGCTGGTGGTCATGTGACGGGCCACACAACTACACGCCATCCCCGGCTGGAAGATCGCCCTCGATCTTTCCGGCGTCGAGTAGCGTCTCGAACTCGTCCGCCGTGAGCCATCTCCTGCCTGTCGGTCCGCCCGGCCTGACGCCGTACTCCACTTCGTGCTCCAGCACGTAGCGGCCGGCCCTGTTCCGCACGCGCCTCCTTGCCCTCTCAACGATGTGCCCGGCTGTGGCCACTTGTAGAAGCTCTGGCATCGGTTCTGGTCGTGGCCGTCGTCCTCGTCCACGCAGCATCTCCACCTGGGCGCCTTCTTGCGTCGTGGCTGCCGCTCGATCTGTTCCATCGCCGCTCTGCGTGGACGCTGCTAGCGTTTGACCTTCACGCGCCGCTTGTCGGCTGAGTCGTCGCGCTTCGCGCGCTTTATTCGCTTCCTGCTGGCGCTGGCGCTTGAGCGCGTTCTCGTCCCCATCTTCTGAATCTGCCTCCGCCCGTCGCTTTCGCTGCTTGTTGCGTAGTGGTGGTGTTGCCCTGCCTCTCGCAGCGCCAGATCCAGACGCTCGTGCACCTGTCGTCGCTATTCCTGGCGTCGGAGCGGGCACCGCCGCCACCGCAACGTCCTCAGCGGGGGCGTTACGCGACCGCTGAACGGCCCCGCTGCCAGTCGGCCTCTCGTCCGTCACCGTCGCAGTCTCATCCGACGACGGCATCTGATCTGCCGTGGCCAGGGTGGCTGCTTCCTCGCCGCCACGTGCCGCCGCCGCGTCGTTCTGGTCGGTTTCCTCCACGTCTGACCCCACGTCGTCGTCCTCCTCCGCCATCTCAGTCAGTATGCGTTCTGCCACATTGTCGAGCGAGTTGCTCGGGCAGTGGCAGGACACCAGGAAACTGCAATGCACGATCATGTGCTCGCCCGTGTCTTCCCGCTCCACCTTCCAGTTGTCGAAGCCCGCGTCGACAACGATGCGTGCCGGCCCCAGCCACTGATGCGTCAATTTCGTGAGTCCTTTTCCGCGTGGTGGGCGCAGCACCCACACGCGATCATCAACATCAAACTCGGCGTGCTGGCGCACACGCCTGTCGTAGTACTTGGCTCGGCGGCGCTGGTCCTTCGCAAGAGCCGCCTTCGCCGCCTCTGTTGCTCTCTGCATGTTATCCACCAACGCTCGGTGGTAGTCGGCAAAGGGCCCGACTTGTGTTACCCCACTGCTCCTCAGCAGCTCGTTCGGTGCCCGCAGGCGCCGCCCCATCATCAGCTCGTTGGGGCTGAAGCCCGTGCCAGAGTGGCGCGCCCCATTGTATGCGTAAGTCGTGCACGGGAGCCAGCGGTCCCAGTCGTTCTGGGCTTCCGTAACGAACAGCGCCACCATGTCTTTCCAGGTCCTATGGAAGCGTTCCACGAGCCCAAGGAGCGCTGGTCGGTAGGGCACTGGTGTCACCTGACGCGCCTGCAGTGCACTCACCAACGCCTCGATGATCGCTCCATTCAGCTCGGGCGCTCCGTCCATCACAATCTCTCGCATGGGTCCGTAGACCAGAATAAACTTGTCCATGATGAACCGGGCGATGTCCTTGGCGGTGTGGCTCGGCACTGCCACCGCCACTGCATACCTCGTACTGCAGTCCACCGCCGCAACGACATAGCGGTTCCCGCCCTCAGTCACTGGCAAGGGCCCGGCCACACCCAGGGCCCATCTGTCGCCTACATCGCCCACGCCTTGGCTGCGTAGCGGGGGTATCACTTCCTTTGCTTTGGACTTCCTCGTGCCACAGTCACGGCACGACCTGACCCACCGCCGGATGTGAGCCCTCATGTCCGGCCACCAGTACTTCGCGGCGATTCTCGCGTACGTCTGCGGCACTCGTAGGTGACACCCAAAGATCGAGTCGTGGTTCTCCCTCAGCACGTCCGCCCACAGTGCGGCTGGCAACACGACGCGCAAACTGCCATCTTCCTCGCGAATGTGCACCACCTCATTGGCCACTACGATTTCTCGTCCTGCGTAGCGTCCTTTCCGCCTCAGCTTTTTCACCGTCTTGTCCTCTGCTTGACGCTCGCGGATCATAGCGTCAGTCACTTGTCCTTCTCCGCCATGCACTGCTGCTTCGGCCCCCTGTCCTCCTCGGTTTCCTTGGCCAACCACAGTCACAGTGTGCACCGGTGCGCGTGAGAGCGCGTCGGCGACCACGTTACTCGCTCCGGGTCGAGACACGACCTCGAAGTCGTACTCTTGTAGCGTAGCTGCAGCGACCACCTGTGTAGCCGCCCTGTGAGATCCTTTGAAGTCATGAGCCACTTTGGAGCGGCGTGATTCGTTACCAGCTCAAACTTACGACCATAGAGGTAGGGCCTAAACAGTTTCACGGCCCACACCACGGCCGCGCACTCCAAGTCCGTAATGCTATACTTCGACACTGTGGGCGAGTTCACCTTTGAGGCGTACACCACCGGTTGCTCGCCCTGCCCTTGATCCTGCGTCAGCGTCGCCCCCAGCCCGACCTTAGACGCGTCTGTCACCAGCTTGAAGGGGCGGGTGAAGTCGGGGTAGGCCAGCACCGGCCGCTCAGTCAACGCGCGCTTCAACTGCTCGAACGCCTCCTGCTGTGGCTCTGCCCATCGCCATACAGCATTCTTCCGCAGCAGCCGTGTGAGTGGCGCTGCCACGCTCGCAAATCCAGGCACAAACCGCCTGTAGTAGCCCGCCATATGCACGAACCGCTTCACTTCCTTGGCGTCTGTCGGCGCCGGAAACTTGCGCACGCTATCGACCAGACTCTCCATCGGGCGCACCCCCGAGGCGTCTAATTCGTGTCCTAAGTACTCAAGCTTTTCTTTCGCGAACGAGCACTTGCTCGCCTTCAGCGACAAGCCCGCTTGTGCCAGCCTCTCCATCACCATTGTCAGTTCTACGACGTGCCGAGTCATGCCCCCTTTTGAGAAGACAATGACGTCGTCCAAGTACACCAGGCAGCTCTCCCAGGTGAGTCCTCTCAGCACTGCATCCATCATCCTCGGGAAGGTACCAGGTGCATTCGCTAACCCGAAGGGCATCCTGACGAACCGGAACAGGCCTTGCCGCGTCACGAAGCCTGTCTTGTCGCGGTCTGCAGCCGCCACGGGGACTTGCCAGTATCCCGCGTGGAGGTCCAGGCTCGTGAAGCGCCGAGCCCCGTGTAGATTGTCAAGGATGTCGTCTATCCGTGGCAGAGGGTAGACGTCCCGCTCAGTAATGGCGTTCAAAAGTCTGTAGTCGATGCAGAACCGCACCGATCCATCCTTCTTCTTCACTAAAACTACCGGAAAGCCCCACGCGCCGCTGCTGGGCTCAATCACTCCATCCTGCAGCATGTGTGTCACCTCCCGGTCTGTTCGCTGCGCGCATACCTTCTCGGTCGCACCTTGATTGGGGCCTCGCTGCCCGTGTGGATAACGTGCTCTACCCCCGAAGTTGTCATCGGAGGGCAGCCTTTCTTCGGCTCCAGTAACGCTGGGTAGTTCATGAGAACTCGCAACAGCAACTCCTTGTCCTCCGCGCCCATGTCGCCAATGTCTCACCCTCGTTACATAGTGGTTCGGGGTTGGTGCCTAGCTCGCGCTCCAGCCACTCCTTCACCTTGTGCCTGCTCAGCTCGCCGTTCAGCTCCATCACGTCAAGGTCATCGCTGCTCGGTACCCACGTGCCGAGCACCTCGCGCGTCGGTAGCTTCGCCCTGCGCCCTACCAGGTTGAGTATCGGGACGACGATCTTGCCACCTCGGACTGTCGACAACGTTGGGGCCAACAACAGGTGTAGCTCTCTGCGCGGGGCGGGCATGAAGACGCCCGTAGTGCCCTCCGGCGCTGCCACTGCCAGTTCCACGTTGTGACAGGTCCGGGTGTCGATCTTCGCCCGACGCACCAATCTCACCTGAGTCGTCCGCTCATCCGGTGGCCCCTCTCGGGTGCAGGAGAACGGCACAATCTTCTTAATGTCCCCATTGTACCACTTCATCTCACAGGCGGTGAAGTCGATCTTCACCCCATTTCTCAGCATCCAGTCTTCTCCCAGCAGGAACTCCTCAGCGGCGCCCTCGACCACCAACGCCTTCGCGGACATTGTCTGCCCGTACTGCGTCTCCATCTTGAACTGCCACACTCCCAAGCACTTTGGCCACGGTGCCTGTAAACCCCTCGACAAAGTCTACTGGCGGCAGCTCGTCCTGCTGCACGCCCAAGTGCTTCCATGACTCGCCAGCTACGGTGTATTGCGCACCCGTGTCCAGCTTGATGTCGCACCACTGCTCTCGTATCTTCATTCGTGCCGTCGGCAAGGTGTCTGTCGCCGGCGCGCGGACTGCTCGTAGTCTCCCCACTCGCACGGGCCGCGTCCCTTCGTCGATCCAGCCAATGCTCGGCTGCTGATAGACGTTGCCACTATGATAGCGGTAGTGCTTCATGGGCTTCTTGCCCCTGCCCGTCTTCTTCATCTGCTCGGTGGCGCGTGGCAGTGTAAAGCCAATCGCGTCTGCCTCCTCACTTGACAGCAACCTCGGCGCATCGCCTCCTCTCCGTCTAAACGTGGTGTAGCCGCCCTCTGTCTGCTCTCGTGCAGCCATCCATTCACGAATCTTGCGCTTCTCTCGCGCCCTTGCCTTTCGCACTCGTTTCTCGAATCTGCGCCTCGTCCTTGAGACACGGATCGTTGCTTCCACGGATCGCGTCTTCTCGCCGGGCTCTACGGCGTCCAGCCCCGCCGTCATGACCACTGGCTGGACCACACCGTCACGGATGTCCATCTTGCCCCCGACACCCCCACCGGCAATGTCCTCCTGGTGGTTTACCTCCGCCAGTGCCAGTTCCGCTAGGCCGTCCAGCAGGGCGCCCTTCCGGCCACGAACTTCGCCGAGTGCTTGCGCCGCTCGTGCGCTCCACTTTAGCGCCTCCTTGAACTCCTCGCTCAGCTCGGGCATCTGGAACGCTGCCTCTGCCGTCACCCCTCTCGTCAGTTCGTCCTTGATTTCGCTACCGTCGGTCTCCTCGTGCAGGGAGTCCGGCGGCAATACGCCGTAACCCGCTGCCATGTCCGCTGTGCACTGCTCTCGCTCGAGCCGCTTCTGACGACGCACCCGATCGCGTGCTTGCCGCTTCTCTCGCTTCCGCAGTCGTCGTACTTCCTCTTCCTTCTCGGCTGCCGCCGCACTTGCCTCAGCGGCGCGTTTCCGCAGTCTCTTGGCCTTTGCCAAGTCGTGGCGTCTTTGCTCCGCAGCCAGCGCCTTCGCCAGCGCCGCTGGTGGCACCTCCGTCTCGATGGGGCTTCCTCTGTCTGCGTAGCACCGTCCTTGGCCATCTCCGTCAACCACGCGTCTAGCTGCCTGGTGACGAGATCGCGCCGTTCGTCATCCGCAAGCCCCCCTGAGAGTCGGCCGAGGTCGACCACTACTCGACCGGGCCCGACGTGCAACTCGCCCGTCCGGTCCTCCGTGCTGCTCTCGCCACCGTCTTCGCCATCGACCGCGACGTCGCCGCCGCTGGGCTCCGTCGTGGTGCTGCTCTCCGTCTCGGCAGTACTCTCTGCTCCGACGTCTCCATCCGGGGCTGCGTCCACCGTGCTTGCCTTCTCCTCGGTAGCCCTCGTACCGATATCGCCATTGTCATCCTGGAACCGCACACGCCGCTTCACAGAATCGCCACCTTCAGGCACCGGCCGTACCCGTCGGACGGCGCCATCCCCAGCACATGATATCGCAGTGCTCGTCCTTGCCGCCGTGTCTTCTTGCTCGGCCTGGGTAAGCACACACACGTGCTGTGCTGCGCCATCCCCAGACTGGCCTCTCTCCCTCTCTAGCGCCTTTCTTTCCGGGACAGGCTCACCCTCGTGACGTCCCCCGTCCTCGACTTCGCGACGTCTTCCGCCTTTGTTGTCGTCACGTCCTCCGTCTTGTCCATCCAAACCTGGGTCAGACGTCCTCGCCCACCGCCGCCGACCGCGCCGGTGTCGTCCTCGCTTCTTCTTCTTCTTACCCGGGTCAGAACGAGCGAGCGATAAGGCCGGGGCCCTAATGCTCGCTGCTCGTTTCCCGCCTCTCCGTCCTCTGCGCTCGGGTTCTGGGCGGTGCGCCCTGATGCCGCCAAGTCCGCTGTCTTCAGGTCACAGTCCCTCACAAAGTGGCCCGACTGGCCGCAGTAGAAGCAGAACGTGCCCGTACGGGGCGTGAATGGTGTCCGCTGCGCTCGCCGTTCCAGGTACCGCTCGTGGTTCCTGAGTCGACCTTCGCGCGTCGCCAGGGCTGGGTCTGGGGCATCGGCTCTTGTCCGGAACGCCCCTCTTCCGTTGAATCCGCCGCCTCCGTTGCCGCCCCCAGGGGCAGCGGTGCCTTCGACCTTGAATGTCTTACCCGGACGCTTCGAGAGCTGATCGCCCCCTTGTCGTTTGTTGCGGGCGCCACTGTGTGGTTCAGCGGCGCCGCGCGTTTGAAAATCCAAATTTGCCGAACCACTGGTGTCCGGTACCAACCGGTATCCAGGCGGTATGGCCTTCCACCACTCATCCGTTCCGGTTCTACCGGTACACCATTTCAAGGCCAAATCGAGAGAAGTCGTGATTCAAATTGAGAACCGCCAAAAGCAAATTGAGAAAACCTCCAATCATGAATATGCTTATCATCTAATCACCTACAAGACCGAATACATTGTACAGAGCAACTGACTTGCCCACTCTATGTCGATCAGAAAATTCCCTCCGGAAAATTTTGGCCGGGACAGTGCCCTTTTTCTTGATCTCTCTTGTTTTGATTTTGGTCGTTTTTGTTTTGATTTTGACTTCTCTCAATTTGGCCTTGAAATGGTGTTCCAACCAATCGTCCTTCAGTGTCGTACCGCGGTGGCTTAGAGGCAGTCCCCCACATTGGTCCATACCCCGTCACCACTCCGGCCGAGTTTCCCCCAAGTCCCGACTGCTCTTGGCCCGACGGCGCTCTCGTCGAGGCCCCGCGCCCCTTGGACGCCTGGCGCGCGTCCCACACGCTCGCCGCTTCTTCCAGCCCGACTCCGTACCCCTCTCCGTAGTCCCCGACGTGCGGAATCGCCAAGTTGACTGCCTCGTCCAGCGTTCTGGGGCGGTGGCCACGCACGTGGGTCGCGCCCATCGGGCTTGCCATGCCCTTCAAGAACGCGCTCACCAACCAGTCCTCGCTGATGTCGCCCTGCTCCGCAATTTCGCGCAGCGATTGCGCGTACTCCAGCAGCCTCTCGCCACGCATCTGCCGACGTGCGTTGAGCAGATCGACGACCTCTGGTGTCGTGCGTCGCGTCATGTACTTCGCTCTCAGCATGGACGCCAAGGTGTCGATGTTCTCGTCGCCCGGAGCGACCGTCTCCATCACCGTGGTGAACCAGCGTTGTGCTTCGCCGTCCAAGTGTGCCGCCACTTCGTGGTATAGCTGCGCTTCGGTCCACTGGACGCCCATCGTCGCGGCCTGCCTGCGAACCTCCGCTCTCACCGTCTTCAACCACATCGTCACGGGCATGCTGTCGTCGAGTCCCTTGAACTTGGGCAGTTTGAGGGACTTGGCCTTCTCACGGACGACCAACGGTGGTGGTGGTGCCTGCATTCGTGCTGGTCCACCTCCCAACGCCATCCCCATTCCTGTTCCTCGTGCTGGTGGTGGCGGTGGAGGCGCTTGATCCTGCCTCGCACTGCCGCGTCCACCGCCTCCTCCGGTGTTCGTCAGGCTCACAATTGCGTCGTCAGGGCCTGCGACGTCCACGCTCGAACCGGACTGGATTCCGCTGTCGCTGTCCGGGCCTCCGCTGCCGCTTGACGAGCCAGCATCACCAGATGGACGGCCACGGCCCTCGCCGTCACCGCTTCCAGCCGGCGCGCGTCTTCCTCCAGGTTGACCACTGCCGTTGTCGCCTCCCGCAGTACCTCCTGCTGCACCGTCACCACTGCTCGAGCCCAGAGGGGTATCGCCTGCGCTTCGAATCTCCGTCGTCCCCAGCGTCACGGAGACCCGCGTGCCTCCTTCGTCCGTCTCGACCGTCATCCCGCCACTTGGCTTCTGCCGTTTCGCCGCTGCCGCCGCTTCGGCAGCCGCCCGTTCAGCCGAAGCAGCGCGCCGTTGCGCGCGCTCACCGCGTGCCACGCTTGTAGTCATGTTCGTAGCTCGTAAAACTGCAATCAACCACGCCCATATTAATCAGTATCTCATCCCATTCTCATTCTTCGTTCGTTTCGCTGCGGGGATTGCCCACAATGACTCAGCTCGCAACGTCTTCCAGACGTGCCCAGAGAGCCACTGCTATGACCACCATGTAGCTAGTGCCAACCTCCCTGCCCCATCCATTACAGGTCGTCAGCCAGCCGTCATCGATTGCAAACCTCTGCACCTAGGTAGCGGGTTAGCCGCGGCGGCATCAGCACGAGGCAGTACTCACAGTGGTCAACCAGACAGCTACTGGCCGCCACGATTGCAAACCTCTGCACCTAGGTAGCGGGTTAGGTGCGGCGGCATCAGCACGAGGCAGTACTCACAGTGGTCAACCAGACAGCTACTGGCCGCCACCTCGTGACGGATAGAGATGACTGGGAGGGAGCGTTATCGGCACCGGCGGTCGGGTAGATGTGACGAAGCGCCCGTGCCTTTTGCTCAGGTTGCTAGACCGCTCGACCTTGGTCTTCGCTCAGCCCTTGCACCACTTGGCTCAGCCCTGCTTAGCGCTGCAAGAGTTCCGCTCAGCTCCTTCCACTGAGCGAACACTCCCACTCCACTTCGCTGGGCTTGGCCGCTTGGACTCTTGGCTCAGCGCCGACTTGGGTCGGGCGAGGCGTGTGTTCCCCACTCTGCGATCCCCTTGGCGGTTCTTTCGATCACGGCTACGCTGTGGGCCCAGACTCGCGTCGGCCACACCAGCTGCTGTCGATGTTGAAGGTTTCCGGAGGTGTTCCCAGACGAAACTCGCTCCCCACTTGGCGAGTCCCAGTCCGCACGTGTCCACAGCCCGAAATGCCCCGGGTTTTCTTTAATGAACACAACACCACACACAATAGCCTCTACTTCCTCTCTTCGGTTCCGGCTTAGAACCACAACACCCCTTCTTTCCCGGTCGGCCTGGGTACGGGCCGAGTTCGCCTTTTATTTGTCTGAGCCTGGGCAAGGCTCGTACCAGCTTCTCCTTTCTTCTCTACGAGTCAAGCTACGACCCGGTTGGTTGGAGTTAGTTGGCTCGGTTTGAGCCTAGTCCGAATCCAAGGCACTCACACACACCCTGGGACTTCCCGCGCACCAGGTCCACAATGAACCGATACTAATAATCACACGATGCACCGGGGCACGCCAATGTCCCCAAGCACACAATACAATTATCCTGCCTAAACCTTAGAATGGATCACCTTCCACCCGAAAATATGAAATACACCCGAAGATGTAACAGTAATATGAAATAACCGTACTGCCGTCGCACCGAGGCACGCTGACAACGTTGATATGTTAGCTTGAATTTGTGTGGATGATCGTAAAGACACCTTCTGGCCAAAGACCTCCACCACTTGCGTCCTCCGGGGCAAAACGAACTCTGTTTAAATTTAACACATGCACAAACTAGGACTCACTAAGTGGGGGCGCGATATTCCCCTGGGTACACTCTGACTGGCTGCGCGAAGAGTGTCGGTTGTATGCTTACCGAGCGCCCTTGAAGTTCCGCCTGAAATCTTTGGTCTCAGCCAATGCGGGGCTCCATGCTGGCGGGCGACGTCTTGGAGTCGCTGCTGGCCGTTGAGATCCGCTTGAAGTGTCTGCGATCTTGAGCAGGCGCACCCAATGTAGGCTTGATTACGGCTGATTCACCGGATGAGTGTACTGGCCAGTACCACCAACTTCGAAGTCAGTACCACTGTCCGAACTTAAGTCCAGTGACTCTTCACCCGGCACTTCAACTGGCCTCCGACAACTCCGCTCAAGTCCATGCCACTCCGCTCAGGTCCACAACACTCTGCTCGGCTTCTCGACTCAGGCAATGACCCTCGACGTCACCTCCGAGGCTGGGCTCGGACTCCATCCCACTCCGCTCAGCTCGACATCTTGGGCGAAGGCTCCATGAGCATGGTGGGTACTCGGATCATGTTCGGCACGACCTTGCTCGGGCGCCTGCTCCACGACTCAGCTCGTCACCTTGGGCAACAGCTCCGCAATCTCGGGAAATGTCAAAACTCCGACTCCACCAGACTCCGCTCAGCTCCTCGACTTGAGCGGGGCTCCGATCATCACGCTCGAGGCTCAGCTCGGGCTTCGCGCAACTTCTCTCAGCTTTCCAGACTCTGATTAGATTTGGGATGTCTAATGCCAGACATCTCGGGTCCCAGACAGGCATTGCTCAAAGCCGGGGTCTGAGCGAAGCTTCGCCCAGCCTTCAGGTTCCGCTACCTCCGTCGCATGTCTCGTGCCGACAGTTGGTGGTCTAAGTCCATCTCAGCCATGTCGTACTTGAAGTCCACTTGATTGATACGGGTCAGCGTCGTTGATTGATACGGGTCAGCTGGACTTTGGGTTCGGTGGAGAAATCCACTGGGCCTTATCACAACCGTCCCTTATGAGTGTCGGGTCCACGGAGGTCATTTCCAACTTGGACCCCGCGCCCATAACCCAGATGACTCGCATCGCCTCTTCCCACAACCGTCCGATCCTGCCAAGCTTGTGGAGCGTAGTTCCCGCTCATTTGCGAAATTCCGATCAAGTGCAGAGACCGCGGTGGATACTGCAACACCAACAAGTGCTGCACTTCCACGGCAATCCGCGCATCCTCGTCCGCATCCGCCGCTTCCGCTACTTCGTGCCGACCATGGCCGACTCGCAGCAGTCCGGCGCGCCGCCTGCGGGCGGCACAAGTCAAGATCCTGCGTCGCAGGGCACTCCCGCGGCTCCCGCGGCGCTCCAGGCCTCGTCTAGCGCGCCACCGGCTACGTCTACCATGCCTGCGTCTTCGGCATCGCTGCAGTCGCTGCTCACAACGTCGTCAGCACCGCCTGAGGTGGCACAGGGCGCGCCCGCAGCGTCCACATCCTTCATCTCGCCAGTAACGACTGAAGCCACTCCGTCAGGCGCGACATTGGCGCTACCGAGCGCCACAAGCACGCCCACGGCCAGCGCCACGACGTCTGCGGCTACGTGCACCGCGTCGGCTGCTTCCGGCAGCGCTCCGGCATCTTCAACAGCAACCACAACGGCTCCGGGGCTCACTATGACTGCTCCTGCATCTTCAGACGATGCCACAGCGCTCATGCTTAGTCCAACTCCCGCAGTGCCGTCACCTAGCACGCTGCAGACGGCTCAAGCTACCATGCAGAGTGCGCCGGCAACGAGCACTATCTCTGGATCACTCCACACCGTCGAAGCTTCGCGCTACCAGGTCCCATCCGGTCAGCGTCTGCCTTACGAGCCGTGCTGTACTCCATGGCACCAGCTCACTCCCCCGGGGCAAGTCATCGTGCCAGCCACGCTCGAAGACCTGTGTGATGGTGCACTCATGGCGTGTGCCCGGATGGTCTGAGCTGCTTGATGGACGTCACCCAGTTCTCTTCGGCTGAGCTGACGCGCTTGAGCGTGCTCATGGGCCGAGATGCTGCCAGCGACCTGCTGCAACTTCTCTCAGGTCCGCCTCCCGACATCACGGATTCTCGGATTAGAGCCGCGCTGGACCGAGAGATGATTCCACTCGCGCAGAGCTTTGGGGTGGACCAGCTCGCGTCTCGGACCTTCCGGACCTCTCAGTACCTTCAGCAGGCGGTGCAGTTCATCCAAGCGCTTGAGCGGCAAAGCTCAGGTGGTACCTCCGTTCCTGGTGCTACAAGCACAGACCTGAGAAGCCAATTCCTTGCCCAAGCTCTTAAGCGCCAGAGTTACGCGCATAAGGCCGAGCTGCAGCGTATCCAAGCTGCGCACGCAGTGGCGCTTCAGACAGCTGCCGCTGGGGCTTCTGGAGGCCGGCTCACTGATATCACCGCGGCCGCAGAGATCCAGAAGCTCAAGGATGACTTGGACAAGACGTTCAAGCTGGGCTCTGGTTATTGTGCTGACAAGATCCAGGCGGAGGACGACTTGGAGGAAGCGAGGAAGAAAATCGCCTCACTCGAGTCTGAGCTCACAACGTCTCAAGAGCGTATCGCTGATCTTGAAGCGCAGATCCAAGACTCTAGAGCGTTCGACCCTGGAGCTCTCTGTGATTTCTTGTTCCACGGCAGCGCGTTCAAGGGCAACTGGCGTCGCCTGCTCGAACTTCTGCAGCTCTACCGGACTGGGAAACCGGCTCCTGCCAGCTATCGCACCACGATTCAAGTCTTGGCTCGCGACCTCGACTTCGAAGACTCGCCATACACGTCCCAGGCCGCTCAGTCGAACAGCGCGCAGCTTCCAGCCTCCTCACATTCGGGTTCGAGCTCTCACCACTCCGACCAGCGCGTCCCTGCCGGCTACTCCTTCGGGCACTCCCCCTATGCTCTCACTCGGCCGGTCGTCTTCATCCGGATCTGGGAAGCAGCGACGCAAGCCGCTCAAGTCTCTGCCACTGGCCAAGGCCCTGGCACCGAGCAGTTCGCGGAAAGCTGGTGGGCTGAAGATCAAGACCAGTGCAGCGCCCAGCTCGTCAGCTGCTCCTGTGACTGTGGACCTGACTCGCTCCG
The DNA here is from genome assembly GCA_016169955.1 of Phytophthora vignae f. sp. vignae. Taxonomy (NCBI): domain Eukaryota; phylum Oomycota; class Peronosporomycetes; order Peronosporales; family Peronosporaceae; genus Phytophthora; species Phytophthora vignae. The sequence continues at coordinate 310,500 of JABJUM010000038.1, forward strand.
CTTCCAGCACGCCGAAGGCTGTGGCGTCAGTACTCAAGCCATTCGCCAAGCGCATCGCTCTGCCTCGCCGCCCGAGCTCCTTCAAGCCTGAGCGCAAGAATGCCAAGAAGGAATCGCCCAACGCTCGCTCGGATCTGGACTCAGCGAAGGCTGTACCGAACCAGTTCAGCTGGGATGGCACGCGGGCTGACGTCCGAGAACTCATGTTGGCTGGCGTAGCGTTCTGGGATGCGGTGGATGAAGTCCAGAAGGACCAAATGCTCCACGACCAGTTCGGCAAGAAGCACCTGATTTACATGCTGGCTTCAGCCATGTACTGGGAGGGAGGCCTTAGACGGCACCCCGTGGATGCGATACGTCCCCGACAAGTACTTCGATGCGGCTGCTGTCAAGATCCAAGCCCCGGACATGGTCCGGATCCCGGAGCCTTGGCGCGAGTTGCCCAAGCAGTCAAGCTCGAACGACGCAGATTCTGAGTCGTCTTTCACGTCGGTGATGTCTTCGGAGGACACTGATGACGATGACGACGACCTGAGCTATCATGGCACTAAAACCAAGGCGCCAAGTTCCATCAGTACCCGCTCTCAGAGCTCTCCTGCTGGCACAAGCACCAGCGAAGCTCAACTTCCTCCGGCGGCGGATCAGGGTCCAAGCGTTCGCGCGTGGCTTCTAGGACAACCGGGACGTCGGCTGATCAAGAGCATGACGATACGGAGTCTGGTGAAGCGGGCGTAGACAACGGCGTTATTGAAGCGCCCAAACGAGGAAGCTGGTTCCACTACGGCATCCGCGTCCAAAAGCAGCATCACCAGACTATCGGTTTTCCGGCTTACATGCCGTCCAAGACTGGGATCGAGCAGTTTCACAAGCGCACCGAGTACGCCCAGTATCTGGAACTGCTACGCTCAAACCCTTGGGATGACATGTGGGAAGGCCGTGTGAGCTCGCTCGTGTACCACACGTACGCTGAGCTCACTACCGAGATGTGCGAGGCCATCGTCGTGATTGCTGGTTTCATGAGTGCTTGGCGTCGAGCTTACTGGGAGCGGCTACACTGGTATCCATTTCCCTCCAAGATTGACTTCGCGCAACTCGCCAAGGACCTGAATTTGCCCGAGCTGGCTAGCGCTTACCGAGAGCGGAAAGACCGTGCCCAAGAGTTCGAGCTGCGCCGCCGTGATCTACTCGACCAGCTCCAGAAAGTCAAGGGTTATTCGGACCGGCTCTGGTATGAGCCTGGACTCTGGGTTGCCCCCAAAGATCCGTGTCACTGGATCCTCCGTGACCCGAAACTCAAGATTTCACTGGCCGACCAGCTCTTCACGCTGGACGGTCAAGAACCGGTTCGTACTCAGTGGGCGACGTGCCGCTCCGAGACGCAATTCCAGGCCCTGGTACCGTCAGAACTCAAACTCAAGAGCCGAGCTGAGCAAGATGCCAACCCAATCATCCCAGCACCGATGTACGATCACGATACGCTGGAGCAAGTGCTGCACGCTATGGATGCTGCGCAAGAGGAGGAGAGCGAATAGGCGTAGGCAGCGAGCGTTCATCATCATTTCAATTCACCACTCACTTTGACCTTGCTTCTCAATCTCTCTTTCCTGGACCTCAGTACTTCGATGCAGGCACACCTCGTCCTCAGTCATTCTACTCCACGAGAAACTCCAAGCCACTCTCCATGCCACTTAGCGTAGTCATAAATTCGCTCAATACAAAATGTTCACACATAGAACGTCACAGCGACATACACAGGTCCACAGCTGGGGTGCCTCTACTGAGCGTCAGGCTCAGGAGGCTCATCCCCAGCTTGCATTGCTTGGAACCGTGCTTTAGCCTTGGCGCTCTTGTTGAACTCGTACAGTAATGCTCCACAACTTAGCTGGGACATAGGAAGCCACTCAGTGTCGGGATACCCCTTCCATTTGACCAAGTATTCACGGACTCTCCGGGAGGTCCGGGTCCGCTTGACCCAGCGCACATCTTGGATGGCCTCCACTTCGTACACGTTCTGAGCTTCATCAGGTTCTTCAGCATCTTCGGGCAGCAGAGCTGCGTCCAGGTCGTCATCCTCAGCAACTTCGATCTCAACGGTAGGTCGTTCAGGGAACAGGGCACGCGGCTTGAGCCGGCTTATGTGAACCCAGGGGTACAGCTTGTACCCAGTTCCCTCGATCTTCAGCTTACAGCGGAAGTCGTTCGAGGTTTCCAGAATCCGGAACGGACCGTGCCAGAGGTGAGCGAACTTTTTCGTAAGCCCAGGTTGCACTCGAGCCAGGTATAGCCACACAGCATCACCAACTTCGAAACCCTTCTTGAGTCTCTCAGACAGCTCAGCCCAGATCTTCGTCTGAGCAGCTGAGCGCTTGACTTTGGCTTCAGCCTGTAGGTCTTTGGCCCAGGCCTGAGCGTACTCGTACTCACGCTGAGTCTTGCGGCGCCACTCGTAGGCAGTCCTCTGATCCAAGCCTGTCGGAGATGGTCCCAGCATGGCTGAAACGGTGCTATGGGGGTCCCAGCCGTGAACCAGGTAGAACGGCGTGTCAAGACGAGTAGCGTCAATGGACGTGTTCAGAGCCCACATCAACTTCTCCACTTGGTCGTCCCAGTCGCTCTGGTCTGGCTCAGCGACATACGCTCGGATAGCTCGGACCACCGTTTGCACTGAGCGCTCCTACTGACCGTTTGCCTGAGGTCTGTACGCTAGAGTCGCGCGCTGCCGACTTCCCAGCATCTCACGGAATCTGGCAAACACTTCGCTCATGAAACGTGGATCCCGGTCATGGCGGAGCATGGAGCTTGCACCAAACCTCTGGAACACACACTCCATGTAAGCTTCAGCGACATCTTGAGCTGTGGTCAGACTCATCGGCTTGCACATGATGAAACCCGAAAACGCACACTGGAATAGGAGCAAGAACACATTTCCACGATCGGACTTGGGTAGATGCGTAACAAAATCCATGGAGACCACTTCAAAAGGCTTAGTCGCCAAAATGTTTCCCGGCGACGGCCCAGGGTTGGGCGGAGCTCCCTTGGCAGTAACACAATCCACACATTCCTTCACATAGCGTTCCACATCTGCATACATCCTCGGCCAGTAGTACTCTTTGCGCAGTCGTTCGAAAGTCCTGGTGATCCCTTGATGACCTCCTTGCCTTATGCACTTCCAGAGGCCAGGGTGACAAACGTGCAGCCCACTGCTCACAGCGTCCCTCCAACGATCGAGACTTGAGCAACCACTTCAGAACAGAATACCGGGTGTAGACCTTCAGCAGCTTACATCCGCTCAGCATCGAGTAGAAGACTCTGAGAACCCGGAGTAATGCCACAACTTCCTTCTCGGCTGGGTGGTACCTGAGTTCCTGATCATGCAGCGTCCTTCCAGTGTATCGCACCGGGAAAATGACTCAGTCGTATTCTTGGCCCAGCACTGCACAGACCGCCCAGGGGTTAGCGTGTAGAATGATCACAAACGGCTTCTCCCTGTCCGGATGTCTGAGCAGCGGTGTAGAGACGATCTTCTGCTTCAGGATTTCGAACGCTTTCTTAGCTCGGCCGAGGTCACGCCCAGCTTGGATCTGCTCATCCGTCAACTCGTAGAGCACAGATGCTACAACTGGGAGGTCTTCAATAAACTTGTTGTAGTAATTGAGACTCCCCAGGAACGACTGTACTCCTTTCAGCGTCGACGGGAATGGCAGATCCTTGACTCCATTGGCGATCTTCGGCTTAGCTCGGATTCCCTCTGCTCCAATCTCATTCGAAAGATACGAGATAGACTTCTTGCCAAACTCACTCTTGGGTAGGCTACCGAGATTCCCCAGTATCTCAGCCGATAGAGCAAACGGTCCAGGACTTCGCACATCTGCTCCCAAGTCTCCGCTCCATACGCGATGTCATCGATGTATGAGCTGCGTCCTAGAACAGGGCTCAGCTGAGGCGGTGCCGGAATGTTTCGTCGGAACACAGTAGTCTCCTCAGACAGAGGCGGGATTTCTTCCTCCTTAGCGGAGTCATCTACTTCAATTCCCAAGAACTCCAGCACGTCCGGATCAACTCGGGCCTCCTCACAGGGCGGAAGGCGCACAAAGCCCCACAGGCAATTATCCAACATTTGCTGGTAGATCAACGGGGCATTCTTGAGACCAAATGGCATACGCTTCCACTGGAAGTGTCCCAGAGGACAGATGAAGGCTGAGATCAGCTTAGCTCGGAGTGTCATCGGTACTGCCCAAAATCCACTGGCCATGTCCAACCTCAGGAACCACATTGCTTCCTCAAACCCAATCAACAGATCGTCAATCAAAGGCAGAGGGTAATGCGAGAGCTTGATCAGTTGGTTGACCAGTCGGTAGTCGATGCATAGCCGGATATCCACACCATTCTTCTTCATCACGATCACAATTGGCGAAGCCCAGTCTGAGTGCGAATACTCGATGAGCCCAGTCTCCAGCAGCTTCTTGATCAGAGCGAACACCTTGTCGAGCAAGTGTGTCGGAACCTGCCGGGACCTCTGAGCAATGGGTTTCGCGTCACCAACATCCAGATCACAGACAACTCCACGGGCGGGAGCTGGTACTGCATTCCCGTCCCCGAGAAAACTGGCGTGATGTCTCTCCAGAATCCTTCGCACTTGGGCGTCCATTTCTGGAGTCGTAACGCCTGGTTCTCCCACATTAGCCGTTGAGAGATCCGCGTTTGGACTGAGATCTTTCAACTCCGGAAGAGCGGCGAGCTGGTCTCGGAGGTCGTTCAGCAATTCCGTGCCTTCATGGAAGTACACCGTAGCTTCGTCAGCACCTTCACTGATCTCTACCCTGAGGCAACGAGCATAGGCTTCCTGGAGACAGGCAAACGGATCCGACACGAGACCTGTCGGTTCAGCCTTGAATACTCGACTCAGTTCATCCCGAGCTTCCTGAGCATCCACACCGCCTCCAGCAGGAGAGGTCTGAGCTGGGCTTGACTCCACAGAGTTTGGCTCGGTCGTAGACTGAGTGTCATCCTCTTCCAATGCACTTCCTTGGTTCGTCCCTGGCTGCACATCATCTGGGTGAGGCAATCGCGGCAATGGTGGCTTCCATGAGGCAGGACGCCTTTGAGGTGTCCGAGCCATCTTGACTTGAGCGGACTCAGGCGACACTGTGTTGGCGGTGTACGCCTCAGCTCTGCGCTGCTTCATGTTGGCTCGGTCTTCCTTCGGGTCATCGGACTGCTTCAACAGCAGTAGCTTCGTAGGTCGCTTGTAGGGTGCCCTCTCCACAGCCGGCGGAGCGTTGAGCTCAGCTAGCCGAGCTGCCTCCTCTTCTCGTCTCAGAACGTCTGGGGAAGGCTCGGCTTCGTAGATGAGCTGGGCCCAGTCACGGTACTTCCTCGAGTAAGGCCGCACGAACCGCTTTCCGTTGGGCAGGTAATCCTTCTCCACCAGGCAAGCAACCACAGTGTGTTGGCGGATCATGACTTCTCGTTCTGAGATGTTGACCACCTTGACTGCCTTGGGCCTCCGCCCGGGTCCATAGATGAACTGTGTAACCCATTGATCACCGCGCCCAGCCCAGGGAATTACCTTCTCTGGGTCAGCTTGGTGATACTTGACCGGGACTACTACAGATTGTCCAGGGTAGAGGTAGGCGGTCTCGTTCAGCCAGACGCTGACCTCCAGTCCGACGTGGTCAATCTGGGGACCACCAACCAACAACAGAGACTCTTCGTCCGGCAGTCTCACGACACCTTCACGAGCACAGAGTCGCACTCCAGCAGCCACCATGAAGTCCATTCCGAGAAGACAATCCACTCCTTCACCGATGTTGCCAACCCAGATGTTCATGACATACACCACGCGCACTCCCAGCGTCAAGATCCTAGCTTGAGCAGTAATGTAGGTCGGGGCGTCTCCCATCCCAGTTACTCTGAGCCTGAAACCACGGCGTAGCTTGAGCTTCAATCTGCGTGCAAGATCTAAGCCCAAAATGCTTGTCGTAGCTCCAGTATCCAGTAATATCTGCGTTCTGTGATGAAAGACTGCTCCATGCACCATCGCCATCTTCCGCTTCTCGCCAATCAACGTGTGCTCACTCCACCAACCATACTTCTCGCCCGGAGTCAGAGCAAACTCGAGATGATTCTCCATTTCATCCTCCGGGTCCAGCATGTTGAGCTCAGTATCGAAAGTGTAAACACCAGCTTCATAGTAAGAAGTTGTACATTCGGGGTTATCTCTGCGCCAACATGGAAGGGCTGGGCCCACATATGCAAAGGCGCAGAGCGCTTGGGATTTAGGCTCGTCGCGCACTGGTCTCCCAACCAGCGAGCCTAGTGGTTTAACGACTTCTCTCGGAGCTCCGGGCTATCCAACAGAGCTTGGATCACCTCAGGAGCAAGGCCCTCGACGGAGCCTCCAGTACGGATTGCCTCGCGTACTGCCTTGAGCGCCGACCACATATCGCACAAACCCCGGCGATGGTATTCGCCACACTTGGAACACGGCTGACGCCTACAGAATTGGGTCGGGTGACCCTCATCGTGGCATCGTCCACAGATAAGTCGGCTCCAGCACTTGTCAGTCGGGTGGTTACGGCTGCCACATTCGTCACATTTCTGCTCTGGGTGCTGGTCTCCTCCAGGGTCATAGCGCTGAGCGTTCGGCTTCCAGGCCAATCTCTCAGCGACTCGGAAAATCTCTTCGTCGGTCAGGGAGGTAGAGCGACTAGGCTCAGCCTGGGCTGAGCTCGCAACAACAGGAGCTGGCGCGGGCGCAGATGAGGGCAGGGTCCGATCAGTCGAGCGATCCACTTCTTCTTCGGAATCTGCCTCATGCTTCAGGTCATAGTCGTCCTGGAAAAGCGTCTGTCGTCCCAGTCCTGGGTCAACTTCCACACCTTCTGCCTTGAACGCTCGTCCCTCAGCTCGACGTTGTGGAGGTTTGAAACGTCCAAACTGTAGTCCTTGCGCTGGGCGCCGCTTCTGCTCATAGCCCTCGTCTTGGCGGAGGGCCTCGATTCTCTTCAGGGTTTTCTCCAATTCATCCAAAGTATCGAAACGCTGTCCCTGAAGAGTAGTTCTCAGCCTTGAGTCAGTCAAAGCCTTGATGAAGCGCCGGATGTGAGCTTCCCGGTCGGCTGTCGGCCTCAGATACGGTATCCCAGCCTTCTTGGCAGCATGGTTCAGACGGTAGAAGAACATCCGAGGTGTATCGGAATCCTTCATCTCCATCGAATAATACCGCTCAGCTTTAGAGCTCAGCGTACGGCACCATTCCTTCTTGAAGACGTGAGATAACTTCCTCCAGTCCGAGCGAACATCATCCGGCAGTTGAGTGCACCAATCCTTGAGGGAACCAGTGAGTCTCATGCGTAGCTGAACCACCCGGGTCTTCTCGTCCCAGGGGGCCATCGTAGCGTAGTACATGAACCTCTCCCACCAGTTGACTCGGTCCTCCAGCGGTCCCTTCTCATCGAACTTCTCCAAAGCGTCATGGGGAATCATTGCTTGGACAACAACTCGAGTTCCAGAGCTGGTATCAGTGCCCTTAGGTTGGGCAACCGCGCCGAACTGCCCTTCGAGCTCATCTTGCGACGAGTCACTCGAGCTTGAGTCATCAGAGTCGGAGTCGTCCCCGTCCGAGTCTCCAGGCTTGCCAGGCTTGGTCGCCCGAGACTTGCCTTTCGCTCCAGACGCCGAGGCAGATGCACGAGACTTAGACTTGGCCTCAGTATGCTTGGCTGAACTTTGCGTCTTGCCAACACGGCGGCTCGTACCACTCGCTTCAGACTTGACCTGGTTGGCTTGGACCAACTGCTGCATCACGCTCGTGAGCTGGGCCAACTGCGCCAGGACCGGATCGGTCGGCGTTCGAGCCAACGCAATGGGTGCTGAGACCAGGGGGTCCGTTGCTAATGGCGCACGTCCCTCACCTGAAGCGGCGGGGCCAGGATATGAACTGGGCAGCTCCTGGGCTGCAAGGAGTTGACGGGTCTTCTCCTCCTGCTCCTGCATGGCTCGCTGGTGTTCTGCTTCTGCTTGCGCATGTTTCTCTCTCAACCTCAGCAGTTCCAGCTCGTGCTCCGTCCTGATTCCAGCAACTCGTTCTTCTTGAGCCTTCCGCTGTTCAGCTTGCATAGCCCTAACCTCAGCTTCTTGCAACTGTTTTTGGACCTGAAGCAGTTGCTGTGCTCGAGCTTCGTCCGCTTTGCGCTTCTCAGCTTCCTCGGCAGCGCGACGCTGGGCTAACTTCTCCAGGGCTTCCAGTTGCTTCCGTTGTTCCGTCTTAGCTTGCTGTTGGGCAGCCGACATCTGAGCGTTGGTTGCCTGAAGCTTCTGATACTCCGTCTGCAGTCGGGCCTGCTCCGCCTGGTTGTCTGCCAGTGCCGCACTCAATCTCGCCTCAAGAGCCCTTCGTTGGGTCTGCTCCGCATCAAGTCTGGCCCAGGCAGAAGCTTCACTCTGTTGAAGAGCTCGCTGGTAGTCTCGTTCTACTGCTGCCAGGTGGTCCGAAGTCCTCGACCTCGCGAACGCAGGCGTACTCACGTCGTACGAGTCTCGGAATCGGAATCCAACAGACTGCGTCGGTCGAGTTTCAGCTTGCTTCGGAGCGGGGCGCTTCGATTCAGGACTGCCGGGCAGAGGTACCTGAGATGGGTGTTCGGGTTGATACGTCCTCGGCTCAGCTCTGGCTGATGCTTGACCAGCTTGAGTAAGCTGAGGCGTAACTGAGATCATCATCCCAGGGAACGAGCTACGAGACATCGTCGTAGCTGAGCCTCGCATCACGGTCGCCGTCGACATAGGCATGTGCGATCCAGTCCCAATCATGTAGTCAGTCGTAGACATCAGGGAGGAACCCGAGGAACTTAATCCAGACAGATTTCCACCTTCATCCATGATCATGTCAGAACCAGAGCTTGCACCAACCATGCTGGACACTTGTTCATTGCAAAATGCGAGAGCAGTCTCTGAGGCAGCTTCACCAGAACTTCGATAACTTGGTATAGAACCTCCAGCAGAAGACCTTGTGAGCAAAGCACGCTTCCGAGACGGTTCACCTTCAATGCTCGAGGCTGGGCTCCGGGGTCTGAGACCTGTGAGCTGGAGTCGCATCACAACCTCGGGTCCCAAGAAAAGCTGAGTGTCCTCATCCATGATCGCATCTCCATCTTTGTCCAGAGGAAATCCAACCTGAGTCTCAGTGGCTTCAGCTGCCATCAGCTGGGGGTCTGAAGTCGGCCTCACGTAGTATGGGGTTGACCCGACCGCAGCCTTCCAGGCACTGAGCTCAGCTCCCAGGAATCGGGCGATGCGCTCAATCTCAAACCGGATCTGCGAATCCGGGACTCCGGCGACTTCACGGAGCGTGTGCCACACTGGGACTTGGTTCAGGAACTCATAGCCAGCTTCATGCAGCATCGTCTGCAACAGAGCGACGCATGCAATGGGTGGCATCAGTCTCAGCGTCACGCGCACCGCCTTCAGGTCGGAGACAACGGGGATCCACCGACGTTCAGCATGGAACACATTCAGCCATCTCGCAGCGGGTGACCGAGTCACAGACATCAGATGCCTGGCCGTAGCTCCAGCCGCTCGGATGAAACCCCAGAGATCGTAGCCTCCGTGACATGGCGAGTAGGCCACGTCTACCGGATGCACGACTCCCGCGGGCACAGGCATCCACATCTCGAACTGGGTCCGGCCATACGCGAGCATCTCGACCTCTGACAGTTCAGACAACTGGGCCAAGGCTCGGCTGTCGGACTCAGCTCCTTCGGGGACGCCTCTCAGCTTCTGATAGGGGCGTTGTTCCGGCCAAAGCGAACTTGACCAGGCTCCCCCGCCACCTGACGCTCCGAAGTATCCAGCTCCAGGAGTAAAGCCGAACTGGACTGGGCCCGTCCCAGTCCCAGAAGCACCTTGAGCTCGCAGCTGCATCTCTCGGCTTCCCAGCACGCTCAGTGCACCACCCTCGGCTTGGCCACCGCGGAGATCCGCGGCAGTTGGCTCTGGGTTAGCACCTCCCGGCTGAGAAGTCGTAGTCGCGGCCTCAGAAGTCCTGCGCGGCGTCAACGCTCGGCTCACAGCAGGCTCTCTCAGGCTTGGACTTTCACCAACACGAGCGCTCGGCTGAGCACTCGCTCCACCTCCTTGTCCATCCTCAGGCTTCTTCTCCTCGGGTGAACTTGGTGGCGGCACAGCAGTTTCCGTTGTCGGTGGCACTTCGGGCTCAGCACTCGTCTCAGCTTCGCCTGACGACGCAGCTTCTCCCTCAGCACTAGGTGTCCGGGCTCCTGAAGCCGATCTTCTCGGCTTGGGCGTCCTGGACTCCGTCGGCGCCATCTCGGCTGGCAATCCAGCCACTCTCAAACTTCGCCGAAGCGAAGACTCACTCTTCTCACCTCCAGTCTTGGTTTCCTTCGAATCAGCAGCAGTCGACATGACTATAGCTTGTCCGTCCAAAGTCGTATCCCTGATCCGGGCACGCGCACCACGTGTGACGAAGCGCCCGTGCCTTTTGCTCAGGTTGCTAGACCGCTCGACCTTGGTCTTCGCTCAGCCCTTGCACCACTTGGCTCAGCCCTGCTTAGCGCTGCAAGAGTTCCGCTCAGCTCCTTCCACTGAGCGAACACTCCCACTCCACTTCGCTGGGCTTGGCCGCTTGGACTCTTGGCTCAGCGCCGACTTGGGTCGGGCGAGGCGTGTGTTCCCCACTCTGCGATCCCCTTGGCGGTTCTTTCGATCACGGCTACGCTGTGGGCCCAGACTCGCGTCGGCCACACCAGCTGCTGTCGATGTTGAAGGTTTCCGGAGGTGTTCCCAGACGAAACTCGCTCCCCACTTGGCGAGTCCCAGTCCGCACGTGTCCACAGCCCGAAATGCCCCGGGTTTTCTTTAATGAACACAACACCACACACAATAGCCTCTACTTCCTCTCTTCGGTTCCGGCTTAGAACCACAACACCCCTTCTTTCCCGGTCGGCCTGGGTACGGGCCGAGTTCGCCTTTTATTTGTCTGAGCCTGGGCAAGGCTCGTACCAGCTTCTCCTTTCTTCTCTACGAGTCAAGCTACGACCCGGTTGGTTGGAGTTAGTTGGCTCGGTTTGAGCCTAGTCCGAATCCAAGGCACTCACACACACCCTGGGACTTCCCGCGCACCAGGTCCACAATGAACCGATACTAATAATCACACGATGCACCGGGGCACGCCAATGTCCCCAAGCACACAATACAATTATCCTGCCTAAACCTTAGAATGGATCACCTTCCACCCGAAAATATGAAATACACCCGAAGATGTAACAGTAATATGAAATAACCGTACTGCCGTCGCACCGAGGCACGCTGACAACGTTGATATGTTAGCTTGAATTTGTGTGGATGATCGTAAAGACACCTTCTGGCCAAAGACCTCCACCACTTGCGTCCTTCGGGGCAAAACGAACTCTGTTTAAATTTAACACATGCACAAACTAGGACTCACTAAGTGGGGGCGCGATATTCCCCTGGGTACACTCTGACTGGCTGCGCGAAGAGTGTCGGTTGTATGCTTACCGAGCGCCCTTGAAGTTCCGCCTGAAATCTTTGGTCTCAGCCAATGCGGGGGCTCCATGCTGGCGGGCGACGTCTTGGAGTCGCTGCTGGCCGTTGAGATCCGCTTGAAGTGTCTGCGATCTTGAGCAGGCGCACCCAATGTAGGCTTGATTACGGCTGATTCACCGGATGAGTGTACTGGCCAGTACCACCAACTTCGAAGTCAGTACCACTGTCCGAACTTAAGTCCAGTGACTCTTCACCCGGCACTTCAACTGGCCTCCGACAACTCCGCTCAAGTCCATGCCACTCCGCTCAGGTCCACAACACTCTGCTCGGCTTCTCGACTCAGGCAATGACCCTCGACGTCACCTCCGAGGCTGGGCTCGGACTCCATCCCACTCCGCTCAGCTCGACATCTTGGGCGAAGGCTCCATGAGCATGGTGGGTACTCGGATCATGTTCGGCACGACCTTGCTCGGGCGCCTGCTCCACGACTCAGCTCGTCACCTTGGGCAACAGCTCCGCAATCTCGGGAAATGTCAAAACTCCGACTCCACCAGACTCCGCTCAGCTCCTCGACTTGAGCGGGGCTCCGATCATCACGCTCGAGGCTCAGCTCGGGCTTCGCGCAACTTCTCTCAGCTTTCCAGACTCTGATTAGATTTGGGATGTCTAATGCCAGACATCTCGGGTCCCAGACAGGCATTGCTCAAAGCCGGGGTCTGAGCGAAGCTTCGCCCAGCCTTCAGGTTCCGCTACCTCCGTCGCATGTCTCGTGCCGACAGTTGGTGGTCCAAGTCCATCTCAGCCATGTCGTACTTGAAGTCCACTTGATTGATACGGGTCAGCGTCGTTGATTGATACGGGTCAGCTGGACTTTGGGTTCGGTGGAGAAATCCACTGGACCTTATCGCATAGACCCGCCGGCTGCTCCCCGCAACTAGCCCGGTTACATGCAACGGCCGCAGGTGTCCTTCACCCGTAGGTACACATGGACCCTTTGTCCCTCGGTCGAGGCGCTCCGCCACAACCCCCGTGGTCTCTCTCCACGGTCCCGTCGCTCTATTTGTCCACTGCTGTAACGGGGTTACATGGAATAGTGACCATGTCACTATTCAGGGATGGCTACATCAGTCATGTAGCCATCGGTCACTCCTCGGGATAGTGACCAAGTGGCCTCAGAGCCAACAGATACATTTTGAATGGAACAAATTATAGGCAACTTAGGATTTGTATGCAGGCCAAATCTGTACCAACCTATAAATACATTCAGTCTTAGATCTACCTCTTTTGCAAGTCAAGTCGTCCCCTTCAGACCAGGGACACGTGAACGGCTGTTCACTTGGAGTTTGTATACTCCAGCTTCCTCTGTTAAGAAGTGCTGTGTGCCCCGTCACACTTGGTAGCACTTGTAGTCAATCTTACGCCTACGCGGGTAGATTGGACTACCTGAATCCTCTGTGGTCTCATCCAGTGAGCCAAGATGGATCGGACAGAGTTTCCTCATCTGAACGACTCGCAGTATGAGTCCGTTCGGAAGATGGCAGGCATCTTCGGGACAGATGCCCTGCGCAGCTTAGCGGCGGCGACGCCGGCTGAGCAGGTTGAGCGTATCAACGCGTTCGACACCTACGAGCGAGGGCTCATCGCCCACGTTCAGGGGCTGCAGGCCACTGCGGCCGTGCCGAAGCCGGTGCAACCGAAGCCTCTGCGGCTGAAGGTTCACCCCTTCGAAGGGAAGGAAGGAGAGAACCTCCACTTCTGGGTTCGAGAAGTTGAGCTCGCGATGGACGCGGCTCTTGTCTCGGACGAGCGACTCCGCGTCGCCTTTGCGCTCTCCAACCTTAGTGGTCGCGCTAAGAGTTGGGCGTACACGCGCGAAGCGACGGCGCCTGGATGCTTCGCATCATGGTCCCAGCTGTGCGAACAGCTGCGGGCCGCGTTCCTCCCGGCGAATTACGAGTACCGCCAGCGCTCGCGCTTCCTCGCCTGCAAACAAGGAAGGCGCGAGCTGCATGAGTACATCCAGGAGATGCGAGTGCTCACGGCCTCTCTGGTGGGGAACCCCCTGCCTGAACACATCAAGGTGACCGTGTTCATGGACGGTCTGCGTGTCGGTCCTGCCCGCACGCAACTGTTCCGTGTGCAAGCGAACACTATGGAGGAGGCGATTCAGATTGCCCTCCAGGAGGAGTACAGCCACAAGCAGGCTCGTACCCCCGCCACGGTATGGCAGAGCAACCCTGCCTCTGGCGGTGCGCCTAGTGGTAACTCCGGTAGTGGAGCGACCAACGGGCCGGTTCCCATGGATCTGGGCATGGCCGAGCAGAGCGACATTCGCTGCTACGGCTGTGGCAAGCTTGGGCACATGAAGCGTGCCTGTCCCGCGGGAGGACTGAAGAAGAAGTTCTCTTCGAGGCCCTTTGGTTCTAGGGGTCGCTGGCAGAAGCCGCGCCCCAGGAACCAGGGGAACGCCGGACACCAGTAGGGGCGGGGCGCCCTACTGGGGAAACACTAAGTCTTCATGAGGGGCGTGCGGGTGGCGCACGCCATGGGGACTTAGCCCCTGAGAGTCTGTGTACTCTCGAAGCGGAGAAGGGCAGCGGTGGGCTGCTTGTGGTATACGCGAGTGTACCGGGATACGATCATCCCTTGAGAATCTTGATCGACTCTGGGGCGTCAAAGAACTTTGCGCGCCGCCAGACTGTCGCATGTAATCGCGACAAGTACGCCGATGCGCTGCGAGGCAGCAAAGGCAACGGGCTGGTCTCAGTAAGACTGGCCGACGGTACAGTGGTAGAAGTACCTCGGGTCCACATGGACCTCGCTGTCAAGTTCGAGGACTTCGACAGCACGGAGCCGTTCTTGGTCCTAGACATGGACAAGTACGACTTGATCCTTGGCATGCCGTGGCTGGAGAAGCACGAGCCTTGGATAGACTGGCGCGGCAAAGCCATCGGGGCTAGCCGTCCCCCACGCTCTGACAGAGCTTTGGTGAGTCATGTTCCCACCTCTGGCAGCAGCTGGGGTGTCCGCGAGGGCCGCCAGGACGCAGCAGCGTCTAACGAGTTCTTGGGGTCCGTCGAGACTGACGTCGACTCCGACCGGGCCGGTCAAGGCCTAAGAGTGGAGGTGCTGGACAGCACCTACCAGGTGGGTAACGTAGGTCCACATGCGGGTAACGAAGTACCGCAGGCAGCGGACGCTGCTGGAGAAGGCGCCGCTGGCGCTGGCGTGGGTAACCAAGTTCCACGCGAGGTCACTCAGACCAAAACTGATGAGGAAGGCACTGCAGGCGCTTCCGATGTGGGTAACATAGTTCCACAGGAGGTCACTCAGACCATAACTGATGCGGGAGGCGCTGGAGGCGCTCCTGGTGTGGGTAACCAAGTTCCACACGGCGAGGTGGGTAACATAGTTCCACCCAGCAAGGCGGGTAACCAAGTTCCGCTCAAGAACAAGGCGGGTAACATAGTTCCGCACAAGATCAAGACGATCAGTGGTGCCGTCAAGGCGGTGCCACAAGACGAAGACACCCGAGGGTCACGTCGCAAGCCGGGCTTAGTCGTGAGGCCGACCACGCCAGTCGCCAGCGACTCCGAGCCTCCAGTGAGGACTCCAGCCGCCGAAGAATGCTATCACATCTTCGACGGCGTGACCGGTCGTCGGGTCAAGGCAGGGGCTGTCCAGCTCACAGCACTGCCCGAGGTTTCAGAATTACTGAACCTTGAAGAGCTCGCCATGGAGGACTTCCTGGCCGAGCTACAGGCCGGGGAGATCGCAGAGTTGGTTCTCCTTAGGCCGGAGCCTTCGACGGCCGAGTTGAACTCGTCCTCGGTCATGGACAAGGACGTCCTGGAAGAGTTCCGAAGACAGCGCGCGTCGCGCATGGGTTCTGAGATCCTCAAGAACCCGAAGGATCCGGTGTATCCCTTGGTGAAGGAGTTCGAGGACGTGGTGTCCAAGGACCCGCCGTCCAAACTCCCACCAGACAGGGGAATCAGGCACGAGATCGACCTCGTGCCGGGCACGAAGTACTGTGTCACGAGGCAATGGCCTCTTCCCCGGGAGCAGTGTGAAGTCATTGATGCCTTCTTTGCCGCCAAGGCGAAGGCAGGCATGGTGCGGGAGTCGAAGTCTCCGCACTCGACACCTACCTTCTGTGTTCGTAAACCGAACGGAAAGTGGCGTCTGGTTCATGCTTACAACAAGCTGAACAGCGCGACAGTGCCTGCGCAGACACCGATCCCGCGCAAGGACGTGTTGCTCAACAACATGGCCGGCTGCACGCTGTACAGCGCGCTGGACCTGGTGGACGGATACTACCAGATCCTGATGCGCGAGAGCGACATCCCTCTCACGGCTGTGAGTACACCGAGCGGCATGCTCTGGGAGTGGCTGGTCATGCCTCAGGGGCTTTCAAACGCCCCGGCAACGTTCAATCGCTTGGTCACACAACTGTTCCGACCTTTGCGTGCGTTCGCACAAACGTACTTTGACGACATATTCGTCCACAGCCGTGCCGAGGCAGGCCAGACGGCCATGGAGATGCATCTCCAGCACCTTCGACGTGTGTTCGAAGTCATGCGGGCGAACAAGCTATACGCCAACATCGACAAGTGCGTGTTCGCAGCTGAGGAGATCAAGGTCCTGGGCTGCTTCGTCAGCAGCGCCGGGGTCCGGGCGGACCCGGAGAAGGTGAAAGCCATCGCGGCTTGGCCGCCACCTCGGTCGCAGAAGGACCTACGACAGTGGTTGGGCCTTGCCAACTACTTGCACAAGTACAGTGCTGGCTACGCCGGATTGGCACGGCCGCTGTCGGATCTCCTGAAGAAGGACGTCGACTGGCGCTGGGAACAGCGTCATCAAGATGCGTTTGACGACATCAAGGCGACCTTACAGCGCGCGCCCGTCCTGGCCTTGCCGGACGAGACGAAGCCTTTCAGCGTTGTCTGTGATGCGTCAGACTACGCAATTGGCTGTGCGCTATTGCAGGCCGATGATGAAGGCCGCGAACGAGTCATCTCGTTCCAGTCCAGGCAGCTCAAGGCAGCCGAACGGAACTACCCAGTCCACGACAAGGAGCTACTTGCCATGAAGTACGCTCTTGTCAAGTTCCGAGTGCACCTCCTGGGCTCGACGCCCTTTGTCGTCTATACAGACCACGCGTCCTTGCGGACTGCCGTCAACTCGCCGCACCTCTCTCAGCGGATGGCGCGCTGGCTGTCATTCTTCGCGGAATACAACTTCCGCGTTGAGTACAAGCCGGGCAAGCTTAACGTGCTTGCCGATGCGCTGTCGCGCCGACCCGACTACGAGCTTGCTCACATTAGTCGAGTCACGACGGATCTGTATGATCGCATCCGGTTGGCATACCGAGACGATGCCAACCTTGGTTCTGTGGTGCGGTTCTTAGCCGCTGGCGCTGACGCCAAGGCTGAGTGGCTCACGCCCCGCCAGCGTGCACGGCTGCATCGCTATGAGTGGGCTGATGGCTTGCTCCACTATAGGGTGGAGCCCGAGGATCCTCCCCGTATTGTCGTGCCCAACGACGAGGATCTCAAGTACGACATCCTGATGGAAGCGCACGATGCGCCATCCAGTGGCCATCTCGGCCGTGAGAAGACGTACGCGTCCGTCTCTCAGATGTTCTGGTGGCCTCACATGTACAAGTGGGTCGCCACCTACGTCCGGACGTGCGAGACGTGCCAGCGCGTGAAGCCTGCTGGTCACGCCTCGGCTCCTTTGCAGAGCCTGCCCGTCCCAGTGGACTGCTGGACGTCGATGAGTCTCGACTTTGTCTTCGGGCTTCCGGCCGATGACCGTGGCAACACCGGCGTTGTTGCCTTTGTGTGCCGCCTGAGCAAGATGGTACACTTTGCTCCGGTTCGTGACACAGTCACTGGCGCTGAGGTCGCTCGCCTGTTCATGGACTGTGTCTTCCGACACCACGGTCTGCCCGAGACCATCGTCTCTGACCGAGACCCGCGGTTCACCGCTGCGTTCTGGCAGACGCTGTTTAGCCTTCTGGGCACACGGCTGTCGATGTCGACGGCGGATCACCCGCAGACCGACGGCCAGACGGAGCGCGTCAATCGCGTGCTCGAGGACACGCTCCGCAGTATCTGCGCGGAGATGCCCCGCTCTTGGGCCGATCGCTTGCCCATGGTTGAGTTCGCACTCAACAATGCGGTGCATGCATCGACGGGCTTTACGCCCTTTTACCTCAACGGGTTACGCCACCCTCAGGTGCCGCTCACATTACGAGGCAGCACCGGGGCTTCGGTCGTAAGTGGGGGAGAGGCTCGGAAAACCCTTTCCTCCCAGGTCTCGGACGTGAGTCCAGCCGCCTTGCGGAAGCAATTGTCCTCGTTTGTCGAAGACAGGCTGAACATCATCAGCAGGGTGCGAGACACCATGGCTCAAGCCCAAGACAAACAGAAGGAGTACTCGGACAGAAATGGAAGAGGAAACATGAACGTGTTTAAGGTTGGGGATTTAGTTCTCCTAGATACTAGAAACCTACCGCTAAACACAGTTAGCTCGGTCGAGAGCAACAAGCTGAAGCACCGCTTCATTGGACCCTTCGCGGTCCTCAGCCGACACGGCGCGGCGTACACGATAGACTTGCCTAAGTCGATGACGACTCACCCGACGTTCTACGTGGGTCGTCTGAAGAGGTACCATGACCCTCAGGCTCAGGATACCCCGCAGGAAGCGGTGGGTACCCCGGCGGAGACGACCGCAACTCCTCGAAGCGCGGCGTCGGGTCGCGGTACGGCGCCTGGTACGCGCGCTGGTCGTAAGACGACGAAGACGAGGCGTACGTCGGAGCGGCGTACGCAGGGCTTGCGTAGCCATGGCCATACGGGGCCTGATAATGATGCGCCGGCTCCGGATACGACATGGGGCCACGGAGCTCGGCCCGAAGGCCGGCGATCTCGCTTCGCAGTGACTCCAAGGACGTCACGTCGGCCCGACGGTCCACTCGACCATGGAGCTCGCGAGTCTCCTGAAACAGCGCACGAACGTCCGCACGGAGCCGCTCCACGGCACCAGGCTGGCCAGCACGAGAGGCAGCCTCGCCACCAAGGCCGACGCCAAGCGCGAACTCAAGGGCGTACACGCGCTCCCGGAGAAGACGAATCTCCTCTTGCTGCAGGGTCACCACCTGACTCTGGGCCCCAGCATGCGGCTGCGTTGCCTCAGGCTCGTAGCCATGGTCGTGCGAGACCTCCGCCGGCCCTCCTTGACCGTAATGGGCAGATCCACTACCACGTGGAACGAGTCGTCCAGGAGCGGCGTCTCCATGGCAAGCGCCAGCTGCTCGTGAAGTGGCGAGGTTACCCGGAGTCGGATAACTCATGGGAGCCTGTTGAACAGCTCCAGGCAGACTGCCCGAAGGCAGTTGCGATCTGGGACGAGAAGCAGCGGCAGCTTCGTAAGTAGTCCTTGGCCTCTTGGCCGGTGCACGGGGCACGGTAGCAGACGTAGTCGCATCGCGCCCACGCTCGTCACGAGCTTTGGCTTTCGCCTCCTTCTTGAGCTCGTCCATCCTCCCGCGGAGCTTGCGCTTGCTCACGAGTTGAGCGAACTCGATACAGAGCTCGCGCAAGTCCAGGATGGCGGCCAGAGTGCGATCCTCACGGAGTTCCTTGAACTCTTGGTCGGAAAACCCCTTGCGCTCGACGTAGCGCCAGAAGAGGTCTTCCACCTCACCCCAGGTCATGCTGTCGTTTGGCTTGACCCAGTGGAAACCCCACACAGGATGGAGTCCACCCTTGTCCTCCGGCTTCTTGCGAAGCGTGGTGAACTCCTTCAGTGTGAGCTTGTGTGGTGCTAGTAGCACACACCGGGCGACTTCAACGTCGCCAAGGAAGAGTGGCTCCTTCTCGACGAGTGCACGCTCATAGGAACCCCTTGAGGTGTACCCGCCGACAAGGCCACGAGGAGCCGAGAGCTTCTCCAACAGCGCAGGCGCTGCGGTGCTAGGCTCGGGCGGGAAGTAGCCCGGCGGATGCGAGGCACTCCTGCCAGAAGATGACTCAACAGCAGTCGCGGCAGACGACTGCCTGGCTTGCGCGCCCGAGCGAGCAGTACGGTAGCTCTCCTGCTGCTCGTCGAGGTCATTGGAGAGCTCTCTGGGCTCATGGACGGCACCCTCCTCGTCCTCCGAATCGCTGAACAAGTGGGTGCCTGGTCCGGGGCTGGGCGACCTGGAAGCGGAACGCTTCTGCGCCCTGGCATGTTTGGCCTTCGCGGCGGCCGTCGCCTTCGACGCTTGGGTACGTTCACGACCCTGTGCCAGCGTCAGACGCTTGAGTGGCGACGCCGCCTTGGGCTCGGAGCCCGCGTCGCTCAGCGACTTCTCGGCCATGTCTTCAGTGTCGGCCATGACGTCGTCGTCTTCCTCCGCCTGCTTGCCGTCGCCGGCGCCGGCGCTGGACTCGACGTCCTCGGCCTCCTTCTTGGACGGAGCCTTCGGGAATGGCGGAGAGCTGGGCGTGCTGCTTGCCGCCAGCGCTTCGTCTTTGGCGGCGTTCTCGCTGCCCTCGGGTGAGCTCTCACCGGAATGCACAAGCATCGTGCAGTTCTCGATGCTGGCCGACCAGTCGAAGGCCGACTTGGCCCGCCCCGACTGGGGCTGGGAGCTTCCCTCACCACTTGGCGCGGCCTCGGGAGTCTTGCTCCGACTCCGAGACCGGCGCCCGCCCTCCGGCGAGCTGCTACGAGAGCGCACCGCCTCCTTGGCCGTCTCCGTGGCCTCCCTCAGCGCGGACGACGCGTCCCTGGCCTTGGCCGACCTGGTCTTCGGCCCTGCGGCCCGTGATTTTGAAGGTGCTTTCGCACCACGCGCGCTGCGCTTTGGAGGCATGCTTCCGGTCGACGTGGAGACCCTGCGGCTTGCTCGGCGATGCGCCAGTTGCTCTTTGAGGCCCGAGAGCCGAGGCGCCAGAGCTCGCGCCGTTGTCGATGGATTTCGACTTTGCGAGTGAAATGTGAGTCGCCGGCGTAACCTCGCTCTGATTGGTCGATAAGATCGAATCTAAGTGGGGGAGGATGTAACGGGGTTACATGGAATAGTGACCATGTCACTATTCAGGGATGGCTACATCAGTCATGTAGCCATCGGTCACTCCTCGGGATAGTGACCAAGTGGCCTCAGAGCCAACAGATACATTTTGAATGGAACAAATTATAGGCAACTTAGGATTTGTATGCAGGCCAAATCTGTACCAACCTATAAATACATTCAGTCTTAGATCTACCTCTTTTGCAAGTCAAGTCGTCCCCTTCAGACCAGGGACACGTGAACGGCTGTTCACTTGGAGTTTGTATACTCCAGCTTCCTCTGTTAAGAAGTGCTGTGTGCCCCGTCACAACTGCCCTTATCATGTGCGAGCTCTACCTCAGCTTACCTTGCCTTTACTGCTCGACTCCTCGCCGACGCCCTCCGCCGCAGTACGAAGGTCAGCAACCCGTGCTTCCGGCGCAACTCAATGTATTAGTCTCAACTTGCTGCACGTTCAGCAACAAATCTTAACTGAGGGTGGAGTCGGCACGACCGCCGCTCGGCCTACCGTAGCTTTCCCCCGCCTATACTAACTCTCCTACAGCGCCATTCCTATCCTTCTTGGACCTCCCCCTCTTCGTGTCGACTCGACACTTCTTGTCCTCACGTTCGCTCCTCTGGTGTCGCCCCGCCTCCTTGCATGCATCCACCTAGACTCGCCTTCCTACGTCGTCCCTCCTGCGATCTTCGGCAGCCTCGCAGCTTCAACCACTTCCGGCGTTGGTCGGTGGCTCCAGCCCGCTGACTTGCTTCCGCCACCGGCCGCACCTAGCCGCCCATTGTCGTCCCCGACACCGTCATGGTGTACCACATCACGTCCGTTGTCAACTCCGACACCACATGCATTGCTGATGCACGTCCAGCAGCTCGAACACGCGGCTGGTGGTCATGTGACGGGCCACACAACTACATCTGAAATACCGCAACAGTTTTCAAAAGCTGACAAGGTAGGATATCCTTTAAGGGATGCGCACACCTACGCCCACTTGCCGATGAGCGCCATCAGCCCGGCACCGAGCCACAGACAAATGTACAGCGTGAACCGCTGCCACGTCGGACGCGACAGGAACTGGCCGTTCGTGGTCATGTTGTACGTCAGCAGCTCCACCAGACCCGTGTACAGCAGAATGCCGCCGGCCACGCAGTCCAGGATGCCCTGCACCCACAGAGCCGTCGTCGACGAGTCCGAGTACGTGCTGCGGATGGCGATGCCGATCACCTGGCCGACCGGCGTCGTCACAGCGAACGCCAGATTCACCATGAACAGCTTACCCTTGCTCTCCAGCGAGCTCAGGGCCGACGTGCCGATGGCGATACCTTCGAAGAACTGGTGGAAGCACAGCGCGGCCAGCAGCGTCTTGAGCTCGGAGCCAGTGGTCACTCCCAGGTCAAGGCCGATGATGACCGAGTGGAAGATGACACCGGCCTCGAAGATGAGCGTGGCGATCTTGCGGCGGACCTTCGAGTCGTGCGCGGCCTGGGTCAGAGACTTTTCGTGGTACGGGTGGTCTGCAGGCCGGGGCGTCACAGCAGCGTCGGGGGTGAGAACTGCCTCCTGCACAATCGCCTCGCCGTGGGCGTGCCCGTGTCCGTGCAGCATCGATCCCTGGGCGCCGAAGAACACGGAGCTCTCGCACTCGATGAAGTGCATCAGCACCAAAGTGATCAGCACGAACGCCAGACCCAGACTCTCGTAGTTCTCCACAATCGAACCGAGACACTCGCTCTTGAGCTTTTCCACGCCCTCGTTGACCATGTGGATCAGACCCGTGGCGATAACCACACCGTACGCGAACGCGCTGATGGACTCCATGATGACCGAGTTGGCCTTGCACTGCGGGATCTTCTGCGAGATGATGGGGATCATGGTGCCGGCCGCGGACACGACGAAGATGATGAAGATGGCGCCAATGTGGAGACCCATGTCATAGTCGTTCTCGTCAAGAGAGACGCAGCCGCAGCAGCTTTCTTCGTCGGCCATGGCTTCGGACTGAAATGGGTTGTCAGTGGAACTCAAATTGAAAAGTGAGAACGAGGATGAGCCTCAGGGCCGTTCTTAACGAGGGAGAATTGTAGTAATTGGTAGTAGCGTACACCTTTTTGGGATTTGGATTGCGTTATAGCAAAACGCAAAGAAAGGTACATTTGTAGTAGCGTACACCTCGGCCCAAGGCGCACGGGTGTACGGGAGAATTGGTATAGAGAGACTACGAGCAGACAGCAACACACAATCGTAGGTCGGCTAAAGCATGACGAACCACACACGTTAAGTTAGTGTCAGCTAAGACTACCAGAGTACTTAAGTAGACCAGTTTTGCATTGAGGCCATTTCAATGCAAGTTTTCCGTGGTGCATTTCGTGCTATTTTGAAAAAAATACCATATAATTACCTGTTTTAAGAATGCTCTGTGAGTTTTTTTCGTGACGTAGGGCAAAAAACACTCCAAACACGATTTCTATGTGCTAAATAGTGGCTATCGTCAAATCTGATGGAACCAGATACCTCCCGTTCTCCTCCGTTCTCAGCACTGAAGGGTAATATACACCTTTCCCGTCTACAACACCCCTACTCGCGTTGTAGTATCCTACTACTGATTCTCCTTCGTTAAGAACGGCCCTCAGCATGCCAAGAACTCACCTGCATGATCGACTGACTTCCGGGCGCTGCGTTTCCCCGTCGTCGGCGAGCTGTACGGGCTCAGCCGCCGCCGGATAAGTTGGCGCTGAGACGGACGGAGCTGGGATCCCAATTGTGTGTTCGTAATGTTCGTAAATGTATCGGTTTGCAAAATCGATTGGACGTGAGATTTCACTTTGAAGCACTTCTATTCATCGCCAACTTGCGTCACTTGACAAGTTGTCACTGGAAACGACATGCAGTTGAAACTCTAATGGAAGTGCTGTTGTCTCAACGCAAGAATACTTGGATTTTTACTGCCACTAAGCATGTTCCAACAAAGCCGCCGTGCATGTACAGGTGGGCGCACCCCTGTGAAAACTGTACCATATCCGACGGCGACATCTAATTATCACGCGTCATTGAAAAATTGCCCGGCACACCAGGGTAGACTACCGAAATCCCTCATGCTCGTACCATATCGATATCGACGCAAGAAGGTGGTGTAACGTGATGTGCGTTTGAAGAGGTGACTCGCCGAACTTTGAAAAATATCTACCAGTTCTACAGTGCGGGCCGGATGCAGCAAGCTCGCACCCAATTAACCCCGAACTTGTCAACGGACCGATGATCCTTTGCTTAAAGTGCCCCCCCCCCTCCTCGAAGCAGCCGCTGCAGGTCTAAAAATTCAATACCGGTAAGTAGACGATCTAACCCTTATCATCAACCCTCATCATCAGTTCTACATGCATGAAGTGCGGGTATATTTACTTAGGCCTGTGGTGGGCACACCGGTTGGCATTACTTTCGAGTATATATCACGGACTTCCTAGTAACGAGCAATGTGCCTGGACTTCGAGTAAAACTCTAGTCCCCTTGGAATTGCTTGCTACCCTTAGTGCATCTCCACCGCTGAATAGGTAGTCACAGTGGCGTTTCATGAACGCGAATAATTTCTGCATGCACTTTGGCGTGATTTTTTTCTGGTATGGATAGAGCCTAACATGAAAGTTTTCATTTACTCACGTCAGCCTGTCGATAACTTTCTCATTCGTGCCGAATGGCGTGCTCGTGCTGTTTCTTCAATACCGGAATCGGCATGGCAACTTTCTGCAGATAAAATCTCTTTTCTGTGTTTGCTTTCGTGCATCAGGTATTATAAAGAATGATAAATGCAACTTTCGACTCTGTCGGAGCAAAGAAAGAAAGAACAAGTCGCAATATCTAACGGAAACGGCACCGCTTTGCAAGGCCCCGGGGTACGATGAAGCGATCAATACGTAAAAATTCAACTGAATAGAGCGGTTCGCAAAACAAACAAAAAACTTATCGTGCTGCAGCGAACACGCATGGATCTGTACGTCAAATCTATCTATCGATATGATCATCATCACTTGGCTTCTCGTTTGTGACGAACGTGGGTTAATCCTCCTTCTTTGCCGCCTCTGTCGAGTGCTCGTCCGTGATCGAAGCACCATGTTGACGCTGGTGTTTCTTGTCACTGTCTGCCACAGGCGCGCTGGACACGATCTTGCGCGCGATCATGTAGAACCAAACGTACTGCAGCGCAAAGAACGGCGAGCACCCCAGCACGTAGAGCGGTTGGCACTGCGAAGTCACCCGCGGGATGATGTAAACCGTGTTGAACACCACGCGTGACAGGAAGAAGGAGCTGGCGAACAGGGCGCCGGCCACTTTACTATCCGTGAGCCTGAACCAGTTGTAGAAGCCCGTGCTCACCTCATTCGTCTGCATCCAGACGTACGCGTTGCCGAAGGACACGTCGCACACGGTGGCCTCGTTAACGAAGAGCGCCACGCCCCAGTACAAGCCGAAGACGTGGTGGGCGTAGTCCATGAGCCTCGATTGCCTCAGTGCCAAC
The DNA here is from genome assembly GCA_016169955.1 of Phytophthora vignae f. sp. vignae. Classification (NCBI taxonomy): domain Eukaryota; phylum Oomycota; class Peronosporomycetes; order Peronosporales; family Peronosporaceae; genus Phytophthora; species Phytophthora vignae. The sequence goes on from JABJUM010000038.1 coordinate 335,595, forward strand.
AGGTTGCGCAGTCCGTCCGCGTGCACCATCGCCGCCAGGTCCACGAGGAAGTAGGAGAGCGAGACCGCCACCGAGATGGTCGTGTCCAGCCCGTAGTAGAGCGTGACTGTCGATGTCAGCGTCGACACGACGCCGTGCGCCGCGTTCAGCGTGATGATGTGGTTGCGTCCGCGCGCGCCCGCGGGCACGGCGTTCAGAATGAGCGTCCACAGCGCGGCCCAGCACGCGACGGCCAGCGCCAGGTCCGGCACGCGCGATTCCGCCGCCACGTCCGCCATCTTGAGAGATCCGCTCGAAATGATTTTTCCGCTTCGATGTTCGAGCGCGCTTCCCTACACGCAGACCAAAAGATCGCGAGGGCGAGTACTGTACCGATGATGTACCGCTTTAAGAGGAGGAGCGTGTCTCGAGCCAACGCGGAAGAGAATGCGAGGAGCCTGCTCCGCTTCAATATGTAGACGAACATGTTGAAGACAAGATAACATTTTGATTTGTTGTTGAACAGGGTGACGAGGGCTCTTGGGCACTCTGTACGACAGGAATAATGATGCACTGCCTGCTGAGCGCGACAGTCACTAAATACCTCATCCATCCTTCGGTTCGCTTGACAGCGGCTGCGCACACCTACGCCCACTTGCCGATGAGCGCCATCAGCCCGGCACCGAGCCACAGACAAATGTACAGCGTGAACCGCTGCCACGTCGGACGCGACAGGAACTGGCCGTTCGTGGTCATGTTGTACGTCAGCAGCTCCACCAGACCCGTGTACAGCAGAATGCCGCCGGCCACGCAGTCCAGGATGCCCTGCACCCACAGAGCCGTCGTCGACGAGTCCGAGTACGTGCTGCGGATGGCGATGCCGATCACCTGGCCGACCGGCGTCGTCACAGCGAACGCCAGATTCACCATGAACAGCTTACCCTTGCTCTCCAGCGAGCTCAGGGCCGACGTGCCGATGGCGATACCTTCGAAGAACTGGTGGAAGCACAGCGCGGCCAGCAGCGTCTTGAGCTCGGAGCCAGTGGTCACTCCCAGGTCAAGGCCGATGATGACCGAGTGGAAGATGACACCGGCCTCGAAGATGAGCGTGGCGATCTTGCGGCGGACCTTCGAGTCGTGCGCGGCCTGGGTCAGAGACTTTTCGTGGTACGGGTGGTCTGCAGGCCGGGGCGTCACAGCAGCGTCGGGGGTGAGAACTGCCTCCTGCACAATCGCCTCGCCGTGGGCGTGCCCGTGTCCGTGCAGCATCGATCCCTGGGCGCCGAAGAACACGGAGCTCTCGCACTCGATGAAGTGCATCAGCACCAAAGTGATCAGCACGAACGCCAGACCCAGACTCTCGTAGTTCTCCACAATCGAACCGAGACACTCGCTCTTGAGCTTTTCCACGCCCTCGTTGACCATGTGGATCAGACCCGTGGCGATAACCACACCGTACGCGAACGCGCTGATGGACTCCATGATGACCGAGTTGGCCTTGCACTGCGGGATCTTCTGCGAGATGATGGGGATCATGGTGCCGGCCGCGGACACGACGAAGATGATGAAGATGGCGCCAATGTGGAGACCCATGTCATAGTCGTTCTCGTCAAGAGAGACGCAGCCGCAGCAGCTTTCTTCGTCGGCCATGGCTTCGGACTGAAATGGGTTGTCAGTGGAACTCAAATTGAAAAGTGAGAACGAGGATGAGCCTCAGGGCCGTTCTTAACGAGGGAGAATTGTAGTAATTGGTAGTAGCGTACACCTTTTTGGGATTTGGATTGCGTTATAGCAAAACGCAAAGAAAGGTACATTTGTAGTAGCGTACACCTCGGCCCAAGGCGCACGGGTGTACGGGAGAATTGGTATAGAGAGACTACGAGCAGACAGCAACACACAATCGTAGGTCGGCTAAAGCATGACGAACCACACACGTTAAGTTAGTGTCAGCTAAGACTACCAGAGTACTTAAGTAGACCAGTTTTGCATTGAGGCCATTTCAATGCAAGTTTTCCGTGGTGCATTTCGTGCTATTTTGAAAAAAATACCATATAATTACCTGTTTTAAGAATGCTCTGTGAGTTTTTTTCGTGACGTAGGGCAAAAAACACTCCAAACACGATTTCTATGTGCTAAATAGTGGCTATCGTCAAATCTGATGGAACCAGATACCTCCCGTTCTCCTCCGTTCTCAGCACTGAAGGGTAATATACACCTTTCCCGTCTACAACACCCCTACTCGCGTTGTAGTATCCTACTACTGATTCTCCTTCGTTAAGAACGGCCCTCAGCATGCCAAGAACTCACCTGCATGATCGACTGACTTCCGGGCGCTGCGTTTCCCCGTCGTCGGCGAGCTGTACGGGCTCAGCCGCCGCCGGATAAGTTGGCGCTGAGACGGACGGAGCTGGGATCCCAATTGTGTGTTCGTAATGTTCGTAAATGTATCGGTTTGCAAAATCGATTGGACGTGAGATTTCACTTTGAAGCACTTCTATTCATCGCCAACTTGCGTCACTTGACAAGTTGTCACTGGAAACGACATGCAGTTGAAACTCTAATGGAAGTGCTGTTGTCTCAACGCAAGAATACTTGGATTTTTACTGCCACTAAGCATGTTCCAACAAAGCCGCCGTGCATGTACAGGTGGGCGCACCCCTGTGAAAACTGTACCATATCCGACGGCGACATCTAATTATCACGCGTCATTGAAAAATTGCCCGGCACACCAGGGTAGACTACCGAAATCCCTCATGCTCGTACCATATCGATATCGACGCAAGAAGGTGGTGTAACGTGATGTGCGTTTGAAGAGGTGACTCGCCGAACTTTGAAAAATATCTACCAGTTCTACAGTGCGGGCCGGATGCAGCAAGCTCGCACCCAATTAACCCCGAACTTGTCAACGGACCGATGATCCTTTGCTTAAAGTGCCCCCCCCCTCCTCGAAGCAGCCGCTGCAGGTCTAAAAATTCAATACCGGTAAGTAGACGATCTAACCCTTATCATCAACCCTCATCATCAGTTCTACATGCATGAAGTGCGGGTATATTTACTTAGGCCTGTGGTGGGCACACCGGTTGGCATTACTTTCGAGTATATATCACGGACTTCCTAGTAACGAGCAATGTGCCTGGACTTCGAGTAAAACTCTAGTCCCCTTGGAATTGCTTGCTACCCTTAGTGCATCTCCACCGCTGAATAGGTAGTCACAGTGGCGTTTCATGAACGCGAATAATTTCTGCATGCACTTTGGCGTGATTTTTTTCTGGTATGGATAGAGCCTAACATGAAAGTTTTCATTTACTCACGTCAGCCTGTCGATAACTTTCTCATTCGTGCCGAATGGCGTGCTCGTGCTGTTTCTTCAATACCGGAATCGGCATGGCAACTTTCTGCAGATAAAATCTCTTTTCTGTGTTTGCTTTCGTGCATCAGGTATTATAAAGAATGATAAATGCAACTTTCGACTCTGTCGGAGCAAAGAAAGAAAGAACAAGTCGCAATATCTAACGGAAACGGCACCGCTTTGCAAGGCCCCGGGGTACGATGAAGCGATCAATACGTAAAAATTCAACTGAATAGAGCGGTTCGCAAAACAAACAAAAAACTTATCGTGCTGCAGCGAACACGCATGGATCTGTACGTCAAATCTATCTATCGATATGATCATCATCACTTGGCTTCTCGTTTGTGACGAACGTGGGTTAATCCTCCTTCTTTGCCGCCTCTGTCGAGTGCTCGTCCGTGATCGAAGCACCATGTTGACGCTGGTGTTTCTTGTCACTGTCTGCCACAGGCGCGCTGGACACGATCTTGCGCGCGATCATGTAGAACCAAACGTACTGCAGCGCAAAGAACGGCGAGCACCCCAGCACGTAGAGCGGTTGGCACTGCGAAGTCACCCGCGGGATGATGTAAACCGTGTTGAACACCACGCGTGACAGGAAGAAGGAGCTGGCGAACAGGGCGCCGGCCACTTTACTATCCGTGAGCCTGAACCAGTTGTAGAAGCCCGTGCTCACCTCATTCGTCTGCATCCAGACGTACGCGTTGCCGAAGGACACGTCGCACACGGTGGCCTCGTTAACGAAGAGCGCCACGCCCCAGTACAAGCCGAAGACGTGGTGGGCGTAGTCCATGAGCCTCGATTGCCTCAGTGCCAACAGGTTGCGCAGTCCGTCCGCGTGCACCATCGCCGCCAGGTCCACGAGGAAGTAGGAGAGCGAGACCGCCACCGAGATGGTCGTGTCCAGCCCGTAGTAGAGCGTGACTGTCGATGTCAGCGTCGACACGACGCCGTGCGCCGCGTTCAGCGTGATGATGTGGTTGCGTCCGCGCGCGCCCGCGGGCACGGCGTTCAGAATGAGCGTCCACAGCGCGGCCCAGCACGCGACGGCCAGCGCCAGGTCCGGCACGCGCGATTCCGCCGCCACGTCCGCCATCTTGAGAGATCCGCTCGAAATGATTTTTCCGCTTCGATGTTCGAGCGCGCTTCCCTACACGCAGACCAAAAGATCGCGAGGGCGAGTACTGTACCGATGATGTACCGCTTTAAGAGGAGGAGCGTGTCTCGAGCCAACGCGGAAGAGAATGCGAGGAGCCTGCTCCGCTTCAATATGTAGACGAACATGTTGAAGACAAGATAACATTTTGATTTGTTGTTGAACAGGGTGACGAGGGCTCTTGGGCACTCTGTACGACAGGAATAATGATGCACTGCCTGCTGAGCGCGACAGTCACTAAATACCTCATCCATCCTTCGGTTCGCTTGACAGCGGCTGCGCACACCTACGCCCACTTGCCGATGAGCGCCATCAGCCCGGCACCGAGCCACAGACAAATGTACAGCGTGAACCGCTGCCACGTCGGACGCGACAGGAACTGGCCGTTCGTGGTCATGTTGTACGTCAGCAGCTCCACCAGACCCGTGTACAGCAGAATGCCGCCGGCCACGCAGTCCAGGATGCCCTGCACCCACAGAGCCGTCGTCGACGAGTCCGAGTACGTGCTGCGGATGGCGATGCCGATCACCTGGCCGACCGGCGTCGTCACAGCGAACGCCAGATTCACCATGAACAGCTTACCCTTGCTCTCCAGCGAGCTCAGGGCCGACGTGCCGATGGCGATACCTTCGAAGAACTGGTGGAAGCACAGCGCGGCCAGCAGCGTCTTGAGCTCGGAGCCAGTGGTCACTCCCAGGTCAAGGCCGATGATGACCGAGTGGAAGATGACACCGGCCTCGAAGATGAGCGTGGCGATCTTGCGGCGGACCTTCGAGTCGTGCGCGGCCTGGGTCAGAGACTTTTCGTGGTACGGGTGGTCTGCAGGCCGGGGCGTCACAGCAGCGTCGGGGGTGAGAACTGCCTCCTGCACAATCGCCTCGCCGTGGGCGTGCCCGTGTCCGTGCAGCATCGATCCCTGGGCGCCGAAGAACACGGAGCTCTCGCACTCGATGAAGTGCATCAGCACCAAAGTGATCAGCACGAACGCCAGACCCAGACTCTCGTAGTTCTCCACAATCGAACCGAGACACTCGCTCTTGAGCTTTTCCACGCCCTCGTTGACCATGTGGATCAGACCCGTGGCGATAACCACACCGTACGCGAACGCGCTGATGGACTCCATGATGACCGAGTTGGCCTTGCACTGCGGGATCTTCTGCGAGATGATGGGGATCATGGTGCCGGCCGCGGACACGACGAAGATGATGAAGATGGCGCCAATGTGGAGACCCATGTCATAGTCGTTCTCGTCAAGAGAGACGCAGCCGCAGCAGCTTTCTTCGTCGGCCATGATGGTACTGGATCACGTAGACGAAAGAGTCGAGGCCGGCGGTGTGGACGCTGGAACGGAAATGGAAAAGTGGAGACCGAGACCCCCTGTGGGTTCGGATCTCCTCGTCCAGCGAGGGTTCCATTCCAGCATAGAGATGCCTGGGCCGGGCCCCTCTGCACGTGTCACACCCACGGGTATTCCGGCGCCGCCGTCGGATAAACCCTCGCGAAGGGATGTTGCTGCGACCGTGTCAGGACAACAGTCTCCGTTTCCATTGGCCCTCCCCTTCGGTCGCCGTCGGAAAAGGCCACTGTCCATTCAACTCGCGAGCTTCTATCGGATTCAAGTGTCAATCTCCGCCTCGCTCACGGTTCGCCCGGCGCACCGAGTCCCCATCTCACCCCATGAAGTTCACGCTGGACTGGTGCAGCTGGGGAATCTCCGCTTTCAGGCTGCCGAGCTGCCCATTTGCATCTCGACTGCGATTTGCGTTAAACACAACGCTCAGCAACTGGTGTAGACTCGACTCGAGTCGCCCAAGAACGAGGTGTGCGGTAGCCGACCTAATTGTACACGAACAGCTCGCGGCAAACTGACGTTTCCATTGACGCGAATGTGAGTTGTCTTCAATGGCCCCAAGCATGCGTTTCGCTGTTGGAACTGCGCAAACCTCCCGCCCACTGCGCTGGACCAACGAGTAGAGGGTGGGTGCACGCGGTGGCTCACGTTCTGTGACTCTCATGCAAGGCAACGCGAAATACCCGCCAACCCCTTGGGGCTACAATTCCGACGGCGCCGCAAAATTCCTCCAGCGGGCAACGCTGGCCTTCTGCAGCTGAAGTTAGTTATTGTTGAAGTTGGGGCTCGGTGTCTGTAGGAGTAAGGAATAGCAGAGGATTATGTAGACAGCGGAGGACAGCGTGAAGGTGCTGTAGGAGGTCTTGGAGGAGGAAGGATACCCGGACGGGCAGCTCGGCGCTGCAAACCGGAACGCTGAGCAAGGAAGACTGTTACGCGGTGGCCATGAAGTTTGTTTGTGATCCCCTTGTCGTCAAGGACCGCTTCGACAAGCGAGGGTCGCCGCGCAAGAAGACGGGCCTTCCGCGCGCGAGCTAGCGGACAAGCTCAAGCTCTCGGAGATCGCTCGCGTGGTAAAGATGAAAATCCGCACGTATCGACGATATCACAACGAGGTCACGCTGGAGCTGATGCTGCGCGACGTGCCCGTCAAAGGCACCTGGGGCCGCACTGCGCTACTCAAGCTTCTGATAACGCTTATCGACAGCACGAACGAGTCATGTTTATCTCGGCCTTCTGCTTCAGTCACATGGAGATAGCTCGGCGCATCAAGGACGAGCGCAAGCTTCGAATTGTCATCTACGGGAACAAAAAAATCGATGTGGAACGAGGATTGCCACGACGTGTACGAGTACTTACTGGTGAACAACCTCGAAGTCTACGTCTCTCTTGATTCTGCGATGGAGCACTCGAAGATGTGGATCTTGGATGGTCGCATTATCAAAAGCAACATGAACGCAGCGACCGTGATGCTCCGCTAGTAATAATAGTAACTGCAATGAGCTCTTTAAAAAATGCAATGAGCTCGTTAAAAATAAGAGCTAAAAGACTAGAAAAATGAGCTAAAAAAATGAGCTAAAAGGGCGAATTGCAAACTCGCGCCAAAATTCGCAATAGCAAAGCAACTTGTTTTACAAAATGGAGCGGACCGGATCGGACACCGAGCGGCGCCTGCGCGCCATGGAGGCGGCGTTCGAGCGCGAGCGGCAGCAGCGTGATCTGCTGGAGAAGAAGTACGCGCGTCTGAAGCGGCGCTACGTGCGTCTGGAGCGCTCGCACAGCCGCCTGCTGATGGAGTCGCATGGGGTGGGTCAACCCACAAAGTCGTGGCTGTACTCCGCTCTACGCGTTCTAACGCCTTGTATCCTCTGCGTGCCGCTTGTAGAAGAGTAATTATGAAGCTCAGACACCCACCGCTCAGTACGATGCACCACGGAGCGCCGAGTCCACGCCGAACTCGCGGACGTCAACGGTATGGATGTGTACCTCTATCTTGTTGCAATGATACAGTGGAACTAAATCTCAATGGCTATAATACCTGCAGTTTGCAGTGATAGACCTCACTAGTCCGCATGCAGGGGTAAGCTCTGCAGCGAGAAGTAATGACGGCTCGCAAGGTAGCGTGGCTAGAGACGTACGAAGCGTCCAATCCGACTTTTTGCCGAGTGATGACATCTGCGCTGAAAGCCCGGTCTCGTCGCTGGGTTCTCCGCAGTTGTCAACGAGAGAGTCCCGCACCAGTGAAGACCAAGAGGAGAAAGAAGATGTTGGGGATGGCTGGCGACGAAATGGCGACAGAATGTACTCGACCCCAGCGTCGCGGCGGCGTCTGCACTTGGACTTCAGTCTCCCACCGGGTCTGATGGAGTCACATCGCTCGGTTTCAAGTCCTACGCAGCTTGGGCATCAGCACAGACTCCATTCAGACCACTCGACCAGCTCGCACAGCTCTCCACAATCTGCTCATTCCATGACGACACACAGCGGAGAGCCTCGGACTCGCACGCGTCCGCGACTTCAACTGCACCATCACTCGCCAGAACGAAGTGCTGCCCGCGCATACGGATATGAACTAGAGCAGGAGCTGGAACCTCGAGCGCACCGACATGAGCGGTATCGCTGGGCGTCAGATCCATCTCCGGAACGATCCACGCCGTCTCCGGTGGTATCTTCTCCGTTGGTGCCAACAAACTCGCGCACGGTTGATTCAGCAGCGACACGTCCTAGAGCCCAGAGCGATGAGGAGGCTTCCCTTGCATTGGCGCGGTATCTGCAGCAACAGGAGGTGTGTAAACCCATTTGTGCAGTCGTGATATAGAGGACACTCACCGAGTATGCCGCTGTTTTGCAGAATATTGCAGCGTATGCAGAATATCAGGCCCGCCTGCAGCGTGAGTCTACTGAACGAGAGTATAATCAGCGCTCCTTCATGCCCAACAGTTCACTGCTGTCAGGTCTCGAGGGTCATCAGCGCCAAATTGACCCGGATAATATGACCTACGAAGAGCTTTTGCGACTCGGAGAGGAAGTTGGCGACGTGAAGAAAGAGAGGTGGCAGCGAATGGCGGTTCATGTGTTTTCAAGTCTTCCTACGCACCGCTGGGCACGAGGCCAAGGCGAGGACACGTACGTACTTATATAAGTATTTATCTATTCGATGCGTTACTTGATCTTGCCACTAACGAATGCCTGTTACGATGGTGTCATCAGTTGTATTATCTGCCAGTACAACTTCGTTCCGGACGATCGAGCGATGACATTGCCGTGTGCCCACGTGTTCCATGAGGGTAAAGCACGTTTCCTTATAAACGGCTAACGGCGGCGCTTGCTCTTGACTACAGTAGCTAACTGCTGTGCGTGTTTGCTGTAGACTGCGTCGGTGGCTGGATTCGCGAAAACAACAGTTGTCCTTTGTGCAAAAGGGAAATCTCACCGATTTAGTGGTTAAAAGAATGTTCTGGGGTGAAGCATAATACATTGCACAGTTACACATGAGCGCTGATGGCGTCGCGCCAAAAACCAATCTACTGGCGGAATCGGAACCGATCGAATGATGATGCTACCGGTGCGGGCGCTGAAATCACCGCAGCAAGTGTTGGAGCTTCTACAATGGCTGCGTTATGCTGGTTGAGTGTGCTGGCGATCGGTTTAGATACGATGTCAGCCTCATCCTCGGATTTCGAGGTTGTTTGTACCTCTTTCAGCTCGCCAGGTTGCCCCAATGTACAGTTGACGCTTGTTTGCTGCTCCGCCACCAAGCCGGAGCTCGTGCCATGCGAGTTGCCTGCTTTGATGTTGTTTGTGAACGCGAACTGTCCGATGCGACTGGAGAGACAAGCCTGATGAGCAGCGCGCAACTTCCCACTACCAAAACCTGGTCCGGAGGTCTTCCGTTTCTTCAGCTTGTGCTGCTGAAGCATCGACCCGGCACGCATCATCCTCGAAAATGCTGTCTCTTTCACCGACGGAACAGGGTTGGACGGGGTATCCTGGGAATTCGGCTCTTGGTTTTCCTTCGAGACGACGTTACCGTCAGCAACCGACAAAGATTTAACCTTGGCGCTCATCGGATCGAACGAGATGTTTCTCGCGACATCGACGCCTTTAGGCTCCTGGCTTTGATACGTCAACGAGGCGTCAAGAGCGCGAGGGACGTTCTTCTTCACCGACTCATCTGGCGGTGACATTTTCTTGGGATTGCCGAAAAAGCGACTTGTCAAGAGTGGACTCGCCTCGACAGGTCTGGCATCATCATCAGTATCCGTTCCTTCGCGTCTTTTGTCTTTCGGTGATGCCCATTTGTCCATGAACGACGGTGGAAGTTTTCTTTTCGCAGAAGCTTGGCTTGATCGAGGGGCGTTGAACACCGCGGCAGCAGCCGATTCCGAGGCATGAAAGAAAGAGGTGATTGCAGCCTTTGGCTTGACTGAGTTAGCCGCCGGCTTTTGATTCCTGTGTGACGCGTTGGACTGAACGTTGTTGCGGCGCGGGAGTGGTGCTGAGGTGGGGAATCGTGTCATGGTGATCGGGTCCACGTCTCCATCTGCGATTGCCTGCGCGACATCACTTTCTAGCATAGGTCCTACAAAGTCCATTGCCGGATCAGTTTCGAGCAGATTTGCCGGAATCGGGGTTAGTGGAACCAGTTCCTGTCAAAACAATGAATAGTATACGCCCATTAGCCCTTCCAACACTCAGAGTACTGCGGAATAATCAGATAAAGGGCAAGCAAACCTTTTTCTTGGGACAATACACTCGCTGGTGGCGGAAAGTCAAAACGGCCTTCCTAAAGTCATCCTCATAGGAGGCAGGGACGCGAGCTTTTCCCTCAAGACGCAACGCGCGGATGATCTAATGGAATCGAGACGTCAGTCGATGTGCCGCTTCTCTGAGGCGAATTCTAGTGAACGTACTTTCGTAAACGACCCGTGCTGTTTCATTGCAGTGTAAGCCTTCTTCAGCCCGAAGTTAGGGATACTCGGCAAGTAGTCACAACCTGAAAAGATGCACATCTCGAGGAACTGTTCGAACACGCTCCAGCACAAATTAGCGCTGCATCAAAGTCAACTACTCAAGGGCGACAATATCGCACCATTTGCTCTGTGAACATGTGAAAGCTCAGGCCCTTGTTCTTCTTGAGGTTGTCGGCTTGGATTTCCTGTGCAACATTGTCGCGGTCCATTTTAAAGAGCACAGTTTGGCATCCGAATGGGAGGCAGTCCGAGTCCTCCGTAATGACACCATCCGCAAGTCCATTCTTCACCAGGTAGGCCAGCTGAGCGTCTGCCTCGTACGGGGCCACTACGTACTGCACGTTGTGCGCCTTAAGGTGCTGCTCATGTCAACACAACCAATGAGTACTCTTTCCCATCCACACAAACTCACGGAAACTTCGAGCAGCAACACACCTGGATGACTCGATGAGCCATGTAAGGCGACACGTCTGCAGCTCGAATAAAGAACTTGCGGGCCTCACTGAAGCGTTTGTTGTTGTAGTGCTGGACACCCAACTCTCTGTTCTTCTGCCGAGCCTTGCGTCGCTCTTCCTCCGTGCCTTTCTTCATCGGGAGAGGGCCTCCGTCGAACACAACGTAAGGCGTCACGCCGTTGCGGAGCAGCGTCGTGATCCGATCCATGAAGTACGTTACATATCTGCGCGGCAACGCAGATACAGCGGTCATTAGTCTCGTGTCGTCATAAAAACTATACCTGTATCATAACTGCAACATATACGTACTTGTCGGTCTCTTGGCCGAGGCAGATCTCCTGGCTGCACGAGTAGATGGCGCGGTGGAGCCTGAACAGTAGAGCAGCACCGTAAGAGTCAGCGCCCCACTCAACACCTTCCACACACTGTTTTTTTCTATATAATAAGTACCAGCAATAGCCGTCGATGGCGAGCGTGCGGCCCCTGTAGTGCTCGATGGACTTGGTCTCGGTGATGCTCTTGAGCACCGGCAGCAGCCCCGAGATCCCCATAGCGACGGCGTAGCGTCGCTGCTTGTCCGTCCCAATCCGGCCTCTTCCCTGCTGGACGGGCGGCGAGGAAAAAATGGCGCGAAAGCGTGGATTTCAAAGAACGAAATAACAAACGTAAGTTACACGATAGGCATACAAACGTTGTTTTCAACGCTACAAACGTTGTCAACAGACGCAGGAGATGAAGATCGCCGCCGCCGAGCCGCCACCGTTCTTCGGCGTCAATGCTGCGCTAGCTGCGAGTTTGTACCTCGTCGATGTCGGGCTCAACTCCTCTATCGAGTACGGGGACTTGCCGGGCCAGGACGCATCGGACAACAGCAGTGATGCAATTGTCACCTTGTAAGTGGGTGCAATACGCAGTGTGTACATCTCTTCAACGGCATCCACCTACTATTGAGCCGTGCAGAGTGCAGGTTCTGCTTCAGATCGCGGCTCTCGTCAATCTGCTCGTGATGCTCGGTGGCACGTTCCTGTTTCGCAGCGGCCTGTTCGGCATGCTGTACACGCAGTTCCGCGCAGTACTGCTCACCCAGCTGCTTTACATCATGCTAACGATCGTCTTGGGCGTCGCTCGAGTGGTATGCAGTCTGCAGCTTGCCGGGTACCTGCGTTTATCTTCTAAGTATGCTGTTGTGTTGTGATGAGGTAGCGCTTGGTTTCATCGGGGATTACCCACGTGGACATTTGGGACGCGCGAGGATACACTGCGTGTTCCAGCATCCACAAGCTAGGTAAATGTTGGCGTCGCCATTTAGGTATGCCGTCTTCATTGGAACAAGCTGAGCACGCTACGTTGGTTTGGGTTGGTGATAGGTGCAGTAGGTTACTACGCCTGCAGTATCTACGCCGTGGAGCAGCTCCGACAGCAAAAGTTTTACAACCATGACTACTGGTTGCGCAGATGAAGACAAGCGTCGTTGATTAATACGGGTTCACTTGAGTACATGTATACGTGTTGCTGCTTCACCACGACGTCACATTAAAGCGGGCGCTGCAGTTTTTCCAAACTCCACTCCATCACCGGCTCATTCTCGCGCGCAGTCAGGATTTCGTAGCCAGTATCCGTCACAAGAAACGTGTGCTCGAACTGCGCCGAGCGCAAGCCGTCTCGGGTCACAGACGTCCATTCATCAGGCCACGTCTGGTCACGCCACGTTCCAACGTTGATCATCGGCTCAATCGTGAAAATCATGCCAGGCTTCATGATGCCCACAGCTTTGTTCTTCGCGTAGTGAGGAATGTCTGGAATCGCGTGCATATGCGTCCCAACGCCGTGCCCACAGTACGATTTCACAACCGAGAACCCTTCGCCATTGGCAACGGCCGAAGTGTGCTTGCCGAACTCTCGGAACATCGTGCCAGGCCGGATAATTTTCGCTGCCGCGGCCAAGCTCTCGAACGTTGTCTTGACCAGGTGCACGCCTTCTTCATCGACGTTGCCCACCAGAAACGTTTCGTTCAGGTCGCCGTGATAGCCGTTCTTGTACACCGTGACGTCGAGGTTCACGATATCTCCGTCTTCAAATGGGCGGGAGTCCGGGATGCCGTGGCAAATGACCTCGTTCACTGAGATGCAGACCGACTTGGGGAAGTGGTAGTAGTTGAGCGGCGACGGGTAGCAACCGCGGTCCATGCAGGCTTTGTGGACGATCTTGTCGATCTCGTCGCCCGTGACACCTGGACGCAGCGCCTTGCCCGCGATGTCCAGCACCTCGCGGCCGAGGCGGCAGGCTTCACGGATGCCCTTGATCTGCTCGGGGGTGTAAACCGGTATGCCCTTGCTCTCGCGCCTGGCGCGCTGCTCCGACTCTGGGACTCCAGTCTCCGCGTAGTCCGGGTGGTTGATGTGCTCGGGCACCTTGACCGTCTCCGACACCTTGCCGGGGCGCATCTTGCCCGTAAACTCGTAGCCGTCGAAGGGCGACGCGTGCTCCGCCCGCTCCTGTTCCTCTGCGAGCGCCTGCGTGAACATCTTGTGCAGCGCCTTGTGCGAGGACCAGTAGTCCTTGAAGCACTCCTGCGAGCAGAAGGTGCTCATGGCCGGCGGAATGCCCAGCTTCTTGCATGTCGGGCACACGAGCGAGCCGCTCTTGCCGCACGTCGGGGTCACACACGCCTCGGTGCCTGTCATCGCTGTGTCTGATCCCAAATGAGGTACTGACTGCTGCGACGAATGCTGCGACGAATATTAGCGATCGATCTGTGACTTGTGCCAGCCCGTGTTCTTTTCCATGCAGCGAGCCATGTATTTCTACTAATTCCGAAACCGAAGCATCGCTTCAACTTCAAACTCGCTTCAGAGGCTCTTATTTAAATTTGAATTTGTTGCGTTTTGTTAGCTACCTACTCCCGGAGACGCGCACTGCTGCATCTCCGCCTACGGTGGTCGCATCGCTAGATCTCTAGGATACAAGCCCGCGGTAGGCGCCCGGAGGCTCTTACGAGGCACTGTCCGAGCTACCACAGCTCGGCGAATGAGCCAACTATCGCAGCTGCAGAGGCCGGCCAGTTAGCGATACTTTCCAGTAGGTGTGGATCTTGCGGACCTCCCAAGCCGTCTAGCAGTAGCGAAGACAATTAGAGTCCAGCGCTGCATCCAATTGGCGCTGGGGGTGAATGTATCTATTCCGCGCTATTATGTTAGGAAGCAGTGATCGCCGGTTCTGAGCATGGCTTATCCATGAGTCCCGGAGCGTACATGTTGCTCGGCAGAGGATCGGCGAGAACTTCTCGGAGAAGAGTCGTCGGTAGGCTCTATGCCTAGGGATCTGAACGCTAGCGAATTCAGGCTTGGTGGCTCGCAGCTATCGTCGCATCCGCAGCTCTACCAACAACTTACATGTACGACTGCTCCGCAAAGGAATTGCCAGTGTCCAAGGGCGGAACGTCCGCAGGAAACAAGTCGCGTCGAGGCGATTCCCTCTGCCCAGATGGTATCATTGTTGCGATATGCCATGCAAATTTCACTCTGGGCAGAGCTTATTACCACAATCTGGGGGACGGGTGTCACCTTGCTTCAAATCATGAAAGTTGGAGGCGCCAGCAGCAAACTGTTCCCCAGCCTAAACCCAAAAACCCTTCCCTGCAGGGCTTAACCCTAACGGGCCGAGCGAGATGTGACCATGTTTGGTCCTGGGTTTAAGCCCGCGTGCTCCGCACACGGATCTTAAACCACAGGCGTTGTTTCGGCTTGCCGAGCGAGTTTGGTTTCACCCCCTCCCCACTTCAATCTACACTAAGTACGATTTATTCCCCACATACAAAATCTAAGTCATATCATATTGTGGTAATAGAGACTCTCTTTCACTCTGCAGGTCGCCCGTACATGGTACAGAAATCTGCCTAAATACCGAACGGGTATACAATACATAACCTCATATAACTAATACTTCAAGGTCCAACGACTGGTCGAACGGAGATGGGCAAAGGTACTGATGTAAAAATCCAGGATACCTTTGTTTGGCCAGAGGTACTAAGCTGTGCAGTTGAAAATTGGCGCGCTTTTGATTGCCTGTGCGGTCTTCTATACCTTTCCACTTTCACATTTTCAGTCAATGGACCATGGAATAATCTACTTCATCAAAAGGTATGTGCTTTTTGAAAAGATGATGCATGCACTAGATCAACTAGGAGAGGGAGCAGATAGTCCTTACAAATTAGAGCTACTAACCGCACTGATGTGGTGCGAACACGTTTGGTCAAAGGTCAGCGCTGAAACAATTCAGCACTTCTGGCTTCGCTTGGGCTTGATTAACAAAGCAAGCCTCGAAGTCCTTCTAAACTAAACTAATTCAGTACAGCCTTTTTTATGGTAACGCTGAGATCACTTTATAAACCTAGAGCCCTTATATATATCAGGCGTTCGGTACTCAGGCAGAGTTCTGTACGGGCCGTAGGGGTTGCAAGCCGAGCGCTGGAGTGGACAAAGACCTCCTGCACAGCCTTTTACATGTAAGACGCGGCCGGCCAAATATTTTATCAGCCCTTTTCACTGCACTGTAGAAGCGCCCTCGTCGAGTTGCAACCCCCCGAGTGCTGTGAATCAAGCGGGAATGTGTACGCACGACAAGCTTGATCCACAGCAAGCCCAAGCGCCACATTGGTGCAGCTTGATATTGTTTGAGGCGCGCTCAGGTTTTCCAGGCATACCGTTCAGGGCACTCGATACTGGTGCGCAGGAACGTATTGACGAGCGGTCAAACAAGCACTTGAAGAAGATTCTCGGAACCAGGCTGTATTTGTTGCGGTATTTTCGATGTGGCACACACGACCAATGAACCACATTGTACCCTTTACTTAAGAACATACGAGCCCTCTTTTAACAGTGCGCTGCTGAAATATCTATGTCAATATGGACCTTGCATATGTCGCCATGCTAAAGTCAGGGCCTTGAAGCGCCGCCCCATGGCCAGTTTGCTTCTTTCTTTTTTGTTCGAAATTAGATCCACTTTTGTTTTCTCTACGGCGGAATCCTTATTCGCCGTTATGAAGGGTGCCCAGTACGCAGCGCGCAGCTCTCCGCGTCTACATCTAGGCTTGCCTCTTACCTGTGTCGTTATGTCTGTGTGTGTGTGAACCGCAGAGAGGCAGCGCCGCAGCCAGGAGAAGACGGCGACGCGCCGCGGATACTGCAGCTGCTGCCCAGTCGCGCCATGTTCGCCAGCGAACGGGCGGCCGACGGCCTGCTCGGGTTGCTCGCAAGTCACGCGGGCAAGCAGTTGCCATTGCTGGACCAACGCGAGCTGCAGCGGCGTCGCCAGCACATACCCGCGAACACGCGTCCCGTCATGTCTCTCGAGGCCGCCGCCAGCGCCATGCACCCGACCGCCATGCTGCAGCGAAGTGAAGCTCTTCTTCGGCAGGAACAGGAACGGCCCCATACCAGCAGCTTCATAGAGGAGAACAAGGCACCGCTGTCAACTCCTCTGTTGTCGTTCCTGGGGCGACCGAGCAAGTGCGGCTCGCCCCGCCTGCCGGACAACGTGTCATCGCCTCGCTCTGTTTGGGATGAGAGCCCTCCTAATGAACGGCTGGACCCGACAGCGAGCCCGAGACATACCACAGCGGCATGGGGCCGACCGATCCCTACGCCACCAAAGACGTCCTCGTGGCGTATTCACAGCCTCTTGTCACCAGACCCGATACCGAACACCCAGTCAGACAGCTCCCGCAAGCGCCGGACGCCCCCGTCTTCACCACCGCAGGAACAAGCGGACGTCGCTGTAAACGCAGCGAAGCGACCTCGGTTCGTTCGCCGCGTGTCGTCGGAGTGGCGTCATGAGCTGTCACCGCGGGACCGCGCCAAGACTCGCGAGAGGATTATGCGTAGCCTGCACATGCACTGCCAAGGAGACTACGATGTGCTCGTGCTGCTTCTTTCGTCGATGGAGGAGGAGCTACTGCATATTAAAACGACGTCCAGCGAGTTCTACGCACAACAGGCATTTGAACTCAGTGACCTCATCGAGCACGCCACGCTCGAACGCTAAAGTGACGTGTGTAAATGTGCGAGACCGCCTAACAGAAATCGACATACGACGAGAGACGATGGTGTCGTAGGAAGCGCCACGGGACACAAACTTCGCAAGGCCAAAGCGGGTCCCTGGAGCGCGTATGAAGTGAAGACGTGCGAGCAACCAGCACCCACGCACGGAAAAAAAATCATAAATGAATAAGCTAGCACAATGTTACGGACGTGAGCAATGTCGGCACCGCACAATGTTACGGAAATAAACACATGTGAGCAATGTCCTTCGGCACCGTTGTTTCAAAATAATTTCATTCGCGAAAGAAAACACTGGAGAGGCGTCCAGAGATCTCGAAGAGCCATGGCCAGCATGCAGCTGCGGGATATCCGTGAAATGGGCGAGGCGATGACACGGGCCAGGGAGCTCTGCTTGGAAGCGCAGTATGACAAGGGTTTGGCGCTCTACCAGACAACGCTGCAGACACTGACCCAGTTCATCCGCCGAATGACCAAAATGTCCGAGCGTCAGCCGTGGCTACAGGTATGTAAACTTATATTTTGCCTTCGATAGCAATGAATTCATGTCTTCTGCAGATGCAGATCGAGCTGGAGAACGAGCTGAATCTCATCACGGACTATGTCGAGCTCACTCAAGCTTTCAAGGCTCCACCTGGAACAGCCATGGCTCGAGTTTACCCGAAGGCAGCTCGACAAGAACCGTCACCTTCTCCTCGTTGGGAGATTTGTGCCCCGCCTGATCCAAGACGACCGGAGCCCAGCGTACATCTGCTACCGTTGTGTTTGCACCTCGCTCGTCATTGCTTCGCTGACTGCAGCAATGACCATTATTGCGTATGTAGGTGGAGGATGGTAGAGACCCCGACGTGTGGGCTCCTCCATCACCGGAGAAGGTACCCAATCGATTTCGTGGTGGGCCTGCTCGTGCGGCACCGTCGTGGGCAAATGACAACCATCACCAAAACAACAACAACAACCACAACAATAACCAGCGCAACAAGTACGTGACGAATCCATCTTGTACTAGAGTGTCCTTATACCTACGAGTCGTGTGCTGTTTTGCCATGTGAAGTCGCATGGCTCGAAAGCCGTCGGCGGGAGCAAGAGGGGCTGCAGCTCCGTCGGGGAGACGTACACCCGGTGAAGACCAACGACGACAACCACCCCCTCCTCCTCGACGAGGTGGGGGCAAAGGCCCAACTGGCGCATCCCCGGCCAGGCAAAGCAAAGACGGAGGGTTGAAGGCTGCTAGGAAGGAAAATGAGCGAGCGCGAGAACGCGGCGCAAGTGAGAAACCAAAGTACTCTGAAAAGGCGAGGGAAGAAGGCTGGGTCGACCTGGAGCTGATTGAGATGATCGAGCGGGACATCGTTGATTCGGCGCCAGCAATCAGCTTTGAGCAAATAGCTGGGCTAGAGCACACGAAAGAGCTACTGCAGGAATCGGTGATGCTGCCACAGATTGCTCCCCACCTCTTCAAGGACGGCCTTCTCAAGCCGTGCAATGGCGTTCTAATGTTCGGTCCACCGGGAACAGGCAAGACGTTGCTAGCAAAAGCTGTGGCGAATGTGTGCAAGTCCACCTTCTTCAATGTATCGGCTTCCACGCTCGCCTCGAAGTATCGTGGCGAGTCCGAGCGCATGGTGCGGATTCTATTCGACATGGCGCGATATTACTCGCCTGCGATCATTTTCATGGACGAAATTGACGCCATTGCCGGTGCACGCGGTGGTGCCCAGGAGCACGAGTCGAGCCGCCGGTAAGCGTTAAACTTCTAGAACTTGTTGAGTGTATCTATTTGTGTGTGATTATGTGACGTCTTTGTCTTTGATCTAGGGTGAAAACCGAGTTGCTCGTACAAATTAACGGCGTGTCCTCGGGAGACCCAGCAGACCCAGGCAATCGCGTGATGGTGCTGGCAGCGACGAACTTACCCTGGGAATTAGACGAAGCCATGCGTCGTCGACTGACCAAACGAGTTTGTACGTACACGTTGACGCCACATTGTATCTCTCGATTCCAGCTTGCTTGTAGCAAAATACCGATTCAGTGTTTGTGTATTCACGTATGCAGATATCCCGCTACCAGAAGCTGAAGGGCGTCTTCAGCTCTTCAAGTTGAATTTGGAGAAGGTGGACGTGGCAGCCGATGTGAACTTTGACAAGCTTGTTGCAGCAACTGAGGTGTGGACGATTGCCTCGCATGTCCAGGTAGATCGATAGTGCTAATCTCGATTTCTACTTGAACAGGGCTACAGCGGCGACGATATCTGTGGTCTTTGTGACACAGCCAAGATGATGCCAGTAAAGCGACTGTATACCCCCGAGGTTCTCAAGGAGCTGCATCGAAAGCAGCAGGAGGGCGCGTCTGATGAGGAGCTACAAGCTCACGAGAAGAACGCGCTCGAAGTCACTTGGACTGACTTTCAAACAGCGCTCGAGAACGTGTCCAAGTCAGTAGGCCAAGACCAGTTGGAGCGATTTGTCAAGTGGGAAGAGGAGTTTGGGTCCAAATGAACATGGGGCTGCATCAGTTGGCAACCTCGTAGCAATGTAGCACGAATTTATGAACTAATACGGCACAAATTTACGTACACACCTGAGCATCGAGTACGTCTGGTCGCCCTTGACTTACAGTTTGCGCTTCAACAATCCCGACAAGAAGTCGAACGAGTTTCCATCGGGGTAGAGTTCGAGACGAGCGCCGTCATCACCTTGGGCCAGAAGGCAGCCCGTGCTGGTAAGTCCCTTGATGACAGCGGGCACCTTCTTGCCTCCTGCATCGTCACCACTGGTAACCTGCACCACTTGGTCCGTGTGCAGCCACCGCGCTAGGTAGTCCGTCATGAACGGCTCGAAGCCCTTCTCGATAAACAATTTCTCCATGGGCTCGTACGCGTTGCAGAACGCCGCCAGAAACTCCTCCCTACACATCAATTATCCACCGGACACAATATTAGTACGGAGCAAGCAAGATATCACTTAGCAATCGCAAATGTGACGCACTTGGTAACCGAGCAGGGCTGCTCTTCCGTCCCCAGGATATCCTGCAGACAGATCGTCGGCGATCGGTTCGAGATGTTAATGCCAACACCTAGCAACACCATTACACAACACTGCATCAGCACAAACTAATTATCTCCACAACACGATTCCATTGCACGCACCGGTCGTGACGCTGAACTTGCCGTCGCGGTACTCGGACTGGCACAGAATTCCTCCGATCTTGACCTGGTTGGCGTAAATGTCGTTCGGCCACTTGATCCTCACGGGGCCTGCACTTCCTGGAACTGCCAAGTGGACCGCCTCCACGGCCTTGATGATAGCCAGCGACACGAGGTACTGCACGAAGGGGAGCGTGGTGCCGTCCACGAAGGAGCTCTGGAACGAGAAGGTGAGGCAGCCCTCGGGCGACGACCACGTGTTGGAGCCGCGGCCCTTGCCGCTCGACTGCAGATCCGTGTAGCACACGAGACCGGCGGGCGCCGCGGGCTTGATCGCCTCGCGCAGTAGCGTCTGCGTCGAGCCCAGCGTGGGGGCGTACAGCACGACGCCGCCCAGCTCCTGCGTCTTCAAGAGGGGAAAAAGCTTGCTCTGCACCACGTCCGAGCCTCCCGAGGCGACCGACGCAGGGTACGCAGGCTTGGAGCCGTCCAGCCACGTCTGTAGTGCCTGCAGGTGGCGCTCCGATCGCGCGAAGTAGCGAAGTTCCTCCGTCATCGTCTTCCCGAGCATGTGCCGTCCCGGACGGCCCGTCCGAAATGATACCGGCAAATGATTCACAAAAAAGTATTGCGACAGTTCTAAATCTGAAATACGATCTAGAACTGTACATGTTCACATGGTTCACATTGTGAGCTTCACAATGTGAACCATGCCATGGTCGCCATCTTTGGTGTCGCTGCACACGTCTGTATTTAGTTTTAGGAAGCTACGCCAGAGTATACATCGACCCCTTTTTGCTGGCGCTCAAGGTCTATGGGCAACAGCACTATCTCTTCTAAAAGCAGGACGGCGCGAGCTTCTGCTTAATCGAAGCGCATGAAAGACGTCGAGGCCGGGTCCAGGTACTTGATGTCCAAGTTGTAGCTTGGGCCCATCGAGGAGCTAAGGTGGGCGGCCTACGGAGCAACACGAGTTATTAGTAATCAGAATCATACTGAGCACGCACCACACAATGAACCTTACCTTAATGTACTTGCCCTTGGCACCCTCCGGCTTGGCGTCACTGAGCGCGACCATGAAGGCACGCACGTTCTCCAGCAGCGCCTCCTCCGAGAAGCTCATCTTGCCCACGCCAGCGTGGATAATACCCTTCTTCTCTGCGCGGAACTCGACCTGACCGCCACGCGCCGCCGCAATGGCGTCGCCAACTTCCAGCGTCACCGTGCCCAGCTTGGGGTTCGGCATCAGACCGCGGGGGCCGAGAATCCGAGCCACACGACCCACCAGCGGCATCACGTCCGGCGTGGCAATGCAGCGGTCGAACTCAAGCTTGCCGCTCTGCACCTGCTCCACGAGATCCTCCGCGCCCACAATAGTTGCGCCAGCAGCCTTGGCCTCCTCGGCCTTGGGTCCACGCGCGAACACGGCAATGCGCACCTGCTTGCCCGTGCCGTTCGGCAGGCTCACGACGCCGCGCACGCTTTGGTTCGGTTTGCGCGGGTCCACGCCCAGCTGAATAGCGAGGTCGACGGTCTGCAATAACGTTCACCACACAGTAATGAGTCGCTGGTTGATAGCGCAGTGCCCACAGAGTGCAGCTGCCTCTCACCTCGTTGAAGTTGCGAGCCTTCTGGGCCTTGCACTTGCTCACGGCCGTCTGGACATCAATAGCAGGCTGTAGAGAGATAGAGGGAGCATTAACACGAACATCAAAAGTCAGTGCAAGATACTCGACCAGCAAAATATCAAGCGACGCGACCCACCTCCGGCACATTGGAGCGGCGAGGCACAAGACCCAGCGCGGTGGGCGAGCGCGTGGGCGCAACGCTGGGGGTCTCGAGCGTCGACGAAGCGCGCACCCAGCACGAGGTGGCGCGCGAGACGTGGGTCTTGACGGCACTCGAGGTGGAGAGCAGCACGCGCATGGTCATGGTCGGAGGCTTGGCTTGGCGAGCGTGCGGCCACGATTGATGGCCTCGCGCAGAGGCAACACCGATGTCGCACGAAGGTTGCGCTAAACACAAATCCTACACATTGTGCCACATGGCGTCGGAGTGACGTCTGGCACTTTTGATTTCGATTTTCGGCTGATAATGAAGCTCTCGGCTGCGGTCATTGCGGCCGCCTGCGCAGCGGTCGAGGCGGCAGCAAGCGCAGCAACAGATAGCGTCACTTGCAGCAGTCTCAACGGGCCTTTTTGCGTTGGTTTTGGCTCCCAGTTCGCAGTAGCACCGCTACATGCGGAGCAGAACCTCGACGTGGATGAAGAGGTTAGACCGTGGAATGATGCCACAGTACTCGGTGCAGCAATTCCTCCTTCTTCTCATGCAATCGACGCAAAAATGTTAACTGTATAATGCTCAACTTGGTATGGCGTTCTCCAGGAGCTGGAGATGACTGAACAGACAAAGAGCATGAAGATCGAGATGGTCCTCAAGGAGTACGAGCTGCAAGCTGCCGCCAGTGAAGCAGAGGCGCTGCAGGAAGAGGAGGAGATCATTCTGGACATTGAGATGCTTTTGGACGAGAGCATGGCTTTGCTGAGCGAGCTGGATGACGACAGTGACAACGACAAAAGTCCGATGGCCGGCGCGTTTGCGTTCAGTAGCGCAAATGGCGCTTTTGAGCTGCTCGAAAAAATGGACGGCGACGAGTTGAAGGTGCGTCTCGAGTTTACCGGTGCAAACGACAATGAAACGCGTGATAACTCAATGCTGCTGTGCAACATTACCGGTAGGGCTTCTTCGAGACGGCGCTGGACGAGGTACTGCTGTCAGTCGAGGCAGCGCTGCAGGAGCTCTCGCCCGACGCAGCGCAGGGTGTACGCACCACTGCACGCCAGCTGAAGGCGCTCAAAGACTATTCGAACTACTCGTTCCAACGACTAGATGAATCGCAGCTTGCGAATATCCGACACAAGTTCGCGAACCACCGACTCGTGGAGCTCCAGCAGACCTTTGAGCGCCTCGTGATCGCGCGGACTGCGCAGGACCGGCAGGTGGCGTTCGAGACCGCCGTCTTCATGTTTCAGCTAGCTCAGGAAGAGGCCATCGCTAAAGCCAAAGACTCGGAGGCAGACACCGCCACTGCTGTCAGCGATGCCACCGACGCAGCGGCTACCGAGTAAAAATGTAGCCAAAAGTTTTGTCTGGAATCAAACACTAGAATCAGAATCAATCAGATCTGTGCGTATCCTATTTTATATTTTTTGGCGCGCAGTTCGTATCATGATGGCAGGTCGAGGTGGCGGACGCGGCGGCGGCGGCTTCCAAATGTCGGACGGGGACTGGGCCTGCCCCAATCCTGGGTACGCACTGCACTAAGGTCAAAGCCCGCCCTCCCCGCTACGTTATACTAAATGCCTTGCTGTCTTTGCGTGCCTCGCAGCTGCTCCAACATCAACTTCGCGCGCCGAAGCTCGTGCAATCGCTGTCAGACGCCCCGGCCTGAGGGGGCGGGTGGCGAGAAGCCCAAGCCTAAGGGAGGGGCCGACTTCCGGGGCCCCCCGGGGCTCTTCCAGCCAGGGGACTGGACGTGCAACACGTGCGCACTGCTCGAGATGTTAGCCAACGTCTTGGAAGATAGCAACTGGTTTTGACTGTTGCGGTGTCTTGTGTCTGCAGTTGCGGGAACGTCAATTGGGAGCGACGCAACGAGTGTAATATGTGCAAAAGCTCCAAGCCGGGGATGCCAGGGCTGGTGCGTGGCTTGCAGACCACGTGACGGTGTGAATAGAAGCGCTGACGTGGTATTGGTGGTGGCATTGACTTGATCCAGGATGGAAAGCGCGATGGTGCTGGGGGCGGCTTCAACGAGCGCCAGGAGCGGTGAGTTATGATTGCACACTGCATGGACTGCAGAATTTCGTGGTGATGAACGCGCGGTGACGTGATTGTGGTTTACGCACGCAGGGTTGCATCTGCCAAGACGGAGGTCGGCGAAGATGGCTACGATGACTTTGGCATGAGGAAGAAGGTGAGCTGCAGGATCTGGTGAGGCGGCAGCTGTATCATGGATGTAACGGGGATGTTGCTGTGGTTTCTAGAAAGTGAAAGCCTCTAAAGCTGAACGCGAGGCCGCAGCGCTTGCTCGACTGCAGCAGTCATACAGGTACAATTCGGTGGGGGACATGCTTCTGCATCATAGTGGCGTTGATTCTAATCATGCACATTGGATTCCAGCGCGATTTATCAGCCTCCCCAAAGTGCCACTGAGTCCTCTGTGTACAGCTCAGCTACAGTAACCGAGAAAGCTGCATGTAGTGGCGATGCAGGGGAGCCAGCCGTTACCACTTCGAAGGACGGGGGCGAGAAACGAAGGCGCAGTCGATCGCCCGTGAAATCGAGCGGGCCGTCAAGCAGGCACAGTCGCAGCCGTAGTCGCGACCGGCGTCGTCGTAGCCCCAGCAGGAGGGACCGACGCGATCATAGCCCTGCTGGCAGAGGAAGAGATGGAGACCGACGTCGTCGCAGTCGCAGCCGGGAACGAGGTCACGGCGACCGCCGCTATCGGTAGAACAGCAACCAAACGAGTGGTTAAATCAAATGTGTGCATATTCACTCTTAACCGCCAGATTCGCTTAGTACTTGGCGGCGAAGGACATGCATCGAACTCATCGGACAAATCTCCTCCTACGTGTTTGGACTTTACGTCATTTTAATGTACCACCAGCGCTGGGCTTAGCTCTGGGGGAGCGTTCCGCGCGCGCGGTCCACAATACCCTTGACGTACACGGGGGCGACCTCAAACAGGTTCTTCAGAATAATGTCGGGAATGTTGAAGCTCTTGGCCCGCTCCTCCGGGTCCTTGTCCAGCTCCACCTTCACTGACCACAGCAGCAAGCAGCCCTGGCCCGTTGTGTCGCTAAAGTTCTTCAAAGACACCCTGTAACGCGTTAGGAAATAAAAGGTTAGACGACGAGCGGAAAACTCCCGCAAAGCAAATATACATCGACGTACGCAGTGGTGGCGTTACGGCGAAGGAGGTCCGGAGACTTAGGGTGATTGGGGTCGTCGAGGACGGATCGCGAAATCATAGTCGAGCTGCCGTCAGGATTGTCGCGCTTCTGGTTCACCGTCAGGCTCTCCTCCTTCATCATGCCTCCGCCTACGGCAGCGTCGTTGGACATGGTTAGGTTCACCACGCGGCGAATGTATTTGGTGTTGGGGTCCACTTCTTCCAGCACCTCAGCCGTCTCCGTGAACGCGAAACCCTTTTCGAACGTAACGTCTCCGATGATGGACCAGAGGTCGTTCATGACCACACTCGAGTTGCAGCCGTACAGGTGGTGGCGGAAGAAGATGCCCATTTCGTTCTTGCCCATCTCGTACTGAACCTGCAGGCCGAAATAAGTCATGGTGGACGTCTTGGGGTTACGGAAGGCAGCCTCACACGCCGTGAGCTGCTTGTCCGAGTTGGCCATAGCTTCAGTGGCCATCTCAATAAGGCGGTCACGGAACGAACCGGACTGCAGTTGCAGCACCGAGGGCGCGGCCGAGATCGTGTTGGACAGTGCGGCTGGCGTGGTAGAGGCCGAGGATGAAGAGTTCAGGATCATGTCCAGCGACGGCATGTTGAGCAGCGGCTGTTTGGTGAAGTAGTCCTGTAGCCGCTGAATGAACTTCATCTGCTCCATCAGCGTCTTGCGGAGGAACTCGTTCTCCTGGTCCACACGCGCGCGAATTTCCGCGTGCTGCTCGGCCTCCTGCTTCCATCCAAGCTCGGTGTTGTGTTCGGAGGGCTCGGACGACTGCAGCACCTCGATCTGCTCCTTCAGGTCCTTTACCTTGGCACGCAGCGCGATGAGCTCGTCCTTCTGACGCTGTCTATGCTTGCGAGCGGCCTTGGCGATCTGCGCGCGACGCTTGGCCTTGGGGTCCTCGTACTCCTCGGGCTGCTTGCGTCCGTCCTCACCCGACTCAGCATCGGCGCTGGAGCTAGGGGCCTTGCGCTTCTTCGTGGCAGTCTTCTTCTCCTTGGCTGCGGGGGCAACGGGCGCGGCGGCAGGAGCCGTGGAGGTAGTGGCTGTGGCGACGCCGGGCACGGCCATCATGGACGTGGCGGCTCCGCCCAGACTCGGGAACATTTGCGAGTTGGCGGCCATGAGCGGGTTCATGCGGCCGCCGTGGATGGGTGCCAGCCCGTTGGTGGCGCCCGGCTGCAGACCGGGCATGGAAAGCGGCATGCTCATGCCCATCGGGAGTCCCATCGCGTTGCCGCCGGCACCGCTGAGCTGCGGGGGCGTCATGCCCATGGCGTGGCCGCCGCCGGCGTTCTGCAGCGCCTGCGTGAGGCTGCCGGGAGTGGGGAGTGGCGACGAGCCGGTGGCGCCGTTGCGCGGGTTCGTGGCCTCGCGTAGCAAGTTGTGGAAGGCGTCCATGGTGCTGTATCACTCGGGTCGGCTCACTTGACGCGCGCTTGCTAGCTTGATGGCCTCTTGACGCGCCTTGATTACGAGCGAGGAAGCGGCAAGCGGGGAGCGTTTACGTAAGCGCAGATTCTCAAGTGAAGGCGCCGAGCCAGTCGTCTCTTTGCTTGGGGCGCTGGGCCGGGAGAGAGGGGCCGGCAGCGAGGTTCGCTGCATACAAGAATCAAGTTCGGATTAACTCCGCATATAGCGGATCAGCCGACGGCGGTGCCATACTGAGCACCATATAAAAGCTAGGGCAGACACGAATGCAAGGACGAGCCTGATGGTATATAACAGGGACGATGCCCATCACCTTGCACCGGTTCTGCGCAAATCGCAACTGCGTTTCCGCCAATCGCATCGCGTTAAGCCAGGTGTGTGGTCCACATAGTGGTATGTATTGCGGAATCGTGATTGCGACATCTGGCTAGGGTTCAGGCATCAACGGACTAAGTGCAGTGTAAGTACGGCTGAAGTGCGTTTTAATTTAAAACGATGCGACCTACAAACCGAACCTACTAACCTTTAAAACTTTTAAGTTAAAGGTTAGTAGGTTCGGTTTGTAGGTCGCATCGAGCACCTCTTCGTAGGTTGCAACCTATAGAGAGTGTAGCCATTTGCCCGGTTGGTTAGTGCACGCCGTTGATTATCATCGCATCGGGAATGGAGACGACCGGATCGGCTGCAGCAGCAGACCCGCCGCGCTTCTCGGGTCACGGCAAGTCAACCGCGCCGCAGTGCTGCCAGACCAGCGAGGCTGGCTGCCAGAATAATGGCTGCGGCGGGCAGCAGCAGCAGCAGCAGCTTGTCGCGCACAAGGCCAAGACCAAGCGCAAGCCGTCGGCAGCCGCGCTCAAGCGGCGGATGGCCAACCAGATCCCGGAGGAGATATTGAACGACCCAGAGCTGACCAAGGCTATCGAGCAGGTTTGAGTTCTTTATCGTTGCCAACGATCTTAACGCACCGATCACTTACGCTCGTTTGCTCTGCACAGCTGCCGTGGAACTACAACTTCGAGATCCGCAAGACCGTGTGGCGCATCCTCCAGGCTGGCAGCAAGCGAGTGGCGCTGCAGTTCCCGGAGGGTCTTCTTCTCTACTCCTGCGTCATCTCGGACATCATTGAGCGCTTCACGGGCGCCGACAGCATCATTCTGGGCGACGTACGTGGGCTCGATTTGTGCGGTGGCATGCATTAGTGTTTTGTGCTGACAGATGCGTGTTATTGCAACTACAGGTGACCTATGGTGCCTGCTGTGTGGACGACCTCAGCGCGCTCGCGCTAGGTGCTGACTTTATGGTGCACTACGGCCACAGTTGTCTGGTGCCCATTGATGTCACGACGATCAAGATGCTCTACGTGTTCGTGGACATCGCCATCGACGTCGACCATGTACGGTATTTTTCTGAGGTTTATTGCCAGGCTCGAATCTCATGCTACTCTGTTGTCCTCGCAGCTCATTGACTGCATGAAGCTGACCTTCAAGCCCGAGACCAAGGTTTGTCGTTGAACCACTGCACTAAACTTTGTATCGGCGTCTAACCTTGTACGATTACGGTTCGTGCGTGTAGCTCGCTCTGATGGGAACAATCCAGTTCAGCAGCTCGATTCATTTGGTGCACTCCAGACTTAAGGACTATTTCACCAGCATGGTGGTGCCGCAAGTTAAGCCCCTGTCTCCGGGCGAGGTGCTAGGTTGCACTTCACCTGTAATTGAAGGCGTCGATGCGCTCGTGTTCATTGCCGATGGCCGCTTCCATCTTGAGGTTTGTTGCTACATGTACCCTCAACAATGCACCCTATCTGATAGGGGCTCTCTTCACTGACTCGTATTGCTGTTACCAGTCGGCCATGATCATGAACCCGAACCTGAAGGCCTATCGCTACGACCCGTATCCGAAGGTTCTCACAATTGAGAAGTACGATCTGCCGCAAATGATGGAAGTTCGTCGTGCTGCCATTGATCAGGCCAAGGGAGCGAAGAAGTTCGGCATTGTGCTCGGGACGCTTGGACGTCAGGGAAACCCGCTGATCCTCGACCACGTCAAGCAGCTGCTGGAGCAGAGCGGCAAGGAGTACTTCGTGTTGCTCCTGTCGGAGCTGTTCCCAGACAAGGTAAAGCTGCGTAGAACTGTCTACAATACGATTTGCTTGCTGGTCCGTTTCCGCTCATCTAACGTTACCGCTTACCCCGATTAGCTCGCGCGATTCAAGGATGTTGATGCGTGGATCCAGATTGCGTGCCCGCGACTATCGATTGACTGGGGCGACGCGTTTCCAAAGGTGAGAAAAGCGCGTGTATAAATCTTTTGGCAATGACTAATTCCTCATCCTGCCCTTCAGCCGTTGCTCACTGCGTACGAAGCGGAAGTGTGTCTGGAGCAGACACAGTGGAAGGAGGGTACTTACCCGATGGACTTCTATGCAAAGGGAAGCGGGCCCTGGACGAACTATCACGACCGCAAGAAAGCTCAGATCGCTGCGTAAGGCTGCAGTGGCCGGGTAGCAGCCGAGTAGACTCCGTGATGAGGACGGAAGATATTGGGAATCGTTATTGCATTTTTGGTAAATTGCATGGTCACTCTTTCTTCGAGCTATCTTCTTCGTCTTATAATTGTATGCATCCTTCCCAACCTGCACCGCATCAGTCGCCGTGCGAGCGCGTGGTGCTAATATTTCGTTTGAGTAGATACACACAACACAGCGATTTTAGATCGGGAACGGTCTGCACGGATATTGTGCTTGTGCCTT
The DNA here is from genome assembly GCA_016169955.1 of Phytophthora vignae f. sp. vignae. NCBI lineage: Eukaryota > Oomycota > Peronosporomycetes > Peronosporales > Peronosporaceae > Phytophthora > Phytophthora vignae. The sequence continues at coordinate 365,222 of JABJUM010000038.1, forward strand.
ACCTTGGACTGAGCACTTGCTCTGCTGGAGGACTGGTTAGACCAGCAGGTGGGGACTTCAGGGGGCTGCGAGGGGCATCTGGGTGGATTTTGAGGATCTCCCTGGAAGGCACACATCACGACAACGTCAGAAACTCCAACAATGGGAAGTAGTGGGTTAAAACCTACTCGAAGATGAGTTCCTTCAGTCGGGACTCGGTGAGGTCCTCTTTCTCAAAGTCGAAGCTGAAGGAGCTGTCCGCGACTGGCTCGTCCTCCAAATTGTGCAGTGAGGCCAAGTACGGGTGCTCCAGAGCTTCCTCCACAGAGATCCGTTTTGCCGGATCAAACACAAGCATGCGCTGCAACAAATCGATGGCATCGGGTGTAGCTTTCGGGAAAAGTTTGGCAAAGGGAACCCCAGGCCGCGCAGGCTGGTTTTTCATGAAGCGCTTAGCTCTTTCGCTGACCACGAAATGCAAGTCCTCCTCACAAGGAGTTCCAATCTTGTCACAGATTATCTGGAGCTGGTGAATGTAGTCATCCCCGGGGAAGAGAGGCGTTCGACCGAGAAGCTCCGCGAAAATGCATCCAGTGGACCAAATGTCAATCGCTTTCGTGTACTCTCTGGACGAGAGCATGATCTCCGGTGCGCGGTACCAGCGCGTGACGACGTATTCCGTGAGCTCCATGTTGTCCTCCTCCGGCGCAACACCTCGCGACAAGCCGAAGTCGCACACCTTCAAGTCGCAGTTCGAGTTCAGTAGCAGATTCGATGGCTTGAGGTCGCGGTGAAGAACGTTTGCCGAGTGAATGTACTTGAGCGCCCGTAAGATCTGGTACAGGAAGTACTGCACGTGGTCATCGGTGAGAGGCTGTCTCGAGTAGATGATCCGGTGAAGATCGGTCTCCATCAAGTCTGCAATGATGTACACGTCTTCAAACTGCGCCAATGATGGCGGGGGCAACAAGTCGACAATGGTGATCACGTTTTCGTGATCAAAGTGCTGCAAGAGCTTAATCTCACGCAAAATGCGCTTGGCATCCACGAGGTCCTCGAATGCCCTCGAGATTTTCTTTACGGCTACTTTTTCGTTTGTCTCTGCGTTTTCAGCCGAACTGCGCGTAATTCAAGAGGTGGTTAGATTGAACAGTACAGAGCTCAGGAACTTCAACGCAGTTTCTTACATGACAACGCCATAGGCACCGCGGCCAATGACCTTGATAAATTTGTACTTCTCGTCAATCTGGAAGTTCGTTCCTGCTACAACAAACGAGTACGTGCCCGGCCGAGCTGGTGGTGCAGCGACGGTCGTAGTGGAGCTAGCCTTCCGAGACGAGCTTACTGCATCACTTGCACCAACTGGAGCTGAAGTATCCGAGGACCGGTCGCTGCTGGGCAACCCTCTGGCGGAGAGACTTTTCGATGCCGACAGCGGGGGAGATCCGACCGATTTCAGTGGAGATGACGAAGCAGGTCCGGTCGGTGTGAAGCTGGCCATGCTGGCTCAACACCGGGTTCTGTTGTGGGGGCTGTTGAGAACAAAGGCACAGAGAAACACCGACTAAATATAAGCAACCGCAACAACGCCTCACCCATAGTTGCCTAGTCGGTCGGCTGGCCATCTTACCTAGATACACACGGACCCGTCGTAGATAGATGGCGTCGATCGATCGAACTTGGGTAGTCTGGAGACGATCGCGGTTGCAATGAACTATGCGGACTGCAGCGGCGCTCTTGACTGCGGCGACGAACCTCAAAGGGAAACTCCAAACGGCTCGCGAAATTCCATAGCACGGCAGAGGTGAAGCCAAAAGCAGCGCCGCCGCCCTATTAATAACGGGCGCGCACAGCAACGGACACGGGACCTCGAGGCTGTCACAGTGGGAAGCGCGGCTGTTGGTCGCGATCCACCCGCCGAGCAAAAGGCGACGACTCGGTTGGACCGCATTGACGGCCAATTCACTGCAATGTATGGCGTGTGCAGAGAGTAAATTACGCGTTTGCCGCGAGAATGCTGTAGCTGCAGGGTAATGCAAGAGCGACTTGCGGAGGAAGTTGCCTTTTTCCTCGACCAATCCGCGGGCGCGTCCGCATCATATCCGCTTTTGATTGGTCCAAAATAGGACCTTGTAAAACCTCGGTATCCTCCTTTGCCCGAGGTTTTTCCCCTTTGTGCAGGGGGAGATCTTTTGTGTGCAGTGCTGAAGGAGAGAAGCAGGCGGAGAAGCAGCATGGGTCAGGGCCAGAGCGGACTGCCGCGCCAGACGCGCGAGGAGGCCGCCAAGAAGAAGGAGGACGCGGCCAAGCAGAAGAAGAAGAAGTTCGAGCCGCGCGGCGGCGCCATGACGCGCAAGCGCCGCAAGAAAAAAGGCCCGGCCGCCGCCGTGCGCATCCCGACCGTGTACCCGACGGCCAAGTGCAAGCTGCGCCTGCTCAAGATGGAGCGCATCAAGGACTTCCTGCTCATGGAGCAGGAGTTCATCCAGAACCAGGAGGTCATGAAGCCCAAGCAGGAGAAGGACGAGGAGGAGCGCTCCAAGGTGGACGACCTGCGCGGCACGCCCATGGGCGTCGGCACGCTCGAGGAGATGATCGACGACAACCACGCCATCGTGTCGTCCTCCGTGGGGCCCGAGTACTACGTGGGCGTCATGTCCTTCGTGAACCAGGACATGCTGGAACCCGGCTGCTCCGTGCTGCTGCACAACAAGGTCATGTCGGTCGTGGGCATCCTCGCCGACGACACGGACCCGATGGTGAGCGTCATGAAGGTGGACAAGGCGCCGCTTGAGTCGTACGCTGACATCGGCGGACTGGAGTCGCAGATTCAGGAGATCAAGGAGGCGGTGGAACTGCCGCTTACGCACCCGGAGCTCTACGAGGGCATCGGTATCCGTCCGCCCAAGGGAGTCATCCTCTACGGCGAGCCTGGCACGGGCAAGACGCTGCTGGCCAAGGCTGTCGCCAACCAGACGTCGGCCACGTTCCTTCGTATTGTGGGCTCCGAGCTGATTCAGAAGTACTTGGGTGACGGCCCCAAGCTTGTCCGAGAGATGTTCCGCGTGGCAGACGACCACGCTCCGTCTATTGTGTTCATTGATGAAATTGACGCTGTCGGTAGCAAGCGTTACGACTCGAGCAGCGGCGGCACCCGTGAAATTCAGCGTACGATGCTGGAGCTGCTGAACCAGCTCGACGGTTTCGATGAGCGTGGCGACGTCAAGGTGATCATGGCGACCAACGCTATTGAGAGCCTCGACCCTGCTCTTATCCGTCCTGGTCGTATCGACAGAAAGGTGCGTATCTCATCCCGTAGTATTTCTGTTGTAGCGCTTGATACTGACACGTTCATGGATCGTTTTCATTGACACAGATTGAGTTCCCGCTGCCTGACATTAAGACGAAGCGCCGTATCTTCGGCATCCACACAGGACGCATGAGCCTGGCAGATGACGTGGACTTGGAGGAGTTTGTGATGTCCAAGGACGAGCTTTCTGGAGCAGACATCAAGGCTGTTTGCACGGAGGCTGGCCTGCTTGCCCTGCGCGAGCGCCGCATGCGTGTGACGCAATCGGACTTCCGAAAGGCAAAGGAGAAAGCTCTTTACAAGAAGAAGGCCAACATTCCCGAGGGACTCTATCTATAATCGCATAGAGAGACGAACCACGGCTTCAGCGTCCCGGAACAACCGAAGTGAAGGGGTGCTCGAGAGGCGACGCGGATTCAGATCCGCTCGTTGCTTTACTATAGGGTCCACACGGAAATACCACATTGCAAGCCGATTTGTGCTCTTGTTTCTTCAGAGGTGTGTACATTTTCGACACTAACACGTTTACTTCTAGGGTGTTTTTACTGCTACAGCGGGCGCCTTACAGAATCTTGTAGGCTGTTCATCTGCCTGGGAGGCTTGGCCGGAGTGCCGACAGACGCCCAGGCAGCCACGAGATAACGGCGAAGCTGGGTCTGGAGATCTTCATCTCGACGGGGTCCTTGAGCGTGGATACGCGGAACGACGGACTCCGGAACAAGCCGCGGGACTTTCTGTTCGAGTCGCCGGCGATCAGCTTCACATCGAATCGGTTGGCCAAGTTCACGAGGTTCTGCCGCTCGTTGTCCAGCAGAGAAGCTCGTCGCTTGGAGTCCTGCGTCTTCATGGCGGAGCCGCTGTTGTCGTCATGGACGGACAGCGCGCAGCTAATTGGGTCGTCGAATGCGTGGCGTCGCCAATTGTGAATTGCGTTGGCCCACTTGATCATTGTCTTGGACGTGGCGGCGGCGAAGCAGTACGTCTTTTCGCGCTTGCCGGCCGCCACGAACGCGCCTGCCTGCTCGTTGCGCTTCACCTCGAGCGCGTGCACCGCGAAGCGGTTCGGACACAGGCCGGCGTTGTCGCCCACCAGCGGCTGCACGCGGATGCGATGCCGGGTGAGTCCGACGGACTCGCGCAGCACTCCGCCCGGCTTGTCGAAGCAGCGCAGCATGCCGTGCTCCAGCACGCAGTACTGCACCTGCGCGCTGCGCTCCTTGGAGAAAACGAGCAGGAAGCCCTCCATCCGACAAGTGAACTGGTTCGCTGCGTTGACAGACTGCGGAGCGTTACGCGGAGTCGGTTTCTCTGCTGTATGATGGGGACAGCCCACCAAGACAGGCAAAATGGCTTGTGTCTCTTTCGACGCGGCGAGACTTGCGCCGCTGCTCCGGCTGTCGAGGGCACGCTCTGCCCACCGCGGTCTCCATTACGACGCTCCACATACCCATGTGCCCTCCACATCTTTACATGGCTCTCTCTTTCCCAGCTGTTGCGACGTCGTGAACTTGCGCGAGTCCCATGAACTGGATGACTAGCGATACTATGGCGAAGTGTAATGCCGCCGCCACCAAGGATACGGCTGCTTGGGGACACGGTTGCATGACGAACAGCGAGGACTGCTAGATAGATAATAGGTGGGCGATAAATTAGTGTATTACACCGGGCAAAATCGAGAAGTTTTTACATGAAGGTGCGCGAAACTAAACTATCATACCATGGCACTCCTCCCCCACCCCAAGCTTGGCACTCGTCTCGCCCAAGTCGCGCTGACGACGCCTTCATATACGTACAGCGGCTCCATCATTGATTCGACATCTGGTTGCGTAAATTAGCCTGCGAGGATAAGAAACACAGCACTCACACCGTTAGCTCCTTATCGGTCGTCACTTGTAAATGCAAAATTGATTCGAACGTACCGTGACTCTTTCGATCGGCGTTGAGGTGTTTGAGCGGTCGGACGGTCGAGAATGGTAATTGCCATAGCCATACTGCCTGTTGCCAGGCGGTGGTTGGCTTTCTCCGTAGCCTCCAGCGTACTGCTGAGGATAAGCTCTTGGTACATTCGGCTGGGACGCAGGATGATTGACATTTGGGTAGCCACCCCACGCGTTTCCTCCGACACTGCTATTGTTGTAGTACTGCCCACCACCGCCGTAAGTCCCCGGAGCGTTTCCGGCCGGCGTGGTGGAATACACCACCACACGCTCGGGGCCCATGTTGTCCATTCCCATTTCACCTTGCTGACCTTCTCCGATCCACTGCTGTGGTCCTGCTTGCTGTTGTTGCGGCAAATGCTGCATCGGTTGCTGCTGGTACCCAGCCCACTGGGGCGGCGCATTTGCGCGCTCATACTCACGATATCGCCCGCCGACGTCGTAGTCCTGGTTGGGCGAAGCTCGACGGACTCTTCGCATCTGGTTGGGGGCATTATTGCCAGTCCGCTGCAGACGAGGGTCCGCGTTACCACGTCCGCCACCCCTTGCATCACTGCGGAGCGGAGTAGCTGGTCCATACGTGGAGGCCTCGGCGATCACGGGTTGGCCCTTGAGCGAGTTGTTGTACATTTCTGCAACCTCATAGTACTTCCGGGCTGTTCGCTCGTGCAACATTGCCAGCAACTGCTGCGCTCCTAACTGTTTGGCAATCTTCTTGGTTGAGGCAACACCCTAAAATAAAAGACCCCGTTAAAACAGGTGATCAAAAAGGTTCATATCTTGCTGTCGTGATCCCTCGAACCTCTGCGACTGTGCTGCCGGCTGTCACGATGGTCTTGAAGAGCTTCACACCGTCACCCTCGACGGGCACCGTATTGTAGTTGATGGACACACCTCGGTTACGATTCTGATACTCCTGCAGAACTTGTGCCGGCGTCTTGATTGAGAGCTCCATGCATGCCTGTTGTTCAAAATTAATGTTCAGCTTCGTGACTTGGCGCTGCTTTATGTAGATATCGTCAAAGATACGCTTCAACAGATAGTAACTTTACCTGAAGAACACGCGGATCGCCGATGGACAGCGTCTTGAATTCCTCCAGAGTCTGTCGAGTGGAGAAAGTTAGATCTTGTTAGATCTCGGGACCGACCATGCAATTGACCCAAAAGTCAAGCAAGAACTAGTAGTACTCACCATTGACGGCTGCTTGCCCCCCGCTGGTCCCTTATCCTGCGCTCGCTCTGCTTTGGTCAAGGGGGTGTCCAACTTACGCTTCTTGGACTGAGCCTGAACTCACATACAGACACCTCGCTCAGTGAACCTGCCCTTCGAGAACAACCCAACAGTGGAGCTGTCTCCCTGTTCGAAAGCATCTAACACCCTTCCTTACGCTACTCGGTTCTTGAGAAGACAGCGCTGGCAACGCCGGCGACGATGCCACCTCAGCCGCACCAATACTCTCTTTGCGTCTTCGCGCCGCCGCGTCCGAACCCGGCGCAAAGATGCTTAGCGGCGGCACGTGCTGCTTCACGAGGCGGTGGAGCTCCGGTTGCGACAGCGCGCCGTCGCCGCCCACGTCCAGCGGGTACGGCCGCGTCCAGCAAACGACTCCGAGTCCGTCGTGCACGTAGCAGGGCAGTCCTGAGCCGTGGATGATCCGCTGCCAGCCTGGAGGCAGTGACGCATCCGCGGGCATCGCGGATACAGCAGCGGCGTTGCTGCTGCTGCTATTCGTGGTGGCGCTGTTGGTGCTGCCGCCATCGCCATTGCCAGCTCCTGCCGACTCTGCGGCGTCAGCTGCCATCGCTGCCGAGCTGAGCTGCATCAGCCCGGCGGCGGACGCGAAGCTGTCCAGGTGCTCGGCGCGCGCGTGCGAGGAGCCCGCAGTGGCGCGCTCCTTGTTCGAGTCGCCGGCCGCAGCCATTTCTCTTGTGAATTCGCGCAGCATGCGCCGTTGGCAACCGGAGTTGTGCATTTGCCGCGAGCTTTCCTTTTCAGCCAATAAGGTATCTTCAAATTTAATTTCGGCCAATGGTTGATCGCAAAATGAAACATTTTCAGCGAATGGGATCATGCCAAGCACTTGGTTTGATGGACAAAAACACGAAAAAATAAATATCGCCGCATGAGCAATTTTGCTCCAAGCAGAAAGCAGGCTCACTTGATGCGCAGATCCTGCCTGCGGACCTGCGGTGACCGCAGGCCGCGGTTCGACGACATCGATGGGGACGTCACTGACCGGGGGCTTGTCCCAGTCAGCGGGACCTCGGCAGAGCGCGCCTGGATCTCTGAATCGGACACCGACGAATCCTGAGGAGGAAGAGGCTCCTCGCTGCAGTCGTCGATTTGCTGCCTCGCCAAGCGCAGCCGCTCAAGCCGCTGCTCCAGCACCCCACTGCGATCCCGCATGCTGCGCAGGATTTCCTCGCCGTTGCGCTCGGCGGAGTGATCATCGCTGTCCTCCATCGTATCGTCTAGCGTCGCAGACTCCAATGTATCAATTGACGCCTCTCCGACCTCCAGCTCAGAGCAGCCGTTCTTCTCGCGGATGGCCTTAGCTGCCTGCCGGGCAAGTCTCATGTTCAACGCGCGATTCTTCCGACGCAGCTCCTGGTTGTCCTTCTTCACCTGCTGAAGGTACTTGATTTTCTGCTGGGGATTGCTGCTGCTGGCTAGCTTCACGTTTTCAGCGTCGGCGCGGTCCGCCTCGGCGATGGCTTCGTCACGCTGAGCTCGCATGACGTTCCGTTCGAGCTCGTACGTTTCCACATAGGTTTTGAGGGTCCGAACGGTATCCCACAGCTCGTGGAGTTTGTGCTGACACCGCTCGTGGTTCTTTAAGACCGCAACGTCTTCCTCCATGACCAATTGGAATGATGTGGGGTCTCCAAATATCGCATTGGCCAAGTGGGAAATATCTCCATCGTGACTGTTGCCAGCCTCAGTGCCCCCGACGCAATTCGATTCCTGGCCACGTTCTGATCCCGGTGACGCAGTACATGTACCGCTCTTCGGCAGGTTGAATGCTGTCTGGGCTTGAAGTCGAGCGTTCTCCTCTTCTAACCTGTGAACTGTGTACTTTAGCTGCTGGTTTTCGTCTGCCGTCAACTTCAGCTGGGTCTGCAAGCTCTTCACCTTGTTTAGCAGCGTCGTGATCGCGGGAGGGCTGTCCTCGTCCATTGAGCTTGCGCTGCAGTTCGGCTGATCTGCGATGACACCCGTTTGATCGATTGATACACTGCTACCCACATCATTGCCGACGAGCGCCTTCTCCACCGATCCAACAGGCGAAGCCGACACCAATTCCGAAGCTTCACCATTACGCGTAGCCATCGACATCGCGCGTTTCTGAAGAACAGGTTCGAGTTCGCCCCCGCTAGTCACCGGAGATAACCTCGAGCTGCTCGTTTCCGCCGCTTGCGCGTCCGTGCCTTTGACCTGCTGCTGCCGCTGCTGCTTGTCCTGCAATGCCGCCTCCCGCATCAGTCTCTGCAGAACACCCACGCGTTGGTGCATGCCTCGCACGAGCGTCTGCATCTTCAGCGACACGGTTCTCACCTCGGCGCTGTTCTCCACCACGATCGAGCCCTCGGGCTCCTCTTCCTCCTCTTCGTCGTCCTCCCACAGCGGCTCGCTGGTCTCGACCGAACTCGCCATGCTCGCAGTCCTTTCCCACGGCTTGGGCTGCTTGACGACGTCGCTGGCGCAGCTTTCGGCCGGAGACGTCGTGGCGCTGCTGCTCGGCGTGTCGACGAACTCCTCGGGCTGGATCTTGAGCGGCGACCGCGGCACGTGCGGTGGCCGGGGTGTCTGCTGCACGTCCATCGCGATGCGCGAAGCGTTCTTACTCCTCTGTAGCCTATTACGACCGGCTCGATATGGCTTCATCGGAGTTAGCCTCCTCAAAGGCCAATTCAGGGTCAAAAACGGAGACAACCTTATATTTAGCCGACAAGATGGTGTCGTTCGCCAAGGCTGGCGAGCATGCAAGCAAGCGCCGCGACGCAGCCGCCCACCACAATGACCAAGCTAGGCTAAATTTGTGTCTGGTCAGCCGACGGCAAGTGCGCCAGCCGACCCCATGGACGTGTCCGGCGTGGCGAGCGGAGCTCAGTGCCTCGCGGTATTGGGCAAGGATGAAAGGCATCGGAGCGGCGAGACGACGAGGTCCACAGTGGCCCTTGAAGCCCCGTTGAAGCGGATGGACAGCACTCGCACCACCGATGCTGGCAGGCGACAACGAGCAGCAACGAGCTTTGGTCCAAAGCCTTTGGGGCTGGCGAGTCGCGCATGCAGCGGCGACAACTGCCGACCGAGGTCATTGGGCCGGCATCCGCAGCAGCACTACTGCCAGGCTGGCAGTGCCAGCAGCGCGGTCGATCGTTGGCCGACCTCCACGAGTCCGTGCATTCGGATCAGCGAGAACAGGTGCACCAGGGCGCTGCGGAGACCTTTGCCAAAATCGAGTGACGATTTGTCAAGCTGCGCGCATTACCTACCGTCCGCAAAGTGCTCAAGGCGAGTCGAGTCGGGCGCAGGTGCTGCAGCCGCTTGGAGGCTGGGCGCCGTGAAGTCCGTCCGCCCGCGCGGACGATCGCCGTCGTTCGCCTTCCGGCAAATTCGGCCACATGGGCCCTAACCACAGGGCTGCGTGGCCATCCATCGGCGATCCGCCGACACCTCGATGGATGTCGGCGCGCGTCGTCGCCGTGTGTCCGCTATCTGCCAGGGCAACCTTGGCCGCGAAGGCGGCGCCGGCAGGCTGGCGGCGAGAGCAGCAGACGCCCCGCGGTCACCGTTGCCCGGGGCTGGACGTGTCGCTGGCAGCGACTCGCTGCTGTGTTGAACTTGGCCCTGTTTCCGAGCTTTTTGGCTGCTAGCACATGCCAATGCGTAGAAAACTGGCCCTTCCCATACAAAATCCAAGTGACCGGTCCGAACCCTAGGAGATCGGCGAGAAAAGTGGCGTCGAAGGTCACGCCACGCACAGAGACGCCCAGCCACACAGGGAGCGCTCGCACTCTTCAAAAAGCGCAATCGAAACGACCGCCGCAGCACCAGCAGTAGGAGAAGAAGCTCGCTCGCTCGTCCCCCCAGCCAACAGCAGCAGCAACAGCCACCGCCACCGCTCCATTCCGGCGTAATGATCGAGTCCGAAGTGGCGCAGACGCTCATGAGCCTGTCGGCGCCCGACGAGCGCAAGTTCGCCGACAACCCGCTCTACGCGGCCGAGCCGCCCTCGGCTTGGCAGGCCAGCAAGAAGCGCGCCTTCGCGGCCTTCGACGCGGGCGTGGCCAGCTCGCTGCCCTCGGCGAGCTTCCTGCAGCCACGCGGCGACGGCTACAGCTCGTCCATGTCGCTCCTGCAGCACAAGATCCACGGCCGCCCGCTGACGTCCATGATCCCCGGCCGCGAGGACGCCGACAGCAGCAGCAGCGACGTGGACATGGACTCCAGCGAAGCCAGCGACGAGGCCCCCGAGCGCCCCGCGTGGTCCGCGTACCGCTCGCCCTTTGACGGGCTCGTGGCGGCCGCGGCCTCCAACCAGGACGACAACGACAGCTACTCCTCGCCCAACAGCAGGCCCATCTCGATCCCCATGCGCGGCGGCAGCAGCTCGATGCGGTATCGCGAGCACTCGTCGTCTTTCGACCGCACATACTCGTCGTCCTACGGCAAGAAGCACAAACCGAGCAGCCTGTCGCGCGTGCAGGAGAACGAGTCCTTCCTGGGCCGCGAATGCAGCCCCACGGGCGTCGAGGACCAGGAGGACACGTGGTACGACAGTGACTACAAGCAGCGGATGCGCCTGGCGTCCGTGTGCTCGTCCGAAGGAAGCGAGTACGGCGGACTGGGCCGCCAGCACCTTGAGGAGTTCATCCGCATGGAGATCTCGGCGGCCAACGAGAGCGACCAGCACAGGGAAGGCTCCTCGCCCTCGACCGAAGGCAAGTACATCGGCAGCTACTCGCCCGAGGCCCGAAGAAAACGCATCGAGCGCTTCCTCGAGAAGCGCAAGCGCCGGGTGTGGGCCAAGAAGGTCGACTACGACGTGCGCAAGAACTTTGCCAACTCGCGCTTGCGCGTCAAGGGGCGCTTCGTGAAGAAGGAGGACGAGGAGCTGCTGTGCCAACTCCTGAGCTACACGTGAGCAAGGGGCCGCGCCTCCGTTTGCTGTTCTTCGTTGCTTTGCTTCCCGCCCGTTAAAGTGTAGTTGTATAGAGAAGGCATTGGGACCGACCCAACTGCATTGTGTACGTAGCTCCGACGCGAGCCAAAGACGCTAACAGCCCTTGCATTATTCGAAAAGAAGGAATCCCGCATTGCTTAGAGCCGTTCTTAACGACAACCTCCCAAAAACACCCAAGCAAATCGCGTCCTTCTATTTGGGGTGATTCTGGGGGTTGCACCCCCAGACCCCCGCATTAGAAAAACTAACTGCTGGACAGGGCAACGGGTCCGTTCGCAGAGGAGCTCGTCGCTGGGCCCGCCTCCGCAAATACCGCGCGGCCCTGCTTCGCGGGCACCCCGCGCGGGTTTGCTATGGCTACGCTCCTCACACCCGCTCACTACCGCCTTCTAATATGGTCGACCTAGCCCTTTAGGAAAGGTGCTCGTGTGCGTTCTTTGGTGTTTTTCGTATTTTGTCGTTCTTAACAGAGGTAGATTGGTAGATTTTGGTTGTATCCGTGTAACCTCGTACAACCTTCGAGCGTAATCGTCCTTGACGTAGAAAGGCGGAAGATATCACGAGGTTGCACGGGAGGCAGCATATGAACTTTGTCAAAGTTGAAAGAGTTCACGGTTGTACGGAAGGGAAAGTCGAAATTTTGCAGTTGAATTCCCTCGTACCGCGGTACCGCGTAGCCTGAGTTATGAGATACTACATGATAAGGGATACAGAACAAACTGTCCAATCAAAAGTCTCTAGGGAAACACATTGTGCATCAGCTATCGATAGCACTTCCGAATTTATACTTGAGTGTTGTATGTGAGTAGTTTTTTCTGCAAATTCGCGGGCAAAACGTCGCTAAAACAGCATCTCTCAAAGCAGATCAGATGTACTCCTCATTTGCTTGACTGTCCCCGTACTCGTTGTTCATACTTGCCACCTCCCTTCACCGCTGCAGTGACTGAAAGAGGGACAGCAAGTGGCGGCTGTCGTCTTGTCCCCTTTTAGCGCGGTTTCTAGCGTTCTCTACGGCATCCGCCTCGCTTAAATAGAAAAGAAAAAGTAGAGGCGAAAGTTGACTATTGAAAAATTAGGTGAACGGGTACATTTCGTTCTTATCAACAAGTTGCATGTTGCACGGTGATACCCGCACGTCTCTCGCACATTTGGACCTTGGTTGTCCGGTGATACCAATCTACCTCTGTTAAGAACGCCCCTTAGTACCCGAGCCTTGCACAAAGATCACTTCCTGCGAGCCAGCAATTTGTGGCTGGGCTGTCGCTACCCATCGGCACGTGGACTCCGGTGGTGACCGCGACTCACGGTCCGCGAGAAGTTCCCCACCAGCCCAGGGCCGTGGCCAAGTCAGCCGTGGTGTCCATGCACGCGGCAGCAGGCTGGCCGCCACGGTTTCCGTGCGCCACAGTGTTTAACAGTGTAGTTGAAACAGCTTTAATGAAGCTTGCCATGACCGTCTCAGGTGGCCCCAGAACACAGTGCAGCCGCAGTGGAGATCAAGTTGATCTGGTGCGTACGCACGCGCTACCGGCTGGAAGTAATCCAGACTAACCCCAGTGAAATTTATCTGCTGCGGTTAAGCAGAAGTGTACGGTATTTTTTTCAAAATGTGTTAAAACACACGTCACCTACCATGAAAACAATTGGCGTTTCAAAATGGGTACAAATACTGTATCTAACGGATTTTTACGAATACGTTAGAAGACCTTTGTCTATTAATACTACTACTACCGAATTCCTCGTACCCCCGTGGTACATCGCCAAAGGGGGCAGGAAGTCCCTTCGTGTCCAATCCGTTGTCATTGGTCTAAAAATGGGAAAGAGTCGGACTTCATACAACCTGATTGGATAAATTAGAGCTCAGGGGTACAGCTCATCGAGAACGACATTTCAAAAGTTGCCCATCACTTTATATAGCAAACCCATGACACGATGAGGTACTACTACTCCACGCCTTCGTTGCAACTACTATTACTGTAGTAGTAGTAATAAATATTATCTCAAAAACCTTCAAAAAAATGCATCCGATCCATTGCAAAAATAATTTTTGGGCGGAACTTCCAACTCCGGAACTAGACCTGCGCGCTGTCATTCAGTATTCTCAAAGAGTGGATTGCAACGACAACGCTGTCACCCTGTCATACTCGCGGTAGTGTATTGAATGCAGGACCAGATACGCGTTCAGCCGGATGAAGACTCGTCTAGCAATTCCCGGACCAGGACTCCTGGTTGCAGCTAAGCTGACTGAAGTGGCTCGCACTGCGTACATGGGGAGGGGGGAGGGGCTGCAGTGGGTGAACCCAAAGTACAATCAGCGCATACTGCTGACTTATCACGCTACATAGAGGATAGTAGAGATCGCCAGTGCAGAGCTGGTGATCGCCACAAAAAGACAGTCATGCCACCTTGAGCTCGGGACTCCTTTCTCCTCAGCGGGGACAGTTATAGGAAAGGGGATGAAAATCACAGAATGAGCTGAGCTGCCAACGTTGACGAGAAAAAAAAAGTGAGTTATTAGGGGGACTCGAACTTGAAAAAAACGTGCTCATAATCCTGCACTGCTGATGCTCATTTCCCTCGAGCTTTTCTGCTCATGGCTTACAATTTTATCAGCCACCTCCGGAGGTGGCTGATAAAATTGTAAGCACTCATTTTCGTGACAAAACTGTATGTATCCCTCGCCCCCCTCCACTGTTTTACTTCCCCCGTCGGCGACTTGTCGAGGCCTCCTGATGGTCGCCGGCGCGCGGCGATATTGCTGGCACACACGCTGTGTAGGACAGCGTGCGAGTTGATGCCCACCTTCGGAGGCATCTCCCCTTAGGAAGGTGCGACCGCGGCACGCTGCACGCGCCCATAACAGCCTCGACTGGCGTGCGTGGAGGCGCTATCGCGCACTTCGCTAGGCGCTCGATGTGCTTCTGAATGCCCGATGTGTCCGAGGCAGGCCCAATTCCCGCTAGGAGGGAACTCAAATGAGCACAATAAAAGTGAACCCCCCGTCTTATTTTGGTCGGACCTTTTTGCTTACAATTCGGACTTGCTTATGCTTACTTTTTTCGCTCATTTTGCAAGTTCGAGTCCCCCTATTGGATGGATTTGACCTAGCAACGTACTTCAATGTGACAGGATCGATTCGGATTTTTAGTAGTACAATCTAATATTTCAAGGCCCATGACATAGCACTGCATCATATAGTAGTAGTATTTGACATTGATCACAAATTAATATTTGCTAAAGTAGTTTTCTAATATGATTTTTACTATTCAGTAATATTCAGCATAAGCTTAACTACTGGCCATCTCTTCTTAGAAGACCTCCCCCTATTTTTCAAGTGCTCCAGAAATCAAAGACCGCCGATTCTAGAGTAGCAATGCCAATCCGGGTCTACATGAATCTCAAACCGAGCTCATGCTGTTGTGATGCTGTGGAATACTTGCTGGATGGAGATTTCTAGCGCAGCGGGGGTTGAAGATGCGGGGTACGGGGTAAACTATGCCAGGCACTATGCGGCGCGTGTTCGAACATTGCTAAGCAATAGTAGCCCTCTTACGAATAGTAGATCCCCTTTTAAGTCGATCATAATTATGAGGCTACTAATAAATACAAGACCGGCCACTTATTCTGAACAATCCGTTAAATACGGCGTTAATTTAGAGGCTTTCAGAAGCTCTAAAAGCCTTTTGAACGACAGTTTCGAGGAAAACTGCCAGATTATGTTTCAGCATCTATTTTGTGTTTTTGCAAATAATTTTTCTTCTACCGTCTTAGACGCCTAGGCGTTTTATTTGAGGTTGGTCAACACCCCAAATCCTCGAATTAAGGCTTTCTAAATGGCGAGCGGGTTCGCGGGGCAAGTGCACATTCACAGAAGACTGGTGGTCGTGGAAACATGTTATTAATAGTGGGTGAGCGCATGTCATAAATGCATCACGTGTGCTTCACAACCCATATATGCAGATTGGTACGGCTTTGACGACATTCTTTTGTATCCCTAAAGCTGTTCCCTTGGTTCAAACGCACGTATAAATGGCCATACCGGTAATGCCATTGCCGGGTATTTGGCTGATAAAGGAAAGATGAGAGACATTGGTAATGCATTAAGCGCTGTGGCAAAAGCCCCTCACTTGATGTTGTGACAAGCTTCATAACACCAGAGAGGAAGGTTGCTCGCCCGCAACCTTCATCGGAGCTGCGGAGGACAACCACGTCGACGTTCTATGATGGCTCTATGACTTCTACATTGAGCACTGCAACTGTGGTGGAGTGGATCCGCTGGAATTAGCAGGGATCCCACACTCACACACTGCGCCCAGACACCGACTAACGGAGGGGGTACTCCGATAACCGTGGGGTTGCTGAGTGGCTCACCTTGTGTACCCGTCGGCGGGCTGGATCTGCTCTCTCGTTGACACGAGATGCGCAGCGGGCGAGCTTGAACGTCCTTGGCGGGGACTTAGAGAGATGCTGGGTAGATCCGCAGTGGGAGTTCCTTCACGCGGGTCTGGGTAGGTCGATCCTTGGTCTTGGCCGTAGATCTTGTGGATCCGATAGGTAATATACCAGATCCGGAGTTGTTGCCTTGATGGGGGTGTTGTATCCTTTTCCTTTACGTTGCTTGCCGCCTCCTGTTAGCGGGGAAGTTGGGGGGCGAGGGCCGAAGGGCGCGAGCTGCTGGCCAAGCTATCCAGCAGTCTGCCACGTGTGCGGGGGGGGGGGGGGGGGCAAATCACTTGATTAAAGTATGGGCCAATACTAATCCCAATACTAAGGACCAAGTGTGTGGTTCCCAAGCAAATTCGACTCTGATTTATGTTAGCCTGTACCTAGCCTTCCCATCCGATTTGGATCCTGCCCGCTACTGGCTCTCCTTCCTACATAGGAATCCGCCGTACCAACATTTTGGTACAGATCCGTACCTGATCTAGCGGATCCTACATTAGGCGTCCGGATCCATGTGCACCACACCACCTTGCGCTTGATCCTGCTTCAACTACCTCGATCCAGCAACCGCGCCCCGATCCCGCAACCACTACGTCATCCGAGGGATCGCTTGACGTCGCCAACTGCCGGATCCCATTATCCAGTCAACTGGCGGATCCGATTCCATCAAGACTGTTCTTGAGCGGATCTCTTTACCACACTCGCCCCTGGGACGAGGTCGCTGCTGCACAACGGCATCACCTCGTGCCACCTTTTGATCCGCATCATTCGACAATTCTCCGGCACCCCCACAGGCCACTCCATTCGGTCGGTGGTCTCCCAGATATATCCAGCTTCGCTATGGCCCGGACTCGTCACCGCCAGGCTGCTCCTGCCGCGCCCGCTGCACCCGCGGCTGACGCCCCATACGAGGCAGATGCCCCCATGTCGACCTCTCACACTGCTGTTACCGTAGGGTTTGGCTGCGCCCCGAGCGCGTTTCCTCCTTGCGCTATCTGTGACTCCGCTCCATCCGATCCCATACAGTCGGTCATGCCGCTCGCGTTGTCCCTGGATCCTGCCGAAGTCACTTCCTCCGCACTGTTGGCGGTGATCACCCACTACCACAGCGTGCTAGCGGACTACGACGAGGTGCGCCGCGCCTACACGCTCGCTCGCCAGCATAACGAGGAGCTCCATGCTGCGCCGGCAGCTCTGCGGGAGGTTGCGATTCGGTATGTGGACTTCGTTCAGCGCAAGTACGACTCCAGCCAAGCTCGACTCGCCGACGCTACTCTCCGTGCGGCCGACGCAGAGGCCCGAATGGCTCGCATGCAGGACGAGCTGCGTCAGTTCGAAGTGCTGAAGATCCAGCATGACCTGTTGCGTGAGACTTCGACAGAGGCGATTACCCACCTCCAGGATTACGCTGCACGACTGGAGCGTCAGATCGAGGGGCGTGTGATTGATGGTGCCCTGCAAGGGTCGGTTTCCCAGATCGCCCAAGACCTGAGTGATGTACGCCGTGAAAATTCGGATCTCCACCGCCAACTTTCGGATCATCACAACCAGATCCGCACTGCTGAAGCTTCCAAGGCTACCGCCGACGCTGAGCTCGCCCAGTCCCGTACGCGCTGTGACGAGCTTAAGACCCGTCTCAAGGACTTGTTGAAACACGCCCAGAAAGTGGAGAAGACCAACCAACGACTTCGGGAGGACCTGCGCGCTATGTCCGGGGGCGACTCAGCTGTGCACTCGCTCCGACTCGAGCTCCACGTTCGCAGCGAACGGATCCGTGAGCTGAACGGTCTTCTTGATCGTATTTGTGCTCATCGAGATCGACTCCAAGGGGATCTGCGTGACGCCACTCATCGTGCCCAGTTGGCCACCGCCGCCGTGGATCGAGTGAACGAAGCGCTCAGCCGGCAGCACGAAGCTGTTCACGACGCCCAACGCCGCGCTCGCGACCTCGAGGAACAGCTGGCTCGTCTCCGTCAAGATCGGGCACAACACGCGCGCGACTATCAAACCCGCTCCGCTGACTTCCGTCGGTCTCAGGAACGGCTGGCCCAAGCTAACGCGCGCGTGGGAGAGCTCGGCCAGCTGCGCGGTGAGACCGGTGCGCTCAGGGAGGAGTTGCGGGTGGCCCTCTCCACTCAGGCCACGCCCCAGGCCGATAAGGAAGCTCTTCAAATTGAGCTGATGGCTGTCCGAGAATCTTCCGTTCCGACGGCTACGGCAGTCACTCCTGCGGTGTCCGCCTCTAACTCTGTTCCTTGCCGGAGCTGCCGCGATCTGCTGGCTCAAATCGAAGACATTCAAGGTGCCTACGGTCATCTGCGCCGCGACTTCGATGACCTGGAGGCTGATTTCCGCTCGCTGGAGACAGAGCATGATGGATTAGAGACGGTCTACGGCACTCTGACTGAAGATCACGCGTCCGCCTTGGAACGTATCCAGCGGATCGCCTCTCTAGCGGTAGTGGACCCTCCCCACTCTTCAGGGGTCGTTGGTAGCAAGCGCAAACGGCCTCCTCCTGCCAGATCCGTCCCAGACCAAGCCTCAGCGCCCAAACGCATTTGCCGAGGATCTCCAGCCGTTCTCCCACGCCCCCGCACGCGGTCACTTGGCTCGTGTGCTGGTCCCTCGAGTGCTAATCAGCCTTCCACCGTCCGCGCAGTGGCAGATCCGGCGGACGACGGCCAAGATGTGGATTACGTTTGTTCCGAAGCTGGCACGGAGCCTAGTGATACAGACTCCGCGACTTCCGCAGACGATACACTCCGTATGGTCCAAGCTCGCTCGCGTTCGGATCTCCGCCGCCATGGTCCGAGAGGTGTGGTGTTATCTGCCGCAGCGGGATCTGCTGCCGCCATTATTTAGGTAGAGGGGCCCGAGACGGACGACGCGTCCGACAGCGAGGCTAGTACCGAAGATCTCGACGGCTCTCCTCGCGCACATGCTTCTAGCTCCGGCACTGACGTCGTCGGCTCCGCTTTCCGTCCTTTCGGACCCCTGGAGTTGTTCGTCCCGGGATTTTGGTAGCAGCGTGTTGTGACCGCAGCCGAGGTGGAGCCTTGGGAGCCTTCTCAAATTTCCGTGCTGACCATGACCACCGTCACGCCCCGGGTGGTCATTGACTACCAAGTGCTGTCGGCGGGCTGGATGTTTCCTGAGCGTGTCGGACGAGGCGGCAACCTGGACCGAGCTTTGTATGCGCCGGATCTGATCACGCGGGCGAACGTGGAAGCGCTATACGCCCGGGAACCCTGGCTCGTATTGTCCACTCGGCCGGCGCCCTACACGTTTGATCCGGACGCCTCACCTCAACTGCTGAGCATTGTCGACAGCTACTTGGAGTTTGAGAATGACTGCTTGCAGGCTATCTGGGAATCCACTCATCCGTTCCCGATCTCCAAGGAGTTGAAGCGGGCAGATCCTTGGTTCTCCTCCTTCTACACAAGCCGCAAGAACCGTAGTTCCCACGCTCGAGAAAAGTACCGGACCTGGCAAGAGCAGGGCTTCGAGAAGGCGCGCCGGACGGGTTGTTGCGACTTGGATCTCTGGCTGGATCGCGTGTTCGCCCGATTCCCGCAGCAGAATGAGGATACTACGTGGTTCCCCGGTCGCGAAGCTGTCGCAGCGGGGCGTCCCACGCCTGCGAGCTTGGTGGAGGCCCTAGTTGACTGTGATCAGGCCGACCCTTGGCGTAACCATTTCCGCATGGCTCCCGACACGCACCCCGTGCTCAGCCTCGCCCGTCTCCGGTTGAAGTTCTCGACCACTTGAGTACGGCCTCCGCCTTGCGTCTAGCTTAGTTTCTCTTCTGTAGTACCGTCCGTAGCTAGTCGTCTGACCTTATATCGTAACCCAATTCATTTTTTCACTCACGATCCCCATTGTTCCAGCTCTCCACATCATCAGATCCACTCCATGGTTCATCATCATCTTGCTCGTTCGTCACACATACATGTACCTCCAATCCTTCATGGATGGGCAGCCCCCTTGCCCATCTCTTCACTAGCTCTTCTCCCTGACAGCCTGTTTGTCCGGGAAAGCTCCTCCTTCCTTGATACTGCAGCCACCCTGCAGATCCTTCGCCCGATCTCCGCGTCGATGACCAAACGCACCGACGCGATTACCCCTGTCACTCTTCTTCATGTGACTGCATGGCTTGGAACCGATTCCGTTTCGCGCGAGCGGTCAGGAAATCGTGGATCAAAGCACCACAGTTCAGATCTGCCTCATCCACCCAGGAGGGTTCTTCATACCCCTTCCACTTGATCTTAAACTCACGCAGCGTGCGGCCGTAGCGCGTCTTTCTCCCCGTCCTCACATCCAGGATCCGTTCCACCTCGAACTCATCTTCTTCCAGCGCTCGATCCCAGCTATCCTCAGGCAACAGAGCTTCGTCAAAATCAACCCGATCGGCTTCGTTAACCGTTAACTGGATCCGCGGGCGCTCCGGGAATTCTTTCACCGGCTTCAGCTTGGAGATATGTACCACCGGAAAAAGGTGGTACTCCGTTCCCGCCGTTTCCAACCGTACCGTATACTCATTCACCATCTCTGTCACTCGAAAAGGTCCATGCCACATGTGTGCGAGTTTCCTTGCGTAGCCCTCTTTCACCCGATCTAGGTAGAGCCACACGCGCGATCCAGCCTCGATCTGGTGAGATGTAGCTTGCTCGTTCCGCGCCTCTGCCCTCTCCGCGATCGCCCTTTTCAGCTTCTCGTTCACCTTCTGTCTGGCGAGTTGGTAGGACTTCTGGATCTGATACCGCCAACGGCGGGGGTTCGAGGCTAGTCTCCTGGTACTGCCCACGGGCAACGTCGCTTCCAGGGTAGTCTTCGGATCCCAGCCATGTGCCAGATAGAAAGGCGTATCGCCCCTGACCCGGTCGTGAGCGGTGTTTAGTGCGAACGTCAGCCGTTCTGCGTATTCATCCCAATCTCGCTGATCCTCATCCTGCACGTACATCTTGATGGCCCTAGTAATGGTCTGTACCATCCGCTCTGCAGTCCCGTTGGCTTGCGGGCGATATGCCATAGTAGCTCGCTGGCGTTGGCCCAGGATGCGGTTGAAAGCGCGAAAGAAGTCCGACATAAACCCGGGTTCACGATCGTGACGGATCACTTCACTCGCACCGAACCGCCTGAACACGCACTCCTCGTAGGACTCGGCGATCGTCTGTGCAGTGCGAGATGCGCTGGCTTTCGCTATCACATACCCCGTGAACAGATCCACCCAGATGAGCAGCTCGGTGTTGCCCTTCTTCGATTTCGGGAGCGACGGGATATGGTCCATCGCGATCACCTGGAACGGGTACGTTGCTCGGATATTCCCGGGGGATCTTCCTCTGATCATCGGTCGCCCCTTGCCCGTCTCGCAATCGACGCATTCTCCAACGAACTTTTGCACGGATCCGAACATTCCCCTCCAGAAGAAGTGGGGTTTGATCCGCTGATACGTCCGACTGATCCCTTGGTGTCCTCCTTCCAGACTTACGTGATAGTGATGGAGCACGTCCAGCTGCAGAGACTCTGGGACGACTAGCCGAAATAGACCGTCCCGATCCGCTTCCGCTCTCGCCGATGGTGTACAGTAATATAACAATCCTTGCGCGTCCATCTCGAAGTCCGCTGCCAGCAGGCTGCACGCCTTGGCCTCCCTCTGTGACAGCGCGTGTACATCACCTCGCAGGTACTGTCCCAACTGCTGGATCCACGCCTCCTCTCCCTGGGCCTGACGGATCCGTTCTATACGTAGCTGTTGCACCACTTCTTCTTCTAGCGCCTTCGCCTTCATACTCTTCCCAGCCTGGGATCGCGTTCGAACGGCACCGATTCGTACTGTGTCGTTCGCCGCAGCTGGTACTAACACTTCGTCGAGACGGTTGAGTGTGACCAGGTCTTCCACTTCCTCGTTAGTCTCCACGATTCGTCCCTCCTCTCGTTGTAGGGCGGCACTGGCTAGACTGTCCGCGCTCGCATTCCACGCCCTCTTCACGTGCAGCAAATCATGGGTCGTCCACTTGCGTAACTGTTCCAATGCTCTCCGTCTCAGAAGTGTTAGGCTCGGCGCCTTGCAGTCAATCTCACCACGCATCTGACGGATCACTAAGTTAGAGTCGCCGCATATCACCAGGCGTCGGGGGTCCAGTCCTTGTAGCAGTTCGAAGCAGAGCAGTAATCCGTTGTATTCCGCTTCGTTTACAGTCAGGTCGGCGGCATACTTCGACGCCGCAGCGACCACTGTCCACCCAGGCAAAGCCCACACAATTGCACTGAAGGCCCCGCCGCCCCTCTTCACTCGGGCGGATCCATCAAAGCTCGTTACCCACAGTTCTTCCTCCGGCTCCACCGTCGGTATGGGCACGGATATCACTTTCCGTGGCTCCTTCCGGGGGGCAATCGCAGCCAGTGCTTCGTCGACTTTCTCTCTTGGGGTGATGCATGCGGCCAGCGCCCCTAGGATCTCGTCTTCTCCCTTGGTACATCGCTCGATCTCGAGCGTCCAGGGTGACAGTAGTGCAGCCCATTGGCTCAGACGTCCTTGCAGCCCTGTCGATCTGAACAACCACGCGAGCGTAGAATGACGAGTTAGCACTCGGATCCGTCTCCCTACCAGCAAAGAGTAACCGAGGTCCAGCATTCGCAGGATCGCCAACACTTCCTTCTCCGCGATGCCATAGTTCAACTCGTTCTGCTTCAGCGTCCGACTTACGAACATTACCGGCAGGTGGACGCCGTCATGCTCTTGTGTAAGCGTCGCGGCGATCGCCCACTCGCTGGCATAGACGATCACTACGGGTTCCTTTTCTGTGTCGAAGTGACGCAGGATCGGTGTGGTCGCAACTTTACTCTTCAATGCAGCGAAGGCTGCCTCAGCTCTGCTCCACTTCGTGCTGTGGTCGCCCTCCTCTGGTTCACCATCCTCGGATCGCTCCATTACCGGCCGCTGCCTCAGTTCCGCGAAATCAACTTCCCTCAGCTCGTACAGTATCGCCGCATACACTGCCAGATTCTCGATGAAGCGGCCGTAGTAGTTTAGACTTCCGAGGAACGACTGCATCGCTCGGAGGGTCCTCGGGAACGGCAGATCAGTCAAGGATTGCAGATCCTTAGGGCGCGCTTCCAGACCTCCTGCAGACACTCGATGACCGAGGTAATCCACCTTCTTGAGACCCCAAAAGCTCTTGGCTACGCTGATCGACAGATTCCATTTGTGGCACGCCTCCAGCAGCTTCCGCACCCGTTCGCACAGGTGATCCCACGAAGTAGCTGTCACCAGGATGTCATCAATATACGAACGTCGCCCCAACACCGATTGCTCTCCTCTATCGTCTGGCTCGCCTTCCTTGAAGAGATCGACGAGACCGCTTCCTTCTGCGGCCGGCGGGATCCGGAGGAAACCATACAGTGCATTGTCAATCAGCCTCTGGTAGATCTGAGGCGCGTTTTTCAACCCGAATGGCATCCTGTTCCATTCGTACAGGCCCGATGGAGTGATGAAAGCTGAGATCGCTCGTACACGCTCGGTCATCGACACCACCCAAAATCCGCTTGCCATGTCCAGTGAACAATACCATAGCGTAGCATCGAGATCCTCTAGCAAGTCGTTGATTAGTGGCATGGGATAGACCATCAGCTTCGTCAGGCTGTTCACTAGCCGGTAGTCGATACAGAGGCGGATATCCACCCCGTTCTTCTTGATGATGACCACGATGGGGGACGCCCATGGGGACGTCGAGGTACTGATGATTTTGGCTGAAAGTAATCCCTTGAGGAGATCCGAGAGCTTCTCCCGATACTGCGGGGCCACCTTGCGCACACGCTGTGCGATCGGCTTCGCATCTCCTACATCAATATCACAGACTGCGCCCACGGCGGCCGGAGGCAGGGCGTTGCCTTTCCCGATGAGGAGATGCTTGTACGCCCATATCTCGTCTATCAGCTGCTGGATCTCCTCCGGGGAGTTCTCCCCTGGATCGCCCACGTGTAGGTCTTCCACCCGGACCTCTGCCGTGGTAGACGTCACCTCGGGCAGCACTGCGAGTTCTCCTTCGTAGTCTTCAGCATGCAGAGCACTCGCCTCATGCGCGTACACGTCCACCGTCGGGGCCGCGTCTTCAGTCTCTGCATCTGCCGGCTCTGCCCCTAGACTATCTCTTGATCCTGGGGATATCTTTTGTCGTTCCGCCGAAGCGTGGTCGGAGGCGTCCTTGTGGATCTCTGGATCCTCCGTGGGGTCGTCTTGCGTGTCTGCGGTCTCTTTCTCCACTGGCTCCGATGGGCGGCTAGACAGTCGCGTGGATTCGCCTGCGCTCCCTGCGATCCTCGAGATGGGCTCAGAATTTTCAAAATGGGCTACGGTCAGCCCATCCCGCCGGGCCATGTCGTCGGCCGCACCTACTGGTCGCTTCAACGATGCTTGCGGCTCGCTCTTCATCTCGGCCCTCTTCGGCTCCCTTTCTGCTCGCAGCGCCTGATCCGGGTGGTCCAGGAACTGTCCTCCCAGCTGCATTGCCAACACGCGCGTGACGCCCGGTGGGTCCTTAGCCACCCCCTTTGGCCGGCTCGTTATCCCTTTGGGTGTCGGATAGACAGGTTTGGGAACTGCCGGGGTTGGCGATTCCGGAGTTGGCTCGGGTCGCTCGTCAGTCGTGGCGCTATACGCCAGGTTTTGCCACTCAGCGTATCGTCTCGATCCGAAGGATATGAAACCGAGTCTGCGGGGAACATGATTTCCGGCTAACCACATACCCACTTGATCGTGATGTTGCAGGCAGATTGGTGTATCTCCGATGTTGGTGATCCGCAGGTAGCGCGTCCTTCCCAGTCCCGCGGCCAACGTGGGCACCCACTGTTTACCCCTTGTGAGCCACAATTGTTCGGAGTCCGAGAGACGTATGCACTGTGGTAGCTCGACTGTCTCGCCCGCTTTAAGCGACAACCATTGACCGACCGTTACCGTTCGCGCCCGGTCACTGAAGATCTGTCGCCGCCCATGTAGCTGGATTCGGATCTCATCTGGTAGGCACATGGATCCATCTCCGAGATCCAAGCGAATCCCGGCCGGTACCATGAAGTCCATGCCTAGGATTGCTTGGTAGTCTGGGGGCAGATCGTCTCCCACCCACACATCGTAGTAATACACCAGGTGTCCGGCCAGCGTGAGTTTGATCCTTGTCCTCCCGGTGGCCACGTACAGTTTCTCTCCTATGCCGAGGCACTCTTGACTCTGACTTGTATCCACATAGCATCCTACCTCACGAGCAAAGGTGGTGTCGATAATTGACACCTCGGATCCAGAGTCAAGCATGACTACTGCTTTGGTGTTGTTGATCTTACTGCTGACCTTGGCTTGCTTGAAGTGTTTCCCGGGCACATAGTATTTCCAGTACCCTCTCGACTCTCCAGGCATCAGATCCAAAGCCATAGACACTTCCGACCTCCTGTATTCATCGGGTGCACGCAGACTCGCAACAGAAGCGACACGTTTTCCTTCATGATCACGTGTATTATCAGAGAGTCCCGATCTTGTGACCTTCTCCGGACGTCCTGATTGCTTGTCCACAAATGCATAGATGCAGAACGTAGAACGCTCGTCTCGTACCGGATTCAAACCCGGCGAGCGCTCTAGTTTAACATCTTCTCCGCCGCTTCTGGTAGGAGCCCTGGGTGCTTACTGGGATCAAACCACTGGCGAATCAGATTGTAAAACTCTTCCATCTGACACTTGCCGTGATCGTGAAGCTCGCCACATCCACGACACACGAAGAAGCATCGATCCGACGGATGACCCTTCTTGCCGCACTTCTGACAGACGAGGCGCTTCCAACACCCCAGGTCCGAGTGCTTCCTGGATCCGCAATGCGAGCAGCGTTGTCCGTCGTTCGGGTAGCGAGGGCGGCGATCTTGGTCGTTGGGGTCTGCCACTGGTTGGTTTGTAGTCAGCGAGGTGGGGTGGTCTCCGGTCGCAGGCGTAGGTTCCACCGGCGGCGTTCCACTCGCCGCAGCTACGTAGGCCCGGTGTAGCTCCGTCTCGGGTCCCGACTCGTCTGTGTCGGACTCGCTATCTGACGTCGGCAAATGCATCGCCCTGACGGCTCGGGCAGGTGCCGAAGGTTGTGGCACTGCCGCCGGCTTCGGCCGGAACTTGTTTCCTCCTGCCGGTTTCTTGTGCCGGGACCTCGATCGTTCTCGCGCTCTCAGTACTTCCTCCAGCTCTTCTGCATCGCTCAGCCGCAATAACGTTAGCTGATCCGCAAACTCGGGATCTCCCAAGGTTTCGATGAAGTGTTCCACATGCTCGCGGCGGGCCTTAGCATCGCCATCCTTGATCCTGACACGGGCTCGCATGCCTGCCACGTTCAGTCGGTGCAGATACTCTAGTGGGGACTCATCACTGCGTTTGCGCGCATGATAATACTGCCACGCCACCGACACTCCTAGTCCGCAGTACTGTGACTGGAATTCCTTCACGAGATCCGTCCACTTCGTTCGCGTCGACCGGCTCAGCTGTCGGTACCAGTTCCTTGCCGGGCCCGTGAGTAGATCCGCAAAGGTGAGGCACTTCTCCTCGTCTGGGGCCTGGTCTCTGGTGAATGCCGACTTGACTTTACTGATCCAGGCTCGAGCGCGTTCCTCGTCGTGGTCTTTCCCAGTGAACTCCTTCAAGTCGGAGATGGCTGAGATCCTAACTCGCTGAACCGTCGCGGTTCCAGCCGCGGGCGCGGCTATTGTCGTCGCGGCTGTTGCCGCCATTCTCCTGGTACCCACTGTCCCCAGGTCGTCGGGGTCGTACTCCCAATTCTCAGGATGGTCCCGCGATCCCACAGATTCCATGTCCACGTCTTGTGTCCCCACGTAGGCTGCAGCCGACTTGTTCCGCTGCGTAGTGGTAGGCCGTGTCTTCGGGGCCGGCGTTGAGCTCCGCTCTTGCAAGAATCGATCCATGGCCGACTGGAAGTATCTTTCCAGGGGGCTCGTTGACTCGTGCGGTGGATCTACTCCAGCTGGTCGAATTAACGCCCGAATCGGCGTCTGGGTTGGCCATGTTGTTTTCTCTCGCGACACCCCGGCGGTCGCGTTGTTCCTTAGCAGCTCGGTACCTGCCGGGCCTAGCGGCATACGCTTTGGCTCGGTCGAACTGTCCGATCCCACTTCGGAGGTAGCTGACTCGTAGGTGGACGATCCCGTGTGGTACTCCTGTGTCGGGGCTTCGTCCTCCTTCGCCTGGTTTGGCGTAACAGGTTCTGGTGCCTCTTTCTCGCCGACAATAGGCTTCAGCTTGTTGAACAGCGTCGCCGCTGCGATCCGGATTGTATCTAGCTCCAGACCGAAGCGGTCTTTGGCTTCGAAGGCTCCGACTGTAAGCCCTGCCTCTTGCGCCAGGCGCAGCAAGTCTGTAGCAGCTTCCAGCTTGTTCATTGTCATCGTCGGAGCCTGCACGGGTCCGGTGAGTCCTTCGGGTAGTTGCAGCCGCAGGATTCGCATCACGTGATTGTCTCGCAGGAACTCCTGCAACATGATCCGTCTGTAGGCTACTTCTAGCTTGGACTGGGTCCACGTCGCCTTGGTCATGCCTCGATCTTCAGGCTCTGCATCTGGGGCCCTTAGTTTCTTCCGCGCCGCTCGCGTCTTCTTCTTGGACGCAGTTCCTTGGTTCTGCGCGGGGTTTATGGCCGAGGATCCAACAGCCTTCGCTGCTGGGTGCTCGTCCGGCGGGTTATGCTTCGCATCATGACCCGCGGGGGTCCTCGGAAGGACCTGTGGAGGGGGTAGAGGTTTCTCTTCGAGATCGGGATCGTTCCGATCCGCCTCTGATCCACCGATAGAGCTCCTCCTGGCACTCTGTCGGTTCGAGGATCCATTCTTCAGCGACGCCGCCGGTGATCCTAGCTCCGTCGGCGCTTCATCTCCTGATTCGTTGCTCACATGCGCATCATCTTGGGACTCACGGTGAAATCCCGCGTCGCCAAGAGATCCGGGCACGCGCACCATTGTGGTGGAGTGGATCCGCTGGAATTAGCAGGGATCCCACACTCACACACTGCGCCCAGACACCGACTAACGGAGGGGGTACTCCGACAACCGTGGGGTTGCTGAGTGGCTCACCTTGTGTACCCGTCGGCGGGCTGGATCTGCTCTCTCGTTGACACGAGATGCGCAGCGGGCGAGCTTGAACGTCCTTGGCGGGGACTTAGAGAGATGTTGGGTAGATCCGCAGTGGGGGTTCCTTCACGCGGGTCTGGGTAGGTCGATCCTTGGTCTTGGCCGTAGATCTTGTGGATCCGATAGGTAATATACCAGATCCGGAGTTGTTGCCTTGATGGGGGTGTTGTATCCTTTTCCTATACGTTGCTTGCCGCCTCCTGTTAGCGGGGAAGTTGGGGGGCGAGGGCCGAAGGGCGCGAGCTGCTGGCCAAGCTATCCAGCAGTCTGCCACGTGTGCGGGGGGGGGGGGGCAAATCACTTGATTAAAGTATGGGCCAATACTAATCCCAATACTAAGGACCAAGTGTGTGGTTCCCAAGCAAATTCGACTCTGATTTATGTTAGCCTGTACCTAGCCTTCCCATCCGATTTGGATCCTGCCCGCTACTGGCTCTCCTTCCTACATAGGAATCCGCCGTACCAACATTTTGGTACAGATCCGTACCTGATCTAGCGGATCCTACATTAGGCGTCCGGATCCATGTGCACCACACCACCTTGCGCTTGATCCTGCTTCAACTACCTCGATCCAGCAACCGCGCCCCGATCCCGCAACCACTACGTCATCCGAGGGATCGCTTGACGTCGCCAACTGCCGGATCCCATTATCCAGTCAACTGGCGGATCCGATTCCATCAAGACTGTTCTTGAGCGGATCTCTTTACCACACAACCCACGGAAGGAGCTGGCTGCTGCTACGGACACGTGCAAGCGGTGGAGATGCTACATCGTTATGTTGACGACGAGGAGGTCGATGCTGCACTTGGGGCTGCGGCTGCTGGGGGTCATGCTGATGTTCTGTGGGCTCTTTGGTCCTGGCCAATGGATGTTCAGCTTAGGAGGAATGTCGTTTGCGTTACGGCGGAGAGAAGAGGGCACGTGATTTTCGATGGTTTCGCCTAGCGCAGGGCCAGACGGCGTCGACCGCTACTGCTAAAAGATTCTACTTAGAAAGTTGTGCCCATTTTGAAAACGCCATTACCCGAAGTCGAGATAAGTTTTGTATTGCTGGTCTGGGGATGCAACCACCAGCTCGTGAAGCTCGCGATGCAGCTCTTATTTACAATCAAAGCTTCTTTATGCAGCCCTAATAGTGTCCTTCATGTATATTGGAGTGATGGTCCGAACGGATGTTATACGTGTTGTAGCTGCAATTCTGGTATACTTCTGTACGCGTTGTGCTTAGATCCAACAGGTCAACAATTTCATAGAATCCATTTGTAAGCGGGGACACCGGCGCTGCGCGCTATCGTCCCCTCGGCATCTCGAAGGTGTACCAGTAATCAGTTAGATAATGGACCGCAAACCGAAACTGGGCTATTAATAGTAATGCGTCTGAATATGCAATTCTGTTGAAGCAAACCAAATTGTTTCAGTTAATGAATACTACCCACCGATTAAGGCATTTGATACGCATCTGCTGCGGCTGCTTCGCCGGCTACATACATGTATTGTGCCTTGCATGCTTTCTGTCTAAACAACGACGTAATTCGTTGTTTTAAAAAATCATGGTGATTAGCCCATCATTAGATCACGTTCCTAGTTAGTTGTTAGTAACAACTTGTTACCATGGCAAATTACATGAAATAGCGGCAAAGAGACCGATAACACATGGAAGCAAATTAAAAGGCAATTCGGGAGTATAATATGAGACCGCGTCAAACAAAAAGACGCTAAGCCACCATTTGGAGTTTTCGAGATAATCGCGTTTGAAGTTGACCAATCAAATTTCGGACATAGCCGGACATTAAAATTTTGAAAGTGAAAACTACTCGTAAAATACGTAAAAACACTCTTATTCGATTGCTTTTATCATGAGCTTTCCGATCATATACAATAAGTCGAAATCGAAAAAATATTGAGGTCACACGCCCCAAATAACATCAGGGATTTCGGGGGTCCGAAAATGGAGATAACTTTTTCAGACCTATGTTACTCCACGAGTTCTCAATACTTTGGAGTGTTTGACAGCTTAAAAGAAGCACAAGACACGCCGCTTTCGATTAATGCGGTTAATCGCGATTCGTACTTAGGTTCGTAAGAACCTTTTCGTTTGACGCGGTCTCATATACTCCCGAATTGAAAAAGTGCATATTATGTATTTTTTCACGAAGGAGTAACTTGTCCGAGAAAGACAGCATCACACGGGAAATACTGCGTGTTTCGGGACTAAGTGAGATGTTACCAAACCTATCTCCTCGACGCAGGTCGCCTAAGCTTCTGGACACCCGTCAGGTCGATTGCGCTCCATGCGAAGCCTGGCGGAATGGTGTAGGGCTCCGCGCGGACGTAGCCTACGCTCTTAGACGCGTTGATGACCTCGCGGTCTGGCGGCATCATGGCTGGGTAGAGCTTATTAAGCACGCGCAAGAATTTCTACTGCTTCTCCAGGGCCATGAGCTCCACCTGCTTGAACTAGCGTCAGCAAAATGAGGCGTGTCGGTGTTTTCGCCTATAAGGTGTTTATATGGACCTCATCCTTTTCGTCACATGAAGAGCGCCGAGACATCCTATCCACGGATTGCTTGTTTGACTTGGTCTTGTATGTGAGACCGGAAAGCTTAAGTTATTCGGGAGATGAGTGGCCGTAACGCCGATAGTCTTAGTAGTTCACGGGTTAAGCTGTTATTCGCGTGAAGACAGATATTCCGTGAAAGCCCAGGTGTTTCCCGTGCAAACAGGTTTTTCGCGCTGTTATTCGTTTCTAGCTAACCAATCTCCTGGTGGACCCGGCAAATCATCCAATATTTAGGTTAGTGCACACCAGCGTTGTAACGGGGTTACACACAAGTGGCTACAGCCACTTGTAACTATAACAGACCCGATGTCTGTTATAGGTACAAACACTTCCTCGGCCTTGATGTACATCACATCAAGGGCCACATTCATTTACGGTCACCACGACGGGTGGTCCATAGACATTTAGGATTCCTATTGGTTGAAAGCAGCATCTTTTAACCAATGAGCGACATGCATAGCTGTGGAATTCTGCCAACCAGCCGTTGGCAGATTCCTAACTTAGAATATTACATTTAGAGGAAGTCAGAAAACATAAAACAAAAATAGCAGTTCTCATTTTAACCCAAAAACATTATTTGGATCGTTTATTTAGATTAATCTATACTCGGATGCCCGAGTATAATTAACTCTAGTTTAAACCAAGCTACGCTTCCTCATACACGTGCGCACACGTGTAAGCTGTTGTAGTGGGCCAAGGTAGGCCCATTACACCTGGTAGCACTTTGTAGTCCGTCCAACGACCGACTAAGTTGAGTTCGTACGTTACCGCACGAACACGGAGCCGAGAACCTTCCCATGGATACCGAGGTGCCCATGGAAAGCTCCACGACGCCTGCAACCCATGTTGCACGCGCTGACTGCCCCCACCTGTCAGACCCAGAGTGGGAGGCCCTCCAACGACTGTCAACAGTCATTGGTGAGGCGGCTGTAGCTACGATGCTGCGTACGCTAACGCCGACAGAGCAACACGGTGTTGCTCTGGGCTTCATCTTGAAGGAGCAGCGAGATGCTGCTGCCACTACCGCGGTGTCGTCGGGGACGACACCACGCGCGCAATCGCTGAAGCTCAACGTGAGCAACTACGTAGGAAGAGAGGGTGAGCCTCTCCTCCGTTGGCTTGTCGAACTCGACACTGCCATTGCGGCTCGACGTATCGTCGACCCGTTGTCGAAGGTTGCGTTCGCCATGTCCTGCCTTGGCGGACGTGCGAGGAGTTGGGCGTACGGACGCCGACTCTCAGACCCTACGTGCTTCAGCACGTACGAGGTGTTCAAGGAGGAGCTCAGACAAGCGTTTGAGCCCCCGCAGAATGAGTTCCGGTCGAGGGCGGAGTTCCTCGACTTGCAGCAGGGTAAGCATGACGTCCATGCTTACGCTCAGAGAGCACGATACTTGGTCTCGAACATCGTGACCAATCCGATTGACGAGGCGACCAAGGTCGTCACGTTCATGAAGGGACTGAGAGATGGGCCTGTGAAGACCTATCTCTTCCGTGAGTACCCGAGTACTCTCGAAGCTGCAATCACTCTTGCCATGCAAGAGGAGTTTAGCCTGCGGCAGGCTAAACTACATGCACACATACCGAGGCCGCAACCGCGCCCGGTAGTGAGGACGGGGGGGGGGCAGAACCAATGGACCTCTCGAGCGCTGCCACTGCTGGACCCCAGCAGTCGCAGGAAAACAATGTGCGATGCTACCGTTGCGGTAGGATCGGTCACTTTGCTCGAGAGTGCACGGCTCCCGTGCACCAGCAGGGTGGCTATCGCGGCGGTGCCGGGCACCGTCGCAATCAAACAAAAAACGCTGGACGCCAGTAGGCGCGGGGCGCCCTACTGGTAATGCAGTTCCACGTGTCAACCTTGGACACGCGACACTGAGGACTGCAGCCCCCAGTGAGGTTGACTCTCACTGCAAGAACCAAGATGACAAGCATGACCTTGTCATCCTGAAAGTGAAGTCGACGAGAGCAAGAGACTCTCGTCGTGCTTTGGTAGATTCCGGCGCGTCGAAGAACTTTGTTCGACTGCGAAGTCTATCAATGCTTGACTTCGAGGATTTAAAGATACCTCGAAGTATGTTGGAGGTACGCCTGGCGACAGGTGTCGTCGTCAAGACCGAGAAGCGCATGGTACGCGTGCGCTTCACGTACAAAGGTCGAGTGTTTGTCGAAACCTTTATCGTCCTGGACCTGGACGATAAGTTCGACATGGTATTGGGCATGCCGTGGCTCGCACGGCATGATCCGGTAATCGATTGGGAGAAGCGCACTCTTGTGCGCTTCGGTCGCGAAAGCGGAACAGAGAGCGATGGCCCTGTTACCGCCCCACACGCACCAACCGGTGCGCGCGATTCCCCACTCGAGACAGCACCTAACGCTGCTGTCCCGGAGCACCCTGGACGCGCACGAGCGCGCGCGCAGGAACACGTAGCGTCGGCGTTGCCGCCGACGGCTAGCGAAGGAAAAGTGTTGACCTCGGAGGTCGACACTCGCTTTTCAGCGAATCAAGGACAGTCTCCGGCCTCA
The DNA here is from genome assembly GCA_016169955.1 of Phytophthora vignae f. sp. vignae. Lineage (NCBI taxonomy): Eukaryota > Oomycota > Peronosporomycetes > Peronosporales > Peronosporaceae > Phytophthora > Phytophthora vignae. The sequence goes on from JABJUM010000038.1 coordinate 398,324, forward strand.
AGCGGCGCGGATGACGAAAGCGAGTCACGCGCTTCGGCCGAAGAGGCCGATGCGAACCTGATTGGGCCAGACCTGGCCAATAACATTGGCCAGGGAGAGAGAACGCCGTCGACTCCGGGAGTCGATGGCATGGATGAATTTGATTCGTCGGCTCTGGGAGCCGACGCACCCTCCATATTGGGGGTCTCCGCCAATGGAAGGCGTCGAGGTGTTGAAGTCACGTCGGTTCCGGGAACCGACGCTGCGAGAAGAAATTCCGCGTCGACTCTGGGAGTCGACGCACCCTTTGTAACGAAGGGCTCCGCCAATAACAGGCGTCGAGGTGAAGATGGCGTGTCGGCTCCGGGAGCCGACGCTGCAGGCGGTGCGGACGGTTGCAAACGTCCCGCACCGGAAAAACTTGCATGCTGTCGTGCAGCAGGGCTGCACGACGAAGCGCCGGGCGACCAAGCCGGGCTTGAAGTCGCTCGCCCGCGGGATGAACCCGCCGGCGGTATTAAAGAAGAACACCCGCCCATGGCTGGGCCTGGACGAGGTCAAGGGTCTAGCGGAGCCGGGCTCCGCAAGACGAGAAGACGGCGCATGCGAAGGTCGCTGCGCAAGTCTCGGCCAGGGGCCGAGACGCTACAAGAGATGTCTGCTGGGCAGACGGAGGCAGAGAAGCCGGACGTCGAGACGTTGAACGTCTTGACGCGTACCTGTGCCGGATTCCGGTACAGGGAGATGACTCTCGCTAATCCTCCGACGCAAGCGTCGGAGTTGACTTCGCTTCCAGTCATGAGCTGGAAGCGCTTCGCGCGTGACCTGCACGATGGACGCATCGAGCAGATTTGCATTCTTTCGGACGCCGAGAGAACGAAGAGCGAGAATGAAGAGCTGAGGCAGTTCTTCATGGAGAGCACCACTGAGAGCGAAGACACTCTCAGTGCGAAGACGAAGAAGGAACGCTTTGAGGAGCAGAGCTGGGACTCGCTGAAGACGAGTCCCTACTACGAGATCCTACGGGAGTACGCCGACGTACTTCCGGAAGAGATCCCTGCGGAGCTTCCGCAGGACAAGGGCATTCAGCACGAGATCGATCTCGTGCCGGGCACTAAGTATTGTGTCACGCGGCAGTGGCCACTGCCGCGAGAACAAGTCAAGGCGATCGACGACTTCTTTGAGAGTCGTCGCAAAGCTGGACAAGTGCGGGAATCGAAGTCCCCGCACAGTGCTCCGACGTTCTGTGTCAAGAAGCCACAGGGCGGCTGGCGCATCGTTCATGCGTACAACAAGCTGAACGATGCGACGATACCGGCACAGACACCGATACCGCGAAAAGATGTTATCATCGATTCGATGGCCAGGAGCACCATCTACAGTGCTCTTGATCTGCGCGACGGGTTCTATCAGATTCTTATGCGTGAGAGTGATATCCCTCTCACGGCTGTGAGCACGCCAAGCGGCATGCTCTGGGAGTGGCTAGTGATGCCGCAGGGTCTGAAGAACGCCCCTGCGACCTTCAACAGGTGCGTGACGCACTTGTTGCGCTCGGTGCGCGACTTCGCACCGAGCTACTTCGATGACGTGTTCGTCCACAGCCGTGCTGCGGACGGGATGAGCGACGTTGAGATGCACAAGGTGCATCTCCGGAAGCTGTTTGCGCTCATGCGCAAGCACAAGCTCTACGCGAACCTGAAGAAGTGCATCTTCGGGGCGAGCGAGATACCCGTGCTCGGGTGTCTCGTTGGGAAACATGGTGTCCGCCCTGACCCTGAAAAGGTCAGAGTGATCAACGAGTGGCCGACTCCGTCGAACGTCAAGGAACTGCGGCAGTTCCTTGGCTTGGCCACGTACTTGTGCAAGTACGTGAAGGACTACGCGGGCACAATACGCCCGCTGTCACAGCTCCTGAAGAAGGATGCCGAGTGGAATTGGACTGCTGACTGTCAGCAGGCCTTCGTTGCAGTCAAGCGGGGCTTGACTGAGGCGCCGATCTTGGCGGTGGCCGACCAAGATCGCCCATTCCACGTCGTGTGCGATGCATCCGATTTCGCAATCGGATGTCCGTTGATGCAGCACGATCACGAAGGCCGTGATCGCGTCGTCTACTACCAATCGCGTCAGGTGAAACCTGCTGAGCGCAACTACCCGGTGCATGACAAGGAGCTCCTTGCCATGAAGTATGCACTCGCGAAGTTCCGAGTGTACTTACTCGGAAGCGAACCCTTCGTGGTCTACACAGACCACGCATCATTGCGTACGGCTGTCAAGTTGCCACACATCTCGCAGCGTATGGCGAGATGGCTTTCGTTCTTTGCGGAATACAACTTCCGGGTTGAGTACAAACCCGGAAGACTCAATGTGGTGGCCGACGCGTTATCGCGTCGACCTGACTACGCTTCAGCTGATGCCGACGTCAATGCCATTGACGCCATGCAATCGAGCACTCCCACGTCGTCGCTGTTGGACGACGTGAAGACCGCGTACGCGCACGACGCGGACGCGAAGCTCTTGCTGGCCTACGGCTCAGCGCCTTCTGACAAAGCTCGTCAGAAGCTGCCGAAGCATCTTCGTGCTCGTGCACACCGTTATCGGGTGCACGATGGGTTACTACTCTACAGTGCCGTCGACGACAACGCGGTCCGCGTTGTCGTGCCCAACGATCATGATCTGCGCCTCAGGATCATGTATGAGTATCACGATGCACCGACTGCGGGGCATCCGGGCCGTGAGAAGACGTACGTCCTTCTCATGCGCGACTTCTACTGGGCCCACCAGTACAAGTGGGTGCGCAAGTACGTCCGTGCTTGCGAGGTATGCCAACGTGTGAAGCCTGCGCCGTTCGCGCAGGCTCCCTTGCAGTCACTACCGACTCCGTCGGAGTGTTGGCAGTCCATGTCTTTGGACTTCGTGTTCGGTCTTCCCCCGGACAGCCAGGGGAACACGGGAGTTGTGGTCTTTGTTGACCGCTTCAGCAAGATGGTGCATCTTGCTGCGGTACCCGCTGAAGTGACTGCGAAGCAGACGGCACGTCTGTTCGTTGACATGGTGTTCAAACACCATGGCATGCCGATCGACATTGTGTCGGATCGAGACCCGCGTTTCACAGCACATCTGTGGCAAGAAGTGTTCACACTTCTTGGGAGTCAGCTTTCAATGTCGACTGCGGACCATCCGCAGACGGATGGGCAGACCGAGCGCGTGAATCGCGTGCTCGTCGACATTCTCAAGAGCTACGCTCACTCGTTCCAACACTGGAGCGAGTGCCTGTCGATGGCAGAGTTCGCCATCAACAACTCGGTGCATGCCTCGACCGGGCATACACCGTTCTACGTGAATGCCTTGCGGCACCCACACCTCCCGAGCCTGCTCCGGATGGTGGCTCCTTCCTTAAGTGGGGGAGGATCTACGGCCGCAACACAGCAGCCGCAGAATGCCGCTGACACTTGCACAGTGTCAGCCGCGACTACGCGCAAGAAGAAGAAGCATGCGTCTGTGCAGGGCACAGACGCCGACAAGAAACAGAAGAGCAATAAGAACAACGTGTCTGTGCGGGGCACAGACACCGCGAAGACCAACGCAGGGGCCGAGCCTACTACTACAGGCGAGCTGAACGAGTTCAGCTCGGACGCAATTGCATTCGTGCAGCGCAGACAAGCCGTCATTCGGTTTGTCCAAGACGCTATTGCAGCTTCTGTCGATCGACAGAAGCTGAACGCAGACAACATTGGCAGGGGCAACACAAATGAATTCAAGAAGGGTTCATTGGTTTTGTTAGCTACTCAAAACCTGCCTAAACATGCAGTCTCTGACTTCGGGGCGAGTAAGCTCGCTCCGCGCTTCATCGGGCCGTTCACAGTGTTGGCACGGCATGGCAACGCTTACACGCTAGACATCCCGTCTAGCATGCGCCTCCATCCGACCTTTTACGTCGGGCGGCTGAAGCCATACCGGCAGCACGAGCCAGCTAGCTCGGCTGACCCGAGGCGCGAGCCGAACCCTTCTCCAGCGCGCGAACGCGCTGGCCCAAACGCTCGACACGACCTCCAATGTCGGCGGAGACGTCAGACGCGGTCTGCGTGGCCTGAGCGACTTGAGCCCTCAGGTTTGCAATCTCCTGCCTCAGAGCAGCGACTTCGCTGCTCTGAAGCCGCTCCACGGCACCAACTCGGTCCTCGAGAGACGGAGGCCCAAGTCAACCCCAGGTTGACCATACCCGGGGCGTGTTCCCACCACCGCCGCCTCCGATCCGTGACGCCCACGGCTCAACACGTTGGATTGTTGAGCGTATTGTCGACCATAGTATCCCGAAAACGAACCGGCACCCGGTTCGTTATCGTATTCGTTGGAGAGGGTTTCCGCCCCACCAAGATACATGGGAGCCGCGGGACGTCCTGCTGCAGGACGTTCCGGAAATGGTGAGGGCGTACGAAGCCCACCGCGCACTGTCGGAGCGAAGGTAGTGCGAGCGCTGTGGTCACCCGCAGCGCTCGAAGCACCACGCTCGTCGCGTTCCTCGCGTGCCAGGAACTTGGCACGGAGATCCTTGAGACTCGCAGGTACACGGATCGTCGTGTACCCGTTTAGGTCGCGGTCGCTCAAGCGCGCCGCACCCGGAAGACACAACGTGCACTGCTGGTCTTCGGGCACAGCGCACGGAACACCTGCATCCACAGAAGATCTGTGGAGCTGCTCCAGCCTCCCACGCGTCGAGAACGTCTCGAAGCGCTCACGGGCATGCTTAACCCGCTCACGGTAAGCTGCCGGATTCTTGTTGAAGTTCTCAACAAAGGCATTCCAACTTTGACAAAGTGCCTGCCACTCAGGCACTTTGCTGCGAGAAGAGGTCTTCTTGCTAGAGTAATATCGGAGCTCATGGAAGAGCCCGATGTAATAGTCGCGCCTTTGATCCGTCATCGGATCAAAGTGCTGTCCCTCCGCCACAGCATCATCCACAATCGCGCTGCATACGTACAGCGGGATAGTATTCGGTGGCACGGAGTTGCCCACCCGTGCCGCGATCTCAGTCGCGGACGGCATCCACGGATCGCGCGCTGCATGAGCAGCGCGCGGAGAACTTGAAGTCGCCACGGCGCGTGGTGAGCTCAACGCCCCAGCAGCAGAGAGTGGAGTCTCACCTGCGCTACGCGAACGCTTCGAGCTCGAAGCGTCCGAGTCGTCTTCCTCACGAGGGCGTCTCGACCCGGCATGCGGGTCGAGACTATCACTGTCGATAGACTCCTTGCGCTTGGACGGAGAGCTCTCGCCCTCCTCCATCTCCACGTCGCCTTCTTCATAGTCAACGACATCGTTGACTATACATGAGCCTTGGAGGACAATCTCAGGCTGAGTTGTCCCCGCCGCAGACGTGGCAATAGCGGCGCCGCGCTTCGCTTACTGGCGTTCGTGGTAGTCCACGACAGAGAGCTTACCCTCTGTCGTGTCAGCGGTCTTCTCCTTTGGCGAGCTCATTGCGGAATGAGCTCGAGATTTTCTTTCTCCCAACGTGAAGAATTGACGAATGGTCAATTGCCTGATTGACGTGCCGTGACCGGCGCGTCTAACCTTAAGGGGGGATGGTGTAACGGGGTTACACACACAAGTGGCTACAGCCACTTGTAACTATAACAGACCCGATGTCTGTTATAGGTACAAACACTTCCTCGGCCTTGATGTACATCACATCAAGGGCCACATTCATTTACGGTCACCACGACGGGTGGTCCATAGACATTTAGGATTCCTATTGGTTGAAAGCAGCATCTTTTAACCAATGAGCGACATGCATAGCTGTGGAATTCTGCCAACCAGCCGTTGGCAGATTCCTAACTTAGAATATTACATTTAGAGGAAGTCAGAAAACATAAAACAAAAATAGCAGTTCTCATTTTAACCCAAAAACATTATTTGGATCGTTTATTTAGATTAATCTATACTCGGAGGCCCGAGTATAATTAACTCTAGTTTAAACCAAGCTACGCTTCCTCATACACGTGCGCACACGTGTAAGCTGTTGTAGTGAGCCAAGGTAGGCCCATTACAAGCGTTCTATTGAGTTAGGAGGCTAACTCGTCGATTTTTGTTAGAATACTTTATCTGGTAAGACAACGAGTTAACGTTGAGTTATGTCTACTTTCGTTGAATGGCCGGAGTAAATACGACAATACTACGGCCCTGACATTCTAACTCGCTCGTTTCGTGTAATTGCTTTCCGGTCGATCAAGATGTCGGTAGGCATGCGCTGGCTTTCTATCGTACTCACTACGTCTACAATATTGAAGAACATCCCTGCTTTTAATTCGAGGAGTGACAAGCAGCTTTAAAGTTAGCGTTTCCTCCACTACCAAACATTTCTACTGCTTCTATTTGTCGTACTCTGCAATTCCAGTGTTTGGAACAAAATGAATTGGCGGTGATTGGCAGACACAATAAACACTGCAGTTCCAACTGCAGTAGGTACTCTTGCTGCAATCAGCTACTGCAGTATCGATCGTGCTGCAATCGTGAATTGCAATACGCACCGTCGCCGCAATAATACATTTCTCGTGCCATACCATGGTATGATAATTGCAATAAGGTTTTGCCACCCGAGCTAGGGCTTCTAAGCAAATGCTCGGGTTAAAAATGGCTTTGGTATAGCTAATTAAATTAGCTATACCTCCGTTGGTCTCTCCCAAATTTTGGGAGAGACCAACGGAGAGATTGTCAAGGATAAGCTTGCTGTTTGCCGAAAGAAAGAAATTCTTCATTTTGGAATCGTCACTCTAGACAGCAGCATGTGTTGAGCAGGCAATACGAGATTGCAGTAAGTGTCGCGGTCGCAGTTAAGATTGCAATCGTTGGCGTCTCTGCAATTGAGAATTGGTATTGCGGCGCCGTCCGCAGTTGAGCATTGCAAGAAAAAATTTTGTACGGGGGATAGAGCAAGAGATTTTTTCCAAACACTGTGCAATTCAATCTTGGATTAACGCGCAAGGCCCCGACGAAGAGAGCGGGAGAAAGAGTCCCCGCCAAAATCGGTGCTTACTACTCTGGCCTAAGAAACAACATTTCTATTAAACCTCAACTTTTTAGATCGTATTGGATTCGTTATAAGTCGGCCGTAAGCCATATGATTGGTCATAAAGCTCGATCGGACGACAAATCAGCGTAGAAAAACCTTCAAACTATATGCGAGCACCACGACGCCCACAAGAGCACTAAGATATTCTTCAACGGTTCACCGCATCGGCGGTTTAGTGATTTTTCTAATGGTACCCTTAATTTTGAATATCGCTAACTAGGGCTTCGCGAAGGCTGGGATAGGATTGGTTACTAGTAACTCACCTTTGACCGCCATTGATAAACTCAATTCGCACGCTCCACAGGGATCTCCAGCGGCTGCTTCGTAGCCGCCGAATCCGCCCGACAATGTATCACCACTATAGAGAGTTTTCGCTGTCACCGTTCCTGGTCCGTTTCCCGCATAAAGTGCATAAAAATGCATTTTGCGGGGAATAGGGCTATGAACCAGCCCGCAACCAGGAATGAAACCCCCGTCCAGAACCTCTCTTCTCTAATGTGTGTTCTCAGATCTAACACAGTCGTGAGGGATGCTTGTGCGCGCACTGACACTTTGGTTTAGGCGGGAAGCCCGTGTGGCGAGGTAAAGACAAACAGGAAGGGAGCGCGCAGTGACGGTGAAACTACCCTGGATCCCCAGTCAGCCATGGACTTGGGGGATGATGCGAGCTCGATCTTGGAGTATGTGTTGAACTCGGACGTGGTTAACACCCACAGGGTGGCCGCAGAGGTGGTGAACGCGGTCACGGACGATTTCGGCACACTGACTCCAATCACCGAGAGCGCGAACTCGGTGCGTTTAGCGCCGTGGGGGGGGGGGGGGCTCAAGCTTACTGAACTCGGGCGCTACGTACTCGGGAGATGAGCGCTCGGCGTGGGCGAACAGTGATGTGGCGTCCGCGAACTCCGGCCTGCGACACGTTTATCGAGAACTCGGATACCGGTGAATCGGCTGTAGCAAGCTCGGTAATGGAGGGGTCGGTCTCAGCAAACTCGTTCTTGAGGTGTTCGGCGGACGAGGTATATCCGAATGGGGAGAACTCAGGCGAACTCTCGGGTGTGAAGAAGGTGGGGATCGGTAACTCGGGCGAGGAGTCTGTGGCCGAGGTGTACGCGGGCACAGCAGAGGTCAACTCTGGTGAGGAGTACGGGAATACGATGAACCTGGACGAGGAGTACGCGGACGTGGTCAGCCAGGACGAGGAGTACGCAGGCGAGGTGAACGCGGACGAGGGACCAGACGCTGTTGAGGGGTATATCGACGAGTTGAACGCGGTGGACCTGTTGACATGGTATATTTGGAAGGACGCTCGTATCACCAAGAACAAGAAGTTGCTGTACTGGAGTGGATTGAAGTTCGTCGAGCAGCCCGAAATTCCCGTCGTGACCTTCAACCTCGACGGCTACACCGACACCAATGCAGTTTTCGAGTTTCGATTTAACGTGGCCGCGTTGCGCGAGCTCTATGAGCTATTTCAGATCCCTGAGATTGTCGTGACAGATCAGCGCGATTATCTACCAGGCATTGAAGTGCTTTGCATCATGCTTTCTCGTCTGGTATATCCCAAAAGATACTTCGATATGATGAAAACTTTCGCCCGCTCTCTATCCCAACTATGTCACGGATGTTTCTGCACATGATCGACTACATACACGACAATTGCGCGGATTTGATTTTTGCGCCTAACGAACTCCTACGAACGCGAATGCAATCATACTGTGATCATGTGAAGGCTAAAGGTGCCCCGATGGACAGCATTTTCGGCTTTCTCGGCGGTACGAAAGTTGCAATCGCGCGTCCGGCACCGCGGCGTGCAGCGGCAAGTTTTCAGCGGTCACAAACGGTATCATTGTTTTAACTACCAAGCAATCACTGCTCCAGACGGAATGTGCGTGCATTTTTGGGGGCCGATGGATGGCAGACGTCATGACTCAGCGATGCTACACGCTAGTAGACTGCTTCCTTTTTTCGAGGAGCACGCTGAATTGTTTCATGGACGAGCGTTGTATGGAGATCCTGCGTATGGTGTGCAGCGGTTCATCGTGAGTGGTTACAAGGGCAATGTCAGTGATCCAATCGAGCGTGCATTCAACTGTGAGATGTGTAGCGTGCGTGAGTCTGTGGAGTGGAACTTCAAGATGATGAAGACCTTGTGACCTTACATCGACTTCAAAAAACAACAAAAAGCTCGCTTATCACCAGTCGGTAAGTTTGTTAAAGTCGCGATGTTGCTTGCGAACTGCCATAACTGCTACAGCCCCAACCAGATCAGCACCTACTTCAAGATGGCACCCCCGTCGTTGCGAGAATACCTCAGCGGATCTCAGAGTCAGACCCTGGCGGACGCGTAGGAGACTTCATCGTAGCCTCTCATCGAGACGCTCAGTCTCCAAACGAGCTAACTCAAGACGGAAGTTCCGCTCATATTCTCGTTCCTTACGTTCTTCCTCCCACTTCCGCTCCCTCATTTCACGATCGATGGCACGCTGTTTCTGTTCTTCCTCCCATCGGCTTTCCTGCATCGTACGCTCCCTTTCCGAGTCATTGCGAATGAGGTCGATGACCGTTCCAACATTCAAACGACGACGTTTGACTGATTCCTCGGAGCCGTCCTCTTTACGGTCCTTCAACCGAGCCACGGCCGCATCGCGCATGACTTTGCCAGCATCTTCTTCAGTTTTGAGCTTCTCCTTGACCTCGCGTGCGCGCTTGGCCTCCTTGCGCATATGCTCTTCTACTGCAGAAAGAAGCTCGTCCAGAAGTTGGTGCTTTCTGCGTGCACTCTCCCGATACTCCAGACGCCTTCTCGGACTTGGCGTTGTAGGCTCGATGCGCTTCCAGCAGCACGTTGAAGCGCGCTTGTGCCGACTTGTTGGTCAGGTTGTCCTTTGCGAATCCTTCAACGCTGGTCACCGTAGCTGCAGTCACGGCCCAGGCATCCATAATGCTCCCTCTATCCGTGACAAAGGGTCGGTCGGCTTGCTCTTGTCGGAGTAGGATAAGGTCGTCTTCCTTGTTAAACTTCTTGTGGGTCTTCTTCAGCGTCCCTGCGATCTCCGTAGAGTCCTCCGTCGACGTCCCTGACGGATCAGGGGCTGGGCTCGATACCGACGATCCTTTACGCGTCTGGGTAGCGCTGGGTTTCTTGGGTTGCATGAACGACGAAGTTGCCAGGTAGATTAGCGAATGGGCCATGCATGAAAATGACGGTGTGTGATCGTGGTGGATCGACGTACTATCACTCTAAGCATTTATTGCTGCGTAGTTTGACTTGACTGGACACGGATTGTCTGCGAAAGCAAGCACATTGTCTTCCCGGTCCGTGTCCCAGTCAATTATCAGGTTCTGGATCAGGAACCGTGACTGCGAAAACTCTCTTATGTCACACGAGTTTGCAAAGGAACTGGACTAGCCTCAGAAGTCTAAAATACTCGGTTAATCAACATCACTCACTGTGAATTGACCTAAAGACATGTTACCGGTTCATCCCCGGTGCCGATTAGACGGGGAGGGGAGAGCGCCCGAATTAATTCTGTTTGGGCTGGGCTATCAGCACTTCGTCGCTTCCTATCCCAGTAAAATTGTAGCCATTATATAGAAATGTTGTTTCTTAGGTGGGCCAGACGAGTACTTCAAGAAGTTGGCGCCAATCTATCGGGGGCCTCATCAGTTTTTCTTGCAGCGACAACTGATCTACCCTTACAGCCGCAACCGCTCCATTCTTGCTCTGCGTTGTGCTTCGGACTGGCGGTTGGTTAGCTTAACTTAGAGTTGGGCTGTGAGATATGATCACCGGGAAGGATTTGTTCGGCGTTAATCGCATGCCAAAGTTCGTGCAAAGCACAATATACCTTTATTGCTCAATGTACGCCCAATCTAACAAATCAGCTGATAAACGGACTGCAAACCGAAATAACTATCGATAATACGGATCCCAAACCGGATTTAACCTCTATTTCTCAAGCCTCCGGAAATCTTATGATCAGGGCTCGATAGTAGTGGGGTTTTGGACTACTAGTCATACTGATACTAATAAAGTATCCAAGATTGAACCACTATCACTGATACTAATACTACTACTCGGCCAGCTGGCGATGATAGTAGAAGTGTAATATCACTAATACACTGCGCGACAAAAGGTTTGGGACACTCACGTCCGAGTCCATATCTCGGCTTCTAGAACGAACTACGGGTTGCTATTTAGATATGTTCGTCCAATCACATAGCCGAAGAAGGCACTTGTGACAACGACCTAGATTTCGCAGTTTATCTATAGGCTGCCATACAACTATCTAGAAATCGGCCCGCGACAAAACTTTGGGACAAAAATGACTTGATTTTTGTACTGGATAGAGTGATGGTCACCGTCCATCCTTCGAGAACTGTGCTTATTACCCTATTTTCACTATGGGGCGCGGGCCTCCCATCTCCGACGAGGAGCGAGGCCGCATGAAGGGCCTCCACGAGGCAGGGTACGGGGGTCCGCCAGATAGCGCGGCGCCTCGATCGCTCTGCCAACGGCGTCAGCTATGCCCTACAAGCTTCGGAAAAGCCCAAGAAGAAGGGGGGACGTCCGCGCAGCCTCACCGATCGCCAAGTTCGTCAAGTTGTTCGCGCTGCCGCCACGGGAGACTACTCTGCGTCCGAGTTAAAGGCTACTTACGGCTTGTCATGCACGGTGCGGACGGTCCAGAGGCTATTGTCTGGGGTTGATTTCCTAGTCTACGCTAAAATGGATCGTACGCTACCTCTGACTAAGGAGCACATGCTCGCCCGACTGGAGTTTGCCGAACGGCTCTCAACGGCGGCCCAAAAGGAAGTCGTGTGGCCCATGATCATCTTTTCAGATGAGAAGAAGTTTAATTTGGACGGACCTGACGGCTACAAGCACTATTGGCGGGACTTAAGGCGCCCGCATCGGCGCTACAAGTCCCGCCAAAATGGCGGAGGGTCGCTGATGGTGTGGGGGGCCTTCGGATCCAAGGGGAAGTCGGAGTTGGTGGTGCTGGAGGGGCGCCAGAACTCTGGCCACTACATCTACACTGTGTCGGAGCATCTGCTCCCGTTCGCGCACAAGCACTATGGTACGGATTTTGTGTTTATGCAGGACAATGCATCGATTCACGCGTCTAATGAGACGAGATCGTTCTTCCAGGAGATCGGGGTGCAGCTTCTGGACTGGCCAGCGCGCTCACCTGATCTCAACCCAATCGAAAATGTCTGGGCTATTCTAGCCAGGAAGGTCTACGGTCATGGAAAGCAGTACAACTCCGTGCCAGAGCTTACTGCCGCAGTCATGCAAGCTTGGGACTCGCTCACGATGAAAGAGCTGCAAGATCTTTTGGACACCATGCCAGCTCGTTGCTTCGAAGTCGCGCGCAAGAATGGAGACAAGACCCACTACTAGGTACATGGCTACATTTTGATAATACAAAAATCAAGTCATTTTTGTCCCAAAGTTTTGTCGCGGGCCGATTTCTAGATAGTTGTATGGCAGCCTATAGATAAACTGCGAAATCTAGGTCGTTGTCACAAGTGCCTTCTTCGGCTATGTGATTGGACGAACATATTTAAATAGCAACCCGTAGTTCGTTCTAGAAGCCGAGATATGGACTCGGACGTGAGTGTCCCAAACCTTTTGTCGCGCAGTGTATATCATTAGTGATAAACAATACGTGGGTACACCAAGCGAAGTCATCGACAAGCGCACTTGTCGATGCAAGACGGGAAGTAGGGATCTCGGAAGGAAGGAGAGAAACCAGAAGGCTATTTCCTTTCCACGTTCAGTGGGTCAGGTTCTTTTTGCCTGGTACGCTCTCTATAGGTAGCAACTTAGAACCAAGGGACAACTCTCTAAGTGGGTACACAGTATCACTGTTTCGCGTTGCAGCGATCTTGGCAAACTCCGAAGAAGAACCTTTCGCAGAAATCGATGCAGCTTTTAGTTTTCGCTCCCCTGACACAGGAAGGAAGGGTGGAGGCACGACGCCAGGCCTTGCTGCACTCGCCGAAACAGATTTTAGGCTTAGTAGAGTTATGAGTACAACGGAGACGTAAGGTGGTCGAATTATCTCACAGACTACACTACCCTTCGCTTTATGCACCATACAATAGACACCAGCAAAAGGATGTGATTTACTACTGATTTTATTGAGGGCGACATTTGTGAAGCTCTACTTACTGCTCACTGCATGCTTAAGCATCTTCCTCCTTCTCTTCCGCCTCCTCTTCCTTCTCCTGATAATCCAATTTTTGAGGGTAATGTTATTACCACACTTGACTTCTATAACTTTCTGGTGCATGCTTTCATAAGGCTCCAAATAGCCATCGATGTATCCGTACGCTGTGCTAATAAGTAAGTTAGCCCAAGCTATCGAGATCTACCAAGATCAAATCAGTAAGATCAAACCTCAAACGACCACACAAAGCGCGATTAGTGCCAGTCAACACGAGCGGGTCTGGTGGCTAAATACTGGTCCGATTGATGTAGGGCGAAGATTTTGCTCTACTCAGCAACTTACAAAATAGGTTGGTGCCACTGACACCAATACATCTTGCAGATTATTAAGCGTTAACATTCTTCCTTGATGAAAGTTTCCAAACTGACCGATCCAAGCGCTTCACGAACGTCTTGATTCTAGATGACAAAACTCCATATTGCACAGAGAACACTTACTGTATTAAGTTTGCAGTCAAACCAATAGGTCAGCCAGTACTTGGGAGCATCGCCGAGTACACCGATGAACGAGGATGCACCGATCAAATAAAATAAAAAATGAAGTGCACCTTCCAGTGTGGATATTGCATGAATAAAGTAGTACCAAGTCCGACGCCTTGACAAGCGTCTAATAATGTGACTGATGCAGGTAGATCGACGCAGACACAGCGAGACATCTCCGCGGACTCTCCTGGTGACGGTCGATCTTGTACTTTTCACCGGTGCTATTTTGGGAGATGAAAAGCAAACACGGCAAAAGGATGCAGTGCGCAATAGATTGGAGCCTACCAGGACCCAGAAATTGCCCGACCTCTCTCGCCACAAACGAGCTCAGCAGAAATTTATCTCTGGTGAGCATCTGAAAATATCAGTGATATTATATGCCGCGATTTTTTCGCGAATATTATTGAATCATTGATATTGGGTCGGCGTCGGTAACATAGTATTATCAGTATTAGTATCAGTGATATTCTGGTAGTCTACTATCGAACCCTGCTTATGATATGCGAAATCCGGATAGTATGCTTAATTTTTTGAGACCACAACACAACCAGCGAGCCATAAAGATGCCGCTCGTCGCGCTAGTGCTGCTCTCGCTGCTTCATGTAGCCCTCGCAGCGTTCACCGAGCAGTTGACGTTACGTCCCCTCCCTGCCATCAACCAGGTTCTCGGCCGCTTCGATTTCTCAGTAGACGAGGACTCCGGCCGCGCCGCAGCGTCGCTCTTCCCCAACGTGTTGCGCCAGATTCTCGAGAAACACGACGCCGAGTCGCTGCACCTCACCTTCTCCGTCGGCAGATACGTGGACTGGCGCTACGGCTCTGCAAAAACCTTTAACCAGTCCGGCTTCGCCCATGCGCCCTTCGGCACGCGGCTGCAGGTGGCGCTTCGAGGCGACGCGGACGTCCAGCAGCGCTGGCGAGGGATCACGTCGGAGCTGGGCGGCATCTTCTCCGCCTCATTGAACCAGATGGATGAGACGGTCGTCACGGGGCTTCTGCCAGATTCATCACCGCAGGAGTTGGGCGCTTTCCCGTCGACAAACACTGACCCTGCGCTCGTGTTCCTGCACGGGTCATTGGCGCGTGAGGAGCTCTGCACGGAGAACTTGACGCCCTGGCTCAAAATGCTGCCGTGCCGAGCGGTGTCTGGACTTGGGGCTCTTATAGACCCTATCAACGCGCTGTCGGGGGAGTATCTATCGCTGTCGCTGTTTGCATCGAGGTCTAAGGACGGCGCATGGTCGCTTCGGCAACACCTGACAACGGTGCAGAGCCCCAGTAAGCACAACAAGGCGCGCTGGAGTCTGGGCTCCTTGTTTTTTGCGAACGAGCAACCCGCGGATATCAGTGCATGCCCGCTTGCTGAAGAAAGCGTAACCCACACGGAAGACATGGAGTCGTCGGATATTGCGACCACTGACCTTTGTGTGGAACCTGTGTCACTTACTACTCCGTGGTTCGACGACTGGAAAAATACTGCTGAGAAGGCCTCCTCCGCAAGCAGCTACAAGGCCCAAGAAGATGTGGTGTCGGCTCATCGTTTCGTCACTGGCTACGGCCAGGTGAGTGGCGGATTCGCAGTGCAGCTCAAGAACAACCACCCCACGTGTGGCATGCGTGTTACCTACCACGACGTCATCCCGTGGTTTCTGCGCGTATACTTCCACACGTTTCGCGCAACCGCCGGCGGCAGCGAGCAGAAGGCGCAGGAGTTGATTCAATCGTTCAATTTTGTGCCAGCTGAGCTGCGTGGTCGTCCCAACCAGTTGCGTCTTGAAGCGATTCTGCCTGCCAACACAACGTTGGTGTTCTCTCTCCAGATGGAAAAGGCATTCCTGCGTTTATCGGAGCATCCACCTGACGCCAATCGTGGCTTTGACATCGCCTCGGGTGTCGCCACTTTCGATCTGCTGCCTGGTGCTCAGGAAGTATCGATATGTGGGGAGGCTCCGGAGTTCACTACAACGCTGTTCACAGAACCCCTACTTGTGCCGCTGCCAACACCCGATTTTAGTATGCCGTACAATGTTATCACGATGACTTCGACGGTGGTGGCCTTCTTCGTGGGCACCATGCTCAACGCACTTCTGCGTAAGGCGCCCCGCTTGAAGCAGATGATGACAAGCAGCTCA
Organism: Phytophthora vignae f. sp. vignae; assembly: GCA_016169955.1. Taxonomy (NCBI): domain Eukaryota; phylum Oomycota; class Peronosporomycetes; order Peronosporales; family Peronosporaceae; genus Phytophthora; species Phytophthora vignae. Next base: position 414,222 of record JABJUM010000038.1, read on the forward strand.
ACAGTGAAGTAAACACGAACACGATACTGTTCGCACACGTTATTCATCTCCTGCATTTGATCTATCTGCGTTAGAATACTATAGGTGCCACATGCATTGCTTACACGACGCTCTTAAAGACTGGTTGATGCGAGGTCGCCGTTGCCGTTGTTTGTTGCTTTCCGTTGTAGTGCCCGGTGATGGTCGCCCTATAGTTTCGACCCGATTCAATAGCACCGCACGTGAGGCAGAAGAAAGCCCAAACACTCCAAAGCAGCACGATGCGGAAGCCGATACGGTACGTGCAGGCAGCGTTGCATGATCCAACACTTCCGAGACCGCTGGTATCCGCATTTGCGTCTGCGCTCGGGTCGATTATAAAATTCATGATCAGGCCGGGGACATAGTTCGATGCCGCGTACCCGAACAGATTGTAGCTCGCATATGCCACCGAAGAGGCGAGTGGGCGCAACCGTGGTGGCGCTGCTGATATCACAATTCCAGAGCAAGCTGGAAGGATACTACCTCCGCAGAACAGCATGAGCCACAGGAACACCGCGATGTAGAATGTGTTGTGCACGTACGACACTGGCAACGCGGCCAAGCAACCAGCACCACCCAGCACCATACACACACGCAGAGCCTGCATTTGGTGATACGGGCCCGAGTAGCCGCCGAACTGATCGATGAGCCAGCCGCCAAAGAACACGCCCATGATCGGCCCAGTGCCGCTTACAAGCAGATACGAGAGATGAATCTCGTACATCGAGTCCTCCGTGTTGGTCTCCAAATACAGCGTCGTCCAGAACTGAACACCCGCAACAACGAAGAAGAGCCCCGACAGCCCCATGACAATAAACACGTACACCTTGTGCTGCAACAACAGCCAAAGATTGCTCCACCTGGAGTTGCTCTCCTCCAACTCGTGCGATTTCAACGATCGCAAGCTGTAGCCGTCCGACACACTGCTGTCCCCTGGGGGGCCCATCAGAACAATTTCATCATCATTCGTAGTCGGCATACTCTGCTCGACGCTGGTATCCTCGTCCTCATCTGCGTCCACAATGACGATGGAGCGGCGACGAGTGGCGCGCAGTCGAATATGTTCGCGCGGAACGAAGAAGATCAGGATAGACAGCGGCAGGATCAGTGCAAACTGTGCGAGGAACGGCCAGCGCCAGCAGTAGATTCCATGGCAAAGCCTCATCGAAGCTTCGTCGGCGCCGTTTACGAGATCGGAGTTCGCATTGATCCCCAACGCTGCCTTTGACAAAGCGGTCACCACACCGTGCAATGAGGTCGCGGACGCCTCGGGTCTTTCTGACGCCAGCCAGATCGTAACTGAGCCTGCAAAGTAGCCTAATGTAATGCCCACCGGAACGGCGCCTTGCAGATAACTCATCCAGGTGCCGCGCTTCGCCTTGGGCGCGTAGTCGTGCACCCATAGCGGCGAGTACACGCAGCTGAAGGCTTGGGTCAACCCGACGAAGCCGCGCAGCGAGATGAGCAGCGACTTGGAGTACCAGGCCGTAGTCGGTGCGCAGGCGAGGCCCAGCACCGCGAGGTTGTTCACCACGAGCGAGACGCCGAGCAGTTGGCGCGGATCGAAGCGCCGGAAAAGCGTGCTGCACCAGGGGGAGGCCAGCGATATGGAGATGTACACGATTGCGCCCAGCAGCCCTTGCTCTTGTGGACTTAACCGGAACGTGAGCGTGAACTGCTGCAGCAGCGACGGCACGGCGCCAGCCTCCAGGTACATGAACACCTGCGTCAGCACGAGGAACTTGAACAGATACTCGGTCGAGTCACGGCGCGGCCTGGACGGAAGCAGCGGCGAAGACGGCGGCGAGTCCACGGCCCCGTAGCCGGTGGATGCGCTGGAGTGGACGCGCGACTTGGCGGTGGCGGCCATGGCGAAGCAGAGCGCGCGGGCGGGGGGCGAGAACAATGACTCCGGACTCCGGACCGGAGGGGGAGGGCTCAACTCGTGCGTGGTGACCGGGGTTCTGATTTGATTTCAGCCAATCGCAGCCAACTTCAGAATGTCCAAGTGAAACGCGAGTAATGTAGCCATCTGGTCCACCCTCCAGCCTTTACCGGCGCCGCTGTTCGTCGACAGGCAATTGTGTGGCCGCTTCGGGTCTCGAGCACCGGAGTCAAGTGAAACGCACATTCTGCTGTCTGAGCGTTGGGCATCGATGCATCCTTACGGCATGTGACCCCTCTTGTGCGAGACTCGAGTGGCCGGCCGCCACGAGCGACCGACAGATCGACCAAGTCCAGCGTTCGTGTCACGTTCGCGGCGACGGCCGCGACGCTGGGACTCGCCCTGAGACAGCATGATCGCCCCCTTGAAAAATTCTTCCGTAGCTGGTGCGCTTTGCTGCACAATCGGCTCGCTCGCGTGCTCGACGAGTCGACGAGTCGGCGAGTGCATTCATTGAAACGATATGTCGGAAGCTGAAGTTCCGGGATAGACGTCAGTGCTCGTGGCTGGACGTAAGGTAGTCAGCGCCTCAGCGGGGTTTACATGTATTAATCTCTTATTCACGGATGTCGGCGGCTCCGACAAGTAAACTACATGAAGCTCGCTGTCTAGCTTCTCCAAGGTTGTCGACTTGACATGCAAGTTGGCACCCGCCTGTTGTGTCAACCATGTTGAACATGTGATATCAACCCAGCGACCCGCTCCACGGCAAGGCTGCTGGAGAGCAAACCCAAGGACAAGCATGCGGTGCATGCCAACAATATGACGCCTGCTTCTCAACCAAGGCGAGATTCCCATTTATCAATTTATCAATCGTATTCTACAGCTCTTGACACATTACGCACGGGGAAGCATGCTGACTGGGGCGGTGGTGTGGCCATGACTGATCGCACTTGATCTGTCAGTGCTTGGCGGCGCGCATGACGCGAGCTTCGCGCTGGCACGCGTTGGCGAGACGCGCCTGGGCGCGTTGGCGCTGGAACAGAATGTAGTCCTGCGTCTCCAGCTCGTCTTCCGTGTCTTCGCCCTCAGAGCAGTCGTCGTTCTCGTCCACGAGTCCGCAGGCGTAGAAGTCCCAGAGCGGGTTGGCAGGCGCCGTGCTCTGGCTCGCCGAATCGGCCACCCGGCGCTGCAACGCATTCGGGCCCTTGGCCGCGCTCACCGTCGTCGACATGGCAGGAATGCGCTGGGATCGGCGGCCGCTGGGGCCTAGAGTCGCGGGGCGGGGCCGTGCACTGCAGGAGGCAAATCTGGAAGTGCCGCTGCTGCCGCGCCAGCTTCCGCCGCGTCCTCTCGCAGCGCAAACCGCATACTCGGGCCCATCTCGGCCAACCGTAGTTACAGTCCCTGCGACAACTCAAGTGCGTACGTCTGCGCGATTTTTGTCCTGCAGCACCACTGAGTGTGCGCCGAGTTCGCCGTGCTGACCAAGATGATCGGAGCCTTGCGGCAAGTCTCCCTCCGGACCCCCTTTGTGGGCAAGAAGCGCCTTGCCTCGGCTCGTTTCAGTCGTCTGGCCGGCCTGGCCGCGCATGAAAGTTTGGGCTTAATTTTCAGGGACGGACAAGCTCAAGCGCTCGCGAGGTTGTTGGGCAAATTAGTGGCGTGAATTATTGAGGTCTCACTACACGAACACGAGGTTGTACGAGTCGTCCACGACCACGAGCGCCTCGCGGATGCCGCCAGAGCGCGGCGGCGCCTCCGTCTGCTGTTTGCCGCGCTTTCCCTTGCTCATCTTGCGCTGGACGCCGTCCACGAGCTCGCGAGCGTCCTTGGCGAGCTGCTCGTTGCGCGCGATCTTGACGTCCACGAACTGCCGGTTCTCCAGGTCCAGCGCCATCGTGATCGGGCGTCTCGCACTGCTGCTACTGCTGTCGTCGCCCTCCGCCTCGCGGCGCTGGCCCAGCTGCTCCTCGTCGTAGAAGTATTGTTCGGCGTCCAGAACGCGCGTGCGCTGGGCGCCCGTCTCGTCGAGCCGCACCAGCTCCTCCATGTGCTGCTGCGCCGCGTGGTCTGCCGTAGCCGCGTCCGCCTCGTAGTGCAGCTCGGAGTCGCAGAAAACGCAACGGCGCCCGCCATTGAACTCAATGCGGCCGCAACGCAGACAGTTGATAATGAGCGCGTTGTTCAGCAGCGCCGCCGCCTTGCCCGCGCCCTTCTTGCCCTTCTTGGTAGGCTTGAGACGCGAGTTCACGGCTGTGGGGCGAGGCACCAGCCCCTCCGTCTCCTTGGGGGCAGCCGGCGGCGGCGCCGGGGCGAACAGCCGCGTGCCAATATGCTCCGCGCGCGCGGCCGGGATGCCCAACAGCTCGACGAGGTAGCTGGACGCCTCCTGCTTGGAGCGGAAGGTGCTGGTGATGTAGGCCACGATCTCATCCACCTCCGCGAAGCCCAGAGCGTTCACCAGCTCCGCCTTGAGCCACGCCTTCGTCTCGGTGTCCGCCATTCTGTCTTGAAAGAACTGGTCGGAATCCGTAGTGTGTTGTATTGGCTGAAATTGCGAAATGTCCTTCCTGCTCGGCGACGACTATGCGAGCAGCAGCGAGGGCGAGAGCGACGCAGAGGAGCAGGTGACGAGCCTAGAGGCGCGGCATGAGGGTAAGCGAGAGGTGAAGAAGGACGCTACCCAGCGGCTGCCGTCAGCTGACAGCGTGCTGGCCAGCGTGTCGGCGTCCACCGCGTCGTACCTTGCGCCCAAGTCCTGCGCCAAGTCGGCGGACTCTGTCAAGGCCTTCGACCTGCTGGAAGAGCAGGAGACGCAGCGTCGAGAGCAGGAGAAGGAGCAGGAGCAAAAACGCAAGCAAGACCGAGAGCAGAAGGAGGCGGAGGAGACGCGGAGGAACGAGCGGAAGAGACCGGCACCCGTGGCGAACGTCACGAACCGAGAGCAGCCGGCCAAGCGTGAGAAGAAGGACGCCAAGGAGCGCGTCAAGAACCAGCGAGTGAAGGGCCAGGCAGGCATCGGGTCGGACTTTCGCGGCTGGAAGTCCGAGACCGAGATGGCACTGCGGCAGCAGTTTGACTAGCACAACATTATCCTGGGAGGACAGCTAGAAGAGCTGTGTGGACAGCCTCACAGACATTAATTCGTCCAAAAAAAGGAGGCCGGTGTACCACCACACAACATCAGGGTAAGATCACCCTCACAATCAGCAGGCAACACACAGTCCGTGCGTTGCAGGCAGGGTTTGGTAGTAGTCAGCAGAATAGTAGCGATAGTAGTGATAATATCACTACTACTACTATAGCACTACTATAGCTTTGGGGTCTGAGCCATATAGTAGTAATATGGATATAGTAGCGAGAAAAAGTGTCACTAGTAGTGCTAATAGTAGTGATAATATCAGTACTACTATCCCGAACTTCAACCCACGTCAGATCTTCAAAAGAAGCGAAAATAGATGGTTCTCGGCGCTCCCCTCCCCGCGCTTTGCGCTCTTTGGCTCATTTTTCGATACTAGGGAGGGGAACAAACAGTTAAAGCGCGCTAGGAGGGCTACAATTGGTGAAAGGAAGCAAATACTTCATCGTGCAGTTTGTATTCACCATTCGAGTACGTCGACCTCTCAAAACCAGTGTACTCCGCGAACATGTTAATGATTTTCACAACACACTAACTTACAGTTAGTGCTGTTTCCAAACGCGTTTGTATGTTTGCTGCTCTATCACTAGCAGATCAAATGAATGGCTACTGTTACCCGTTGTCGATCGGTCACCCTTACTTTTGACTACATTTTGAGTAAAAACTAGTGTGCTCGGACTTCCGAGTACGTACACTTCATTTCAATTCGTGCGCTGCATCAACTTGAAACCATTGACTACACTATAAAGACGTTGCTTGTTAGGATATCATTCACGATCACAAATAACGTCCTTCAAACCCTTTAGGGCAACTTCATTTCGTTTTCTGCTAGATGACGCTTGAAATCCCTTTTAGCTTACTCACGTCCGCATAAGTGGATCGATAATTTACTTCCCCAGATGTATTTACATTGTATCCTCCTCCGGTCTGATCCAAGGCGGCGATGCCGGACGTGGCATCTTTACTAAGTCACATTACGTGGAATTACTCAGAAGTCAGTAAATGTACTCACAATTAAGTAGCACCCGTTGCTGAGTCCACATTCCGTGTACGCACCTTGGCGTAGCAAGAGTAATCTAGTGCTGCTTAGTTTGAAGAGATCTCGGTTGGTCTAAAGAGAATACCTTTGTGTGCAACTCAGCTTCCGACAAGTGGCAAGAGATTCAATTTTAGTTCAAGATACTTCGAAGCAAATAGCTTAAAATTGTCTAACTCCACAGACATGTAAGCCAGATTCACAACACACTAACAAACAGTTTGCAAACACTAGTGTTAGCTTTACAGTAAGAGTTTGTGCGCAAACTACATAAAACGGTAGGGCTGCCAACACGCATCAACTTGCTTGACTAATACTTCTACCACCAGGTTCTGCAGCCGCCCGCGCATTACAGACAGCGATGCAGGAGTTCAAGAACCTAGGAGCAGAGCCACCAGCAGTATCCCTGACTACGTCATTCATAACCCACTCGCGGTCGATCGACTCGGTGGGGAGCTCGTCTACTACAAGGACAAGGCATGTACTGTATGCATTTTTTTGCGGTGTGTGTACCCGGAGACGTGCTCACTACCGTACTGACTTCAAGGATCCAAGTGCAATTTTCGGGTGGCATCGTGCGGTGGCTGATGGTGCGTGTCTGATTTACCATTGTGCTCAAAGCTGCTGAATCTCACTGTATCGTTTGCGAATACATTTTACTTGCTTAGATGGTGATGTCCTCGTCGGCGTTACTGGTCAGCTGCTTAACTTGCTCGAGTTTAGCTGAGGCGTGGTTGTTGAACAGCACTCCTAGAACGTGTGTTCCGGCTGGTTACTTCGTGATGAGGCCACTACGAACAAGAATTGACTTTTACGCTGCGGCTTTGGCGTCTTAGCTCGCGCGCGTGGCGGCAGAAATGGCTACAGTGAAGGTAGTAGTACTATAGTAGTGCTATAGTAGTGATATTAGTAGTGATATCTACTAACGACGTTCTCCAACTACTAATAGTAGTATCAGTGCTATCGACTCTGAGTCGGATAGTAGTAGTAGTATCACTACTAGTCAAAATTCTCACTACTACCAAACCCTGGTTGCAGGCACATAAAAAATCAAAACAAGATGTCCACTCAAACAGAGCGTTTCACCACAGTGTAGGTAGCGAGGAACCACACAACTTTCAACCATTCCACACAGCTTTCGACTATACATATCGTTATGGAGCACGTACTACAGCAACGGACAGAATGCAACTGCCACCAAAAGCCAACGTAAAACGGGCGCGCAAGATACGACACTACAAGCATATCCAAATATTATCCAATCAGAGCACTCAAAACGTTACATCGAAATATTAAATCACCGCTCCAATTCTGAGCCAGTCACTAGGTAAAAATGGAGGCAGCCAGCAGAGCACCGCCGGAGCCCCCACCGGAGGATCTCCCCCCTGCGCCACCAGAGGAGAGCGCAATTGAGGCCCTCCTGAACGATGTCTTCTCGCAGCCTCAGGAGCGTCGAAGGCACTACTCCATGAAGGAGAAACGGCGCATCCTTCTTGCTACAGAAGGACTCAGCCAGCGCGAGGCTGCAAGGGCTCAGAAAATCCCGCGGTGGACCTACACTACCTGGCGCAAAAGCAAGGACGACATTTTTGCCTTCACCGGCAGCGAAAAGACTCTATCGCGGGCGCCAGGTCGCCCCGAGAGCATTCCGTTCGGCCCCGAGCTCATCATCTTCATGAAGGACACCCGCCGCGACAGTAGGGCCCTCACAGCCTCTGTCATGGCTACATACATTCGCCGACTGGTTAGAGGACTACACCAGCAGCAAAAAAGATGACTTCACAGCGTATGAGTCACTGCTGAGGCGAAGCTCAAGCCGTTATGGCTGTTTGAAGATGCAACCGCCACAACTGCAAAAGAGAAACGGCTAGCTACGATCAAGCGTGCAATTGAAGCGTGGGAGTCCATTGACGTCGACACCATCAAGAGTGCTTTTAACAAAGCACTCAAGACTAACTTTTAGAGCAAATACAGCTGCCCTCTAATTTTGCCTCTAATTTGTACTAATTTGCAACCTCGGCATTTCTGCACATCCAAAGGATACAGCTGTTTCAACTAAAGGAAAGTGGCAGTTGCATTCTGTCCGTTGCTGTACTGTAGCTTTAAGATCGTTATCTGCTACAACATCACAGTATACTCTCTATTCTACACTGATGGCGCTCATGATACATTATTTTGCTGCAGTGCGTGAGAATCAGGTCGCAGTACGCTAACTGGAGTGGTCACTACAATGTGTCAGAATCCAGGCTGACGATTTACTACATCGTCAAAAAAACAAACAATACTAGGCAACCGGACGCGAATCTGTATGTTATTTTATAAAGAGAATCAAGACGCTGACTACAAACCTACTCCACCTACGAGGCCCCCTAGATCCGCACTGACGCTAAGCCGAGCGGGGCTGGTGGACATCCGGGTCCTACTGCATCATGCGTTTAATGTCTAGTGCGATCATGAGGGAGTTGTACTGCGATTCGTCGCCATGCGCTTTCTCCGACTCCAGGGAAAATCGCTTCTCGCTGTTCGCCGCCATGTACGTCACGTACAGCTCCTCCGGGTTGTTCGTGTCGTACAGGTTCAGGTTTGACTAGGCGTCGCGCTTCAGACACACGCGTCCAGGACCTGTCGTGAGACCACCCCACACCTGCGTGTGCATCTTGTCAAAGCAGCGCGCCAGCAGATCCGTCTCCAGTGTCTTCTTGTCCGGGAGCTTGGCGTTCGACTTCAAGATGGCGATCACCCTGCCCAAATGCGACTCCTCCACAGCGTCGAACGCCATGCCAGTCATGTACGCGTGCATGGCGATGCCCTCTTAAACCGCTCGGTCTGCGTCTTGGACAGCGTCCCGTTCTTCTTCTTCATCTCCTTGGCGCCTGCACCTGCTTATCCTTGCTGTCGTCTTTCAGCATGGTCATGGCCGTGCCGTCCATCTAGCTCTCGGGCATGATCTGTAGTATGGCCATCTGGCTCACGACCCGCGCGTGAAGGACGGCGACCTGGTCCAGCGCGCTGCTCGTCAACAACGAGGCCACCGCGCCGTAGACCTGCTGCGCCTGGAGCTGCTGCATCTGCAGCGCCTGAACCTGCAGCTGGGCCTCTGCCTGAGCTTGGGCCTGAGCTTGAGCTTGGGCTTCCGCGCGTTGGGCTTGGCTTGGGCTTGAGCCTGCGCCTGGTCCGTCTTGGCGCGCTGCTTGGCGGGGCCCTTGGCGTTGATCTTCTTGTTGTAGAGCGGCAGCACGTCCGAGAACTGGTGCACGAAGGCGTACTGGTGCTGTATCTCCTGGTCTGTCCGACTTCTTGTAGTACAGCACTTGCTGCTTGCAGTTCTAGCAGACGACGCGTTGCGCCGCTGCGGGTCGGGCTCGTCGGTCAGAAGCTGCCTGATGAGGCTCGGCGTGCGCCCGGGCTTCTTCTTCTTGGCCGCGGGACAAATCTGAAAGCCGGCATTAATACAAACCACCAATGGTGACGATGAACACTGACATACTTGTCCTAGAAAACCAAAATGCATTTAGATGGCTTCATACCTAAATCAATGGAGGAGTAGAAAGTAATAAAAGCTCTTTGACAGCAGCGCGGGGAAACAAGACCTTATCCGCACCGTGATCGCTTCGCTGACTGCAGCCGTGATTCAACCGCGCGCTTCGTAGGTTTCTTAGCTCTAGACGATCGGCGAAGATTAGACGCGTGGGGCGACGTGTTTGTAGCCGGCCGAGCGCGTGCTGCATCTCTGTCCGCCACAGTGTTGGTGGTCCCGGCCGGCCGCGCGCGTGCAGCATCGCTGTCCGTCGAAGTACTGGTCGTCCCGGCCTGCCGCCCGCGTGCAGCATCGCTGCCCATCGAAGTATTGGTCGTCCCGACCTGCCGCGCGCGTGCGGCATCGCTGTCCGCAGCAGTGTGAGTAGTCAATAAGAGGTTAGTAGTGGGCTCGTACTCCAAGACCTCGGTGTCGGCCTCGCTGATTTCGGACGCTGTTGGGCTAGTAGCGCTGGAGGCAGGATGGAGATGTGGCCGCTCGGATGCAAATCGGGAAATGGACCTGTTAAGCCTGCTTGCCGTGTTTGCGGGCCTGCTCTCTGCATTTCCAGCTGGGGCGACCAAACCTCCACCCAACACTGCATCCACAAGCTCATCAACATCAGGTGATGCAGCCCCATCCTGGTCTGAATCCTCAGATGGTAGAATGTCCAATCCATATGAACTAGGCTGCAAAGCACTAACCAGGCCTTCCTCTTCATCCGAATCTGTGGTGACCTGCTCATCCGAACCTGCAACAGGTTGCCGACGGGAAGCGGTAGGTCGAACAAACTGACGCGTCGCATTGCTAACCCCTGGACAATGCACGCCTCCCTGCACACAGGCGCACACAACATGGCTGCACATACCATGTTTTCTGTTGTATGCGCATGAGCACGCCCTACGCCGAGTATCTACAATCCACCCACCGGCCGGCATACCCTCTGTTTGCATACGACGGGAGTTGGCGGATTTAATAGAATCTTTGACCGTCTTCTTTTCCAGTGGAGAGAGCCTCACAGTACGCTGCACGACTCTGAACAGGTCTGCGGACACATCACGTACAGGAGGGATACGGGTTGCCTCCAAGCAACCCCGCTTGTACATGAACCGATACAGCTTCATCAGACGATCCGAAGCAACAGCCACTGTGCTAAACTGTACGTCTCGGTTCAAAAACGCAAGGCGCGCTGCATCCAGATTTTTGAGCAGCTCACTTGGAATAGAAGGACCATCTGGGCACTGGAGCTTTACCTTCCGGTGGTATTGCTCCAGCGGATTGTTCGTGGCTGCATATCCACTTGGAGTATAAAATGCCTGCCACCGGCCAAATCTGCGCGAATTAACCCACTGTTTGGTGATGTGGTCTGTCAGTCTGCGCACCGCCGTTCCTCGCGCTAAACCTCTCCATCTACTTAGAACTCGAGCTTTAACCACCGGAAAATCTTGCTCCGTAGCGTAATGCATGTCATACAGCTCTTTAAAAATTTCTTTGGTGTCCGCAACGCTGACCTGTTTGAGTTGTGCGTGTGCCCAAACGTTCTTGGTGACGTGAAACCAGCACATCAACACTGTAGTGCCCGGAAGCTCAGCCGCACAAGCATTAAATTGCGCCTTGTCAGCATCCATCATCACAAACATCGGCAGAAATTGCACATTGCACAGATCCACACAGAGCCGATTTATGTGGCGAATGCACCATCCAATGTCGATGGCACGCTTTTGAGATGTGCAAAAAAAAGCAAGCAGGAAAAAATGTCCACTGCAATCAGAGTAGCCAAAAGCAAACACAACGTAGCCGTTGATCACCATGCTGTGTGTGCTGTCAATATGAAAGACGGTGGAGCAGTCGGCACGGGTCTGTACAGCAACGTAATCCCGTATGAGCTGTACGCAAGTAATTCCAACACGAAGTGGACAGGCAGTAGATCCATCCCCAAGATGGGAGACAATCCCTGTAGCTCCAGGACGAGAATCCGGTTGCACATCGCACAGGACGATCATGTCACGCTCAGGAAGCACATCCAGATCCATCTGTTCGTAGATACTCCCTTCGCAAAGCGCTATCAACGGAGCCATGGAATTCGTCGGATTGTCACGCCGCCAATTCTTGACGAAGTCAACCACTTGCTGCTCGAAGGGCACTGGTCCATCCATGTCCCCTGCCTGCACCATGGCGCTGATAGTGGCAAAAAGCTTTGTAGCCGTCGTCTTCTCACCAGCACTCAGACTAGCACTTATGTAGTCTTTCATTGCCGCTGACAATTGACGCTTCACAGGAGTAGGAGGATCGTTTCTGTCCATTACGTGACTGCCCTGTTGAAATACCTCTCGCGCACCCGAGATCAAGCAGATCTTGAACTTGTAGACGCACGGGCATTTGGGCTTCGTATCATCATCCTCGTCGTCACTTTCAACGCCTAGCTGTCTTTTACAACGCTTGGATCGGCACAGCATAGTCCGGGCACGCATTCTATGCCCACAACGCGCAAGTTCGTAGTCGCGATCGAACAAATGATCCACAGTACAACCCACTTGATTACTTTTGTCGGTGCTATGTGATGGTAGGGACTGTCGAAACACTGCTAAACCTTCATCTCCCGCAGTTGACTTCCAAATCTTGGTCCATGGACGACGCGGTTGTCGCTGAGGGTCGCCCTCAGCCTCGGAATCCGACATTCCGAGCTGTAAATCGCCTTTCTGCTCGCTTTCCTCGTCCATCGATGCTAGTGTAGAACTACCTGGGGCGCTAGCCGTTATGTGCAAAGTACATCTATATAAATATCTTGAGATCATGCCAGCTCCTTGAAGCGCTATTTTAGTGATTTTATTGTAAGTTTGTGTGGTCCTGCTTTTATTTTGCATTGTGGTCCCTTTTTTCTGTGTGTGTGGTACCGACTCTTCTTTGTGTGGTGCAACACCTTTTTTGGACAGTTCTTTTTTTAATGTTGTGTGCCAGAACCCCGCACTCCAAAAAAAGTTGCTCGTACCACAGAAAACATTCCGACGACATCAGCGTTGTGACACACCATCGATACGTAGATGAGAACGGAGAAACGCTGCGATTAGGTAGGTTTCGAAGCGTTCCCCACCCTCACTTTACCTTCACAGCCGTCTAAGTTCGCACTAGTTGCACTTTTTGCACACAGATCAGTGTGCAATCAGTGTGCAAAATCCCTACATTTTGCAAAGCCATCAGAATTTGATCCTCACATTCACCTGTACGAATCCATTAAGTTCAGGTGCGAACTTTCCAATTCCAAACGTTATCTATACAGGGAGACTGTAAAACTGTATGCGCACCTATCTAGAGCAGCTTCCAGTACACCAGTCCCGATTTTGCTCATTTTGCTCTGAGGGTGAAGGTGCGGGTGAAGTGAATTTCGAAACCTGTCTATTGCTGTCATTATCTTTTGCTTGTTGTCATTTGCAACAAATATGCTACGCCAGCTCCAACTACAGAGGTTCCGTTTCCCCGTGACCATGCGCCACACAGCTCATAGCCGGCTCGAGACTCCTGGAGCTGCAGAGCCACTGCATTACGTTTTGGCACACTACATGGCGTCCAGTTCTGCGGTGGAGAGCACCAATTCGGCAAAGATTGGCGAAAGGCTTTTGATGGCTCTGTACAATGAAGATATACAGCCCTACTTGTTTGCGTATTTCATTTCATTCCTGGTTTCGAAGTCAACAAGCACTACAAGTACATCATGTATGCTGTTAAACTAGCTTTCGTTTAGAAAGCGCAAGGAGCAACTCTAAACCGGGTCGCACTACTGCCCGACGGATCTCAAACTAAACCAGTTTGGGCCTTTGAACATTTGTATGATGGAACGACACGTGTTAAAACAGTAGATGGACTCCGATGCTTACCACTCACTACATCGTATCTTCGAGAAACACTACCTGTACTCAAGTTACGTCCCAACATCTACACAGTCAAGTAGTAATGAGTACTTTAAGTATCGACGAGAACGGCTACTAGCAGAGCAAGGAATTAGTACGCCACCATTGTAATAGCTGTCCTCCCAGCCTCAAGCGACGCCCCTTGTAGTTAGAAACATCCACCGCCACCATGCTCATGGTGTACCTGGCGCTGCGTCCACCAGCAAGGTCGCTCATGTTGACCCGTTGTCCTCCATCCGTCGCGCGATCTTTCGGTAAATCTAGGGATCTTTTCCTCAAGAGTCGCAGTTGAATCACTTTCGGATCTGCGTGAAAGGCATCAGAGCACTGCAGCCCAACGATGGAGTTCTTCGCGCGTCTGGGCAACCTCGTGCTCGGAGAGCCTGAGGAGGAGACGGAGGAGGAGCAGCAGCTACGCCGCCGCAACCGCGCCAAGCGCCAGCTGCAGGCCAAGAGCCAACGCGGCATCATCCTCGAGGACCTGGAGAGCGCCGTGCGCGGGCTGCAGCTCTTCATGGACGCTAAGAAGGGCGGCAACGGCACCGCTCCACGTCGCAGTAGCTCCATGGACGACGGTGCGGACATGTCGACTCCGCCCAGTGACGACGCCAATGGCAGCCCCAAGGCGGCTATGATGGAGAGCACGGATGACGCCCGGGAGCTGCTGCTGAACGACGAGCAGGCAGTGGTGAACTTGCTGTGCACGCAGCTGGATCGCTGCATCTCGCACGGCCTGCGTCTCCTCGAGACAGACGACTCGGGCACTGGGGCCACCGTCAAGTTCTTTGGCGTCGTCAAGTGGACGTGCACGCGCATGGAAGCCATCCGCCAGAAGCAAATGGTGGAGGCCATGCACCGCGCCGCTGCCGCTGCTCCGAGAGGGGCAGCGTCTTCCTCCTCCTCGAACAGCAAAGTGTGCGAGGTTGTGACCTCCAGTGTCGAAGCAGACCTGCCTCGACACGTGCGCGGTCTCGTTGGAGCAGTACGCTCGGCTAATGGGCTCACAAGCGTCCACACGGACGAAGGCAAAGCGCGAGCGTTCGTTCGCCAAGCGCTCAACACGCACGTGCTGCAGTCTAGCCTCAGTATGGTGCTATCGGAGACCAATATCGATCTCCTGGCGTCGTACTACACCGAGTTCGCTCTCTTTCGCCAGCGTGACGAGGTCAAGATGTTCCTGAACCTTCTCTCGGGTCTGGACGAACTGCCGTTCGCGTTCCTGATCGACGACCCGCGACTCGATCTCGCTCCGGAGACGCTCCCATTCTCGCGACCGCTACCTCGTCCGAAAGCCCGCAAGATCAAGAAGCAGGCGCCAAAACTAATTGACCCCGAGGATATGGTGAGTGGCCGCGTGCGCCTTTGCGAGGTCGATGACGAGACGGAGCTGCTCGCGGAGAAGTTGGTGTCACACCATGAGCTGCGACTGGCGTTCAACACCCGCAAAGGCGGCAACCCGTTGTCGGAGACCCTCAGACAAGCGGCTCAGTCCCAAAAGATGGAGGATGCGGCCACTGCGGTACTTCGCTTCCTGGAGCTTGGATACCCGGAATACGACGTTTTCGGCAGCGACTTGCTGGATGTGCTGTGCAACCCGTTCCTCAGCGGCATGGCGCGCTTTGAGACTGCGTTGGGTCTTCCTGATGTGGTCGAGGCTTGCTTCTGCTACCTCTACGAGCATGTGGACTCGCCGGGTCTGTTCCAGGCTCACCTGCAAGCTGATCACGTCATTGAGCTACGTGATACAATTGAGGAGCTTGGCGGGTTTCATCGGAAGATGGCGGTGGATCCCCATGAAGTTGTGGCAATTCTGCTTCAATACCTTTGGGAGTTGCCTGACCCACTCCTCACGGAAGAGCGTCTGGACAGGTTCCTCGTTTGCGCTGGCCGCCCCGGTAGTGGAATGACTGACGAGGAGTGCAAGGCGCTTCTTGTAGTCCTGATCAACGATCTGCCATGGTATTGCAAGCCTCTCCTTGAGCGACTGTGTCACTGGGTGTCAGTCGCGTTACAACCCCGTCACGCTGAGAAGAATGGACTCACCGTGTACGCGATCGCGAACTGCTTGGCCCCCCTTCTCCTCAGAGGAAGGCACGCAGAACGGTTCCATGAGTTTGAAGATGCAAGCTACCGAAAGTACCCTGTTGGGTATCAACACCGGAGCTCTGTCCGCTCCCGTTTGATGGCAGATGACGAGTACTTGTCCACTTTCCCAGGAAGCAACCTCGGTTTACCCTCGGACGCTCGAGACGTACGCCACAAAACACGCGACGCCGAGGAAGCCGTTCAAGTGATCGCGATGCTGTTCAGAGAGCAAGAGCTTGTTCTTCATGACTTCCGCGCTGAGCTATGCTCTCGCCGATCCAAGTTGCGTGAAAAGGTTCGACGTCTCGAGACGCTCCGCTTCCGCATGGAGGAGCCGCTGGATATGACGAACGAGGCTCATGTAGCCTTGCTCAAGCGGCTCTGGGACGCACTGCTCGTGCCTGAGGAGTCCGTGGTTGAAGAAGGTGATTCAGTGCTGTCGGCTTCAAGCAACAGTGAGAGCGAAGTGGGTGGCATCGATGTGAGTGCGATGCTGGCGTCATCGCGCTGGAAGTGCAGCGGATTTCACACGGACAACCCGCTCGGTGGCTTCCGCGGCGGTGGTGTCCTAGCACTTGAATGCCTTGTTTTCTTCGTGGAGGAGTACCCGGAGAAGGCACACGCGATGATGGAGCGCAATGCGCAAGCCGGTGGCAATCGCTACCCGTTCCCCGTTGCGAGTATCAACGTCATGCGCATGATGATGCACTTGCTCATGCTGGATGAGGCGCCTGATGTCTGCACAAAGCTTGTCTTGCACTCCGTGGAGACGAACGGTGACACCTCACCGGCCGTCGTGATGAAGCTGCGAGTAGCTGAGCGGGTGAGCCGCACGCCGTTCTGGCGTGTGTTTGACGACCCTGAGGCTTTTTTCAAGCTACTCTCCATGGCTTTCATGCTCCTGGATTTGCACTGGGTGCACTCGGGGGCAACGCAAATGGGTTTCCAGCCCGTGCTGGATGCTACTCGACGCCAAATGGGATGGCTACTCGAGCAGGCTCCGATTTCCGTTGAGGAAATGTGGACGACGTGGATGAAGGTGCGCGAGCTGGATGCGGCCAAGTTTACTGGTCCGACGGGCTTCGACTCGAGCACTATGACATCACCGACGTCCTCCTCGACATCATCGGCTCTTGAGAACGAGCTAGTTGCTCAGCAAATGGCACGCAACGTGGCTGCCAAGCTCGAGGACGAAACGGAGCTGTCACAAAACGACTCGGCGCCGCCGACCCCAGCTGCAGGATAGTGTTACCTTGACTGTTTCTCGACTGTAGCAGTGCTTGTTGCATGCGCAAAATGCATCTAAAATTTTTCTTCTTGTTTCGTTACAATAGTGTACTGTGTATCCCCCAGGTAGCTAAGCCTTATCTTGCTACACACCAGTCATGGTGGTGGATGGATACTTCACGTAGATGGACTTGCCGTCTCGAGAGACCGATTTGCCTCCTGGGTGGCGGTCGCACCAGCCGCCACCGTTACGTGCGCGCCAGAAGCAGAAGTACGAGTAGAGGTTGCACTTGGTAGGCACGTGGGCCACGACGTAGCGGAAGGCATCGTCTCCGTCGCCTTGCTGGAACGGGTAGTCGATCCAGTTGAATTTGCTGAGCTTCGGGTTGTTGTCCTTCTCGCCAATCATGTGGTTGCACGTGTTGAGGTAAATGTAAGGTCGGTGAGTCTGCGGGTGCAGCTTCCAGTCCGTGTGCGCGACCTCGGCGTGGTAGTGGTGCATGAGCGAGAACCAGTTGCCGAGGTTCTTCTTCTCGCCCTGCGCCCACTGCTGCTTGCCTCCGTGGTCCTGCGAGTAGATGGTGGCCCAGGGCACCGCCGCGTTCGGGTCCAGGTCAACATTACTGCACAATTCACCGCACGACAGGAAGCGTCAGAATAATAAATACCAATAACAATAGCAAATAGAGCAGCGCTGTAGCAGGGGGGAAGGCGCACCGGAACTCCATGTAGTTGATGTCGGCCGTGCGCTTGTACGTCCGCCGGTTAAAGGTGCGGTAGCACAGCGTGGCCAGCGAGTTCTCGATCTCCTCCTGCACGCGGTTGTAGCTGGACTCGCCCGCGAACACGATGCAGAGCTTGCACAGCAGGTGGCCGGACTGGTCGTCGCGCTCAAAGCGGAAGAAGATCTTGACCAGGTCGTTGCGGTTCTTGATGTCCACGTCCGGCTGCACGAAGATGGGCAGGCAGCGCCGCAGCCACGCGATCTCGGCGTCCGTCGCGTTCGAGTCCGCGCGCACGGAGCTCGCGCTGGCGACGCCCTCGCTCGCGGTGGACACGGGCGCGTCCGGCGTGGGGCTCATGGGCAATCGATGTCGCTCGGCGTGCTGGAATGACGACAATAGGAATACTGTACCGCTTGACGGCTACTGCCACATTTGCTAAAAATAGCAAGAGTGGGTTAGGGATGCTCCCATAGTGGAGTGAGGTCTGCTGGACTGGATACATATAACAACGGCTCCTCGATTGGTGCCACGACTGTACACCGATCGGTGATACGGGCGCACTGCTTAGTCGAGGAGTGAGCTCTTCAAGCTTCATCTGCTGCTGCTGGTGCTAGCACTAAATACTTATGGGCAAAACGTGTCTCTGCGAACAACGAGAACCAGTTTCTGCTTTAGTGTCCTCCTCCTCCTCCTGGGATCATGTCCTCCCCCGGCTCGATGACGGCGTTCTCGGCAGCAGTGGAGAGCTGCATCTCCTCGGTCAGGTGACTCGTGTGGAAGCTCAGGATCATGAAGACCCAGAAATGGATCAGCACGACGTAGCACAACATGCCGAGGCGCGCGAACGGAGCTTGCAAGAACACTCGTCCGAGGAAGAGCAGCCAGCGGTCCAGCACGTCCAGAGCCGTCACCACGCGATGGCTGCGCTCGACCACGGGGGCCACGCGGGAGATCATGTGGGCCATGCGGTTCGGCCGCGACCGCATGCCGTTCCGCCCAACGGGGGTCGCCATTTCCATGTCGTCGATGCCGCCGTTCTGCTGCATCCGAGACAGCTTCTCCTCGGCGCGCTGGGCCCGCAACTGCATGTCCTGGAGACGAACGTCCATTGTCGTCACGCGGCTGCGCAAGGAGTCGATCGTCTCCTGCTTCTCGATCAGCCGGTTGGTCAGGCGCTGGATGCGCAACTCGCCGTTAGCAGCCGCCGCCGCGCTCGTGTGAGAAGTTAGCTGCTTCACCTGCTCTTTCAGCTGCTCGTTCGCCAAATTCGTGGCCTCCAGTTGCTTTGAAGAGTTCGCCTGTGCTACTTCGAGCGATTCCTTCAGCCGACGTACTTCTTCTGTCAAGGCAATAATTTCTTGCTTCTGAACCTCGTTCTTCCTTGACTCGTCGTGCAGGGACTTCTTTGTAAGCACCAGAGTCTGTTGCACTCGTCTGTAGTCATCGTTCATGGACGCAAAGTTGGTATTCGACCCAATATATGCTGGCCCTGAGGTGGAATGGGCACTTGAACCTCCAGCAGACGCAGTTTGAGAGGCGGCAGACGCCGCCTCCTTCGCCTTCGCGAGTTCTCGCTCCAGATTGGCCACGTTGTTCACCAGCTCCGTGTTCGTGCTCTCTAGCTGCGACTGGCGAGAAAACATCGTGTTCTTCGACTCAGCGTATTCACGCTTCAAGTTGTTCATTGCCGTCAGCGTGTCTTGCAGCTCGGAGCGGAGCGACTCGATCAGCTGCTCAGACTCGTTGCTGGCTGACGCAGCGGAGGTCCACAGCGTGTCTTTCGACTCGACGGCCTTCGCCAGTTCAGCCTTCAGAGAAGCGATTTCCGCCGTGTACTGCGCTTTTGCCTCGGTCAGCGCGTCTAAATCGGCTTTCATAGCACGCGCCTGGTTGTCTTTCATTTCCAGCGCTTGGATGAAGTTCTGCTCATCTGAGTTCTTGTCCTGCTGTATGACCGACATCTGACGAAAGAAAGATCAAAGAGCAATGCGAAAACCTGTGAGGAAGACATTACTACTACTCAGCCATTTGCAGTGCACGAACCTCGTGTTGCACTTGTGCGATCTTCTCCTTGCACTCCTGCTCCAGTGCGACCAGTTCTTCCTCGCAGATCTGCATGCTCTTCTGCGTGCTGCTCAGCTGCTTCTCCTTCAACCGCAGCTCGTTCTTCACACGCGCCAGCTCCTTCTGCAGTCGAGAGCACTCTTCCTCTGTTGAGGCGGACTGCGACCCATTGCTGCTTAGCGGCGGGTCCCCGCCCCTGCTCGACGACACATTCTCCAGCTGCGTAGAGATGGCACTCACGAAGCCCGCGAGCTTGTTCCCCGACCCCGACAGTGGTGGTGTGCTCTTCGGATAGTTGTTAACAGCAATCTTCGCTTGGCTGGAGCTGCTACTCGATGCCCCGTCCTAGTAATCCACGTGCATCCATCACACACTTAGCGCATTGCTCAGTAGGTACCCCACAGATTCCAGTGACTGCGTACCGTCGACACTGGAGCCTCCTCTGTCGCCGAGCTCTCCGGTTCCTCGTTATCCGCTGCGCTGGACGCGTTCCCTTCCGACGACTGACTCACGCGCGCAGTCAACAACAAAGTCGCGTCTTCCTCCTCGACTTCCTCCGTCCCTGGAGCAAGTTGCAGCAGAGAGAGTGAGGCAAAACCGTAGAGATGACAACCTATAGAGAAGCAAAGCAGGAGACGGACCTGCGAGGGTGAGCGCGGCCTGCTGGTCCACGGACTCCAGCAGCGAGCCCGCGAGCTCCAGCGAAGAGCTTACCCAGTTCATGCCCTCGTTCTTCGTCTCGCGAACGTGTTGTATTGAACAAAGTATGGACATATGTAATCCTCGATGAAAGCGTATCCATGTTTATAAATGAGGTGAGAACCTCAATTAGCGGTAGCTAATGTAATATTTACGTTTGCCGGATTTTGAACGCCAAAATTAAACAACAAGGGTGCGTTGCGTTAGGCTGGGAGGACCGCATGAAAACAGACATCGTCTGCTTTGCCATGGGTAGTTTGATGAATTTCCTAAGTCATAGCGGTAACCAAATCGAACCCTGTAAGGTCAGTTTTGCGAATCCAACCCTGTAAGTCTTCCCTACAGTAGGGACCCTACTGGTTGACTTCAGTGGTGCATAATCTAACCGATGGAGTGGATGCGAAGCAGGCGCAGGGAAAGTAATGATTATACATTTAAAATACATTGACGTGTTCTATATTGGCTGATGGGATGCATTGGCGGGCTCTACAGTAGAAATCTATACGAAGAGTGTCATCCATACCAGTAAGTATGAAGCCTCGCAGTTCAACAGTATCTCCGTGATAAATGTACTTCCATGCAGCGAAACGAAATACATACAGCTGCACATGCTACTGCATAGCTCTCTCGTATAGAGTTTGTTCTGTTGTAGATTAGCAGGAGTCTTTGGTTAGTTAGGTTTTACCAACCGTTGGTTTCCAAAGGGACAAGACAAGCTAGGGGATTTTCCATTGTAAGTATTGATACTTGTATAATGTTTTCGGCTTCTGCTTACCTTGATTGACTAGTACATTTTTAGCGATCACTGCTGAGCTATGTCGTATACACATACCATCATACATGTATATGAATTCTAACAGTACAACAATGACTACTTATTGCTTGTATACCACGCTGCGGTGCAAATGAGGGACGAAGCCCCTCATTTGCAGCGTTTTAAACACTATTTTCTATATGAAGTCAATCTCGTAATTGCTAGCCTGAGCTGACATCCTGTCGGACAGATTTGAAAGTTTGTAGGCCGGGGGCTCTCTATCCATATGCTGCGCCGAGGTGAAGACATCCTCTATCTACGTCTAACTAGAAGTTATAGAGTCGTTGTAGGCTAAATAATCATCCTTTTGCTACTGTTGTCTTCATTTCACTGTCAAAACGTTTTGTGCGTGGCGGTAAGGTACCTCTCTGTCCTGTCCGTCAACGTTAGCTTTGTATGGTACACGCCGTATGCATAAATGGCTACGTTTGTGTAAGTATGGTGTAAATTTGTGTATTTATGGTGTGGCATAAGGCTGTTAAAATGTTGCCTTTGATGTACAAGCAACTTTTTTTCGACGAATTAATCTGTGTGAGGCTGTCCATACAGCTCTTCTAGCTGTCCTCCCAGGATAATGTGAGCTTTCTAGCTTTTCCTCACTTATCCAAGCTGTTGTTTCAGCGATATTTTTCCCGAGCTCACGACGGCGAATATGTACCACGATTTATACTTAAACAAAACCTTGAAATACGACGACTTGACCAGTTCCTGCACCCTCAATCCCAATCATTTTCGTTGGGGCTGCAACTCGAAGTTTTCCTGATTGAA
This sequence comes from Phytophthora vignae f. sp. vignae, assembly GCA_016169955.1. NCBI lineage: Eukaryota > Oomycota > Peronosporomycetes > Peronosporales > Peronosporaceae > Phytophthora > Phytophthora vignae. The sequence goes on from JABJUM010000038.1 coordinate 436,110, forward strand.
TCTTTTCCCGATCTTGATTGCCTGGGGGCTTGCGCAGTAAGGCGGTAGTACTTCCAGGTACGTAGAGTCGATGACCGAAGAAGACCAGACACGAAAACGGAGGAGCCACTTGCTTGCCCACGGACATAATGGGGTTGAGAAGGAGAAATCCTCGCAGGTGCCAGCCCCCTCTTGGTTAGCTATACACCAAAACTAGCTTGAGTATGAGCGTGAGTCAATCCTACAACTGGAAGCTGTACACTCAACCATTGCAGCTCTGTGTGTTCGATCCGGTAAATACGTTTTATTTTTCTCGACAATGAGTCAGAATTAGGGGTCTAAATCAACTATTTGCTCACTTGGCACCCTTTTTTAAGACCAATCCAACCACAAAATTTAGGATAAGGTAGGCACCTCAAACAACGTACCCCCACCTCATTTAGCCATTTTCATTTTCACTTGTCATCTTTGGCGAAACCAACGAACGGCGCAGGGAGGAGAGACCTCAAGGTAAGCTCTTCGACCGCGTATATCATGGCGCACGGCTTGCGATCTATCCCTGCCGCAATCTCCGCAGCCCTGGTCGCGTCCTGCAGTGCTGGTTCTAACGTACTGCATGTGACACTCTCCATTTCAGCTAATGCCGAGTCCGCCGAGCTCCGTGATCGTGCTGGACGACTCGAGCGACGAGGAGGCAACGGCGGAGGCGAGCGGCCGTCGCAGCGCCCCGCTGCTCGTCAGCTCGTCGGACGAGTCGGACTCGGGCCACCCCAGCCAGCGCAAGAAGGCGCGCGTGGCTCCTCCCAAGTTCTCGTTCGGTATGGGGCGGCACCACGAGTCTGCGTCGAGCGAGGAGGAGCCTTCTGACGCGCAAGAGGACGAGAGTGACGCCAGCGAGTCATCTGCTCCACGTGGGGGCAAGCAGCAGAAGAAGAAGACGCCGCAGAAGAAGAGGAAGAACTCGGCGGGTCAATCCAGCGCTACGCCGGACTCGGACGACTTCACACAAGAGGGGCAGACGCAGCTCAAGTTCGCGGGCAATGATGGCCGGATGTACTCAGACGCCATGTCGTTCAGTGAGCTGCAGGCTCAGCAGCGGGAGTTCGAGAGACTGCAGGCGATAGCGCATCGCGCAAGCAAGTCGGCGCCTCATAACACCGCGCGTCGATCTACTACTGCGGGTACGAAGCGCAAGGCGAACGAAGCGGTGGCGGCAACTCACAGCTCTCCGCATTCCCGCAGCAAGAGCGTGGTGATGAAGAAAACGGCGTCGCCGTCGCCGTTCGACTTTAGTTTTCCCGGTTCAGACGAGGAGTCTTCGTCTTCTTCATCATCATCATCGCCGGCACAGGAGGATAAACGCGCGTCGTTGTCGAGTGTACGCGCTAAACCCATGTCTCTGAAAGATGTTGTGGCCCAAGAGCGTGAGCTTGCGCGACTGCGAAAGGAGAACGCTAAGAAAACCGGTCAGGCTGCAGCTCCCAAAAAGAAGCCAGCAGCGAAGCAGCCAGTGTCGAAGCCAGCCGCGTCGAAGTCCTCGGTGTCTAAACCTTCAGCGTCGAAGCCAGCACCGGCAAAGCCGTCGTTTTCATTTTTCGGGCCTCAGAAAACCGACAACCTCATCGACGCGACCGAATGGTCCTCGTCAGAACCGAGTGGCGACGAAGAGGAGGATGCTGAGGAGTACAAGCCAAAACCGCCTTCCCAGCGTGCGTCATCTGTGGACGATTCATTTTCCGAGTCTGATGATGAAAAAATCCGCGATGACGAGTATTACGTGCCTAGCAAGACTAAACGCCATGGTAAGTCCCCCGCCCAGCATGCTCCACACCACGCCACGAGTGCCAAGGCGACTAAAGGCAAGAAGACCAATGGATCCAAGAAGAGCTCCAAGACCAAGACAAGCAAGAGCAAAACTCGGCCGTCCTCGACAAAGTCAGAGGCGCAGGCTTCTCCGCCTGCTCAAGCTGGTGTTTTCTCGGACAAGCTGGCACGCCCGAGGACTGCTAAGGACACGGTGATGCACAGCACAGTTTGGCGAAATGTTTGTTTCGATACGGCACCGCCTAATCTGCTCCCGCTGGATTCGAGTGTCGCGCTTCCGTTTTACTCCGAGTCTGACCGGCCGCTCCTGACCTATGGTACGTACGGGGTTAACCTATCTGCCTAGTTTACTTGTCTTCTTACGCAGAATACGTGTCGTGGCTATATCTTACACAGACGCGGACGGTGATTTGAGGAGTAAATGCAAACTATTACCTCGGTTTGGTAATTCTGCGTCGGTGCTGGTGTCTGACGAGCCAGAACAAGTCATTACCCAAGAAGACATGGACACCCGTGTAACAGAGCTCATTCAGTGCGAACTGCCCAGAATTCGAGCATGTCACCAACGCAAGACGACTGCAATTCTTACGGAAGCGCGCTCAAAGGTTCGGACTTACTTGGCGGCGCAAGAGATGCTTCGAGACCAGTGGCAGCACGCACGACGTACGTTAGCTTTTACTTTACGCGATGTGCTGGCCAGCTGTCTCGATAACTTACCTCGGTGTTTATGGTTGCTTAGTGGAGAGCAAACGTCTGGGTGAAGTGGATACACTGGACCGATCTCTGTTGAACCAAATGAAGCAGGAAAATCTGACACAGGCGCTATCGGTCGGATACGTTAACGTGTGGGGCGAAGCTGTATCTGTCGACGAAAAGCTCTTTCCGCAAGATGTCAACCAGCTTCCATGTATTCGGCCACTGAGCAGGTGCACGGCCTACATCGGATTGAAAGAAAATGTTCGCGTAGAGGACGACCCTATTTTGCGCTACATGCCGTATTTTGGAGACAATGATGACGGCGGGGATATCGACGTGGCGTGGTATGATGCTATCGCGCCCAAGGATTCGAACCTTTCGACCGGCCTGGACGGTGAGGTGAATGAATATTTGCTGCGCCTTGTTATCCGCGAATGCGGCACCTCCGAGAAAGTGTTTGCTGCGCTGAAAAAGGTGCCGGGCTTCGGTCAAGCTTACTCGGACTATAGCGAAATCAAGAAGCTGGATGACTCGACTCGGCTTGCTGCTCGGCGTATTAAAGAGGCGAAAGAGCTGATCGCAAGCAAACCAGCAAGCTTCCCCCTGGCAAAGGTGGCGACTTTGGAACCAGCGCTAAATGATGTCAAGGATTCGGAGAAGAGCTTGGAGGAAAGGTTTTCTCCCCCACCGACCTACTTCGACTCGAATCTTTCCAGAAGCCATGCCAACCGTGGATATGGTCTGGGTCTGCGATCCACTGACGACTACACGGAGTTGTTGGTGACGTATCGTGATATGTTCTGCCGGATGTGTTACGATTATCATTGTCTTGAGCATGGCATTCAACACCCGCTCCCCTCTCATCGCGTCGACCCGACCAACCCGCCACTGCATTTGTCTGCCGTTGCACTTGCAGCCCAAACAAAACGGGAGCAGCAGCAGGAGGATGATGACGACAGAGAAGCATCGGACCGGACACCTGAAAGCGCCACCTCCACAGCAAGTCCTCAGGCCGACACACCGGACAGCGGCAGCGGCACAGCTGACGAGAACTCTAAACAAAAAGAAACTCGCAGCCACAGTGGGGAAGTGCAGACGGAAGAAGATGCAACTTTGGAGCAAGTGTCCACCGAGGTGTACTACGAGACTGCCACGGACGAGGAAGTAACCATCACCGGAGAGCAGAACGAAACTCGCCGATCTGCGCGTGCATTGACGAGAATCAGCACATTGGCTAGCCGAAGCCTGACGAAGCAAACTGTGCGACCCTCGAGAAGAAAACAGTCTCGACCGCAACGCGTCCAAGTGTATCCCCAGGTCGCTGACGAGTCTGAGTACCTTGATGACTCTCATTACGCTCGGGTGACATCCATTGTCAAGAAGTCGCTCAAGACCGACGAGAAATGCTCGAGTGAATGTTGGAAGGATGATAGTACCAAGAGCGTTGCAGGAGCGGAAGGTGTCCCCGATGACTTGAAATGCGCATCCTTGAGTGATACAGAGCTCGTGCTGCTTCGGAAGCTGCGGTCTATCATCGGCGAAAATCCGTGCATCATTTCCTCCATGGTCAACTCAACAACGTGCAAGGAGGTTGGCGCATTTTTGGAATCAGAGAGACAGAAGAAGCCGATTCGCACGAGCTCCATGGACGACATGCCACTTTCACCCGACGCGCGTCCTGGCAGCAACGGCCGGAAGCGAGCTCGAACTTCACGCAGCAGCAACAACCGCATCCTCCTCAACAGAACCAGAAACAACCGCTTGAAGGACAAGGGGGCGAACCACGAATACGAACCGTGCAACCACGAAGGGGCATGTGATACGACTGGATGCTCCTGTATGACACGTGATCATACGTGCGACAAGGCGTGCTCGTGCTCGCGCGACTGCCCCAACCGGTTCGTTTCACGATTGCTTTTAAGGGGGTTCCTTGTAACTTGTATTTTCTAACTATCGTTGCTTTGCACCTTCACAGGTTCCCAGGGTGCAGGTGCAGTCTCGGAAACTGCAGAACCAAAGCGTGTCCGTGTTTTGTCGCTGCCCGCGAGTGCAACCCTGACTTGTGCGTCACTTGCGGCGCGAGCGAGGTCGCGGCGCTGGTCTTTGATGAAGAACGCAGGAACATGTCCGCATTGGAGTTAGGTATCTGTTGTAACGTGAATATCTTGCGTGGGCTACACAAGAAAATTGGCGTCGCATACTCTACGACTCACGGTTGGGGGGCCTTTGCATTGGAGTCGATCAAGCGCGGCGAGTTCATCTACGAGTACCACGGGGCGCTTCTTTCCCAGGACGAAGCTGAACGTCGCGGCAGCATTTACGACAAAATGACGATCAGCTTTCTGTTCGACGTTGACGACGACTCGGTGGTTGATGCAATTCGCAAAGGGAACAAAAGCAAGTTTGCGAACCACTCTGCTGTGGACAAGAAGTGCAAGGGCAAGGTTCTGACTGTGGGCGGCGAGCACCGCATTTCAATTTGGGCCCAGCAAGATATTGCCAAGGGCGAGGAGTTGTTTTTCGATTACGGCTACCATGGTGAAACAGCCCCGGATTGGAGTCAGCTGCGCATCAAGGGGTCTGCGCGCCACGGACCCAAGAAAAAGACGGAAGCGGAGGACAAGAAGAGCCAGCATTAAGTGGAAGGTGTCATTAAGATTTCTTGTGTTTAATGCATGTGCGGAATCTGGTTTGAAGGCGGGTTTATGGAATTGAAGAATAATGCAGCGGACGGAAAAGTGGCAAACGCCTGATGGACCAGTTCAAGTTGGAAAGATTGACAATGGCATTCGCGAGAAATGTGGCGACCCGGTGAATTTGCAAGTGACGGGAGTGTGCCCGATCACGTCTACCAGAAAATATATGCATTGCATGGATGACAACGTCTTGGTTCGGAGAGCTGTTTAATGCATGGTGGGCTGAAATGAGCCAACAACTTGATCCGGAAGATCGCAATATTGCAGGCTGCGTTGAAGTAAGAGAAGATCGCAATGACATGGTGGGTTGACGTGCTGCATACATTATACAAGGGGCATTTTTATGATTCACATGATAAGTGGCTGACTTGATGATTCATGTATCCCACCAGGGCTTTTGTCTGCAGTGTATCGATTTCCACCCGGTACAAGACCATCGAGAAGCACCGGAAATATCATAGTGAAGGGTTGAAATGGGCATTGTAGTTGTTAGCAACACCATGAAGACAGCATCTATTTTACATTCAAGTGTGTACATACATGGTAGTACTTTGTTGATGAAGTTGCTGATCTTCACTCATTGAAGCCGATATGGATCAAACTTCCCGCCGCCAACCGAGAACCCGAGCTTACGTGTACAGTTGCTTATAGAACATAAATGGTCGTACTGTACGAAGGGTGATAAAGCGCTGAACTGCCGTACGAGAAATACAGCAAGCGTATCCAGCACTTGAGTAGTGAAGCCAGCCCTCACATACCCGGACAATCTACTCCAGCACACCACGGCGATTCAGTTATACCACGACACAGTGACAAGATCCAGGTAGACAGATTCCGTTGTACCGTGTAAAATTTATATACGCTCAACTCAATTTAAAGTTTCATCCCATCTCAGCACGCCACAAACGCTTTCCACGCGCACAAAACACTACGGGCTTGGCAAACAGCGACTTTAGCCAAGTCCGTTGGTCCTTCCATCATCAACCGATTCATTTCCAGGGACCTTTCTCCATTAGCAATGTGAGCATCCATTGACGGGTCTTCGTTGCGCAATGAGTCCATTATCGCCTGCTGCGAATATGTTTAATAGTGGTGTAGTGGGATCAGCAAAACCTATGAACTAAGTGGACTGGAAGCCTACATTCTCGCGGTGGACAGTGTAGAGTCTTCGGTATTGATACGTATGCGGCAAGACTAAGCTTCACTTGCCTGCTGACATACCTACCGTCTTGCCTCGAACTAGGCGCCTAGGCGTTCTAAAACAATAGAACGCATTGTGGGCGTTCTATTTGAATAAATGGCCTAGGCGTTCTATTCAAGTGAAACTACGAAACTCTGAAGGATGCAAAAGGTAGGCGTTGTATTCAAGTAAATCTAAAAAACTGAAGGCCTCTAGGGCCAAGTCAAGCAAGGCATATCTTCCCAGTAGCCTCAGGAACAGTGTAGGTGAACTCGGAAATCACTTTGCAGTTGTTGTTCAAAGTTTTCACTTCAATGCTGCATCTGTGCAATCTGGATGCTGCAAAAAGCTCTAACTCACCACATTCAGCAGTTCCGGTTCTGATCGACTCCATGTAGTCGTGGTCAAGTAAGCCCGTCAAATCTTCAAGTCCAGACATGAACTCCGTCAGCAGCGTGGTGTAGTCGGCGATGGAGGGTGCGAGGCTGAAACGGAGGCAGCGATAAAGACTTGATTTAGTCTCCTCTGGTAGATACCACTTAGGTGGGTCAATGCAAACTCTTCTAGATCAGCTTCTTCGTCAAGCAGAGCGTTGTATCTGCGGTGCCATTCATCCAAATCAATACTCGCCTCCAACAGCTCGCGAAGCGGGGGATGGAGGTCTTCCACATCAAATGATTGTCGTTTAACAAGGCCACAAACCCGAAATGCTTTTTTAATGTCGGTGGCTTCCTTCATTTCAATCCAGTCCAGAGCCCATTGAGATACTGTTCGGTAGTGAGGAACCTTGGGGTTACCCTGCTTTGTCTGCAAAGTTGGATCGATCAGCGCTTTGCCAATATACCCGTCGAATCGGTCGTTGTAGAAAGCTTGAAAGCTCCTGTTTAGAGCCACATCGAGCGGTTGGAGCAGATTGTCATGTTCGGCGGTACCAATAACAAGATGTTATATTTTGTTCATTGAACAAACTCACGTGACATCCGTACGAATCAATGATGTAGAGCACTGGCTGTCGATAAAATCGAATCTCCGCTCGGCCGCAAATTACGTGTTCTGCATGCACCAGCAATATGCGATCGTTCCACATCCCTGTTGAGTTAACATCAACCATGATGTCCTTCGCAATAGCTCCCAGTTTTGGCCCTTTTTTAACTTGGAGAACAGCACATGGGGCTTTGGGAATTTACCGTCTCCAGTAATCGCGAACGTTGCTCTAAAGCGTTTGTGGCTGATACCCCCTTCCGTAAAATCACCTCCCTGGCCCCACGGGTTGCGATCGTCGAATTAGGTTCCGTTTCAAAATATCTTGGGACGTGGTCCATGTTTACTATGTTGCATGGATCGATGTGATGCTGCTCAATCAGAGACTGTGCTTTCTGAATGAACTCCTCGCACACACTCTTGGCATCAGCAGATAATGTTTTGGTAGTCGTCTGATGCCTCGCCACCAAGTTGTAGCGCGTCTTAAACTTGTCCAGCTAACCCTTTGAAGCCTTGAAACGCTGATAGTGCTGCTCTTCGAAGCCAAGAGGGATGTTAAGAGCTTGTAGCTGGATGTCCTTGTCCTTGACCCGCATCCCCTTTTTGTTTTGCCCCTCCACCCACTCATGAAGCTGCACTTCTAGCCGCTGGTATTCAGGCTTGCGGCCCGCATCAGACAGTCGACGCATCGTCCGCGTTTCTCGCTGTCTGCCCTTCGCGACGTCTTTCATGGCGCCCAACTGCTCAACTCATTTCCGAATTATCGATGACGATGGTATATTGTGTATTGCGGCAAAGGCGGCAAACCCAAAGCCGTTGACACCCTTCTTGTACTCTCCAGCAACACTGTGCTTGAATCCGATACTGTAGCTATTACGCTTCCTTTTGGCTGACATTCTTAGCGGGGGCTTTTGGGTCGCTGGAGGGCGATTGTATAATGATACGACGAAACGAGAGGCCGACTTCCGCACGAAGGGTTGGCAGTCGGCACAAAGGCCCAAATGACAGCAGAATTGAAGCGTTTGGCGGGACCCCGGGGTCCCCGCTTGCCCCGCCAGCTGTCATAAGCAACCGGTATATTCGGTAAATTCAAGTGCTATGTATGCTATGCATCTCTCGTACTATCGACTCTCGAGTCGCACAAAGCTGCAGACTTAGCCATTTTACGTGCTTGGTGCCGCTGCTGCTGTAGTCGTAGGCGCCGTGGGATGCCACTCCTTGCCCCCGTAACTACACCTTTTGCCGTCCATTGTTGGGTTAATCCCCGTCCAAATTTGGCATGACCATTTTTTGAGTACGCAAAAAGTATCCAAACTCAGAAGTACCACTGTATTATCTCAATCAAAGTTGGTTAATCCCCAATCAAAACGGGGTACAGTTGCTACACTTACGCTGCGTACTGCATGTCTTCCATGCGGATCGCGTCGCTCACGAACTTGGACGTATGCAGCTCCATCTTCTGGACCATGCACTAAGTAATGCGGGGCATCGAGACGTGAGCAGCGCGTTCGAGAAGACGCATGCGCGCTTCCGTCTTCGAGATCTGGACACCGCCGCCGAGCTGCGTCATGGGCGCGGACATCTCGTCCCTCGCCAGCGCGAGGTACTGCTTGATACTGACTGGCCTTCAGCTCAACGCGCGTCTGTAACCGATAGCAATGCATTAGCCGTAAATACATCATGGCTCACAACGTGCCTAGGGTGTACGAGCAGCACTCGTTAGCCGGAGCTCAAGGACCGCATGATCTTGGCGGTGACCTTCGTGACGCGCGCGCCGCCGCGGGGAATGTGGTCGACTTGGTCGTGCTGCACGAGATACTCGGCCGTGGACCGCGCGAATCCGTTGTGCTCGGCGATGGTGCGCCAGTCGCCGCCGCTCTGGCAGGCGTCCAAGACGCGGCTGCGCTCTTGTTCCTTGGGTGGACATCTGTGGAGCTCAGGGAAGATTGTGAAGCGCGCTTCCTTCCACGCGAAGGTAGGCCATTTCGCGCGCGCGCGAAAGCGTTTGCGCAGAGCGCCTTGAACGTCAGAATCTCGTCAATTTTAACGACATTGAATGGGGATTAGCCAACTTTGATTGAGATAATACAGTGGTACTTCTGAGTTTGGATACTTTTTGCGTACCCAAAAAATGGTCATGCTAAATTTGGACGGGGATTAACCCAACAATGGGCGGCAAAAGGTGTAGTGTCCCATGAGCTCCAGTCAGCTTGAATCTGCTTTACCGCGTCTTCGCCGAGACGCTCTACAGCACGGGAGTATGCTGCAGCTTTACGGTCACGAGCACGATCACGTTTGCGCGCAGGAACCGTCGCTTGTGAACCTCCACCACGCCTCGACTTCATCCTAGTTGCTAAATGCTTGAAGCTGAAGTGAGCTCTAGCTCGACTCTAAAAATTATCGCATCCGCCCTCAGTCTATAGATGTATTTAGCACTGACCCGCCGATAAAAATAAATAATTCTGGTCACCATCGGTATCTGATGCGGGACCCCGGGGTCCGGCCAATAGCTTCAATTGTTGACAACAAGGCGTTCGGCCATCATATGCCATTTACAACATCTGCTACATTGGGTAGGCGTTCTATTTTGCTATAGCTTCTATTCGAGGGTGCGATCAGATTTGGGATTGTGGACCAACCTTGAATACAACGCCTAGGCGTTTAGTACGAGGGAAGACGGTAGTTAGATAGATATTTCATATCGGAAGTGTTCAAACCAGACATGGATCCGGAAGACCCGTGTATTCTATTCTAAGATGCGAAACAGATGTAGCAGCAGTGTCGACGAAGACACCAATATTTCAAACCGGTCGATATATGAGATCATTATCCGTACTGACCGCAAATACATCAAACATTCCCAAACTAACCGTAATAGTTACAGATGACCAAACGCGTTGAAGTTGATAAGAGCTCGGGACGGGGCACACCAAAACTCTTTTGATCTAGACAGATGGTTGGGCTCATTCGCCTTTTTGAGTCGCCGCCGCATCTAGGCCAGTAAGTCGTCAAAGCCTGGACGTCCTACCATTGATGCCCTTTCATGTTGAGGTCCGGCAACGATCGATACGCAGACAGGCTGCATCTCCAAATGCCGTGTTGGCATATTTTCGCAGCCGTCTTTAGCCAAAGTGACTCGCACATTTCGACCACTGGAGCGTACCAGTATTTTCGTCATGTTTCACTGCGCTGGCGTATGCCTTTCAAGATTGCCGAATCTCACTGCCGTTTGTGCCAGCATTGATCCCTGACGAAAATATTAGGTCGCCGCCATTGTAAAACAAGGCTAGCGGTGCGTCTTAACGACGTTTGTTATACACCACGACTTCGAGCGTTGGTCGTGATTGAGCGACGCGAGAGAAGCGAATTCCATCGCGTGGAGAATCCAAGAAGACTAGCAAGCTAAAACGTGTAAGTGTGGAACAAGACTCGGCAAATGCCCAGGCTGAACTCGTTGCACGGATGGTTGAGTTCTTCAGCTACGCGGTACGCGCCCGCAAGAAGCAGAAATGTCAAGCGTATATATGCACCCGTTGTGGTAAAATTGAATACCACAAGGCTACAAAATCCTTTAATCGATTCATGGGAATACCGATTCTGATGTCCCACCAGGGAACTACCTCGTAGTTGCTTGTCCGTTGGAGATACTCGAAATGAGGATCGGCTACGTCTCAAGTGAAGCGGAAATTCCAGATATTGTCAGCGAGATCAGCTTCTAATGAAGACGGGAGACAGAAAGGAGGGTGAATGCATCACCTATATATGAGGCGCACACAATGTAAAATTGAATAAGATCACCCCGATTCAGCAGACGTGCTGTTACTGGAGGTAATACATTGTATGAAAATCCCTCTGCAGTAGTTGTGATCGGAATGTACATCGGTCAGTTCTGATATTCACTAATGGTATTTTTGGTCGACTCATGATCCGACTTGCTCGTGTATGATCCGCATGTGTGTGTGTGGGGGGGGGGGGGTGAGCGGCGTGGTAATAAAACCCACTGCTTCCAAGTTCCGAGAGAGGGCCGAGGAAGGACATTACGATACCCCTGCACGAAAAAACAGAAATGCAAGGTATTGACGGTGTTGGTAATGTAGATTAGCTCTGCTCGCAGGAAGCACCTGTACGTGCATCACAATATGATATAGTAAACAGGTCAGACACGCCAACCAATCTCGCGTAAATATTGTGAGCTCGTACTGTCGTCAGGTCAGCAACGCCTACATCGGCTTGAGAGGCCACAGAATCGTCGTTCACCGTCGGCAATGGGAGTCGAGCACAAGATTCAGCCGTTTTATTTTAGCTGGACGCGACCCACGAGGACATCTAATCCGAACGATTAGTTGTGTAAGATATGGAAGATATAGACTCTGAATGCAGCATCTAGCTCAGCTATGATGTCTATTGTTCCCTGCGTGGTTTGACTGGGGAAGCGACTCATGCATTCAACTAAGGAGATCAGTAACCTTTTTGACCTACCTAGGAAATTTTTGTGAACAACAGCTTGAAGGTCGACTAGTGCGAGAAATCTTTCAAGTTAGTTTATCAATTGTGTTACTTCAAACGCACCAGATTCACAACCGACCGACTATTAGCGCCTTTTCCAGGCTGTGGTTATGACAAAAAATAGTTCGTTGACGCCAAATGAAGGTGGAAAGCGTATCAGCATTTGTAAACGATGTATTCGATTAGCCACAACGCCCAGGATCAATGCGTCTGGTGGACGCTAGGCAATGGTTCAAGCGATCGCCTGTCGTGGGTAAGATGTCGGTAGACTACTCATGTGTGTTGCTGTGGACGTGATAAGTTTTGTGAAGTGCTCCAACGTTAATCTCGTATTAGCTTTAGCATTCCTCGATTATTCTCTAAGCGGGTAGCTTAGAGCCAGCGTCATTTCTTGTCAGACCATCAGTTTAATACATTCGGTACATTTTAATATGGACTAGAGTATCCAAAATCTCATGGTATTACCGGTATAAAGCAGCGCAGCGTCCGGATCGATGCTTTTAACAAGTTTTCGGATTTGGAATAAAACTTAAACCAAACAAATTGCGCAGTTTAATTCACACCAAGCCATTACGATGCATACTTTGCACACTTCGGTACTGTGCGACGTTGGGGCCCTAGCAACCTGCGGAATCCTTAACGAAGTGCGCACAGCGCGACAGTAGTGTGAGCAGTGTCTGGACGTCGCACCACAGTAGTATGCGTAGTGTTTTCTGGACGTCGCATCATATTGAGCTGCTGTAAGTACCAGTAGAGAGACTGAATAGTCTATGGTGGTGCACTTTAAAATGTTTGCTGCAGCAAGAACCTACGTAGAGCAATATGAACGCATAACGCAGCGAATTAGCGCCTCAAGCCAATTTGCGCCGCGTACTTCATAACTGCGATGACGTGTAAACTGCATATGTAGTTCGTAAAAAGAAGTAGGTGCAGTTTGCGAAAAAGTCGTCAGATGACATCATACTGGGTTGCAACAGCTCAAGCACCATGAAATAGACCTTGACAGTTTTTCTTCCTGATCGTGGGGGAGCAGAAAAAAGTAGTAGCGATAACAATATCAGTAGCAAAGTCATTCATTAATAGCGGCGGGGTAGTTGCAGTGGTAGCGGGCAGTGATCGTGACGCAGGCGGACAGTTCAAATAGCAATAAACCGAGTAAGAATATCATATTTCATCTGGATATTATTTACGCAGCAATACAAGTCACGCACACTATTTGGAAAAGAGGCGAGTGATTTACAAGGGTCTAGAGGACGATAAGAAGTTTTGATAATCAGTAATGTGTGGACTGCATCGTTTTCACCACGGTGGACGAGGATATTCAGACGGCATCTACTTGTAAATTTAGTTTGAGCAAGCCATGAGATGCCCCGTGATATTATGCAGCAAGTCAAGCAGCGTGAAGTAGAATTTGGCAGTCTTTCTCCGGCAATGAAGAGAAAGCAGGGGAAATATCATTACAATGCCTATTTCAATGCTGAAATCGTAGTTGTAGCGTAAATAACAACGGTAGCGGTAGTGGCAGCAGATATTAAACAGTCGCAGTAGCGATAGCAACAGACATGAACTAGTAATAACAATGACAACATCACTATGATATCATTAACAGTAGCGAAATAGTAGTTATAGTAACTGTAGTTGCAGTACGGATAAACAGTAAGTGACAGTGCTCCATCAGCTTTAGTTGCAGTAGAGGTAAGCAGTAAGTGGCAGTGGCCAGTAGTAACGCGCTCCACAAGTAGCAATATCAAAACAATACCTTTAATTAACAAAAGTGGGATATGAGTAGTGCAGTGATGGAAGTAGTGATGTGGTAGGGGTAGCAGTAGCAGTAGCAGATATAGTGACAGTGTCAGTGATAGTGGCTGAAGCAGTGGCAGTAGCAGCCGCAGTCGCAGTAGCTGTAGCATTGAAGCGGTGGCGACAGTGGCAGTTGTAATTAATATCAATAGCAACAGGATGTTATCAACATTAATTATAATACCGTAGTGTGAAAATTAAAATATCGTGTGTGTAATTTCACGTATAGTACTCACAAAACAGTGATAATGATAATAACAGTTACCAGTGCAAACTCGGCGCGTCCTAACCATTATAGTAGCAAAAAACGCGAAACTGTTCGGTGTGTTTACCCCGCTTAGAGACCCGCACGCGAAGCGCGCCCCAGTCATAACGAAGGGTTTGCGTGGCGGATTGCGATATCTCACATACAACTTGGTAGTATAAAACAGTCAAAGTTGAGAGCCAGAAAAACATTTATTCTTGTGTAAGAATGGGAATAATGAAGTTGGGAATAGTTTACGCGATAGTCTTAGTATTTACAGTTCCATAGCATCAATATGAGGCTTGTGATGATAGAGTAGAGTACCAATGTACAAGGCCAACGAGTTTCACCTATATCCTGGAGGATGAGAGGAACACAACTATAATAACGTTAGCTACTAAAATATTCTGAAAAATCTGAACTAAATACTGAGAAATACAATAATATGTGTCGAAACAGAAATTTGACACAGGAAAGTATCACACAAACGAAATCAAATTAACCAATTACGTATACTCATTTTCGTTTGTAATAAATATATTGGCAAATTCAGTATGTTGCAAACGCATTTTAAACCGGAGATTGTGTCGCCACTTCACTCTTGCATCCATCACGAGCCGGGCAGCAATCAAAAAGGCAACAAGCGATGGCTGCGGCTCCGTCGATGACGGTGGCCAAGCTGGCCGAGGACCAGCGCCACATGGACGAGCTCTCCGGCGCCTCGCGCAAGACCAAGAAGCTGCTGGCTGGCGCACTATCCGGCATGATCTCGGCGCTGGCCTTTCAGCCTCTGGATGTACTGCGCACCCACCAGCAAGGAGCGTTCACGGCCCACGCGGAGCCCCCGAAGCCCGCGTCTCGCCTATCGCTGCCCGATACCATCAAGGCATCGCGGCCGGCTGACGACCCCGTGGCGAGAATGCGCTCTATGTGGCGCGGCACGTCGCCCACGCTCGTGCGCGTGGCGGGCGGCGCCGGCCTCTACTTCGCCACGCTGGACCACTGCCTCAACCTGTTCCCGCAGTCGGCGGTCAACACTTTCATGGCTGGGGCCTTCGCGCGCACGTTTGCAGGCGGTGTCATGTCGCCGTTCACGATCGTGAAGGCGCGGATGGAGTTCCTGCCCCCGGGCACCTTCGACAGCAACCTGCACGTGGTGCGTCACGTGCTGCACCACGAAGGCGTGCGCGGACTGTACCGCGGCATGGTGCCGACGCTCATCAGGGACGTGCCGTTCTCCGGCCTCTACGTGCTCATTTACACGCGCCTGCGCGACTCGTGGACGGACAAGTTCCCCCACCTGCCAGTGTACGGCGTGCACTTCAGCAGCGGCGTGGTCGCGGGCGTGCTCGCCACTTCCTTAGTGCACCCGGCCGACGTGGTAAAGACGCGCATGCAGCTCGCCATCATGGTGAACAATGGGGAAGGAGGCGCGGCCTCCGTGCAGAACTCACTCACATTGCGGCAAACCGTGGCCAAGATCTACCGCCACGAGGGTCTGCGCGGATTCGCCAAGGGCATCCTTCCGCGTGTAGTCAAGCGCACGCTATCTACTGCAGTCACATGGACGATATACGAGCAGTTGTCACTGCGATAGAGTGAGTAGTGATGGTTCGTCGTTCTGGGCAGGTGGACATTATGGGCTTGTTAGAAGTTGATAGTAACTTTGTATTAGGAAAACACTAACGGAGACCAAGCGCTAATGCGTGACGTACAGAAGGCTTGGCACTATGATGGATCACCGCGGTACCTATACTCACGTGTTGGAGCCACAGATTCGCCAGCACACCTCAAGGACGTGGTATTACCGAGTGATAATGGGCGTGAAGGCTGCGAATGGTTCGCCGCTGCCACCACCTGCACGTGGCTCGAGATCACCGGGCGTGTCCGCGCGGGAGTGGCTCGAGCTTCCGTTGAGACCACCGCTGCTGCCGTTCAGATTGTGGTCGTCCGGCTTTTCACTATCCAGTCTTGGCAAAGAAGCCAAAGAGCTTCCGTTAACCTTGAAGCTTTGACTACCGTTGTATCCATTGTGCCCATTGAAGCCATTGGTGTGTCCATTTACAGAGCCCGAAGCCACATACTGGTACTGGTGGGATGGGTGGGCATCCTCTGGTTCCATGTCCGGGAAGGGGTTGAACGGTTCGGGCTGAAGGCGTTCCTGCGCACGAGTGGTGCTCTGTACGCGGCGCCTTTGAGCGAGCTCCATTTCGGCCTCAAGGTCCACAGCTGCAACGCCCTCGCTCATCCCTTCCGTACCAACTTCGCGCAACGAAGCGGCATCCGGGTCAAACTTCAAAGGAATCGATCCTAACGTGCCGTCAAAGCGGTTCTTGCGGACGTCCAGCTTGGATTCGCCACGTGTGCGCTGCAAGATGAGCACATTATCAGCTTCTTGGGTGGCCTTGGCCGTGCCGAACACGGACGTCAGCGTCAGGTCCTGATCCTCCTGCTCCTTGCGCGGGTGAATCACGAGTGTGAGGTGGACATTCTTAGCCGAGGCGAATTTACGGAACTTGTCAAGCGCCGCATCTTGACGCTCGAACTTGTCAAAGCCGCGGCCTTGACCCGCCATCATGAACTGCACGTTGTCCAACAGAATGTGCTGCACATCATAGGCGTACACGGCGTATTCCATAGCGTCCAACACCTCATCCACATCGGTACTTCCGAAGAACCGCAAGAAGTACATGGGTAAAGCCTCGAACCGATCAGCTGCAGCTTCAAAGGCGTTCACGTCACCCGATAGATTCCGCTGAGCGAGCTGTGTGAGCATCTTGTGCATCAGTCGGGTGTTCTTGATCTCGAACGAGCCCCATAGCGTACTCACACCCTGGCCACACAAGTCCAACGACAGTTGACTCAGTAGTGTGGTCTTGCCGCAACCTGTAGGGCCTGTGAGCACGGTCACCTCACCCATTCGGTGGCCCTTCATCAGTCTGTTCAGCGATGGGAAAGCGCGCGATTGTACGCCACAGGCACGCAGCGGGTTCACAATTTCCTCGTACACATCACGACGAAGCTCTTCGAAAGTAGTGATCTGGCTGTGGGGCATCCGCTCCGCCGACTTCACAATCGCAGTAAGGTCGAGTCTTGCTCGGAGAGCATCGTTCGCGTCCTTCACAGGTGAAGACGAAGCATTCGCAGGCATGCGTACAATGTAGCAGCGAGTCATACCAAGCTTCGAAGCAAACTTCTCCACGTTGGACTGACCCGACGCGTCATTATCCATCCAGAGGTAGATGCGTTTAAATCGCTCCAGCAGCGGTAGCACGCTGGGGGGAAGGGACTGGCAGCCATTGGGCAGCGACACTGCAGGCATCCCAGTCGCCTGATGGACAGCCATCGCATCGAACTCGCCCTCAGTCAGCACCAACTCGCTCGCAGCCGTTGGTACAGTGTTCCATCCGAAAAGACCCCAACTGCCGCCCTTCGGAACAAGCTGCTGCTTGGCCTTGTCCTCCACAGCACGGATCTTGAGCCTTACAACATCATACAGATTCTTGTCCTCAGTGGTTGGCTTCTGCTGGTCCTGGCACACAACACCCATAGCGCCCATGTCCATCTGACGAGCCATCCACGGGAACGAGATGCACTTGGCATTGACGCGTTCGCCCGACTCGTGGTCCCAGAAGGGCTGCTCGATTGCACCCACACAGTATTTCTGCAGCACCTCCTTCGACAGGCCGCGAACGTCCGTCAGGTACTTGAGCACAGGCTCAAACTCCGGGTCGTCCAGCAAGTTCTTCTGGATCGCCATCGCCTTCTCGTTGTCCAGCGCCTGGATGACCTTGACCTCAGCGGGGGCACCGGGGGTTCCAGCGCTGCTGCCTCCATACAATGCGCCGCTCGCCGAGGCGACGCCCACGCTGCCTTGCAGTTTGCGCTTGAAGTCGAACCAACTGCCGGCCGCGCCGCAGCGATGGCACTTGTACACGCCCTGCGTCTTGTGCACGTACATCTTGAAGAGGTTGTCGGCCTTGCCGTGCGTGGCGTGGCAGAACGGGCAGTCGCGCACCACGAAGTGCGAGTCCGTCTCGCGCATGGCCAGGCTCTTGCGGCGCAGGAAGTCGCTGACGTCGCGCGGGTCCTGCATCTGGTAGTGGCGCGACACGAACGCCTCGGTGGCCAGGCCGCGGCGGCTGTCGGAAGACGTCACGAGCGCAGGCACGAAGGCGCGCGGGACGCCCGGGCGCCGCGTACGCGCCAGCGCGAGACGAGAGAGCGCGCGCATGACTCGGTCGAGATCTGAGCAAGTATGGGCGTCATTGTTTTGATGGTGTACGTAGTACACGTCTTTTTCAGCCAATCACGCTGCCGTATGCAAATATTAGAGACCAAGGCGATTGGTGGCCATTGCCCACTTCACAGCAACATCAATCAGTGGTCAAGCGCAAGCATGAGTGGCCTGTCCGTGGTGCCCTACTCGCTTGCGCCGGCATCCCAAGGCGGTGCCGGCGCGAAGCCGTCGAAGAAGCGCAAGAAACGGTCGGGCTCGAGCGCGGCGGAGTCAGGATCGATGATGGCGGACTCCGGATGGACCAAGGTGGACATCGAGGACATGCAGATTGAAGGGTTCCAGGACGGATGCGCCTTCGAGCTGGAGGAGCTCACGGACTACCGCGTGCAGACGACGGAGGACGGAGGCAAAATTCTGCTTGGAGACAACAAGAGTAAGCGGGAGGAGCAGGGCGGCGGCAAGAAGAAGAAGAAGCGCAGGAAGTCGAAGGCCAGGAAGCAGCAGGTCGACAACGCTGATGCCGACACGCAGGTGAAGAAGGAAGAGGTGGAAGTGAAGACGGAGGTGAAGACGGAAGTGAAGAATGAAGTGGCTAAGGCGCCAGCGAAGCAGCAGAAGAAGCAGGAGGATGCTGGCAATGCCCCGAAGAAGAGCAAGAAGAACCGCGGTGGCAAGGCTAATAAGGCGGAGGCTGTGGAGGTTGTTCCCTTGAAGGACGTGAAGCTTCCCAAGTGGAACAAGTTCAAGTTGCACCCGCTGCTGATGCAGTCGCTGCAGACCTGCGGGTTCTCGGCTCCGACGCGTATTCAGGAGCGTACGTTGCTCCCGGCGTTGGTGGACAACCGCGATGTGGTTGGTGCGGCGCCGACAGGTTCTGGTAAGACGCTAGCGTTCGGTCTGCCGATTCTGAATCAGCTGCTGCATGAACGCGAGCAACCTGGATACACGAAGGACTGCAAGGCGCTGATCCTGACACCGACTCGTGAGCTGGCGATTCAGATCCAGCAGCACCTGGAGAAGATGGTTCGTAACCGCGAAATTGGCGTCGTCACCCTGGTCGGTGGCATGGCTGTGCAGAAGCAGAAGAGAATTCTCAGCTATCGACCAGAAATTGTGATTGGTACCCCTGGTCGTCTCTGGGATATTATCGAGGCCAACCACGAGCACATGAAGGATCTGGCCACCACGCTGCGCTTCCTCGTGGTTGATGAGGCGGATCGTATGCTGCAGCCTGGATCATACCCGGAGCTGGAGAAGATTTTCGATGTGCTGCGTCGCAAGAACAAATCGGCGGCCTCGGAGCTCTCCAACCTCTCCGACGATGAGGAAAGCGAGGGTGAAGAAAGTGATGATGACGAAGACGATGAAGACGACAACGAAGGAAGTGACGAAGAAGACGATGGCGAGGATATCGACATGTCGAAGTTTGCGAGTGGCTCGAAGGTGATGATGCTGGATGATGTGCTCAAGATGCAGAAGAAGCAACAAGAGAAGGAGAAGAACAGTGCAGTCGCTAAAAAGAGCGATAAGGCCTCCAAGGCTAAGGTTGAAGCTGCTGCTCCTCCTCGCCACACTCGCCAAACGTTCCTGTTTTCTGCCACGCTGATGATTCCGGAAGGCGGTCGCTTCCAGAAGGGCAAGACCAAGAAGTACCGCAACACACTGAGCGTTCTGGAGCGTGTCATGAAGCGTGTGGGTCTCCGCGGAAAGCCTGCTGTCGTTGATCTTAGCATCGCTGAGCCCGACATGGGTATCCCGGGTGCTAAGGCGATCGTATCGGAGGAAGCTCAGCGGAAGTTGAAAAAGCAGCAAGAAAATGTGGCTCTGTCACTGCCTGCGGGTCTGGAACTGTGCCAGCACGAGGTCACCGAGTCCACGCGCGACAGCTTCCTGTACTACTTCCTGACACAATACCCGGGGCGAACGATCATCTTCCTGAATGCTATTCACCAGGTGCGTCGGCTGTCTAGTCTCCTGAGCCTGCTGAATTTGCCCGTGTTCGCTCTGCACGCCGAGATGCAGCAGCGACAGCGTCTGAAGAAGCTGGATGGTTTCCGGTCTCACGCCAAGGGCATCCTAGTTGCCACCGACGTCGCTGCGCGTGGTCTGGATATCCCCAGTGTGGACTACGTTGTCCACTACCACATTGCGCGCTCCACGGAGGTGTTTGTGCACCGCAGTGGTCGTACTGCTCGTGCTGACAAGGATGGTTTGAGTATCTCTTTGGTGTCACCGGTTGACGCCAAGTACCACGTTCAGATCTGCAAGATGCTGCAGCGACCGACGGGGCTCTCGGACTTCCCATTCGATCACCGGTACATGGAGACGATCGACGAGCGCGTGCGTCTTGCCAAGAGCATAAACGACCAGGAGAACGCTGCGGGCAAGCTCAAGTCGGAGGCAACTTGGTTCGAGCAAATGGCTGCTGCCGCTGACCTGGACATGGACGAGGACCTGCTGTTCGAGCTGGGCGCGAAGCAGCGCAACCAGGACAGCAAGAAGAAGACCACAGCCAACCAGTCGGTGCAGGCGCTGCGTGCGCAGCTCAGCCGCCTGCTCGCGCAGCCACTTCGCCCTGTGGGCTCGACGCGTAAGTTCCGACAGCTGCACAAGGAGATCGGCTCCCAGCTCAGCGGCGACGGCGAGTACCGTGCGCGCGACGCGAACGAGGATCTGGCCGCCAAGGGCAAGAAGTCGTACAAGCGCTTCCGCCGGAGGAAATAGGGCGTCGTCGTCGTCGTGTAGATCAGAGCGCTTGGGTAAATACATAGAGACCATTAACCACACTTGAACACTTCACACCACAGTGCAAGTTGCAGTAAGTGTAGCCATCTGGCTAAATGATTGCACCCTGCCCGCACACGGTTAAGTACGAAGCTTGCTCTCCCGGAACATTGCTGAAGCGCCAGTGCATTGACGACAAGAAGCTCTCGGGACGATGGCGATGGAGAACCGGCTGGCGACGCGGCGCGAAGGAGCGGGCGGCAACTCGAACCTCCCGCGGGTCGGTGGCGTGGCCGGCGACAACGACAACGAGGACGAGAAGGTCTACTACGGCTTCGGCGTCTTCATGGGGCTGCCGCTGGCCGACCTCAAGGCCATGAAGGACGACTTCGTGGAGCAGCAGGCGCTCACGGGCGGCGCCCCGCGGCGTGCGTTGCCCTCCTCTGCCGTGATGGATGGACGCACGCACCGCGTCGAGGACGACGAGAGCGGCGCCTACGACCGCCAGGAGGACGTGCGCATGGCGCCGTCGCACGGCCAGCAGCAGCACGCGCGCATGAACGGCTACGAGCGTCAGCGCGGTGACGGCCGGCAGCGCGAGTACGCGGGCGAGCAGGGTGCCAGGTACGGCCAGGGACCGCCGAACGGGGCTGAGCGCGGCGGCGACGATGACGGAAATATGGACAGCGACGAAGGCGACGAGTTCGACCAGAAGTCGCACTCGCTCAACTTCATTCTCCACTAGAGACGGAGTGGAACAAGTGATGGCTTAGCTTAGGAGGAGAAAGAGTGTAGCCGAGATGGATACATGTAATATATAGAGGGGCTTCCACCGCTCAACAGCAGCAGCGGCAGCTGCTCCGTGTCTCCTCCGTCGATTACACTTGCTGTTTGTATGCATGGTGATCCAAACCGCCGGTTTTATGATAAAACTTTTATCGCGTTTTCAATGGCGTGGAAGCCGCTGGTGGCGCGTGTGAAGAGCTGGACGCGCGAGGCGTATGTGCCTCTCCGCGTCATGCTGCACCCGGACGAGGGGGAGGTCTGGGGACGCGCGCTGGGCGTGCAGGGGCCCTGCACGTCGGTCGTGGCAGGATTCGTCCTCAAACAGCAGCAAGAGGTGCGCTGGCGCAGTTGATAGATCTCTTCGACAGGTATTAATATCCATTCGTATTAACGTCGTACAGCATGTCCATTGCACCAGCGCCTGAGCAAGTTCAGCGACTTGTTGGAATTGACGGAAAGCGAAATCGTCATGAAGCCGCGGTTCCGCACCATCGAGGAGCGGTCGCGAGCTTTCCAGACGATGGAGGCCGAGTTGAAGCAGGAAGGGGCCTTCCCCTTCTGGCAGGACGAGTTCTACACGGCCAAGACGACCTTCTCCAGCCCGACGCTCTTCACGTACCATCGCGGCGTGGGGCCCTACTTCGGCCTCAGCCAGTTCGCTACGCACCTCAACGGGTTTGTGCGCGACAAGGAGACCGGAGCCGTGACGCACGTCTGGATCGCGACGCGTAGCGCCTCCAAGAAGCGCTGGCCACTCATGCGCGACACCATCGTAGGTGGGGGGCTGCCTGCAGGCATCTCGGCGCTTGACAACATGGTGAAGGAAGCACAGGAAGAGGCGGGACTGGAGCCGTCGTGGACTCGACCACGACTCGTGGCTGCTGGCAGCATCTCTTACGTGTCCAAACACCCGTACGGACTGACGAACGACACGATGCTCATCTACGACGTGGAGTTGCCGGCGGATATCGTCCCAGCAAACCAGGACGGCGAGGTGGAGAGTTTCGACTTGCTGCCGGTGCAGGACGCGCTGGCTCGCCTGTGGGCCGAGCCCGAGCGCTTCAAGCCTGACGTGTGTCTGCTGCTGCTAGACTTCTTCGTCCGCCACGGAGTCCTCACGGCTGACAACTTCGCGGACTACGAGGAACTCCAGCGAGCGCTGCGCAGCACGGAGAACCCGTACGAAGCGGCCAACCGCGCATGAAGCTGTAGACGTCACATAAACGTCCACAATGTAGTAAACGGAAATCTGTCCACTTTGCAACGGAAAATGGACCATCTGGCCAACTGCCAGCATCCAACGGAACTTGTGGTGTGGCACACACGAATCGCTGTCGAGCATCAAACGTCGGCAGGCAGTGACTGACTGACTGACGACTGGAAGCGAGACGATGTCAGCAGCAGCGACGACGAGCGCACCCAAGGATGCGGGGCAGGAGACGAACACGCGTCTGTATGTGCAGAACCTGCCGGCCTACGTGGACTCCGCGCGGCTGCGCGAGCACTTCGCGGCGCAGGGCGAGGTGACAGACGCCTGCGTGATCCGCACCAAGGACGGCAGCAAGTCGCGCCGCTTTGGCTTCGTGGGCTTCAAGAGCGCCAAGCAGGCGGAGCAGGCGCGCAAGTTCTTCCACCAGAGCTTCTTCGACACGTGCAGGATCAACGTGCGCGTGGCGCTCTCGGTACGAGCGCTGCATTGATAATCTGCACTCGGGCAATGAATTCCTTGCTAATTTGTTGACATCGTTGCTGCATTATTGTGCATTTTAGAGGGAATCGGACGAGATGGAGCGGCCGTGGAGCAAGTACTCGGTCGGTAGCGGACGCTACCAGAAGCTGCACCCGGAGGCGTCGGGCGTTGTGGCCTCCTCGATAGAGGAAAAGCCTGCTACAGAAAAGAAGGATGCGAAGGCAAAGAAGACCGAGGAGACGAGTGGAGAGTTCCAGGAGTTCATGGAGACGATGCAAGCCCGATCCAAGACCAAGTTCTGGGCTAACGACGACGTGCAGGGGCCTGAAGGAACGACGGCGACCAAGGGCGTCGGCCTTGCTGAGGCAGAAGATAGCGATGACGAGTACGAAGAGCTGGGAGCGGCTAAGCCAGACGAAGCTGCCGATGAGGACGAGGCTGGTGCTGAGAGCAAGAAAAGCAAGAAGTCGGAGGCGATGTCCGATATGGACTTCTTGCGTTCCAAGGTGAGCAAGAACATCGACAAGGACTCGGAGGATGAAGACGGAGACGGAGATGAAGTGATGGACGATGATGACGATGATGACGAGGACGCTGAGGCCTCCAACGATAAGAAAAACTCGTCATCTGGAGAAGCGGAGGCTGTGGCTGAAGATGACAAACCCACTGCGAGATTGTTCCTGCGCAACTTGCCGTTCACTGCGGTGGAGGAGGATCTAGAGGCGCTGTGCTCGACGTATGGCCCCGTGGAAGAAGTGCACATGCCGCTGGATGAAACCCGTCGCCGTAAAGGCTATGGCTTTGTGCTTTTCCGCACAACAGTGGATGCGCAGACGGCTCTCACAGCGCTGAATGGGATGGCCTTCCAAGGTCGACGTCTTCACGTGATTTTTGCGCGCTCCAAGCCTGTCAAACTCGACCCGGAGGCAGCTCTGGCAGACCCGAACTTGACGTACAAGCAGCGCAAAGAGCTGGAGCGCCAGATTCAAGCCCAGAAGAAGACGGGCTGGAATGCGTCTTACATTCGCGGTGACGCGACTGTAGGCTCGCTCGCTGAGCGCATGGGCGTGAAGCGCGGCGAGATCATGGACAAGGAGCAGGGCAACATGGCCGTGCGTCTAGCTATTGGTGAAACGATGCTGGTCAAGGAGAACAAAGACTTTTTCGCGAGGGAAGGGGTGGATCTCAATGCTATCGAAGGTGCGTTGGTGAAGAAGCCGAGCCAGCAGCAGCAGTCGAAGAAGATTGAGCGAAGTACGACGGTCATCTTGATCAAGAACCTTCCTCACACAACAGAGAAGGAAGAGCTCGCGCAGCTGTTCAGGAAGCACGGCGAGATTGGGCGCTTCCTCTTGCCTCCTTCCAAAACGCTGGCTGTCGTGGAGTTCCTGGAGCCTTCGGAAGCGCGCAAGGCCTTCCGCTCGCTTGCATACAAGAAGTACCAACACGTGCCGCTTTACTTGGAGTGGGCCCCTGTTAAAGTGTTCGACCGTCCTGCATCCGCATCGTCCAGTGCAAAGGCCCCGGAGTCCGAACAGAAGGGTATCAAATCAACGTCAGCCGTGGTGCCGGACGTTGACGACGAGGGCGATACCGCTGTGGGTGACGCGAGCCACACTATCTGCGTAAAGAACCTGAACTTCACTACAAAGGAGGCGACGTTGGAGAAGATCTTCGAGCGCTGCGGAAAGCTGCGCAAGGTCACCGTCGCACGTCGCAAGGACCCGAAGCGTGGCATGCTCTCGATGGGTTTCGGTTTTGTCGAGTACGTGGATGCGAAGCACACGGAGCGCGCGCTGCAAACCCTTCAGAGCACCGTAGTGGACGGCCACGCGCTCAACCTCAAGCTCTCGCAGAAGAAGGCATCCGCAGCTCCGAAGCGTGCAGTTGGCGAGGTCGATGGCGAAGGTCGCAAGTCCAAGATCATCGTTCGCAACGTTGCGTTTGAGGCGACGAGCAACGAGATCCGCGAGTTGTTCGGCGCATTCGGCCAGCTCAAGCGTGTGCGCATGCCCAAGAAGTTTGACGGCCGACACCGCGGCTTTGCCTTCGTGGAGTTTCTCACGGAGCAGGAAGCCCGCAACGCGTTCTCGGCTCTTGCCAGCTCGCACCTGTACGGCCGGCATCTCGTCCTCGAGTGGGCTGAGGATGCCGACGACATCGACACACTGCGCGCCAAGGCTACGCGTGATCTGACTGCCATCAACGACAGCGACCGCCGGAAGCGTATGAAGAGACAGAAGGACGAGGATGAAGACGACATGGACTTCTAATCGAGAAAACCTTCAACGCACTACAAACCATTGCTTTGCCAAATACACGATATCGATTCAAATCAAGTGTATTTTGTTGGATGTAACTTAGCGTTAGTTAGCTAGCTACGCAGTACAAGCAGTCAGTCATTAGACGTCGAGCTTATAGCCGGCTACTCCGCGGGCGAGCAACATTTGCCTCCTTCTGGATCAGCTCCAGCTTCTTGTGCGTGTACTTGAGGGGGTGGTCGTTCTTGGCGCCCGAGAACTGCGAGACGGTGTGGCCGCTCTCGGACACAAGCTTCCACTTGGTCGTAAGCAGACCCTCGACGCCAACAGGGCCACGGGCGTGGATGCGACCAGTGCTGATACCCACCTCGGCACCCAGACCGAAACGGTAGCCATCAGCGAAGCGAGTGCTAGCGTTGTGGAAGACGCACGCACTGTCGATCATTTGCTGGAACTGCTCCGCCGCAGCCGCGTCCTCCGTGACGATGCACTCCGTGTGGCCGCTGCTGTACTGGTTGATGTGAGAGATAGCAGCATCAACGCCATTGACCACCTCGACGGTAAGGTCCTTCGTGCCGTACTCCGTAGAGAGCGAGTTGGTTGGGCGCGACTTGACGGTGGCGACTCCGAACTTCGCAGCGTTGGGGGCAATGTGCAGGTTGATTCCGGCCTCCTCAAGTGCAGCCAGAATCTCCTTGACCTGTCCGTTGGTCACGTGCGACTCATCGATCAGAAGGGTCTCCAAAGCATTGCAAGCAGCCGGGTAATCCGTCTTCGCATCAACCGCAAGCTCGATGGCTTTCTTGACCTTAGCAGCGCCGTGGATGTACATGTGGCACACACCCTCGGCGTGGCCAAGGACCGGGATACGCGTGTTTTTCTTGATGTAGCTCACCATGGAGCCCGAGCCGCGCGGGATGCACAAGTCAATGACATCGTCCAGGCGCAGCAGGTCGGAGATTTCCTCGCGAGATGTCACGAGGCCGATGACGTCCTTCTTCACTTTACCACTCGTGGCCTCTTCCACAGCGTTCACGATGATTTTGTGCAGCACGGCATTGCTGTGCAGGGCCTCCTTACCGCCCTTCAGTAGCAGGCCGTTGCCGCTGCGAAGCGCCAGCGCAGCAATTTGAGGCAGCGAGTCGGGGCGGCTCTCGAAAATGACCAGCAGCACGCCGATGGATGCCGTCTCCTGGTGCAGGACAAGACCGGATGCAAGCTCCGTGCGCTTAAGCATGCGGCCGATCGGCTCCTCGGCCTCGGCAATGCTACGGATACCGTCAGCCAGCGTCTCCAGCTTCTCCTCCGACAGCTTCAAGCGCGCCAGCAGACCCTCGTCGATCGAGGACTTCTTCGCCGCCAGCAGATCCTTACGGTTCGCGTTCAAGATCGTTTTGCTGTTCTTCTTGAGATCATCCGCGATACGGAGCAAGATGTTGGCGCGCTCCTCCGAGGACAGAGCCTGCAGCTGGTGGCAGCCTTCGCGGGCGGCGTTGGCCATCTCCTCGGCAGACATGCAGTCCGACGACTCGACGCCCGGGTTGGCCACGAAGAGCGTACCGAGGCTGGCGCCCTTCATGATGGAGGCGACTACACCGTACTTCATGCCGCTGGCGATCACGACGGCGTTTACTCCCTGCGAGATGGCGGACTGGGCCGCCTCGATCTTGGCGCCCATGCCGCCGCGGCCGACGCTAGACTTTTCACCGATCTTGAAGTCGGCATTCTCAGGTCGGAAGACCGAGATGATCTTGGCGCCAGGCTGGCTCGGGGGCTTGTTGTACAGGCCCTCCACGTCCGTAAGCAGCATGAGCAGGTCGGCATCAATCTCGCCACCCACCAGCGCCGCCAGCGAGTCGTTGTCCGTGAAGACAGTGCCGTCCGGGGACGCGCTCACGGCGTCGTTCTCGTTGACGATGGGGACGACGTCCAGCTCCAGTAGGTTGAGCATCGTGTCGCGCATGTTGGCGCGGTTCTGGGCCGTCTTGAAGTCCGAAGCTGTGACCAGCACCTGCGAGCAGGCCACGTCGTAGAGCGAGAAGAGCGTCTCGTAGAGCGACATAAGGCCGATCTGGCCGGCGGCGGCCATGGCGCCCTTCTTCTTCTCGAGCGCCAGCATCTGCTGGTTGCCCTGTACGTGTGTGCGCAGCGAGGCCGAGAGCAGGATCTGCTTGTTGAGGCGCTTGCGGCCGATGCCCACGGCACCGCTGGTGACCAGCAGCACCTCCTTGCCCTGGCGCTTGAGCATGCACACCTGCTCCACGATGGACGCGATGCGGCCCAGCGCCGGCTCGCCGTTGGTGGACACGACGCTCGTGCCCATTTTCACCACAATGCGCGTGGCGTGCTTGAGGTCGTGGCGCGTGATGGGGCGCTCGCCGGCGTAGCCGCCGAAGGTGTGCGAGTGGGTCATCGTTTCTTTCCTCATAATGGCGGGGCTGTGTCGTTGGTTGGGGGGCTGACTGGAGCGGACTCGTGCGC
The DNA here is from genome assembly GCA_016169955.1 of Phytophthora vignae f. sp. vignae. Taxonomy (NCBI): domain Eukaryota; phylum Oomycota; class Peronosporomycetes; order Peronosporales; family Peronosporaceae; genus Phytophthora; species Phytophthora vignae. Next base: position 464,198 of record JABJUM010000038.1, read on the forward strand.
AGAAGCCGGCAGGTTAGAGAATGAGCTCGTGGACGTCACTTGGCTCGCTTTGCGAGGCGCCGCCTGGGCCTTCACATGGCCCTTGCGTCCCATCACGCAGAGACCGGCGGGCTCATCAGATAAGATGATCCCATAGCGGGAAGCAAAACCTTTGACTGAGTATTCGTATTACCAAAGCATCCCGGCAGTGATCAATTTGCAGCGGGATTATCATAACAGAGGGGATAAGCACTTTTGGACTGTCAGGAAGTCATACGTAAGGGACAGGGCGGTAGTCAAGTCACCAGATGTCTGCGACATGTGGCTTACAGTATTTGATACTGATAAAGAACCCACTACCATACAAATAGTACAGTCCGCCCCGGCAAATCAAGAAAGGTCGGACCAATAAAAAATGCGAGGTTGCGAAACTTGCAAAGGGCTTGACAGACGCGCCAATGTACTGAATTACTCAATTAATGGGAAAGTAGCGCCTCGTCTTGCACCGTCGGCTCAGTTTTTCAAGCAGAGCGCGGTCGAAGGCGGGGGCCAGCAGTAATGTACAGAACTCTGCCTGAGTACCGAACGCCTGATATATATAAGGGCTCTAGGTTTATAAAGTGATCTCAGCGTTACCATAAAAAAGGCTGTACTGAATTAGTTTAGTTTAGAAGGACTTTGAGGCTTGCTTTGTTAATCAAGCCCAAGCGAAGCCAGAAGTGCTGAATTGTTTCAGCGCTGACCTTTGACCAAACGTGTTCGCACCACATCAGTGCGGTTAGTAGCTCTAATTTGTAAGGACTATCTGCTCCCTCTCCTAGTTGATCTAGTGCATGCATCATCTTTTCAAAAAGCACATACCTTTTGATGAAGTAGATTATTCCATGGTCCATTGACTGAAAATGTGAAAGTGGAAAGGTATAGAAGACCGCACAGACAATCAAAAGCGCGCCAATTTTCAACTGCACAGCTTAGTACCTCTGGCCAAACAAAGGTATCCTGGATTTTTACATCAGTACCTTTGCCCATCTCCGTTCGACCAGTCGTTGGACCTTGAAGTATTAGTTATATGAGGTTATGTATTGTATACCCGTTCGGTATTTAGGCAGATTTCTGTACTGGCAGTATCGCTGATAATCTTGTGCTTGTACTTTGTATATGTAGTGAGGAGTTTATCTGGTTACGGAGCATCGTGTCGCGTAGACCGCTGCCCGGACGGTCTTCTACGGGAGTTCTAATGTCAGTACTGCCCCACAAGGCACTGCCGCTCCTGCCGCCTGTCCTGATGATCGCATCTCGCTACAGCAATAAATTATCTAAAGTTCATTTTTATCCTTTCATTTACTCTAACGAGCAACTTGCACTTGCATGTTGCTTCCCGCTGGCTAGACATGTTCCCTCCCATTTTAACTAGAATCAGTAGATATCATCCAGGAATCGCAAATCTCGACTGCATGGCTGTACTAGCTCTGCGAGGTACATTCGACATCGCTATTCTTGATTTGCCGGGGAGATCTGTATGCCTTTCCAAACGAAAACAAATTCCCTTATCAACCCGATTGATCGGTTTAGAGGATTTTTGAAGTGGCTGCAGCGAAGATTCCCGCGTTTGTGGGCGCCGGCGTGCCATCGTTGCGATCGTCTCACAACCAACCCGATGGCCGCTGCATCATGCGCACGTTGCCAGGCTCCGTTTCCTACAGGAATGCAAGAAAGCTGCATCGGCGCCGGTGTGGATGCGGCCACAGCTGCTCCAGCTCAGCGCCGTTGATACAGCACCGCCTCAGGTGCCGGTCGTGCCCGCCAGCCGGCCAGCTGGTACGCAGCGCTGCACCTGGTAAATCTTCAGAAAACCACCAAGCAGCAACACGCTAAATATAATAAGCGTGGGGATCACGATCGTCTGTCGGCGCCGCAACGACTGAGATGCGGTAACCGATGCACCACAGGTGGCTACGAGCAGCCAAGCAGTCTGCGGTGCACAGCACGAGTTGCTGCTCTCGCAACCTGCCGTCGGCTGCCGCTCAATTTGAGCGGCTCAAATAGAGCATGCCAGCCGCAGCACCGCAAATCCCTCAGCGCGCTTGCACGGCGGGACCGCCAAGTAAACACGCGATAGATGCTCGGCGCCTGCCATTGCGTTCGTGCAGCGAATCTGAATTCAGGCACTGTGGCTGGCATCGAGCTGGATAGTCGCCTGGTGTCTCACCTCAGCAACTTCACAAGGTGCTGATGCTAGTTGGCGGCACGCTCCCGGAGCGCTGCACTGCTGCCCGGTTTGATGCGTAGAGTTGCAATAAACTTAAAATATACCGGCTCCAGGTCCTGGAGCACACGTAAAATCTACGTCGGAAGCCTGCTTTCCACATGCCAAGCTGTATGGTACTGCGATATCGTTAATTTGTCGACGAAGCAGAGCGGATGGCGTGTTCGAGGTGCAGGATCACTTCGCCGCGCGTGGTGAGCCTTAAACATTGGTTTCCGGGAATACCATTGGATAAAAAAAGACCTCCTTTGGCGAATCAGAGCCGTCGCACGTTTTTTTCTAGCGCGGGTCTGTCTAAAATGATCGTTATCTACACCTTTTCCAGCCCAAGTTCACCAACAACAAGGCCAAACTCACAAAGAACAAAAGCAAATGCATCAAACCCCAAATCAAATGCACAAAGTGCAAGCTCAAATGCATAATCCTACTGAACTGAATATCATACTGATATGCTTGTATGCAGGATAGCTTACTCAAGATTCATTCCCCAGAATCACGAAGAGCTTGCCAGCACTGGGGCGACGAAAGCGAGCCGTTAAAGCTGCAGTAGCGCTATCCCCCCCGGTCTCCTGACAGCACAGCTACATGTATGTACATTGTGCTATCGCTCATACTCCTCAACACACCAAGATAGCAGGATAGCAGTACGTATGCCCCTTCTATATTGTCTATGTAGCATTGATAGTCATCTACTGTATACTCTATCCATATCAGAGGTTGTTTATTGAGACACATTACTGTACACTGTATCACTGATACTATTAGTATCATACTAATACTATTGTGAGTTCTACTCTATTTTTCCAAGCCGGTCGACCGCCGGCGAATCAGCCAGAAGCACTTGGATTGACTATGGCCGGCCCGTCTATGAATCATGAGTCTCTATTGAGTACGGATTGGGCTTGACATGCGGGCACATACCCTTCGCTAAATGACTCGATGTTTGTATTGATCAATTGGACAGGAGCCTCAAAACTGACCCGAATCGGCAAATTTGACCGGAATTCACAATACTACTCGGCTAATGGGTCATTCCTGAAAACATATTTTACAACTGTGACGCGCATTTGTCCAGTTTCTGATACTTTTACGACGTGATTATGCTCGACGATGTCGGCCCTGTCCTTAACGTTTTTCTCCGTGTAATCGGGTTGCCAATTGAGAGATAACACTTGATTTGTGTATTGGGAAGTAACCCCTTCTGGCAACTACACAAAAAGCGGGATCACAAATTTGCTTCACGAACGTTTTCTTTCACTTTTGCCACGAACTAGAATTGTGTTTTCAGGAATGACCCAGTATCAGTGATATATCAGTGATATTAGGGGGACTCGAACTTGCAAAATGAGCGAAAAAAGTAAGCATAAGCAAGTCCGAATTGTAAGCAAAAAGGTCCGACCAAAATAAGACGGGGGGTTCACTTTTATTGTGCTCATTTGAGTTTCCTCCTAGCGGGAATTGGGCCTGCCTCGGACACATAGCCGTGTCGGGCATTCAGAAGCACATCGAGCGCCTAGCGAAGTGCGCGATAGCGCCTCCACGCACGCCAGTCGAGGCTGCTATGGGCGCGTGCAGCGTGCCGCGGTCGCACCTTCCTAAGGGGAGATGCCTCCGGAGGTGGGTATCAACTCGCACGCTGTCCTACACAGCGTGTGTGCCGACAATATCGCCGCGCGCCGGCGACCATCAGGAGGCCTCGACAAGTCGCCGACGGGGGAAGTAAAACAGTGGAGGGGGGCGAGGAATACATACAGTTTTGTCACGAAAATGAGTGCTTACAATTTTATCAGCCACCTCCGGAGGTGGCTGATAAAATTGTAAGCCATGAGCAGAAAAGCTCGAGGGAAATGAGCATCAGCAGTGCAGGATTATGAGCACGTTTTTTTCAAGTTCGAGTCCCCCTATTATTGTGCCTTGCATACTTTCTGTCTAAACAACGACGTAATAGGGGGAGTCGAACCTGGAAAATCCCTCCCAAAATGTAAGCCAGACGACTCCCAAAATCTAAGCAAAAAAGTGTCGCCGAGGTAAGCAAAAACTGACCGATACAGGGGTAGTCAGAAATTGCTCAATAACTGTGAGATCGTACTTAGAGACGATGGCCCCCTTCCCGGCGTGGTGGTGAAGCAGAGAGGGTGAAGCAGTGAGGGCTACGTCTCGGGCGTGCTTTAGCCGCATCCGCAGCGCAACTACCTGCAGTAGCGTGCGCGCCCTCGATAGTATACTCGGAGGTGGTGTTGGCGGCCGCTAGGGGAGAGCCTAGCGAAGTAAGCATGCGACAGCAGCATATACGCATCACTCATGCTGCGGGTCTCGTATACCTAGCTATGACCTCGCAGACAGCTTGGAGAGCGCTCCACTGTCTACGAGATGCGCCCAATGCACGCATACACCTACGGCAGCCCTTGTATGTTCATGCCCGCGGCCGCCTGCGGCTATGGCGTCGCGGACGAGAGCTATGCTTCACCGAGGCGAGCTCGCAGCACCCCGATCCGAGGCCCGATAGTTTCGGGGGCCAAGTACACTTTCGCAACGTCGAACTTGAACTTCGAAATGAGCAGAAATTCTCCCAAAAAGTAAGCAGAACCACTCCCAAAATGTAAGCACCGTTTTTGCCAGGTTCGACTCCCCCTAATTCGTTGTTTTAGCAAATCATGGTGATTAGCCCATCACTGATTAGTAGGCTAACTCGTCGATACATGTATACTGTTAAGTTAGAATAGCTGGTGACAACGAGTTAACGTTGAGTTATGCCTACTTTCGTTGAATGGCTGGAGTAAATACGACAATACTTGTGACGGGGCACACAGCACTCTTAACAGAGGAAGCTGGAGTATACAAACTCCAAGTGAACAGTCGTTCACGTGTCCCTGGTCTGAAGGGGACGACTTAACTAGAAACAGATGTACAGTAGATCTAAGACTGAATGTATTTCTAGGTTGGTACAGATTTAGCCTGCATACAGATCCTAAGTTGCCTACAGTTTGTTCCATACAAAATGTATCTGTTGGCTCTGAGGTCACTTGGTCACTATCCAGAGGAGTGACCGATGGCTACATGACCGATGTAGCCATCCCTGAATAGTGGCAGGGTCACTATTCCATGTAACCACGTTACATCCTCCCCCACTTAGATTCGATCTTATTGACAATTCAGAGCGAGGTTACGCCGGCGACTCACATTTCACTCGCAATGTCGAAATCCATCGACAACGGCGCGTTCTCTGGCGCCTCGGCTCTTGGGCTCACAGAGCAACTGACGCATCGCCGACCAAGCCGCAGGGTCTCCACTTCGACCGGAAGCATGCCTCCAAATCGCAGCGCGCGTGGTGCGAAAGCACCTTCGAAATCACGGGCCGCAGGGCCGAAGACCAGGGCGGCCAAGGCCAAGGACGAGTCGTCCGCGCTGAAGGAGGCCGCAGAGGCGGCCAAGTAAGAAGTGCGCTCTCGTAGGAGCACGCCGGAGGACGGACGCCGGTCTCGGAGTCGGATCAAGACTCCGGAGGCCGCGCCCAGTGATGAGGGGGGGCTCGCGGCCCCAGTCGGGGCGGGCCAAGCCGGCCTTCGACTGGTCGGTCAGCATCGAGAACTGCACGCTAGTGGTGCATTCCGGTGAGAGCTGACCCGAGGGCAGCGACAACGCTGCCAAAGCCGAAGCGCTGGCGGCGAGCAGAGCGCCCAGCTCCGAAGGCTCCGTCCTAGAAGGGGACCAAGGACGTCGAGTCCAGCGCCTGCACCTGCGACAGCAAGCAGGCGGAGGAAGACGATGACGTCATGGCCGACACGGAAGACACGGCCGAGAAGTCGCCGAGCGACGCGGGCTCCGAGCCCAAGGCGGTGTCGCCACCCAAGCGTCTGACGCTGGAACAGGGTCGTGAGCGTGCTCAAGCGTCGAAGGCGACTGCCGCTGCTAAGGCCAAAGATGCCAAGGCACAGAAGCGTTCCGCTTTCAGGTCGCCCAGCCCCGGACCAAGCACCCACTGTTCAGCGACTCGGAGTACGAGGAGGGTGCCGCCATGAGCCCAGAAAGCTCTCCAATGACCTCGACGAGCAGCAGGAGCGATACCACACTGCTCGCTCGGGCGCGTATGCCATGCAGTCGTCTGCCGCGACTACTGTTGAGTCTTCTTCAGGCGGGGGTGCTACGCATCCGCCGGGCTACTTCCCACCCGAGCCTGGCACCGGAGCGCCTGCGCTGTTGGAGAGGCTGTGGCCTTGTCGGCGGGTACACCTCAAGGGGTTCCTATGAGTGTGCACTCGTTGAGAAAGAACCACTCTTCCTTGGCGACGTTGAAGGCGACCGGTGTGTGCTACTAGCACCACACAAGCTCACACTGAAGGAGTTCACCACGCTTCACAAGAAGCCGGAGGACAAGGTTGGACTCCATTCTGTGTGGGGTTTCCACTGGGTCAAGCCGAATGACAACATGACCTGGGGCGAGGTGGAAGACCTCTTCTGGCGCTACGTCCAGCGCAAGGGGTTTCCGACAAAGAGTAGAAGGAACTCCGTGAAGACCGTACTCTGTCCGCAATCCTGGACTTGCGCGAGCTCCGCATCGAGTTCGCTCAACTCGTGATCAAGCGCAAGCTCCGCTCAAAGATAGACGAGCTCAAGAAGGAAACGAAAGCCAACGCTCATAACGAGTGTGGGCGCGGTGCGACTACGTCTGCTACCGTGCCCCGTGCACCGGCCAAGAAGCCAAGGACTACTTACGAAGCTGCCGCTGCTTCTCGTCCCAGATCGCAACAGCCTTCGGGGAGTCTGTCTGGAGCTGTTCAACAGGCTCCCACGAGTTATCCGACTCCGGGTAACCTCACCACTTCACGAGCAACTGGCGCTTGTCATGGAGACGCCGCCTGTGGACGACTCGTTCCACGTGGTAGTGGATCTGCCCATTACGGTTAAGTAGGGCCGGCGGAGGTCTCGCACGACCATGGCTACGAGCCTGAGGCAACGCAGCCGCATGCTGGGGCCCCGAGTCAGGTGGTGACCCTGCAGCAAGAGGAGATTCGTCTTCTCCGGGAGCGCGTGTACGCCCTTGAGATCGCGCGTGGCGTCGGCTTTGGTGGCGAGGCTGCCTCTCGTGCTGGCCAGCCTGGTGCCGTGGAGCGGCTCCGTGCGGATGTTCGTTCGCTGTTTCTGGAGACTCGCGAGCTCCATGGTTGAGTGGACCGTCGGGCCGACGTGAGTTCCTTGGAGTCACTGCGAATCGAGATCGCTGGCCTTCGGACCGAGCTCCGTGGTCCCATGTCGTATCCAGAGCCGGTGCATCATTATCAGGCCCCATATGGCCATGGCTACGCAAGCCCTGCGTACGCCGCTCCGACGTACGCCTCGTCTTCGTCGTCTTACGACCGGCGCGCGTACCAGGCGCCGTACCGCGACCCGACGCCGCGCTTCAAGGAGGTGCGGTCGTCTCCGCCGGAGTACCCACCGCTTCCTGCGGGGTATCCTGAGCCTGAGGGTCATGGTACCTCTTCAGACGGCCCACATAGAACGTCGGGTGAGTCGTCATCGACTTACCGCGCCGTGTCGGCTGAGGACCGCAAAGGGTCCAATGAAGCGGTGCATCAGCTTGTTGCTCTCGACCGAGCTAACTGTGTTTAGCAGTAGGTTTCTAGTATCTAGGAGAACTAAATCCCCAACTTTAAACACGTTCATGTTTCCTCTTCCATTTCTGTCAGAGTACTCCGTCTGTTTGTCTTGAGCTTTAGCCATGGTGTCTCTCACCCTGCTGATGATGTGCAGCCTGTCTTCGACAAACGAGGACAATTGCTTCCGCAGGGCGGCTGGACTCACGTCCGAGACCTGGGAGGAAAGGGATTTCCGAGCCTCTCCCCCACTTACGACTGAAGCCCCGGTGTTGCCTCGTAATGCGAGCGGCACCTGAGGGCCGTTGAGGTAAAAGGGCGTAAAGCCCGTCGATGCATGCACCGCATTGTTGAATGCGAACTCAACCATGGGCAAGCGATCGGCCCAAGAGCGGGGCATCTCCGCACAGATACTGCGGAGCGTGTCCTCGAGCACGCGATTGACGCGCTCCGTCTGGCCGTCAGTCTGCGGGTGATCCGCCGTCGACATCGACAGCCGTGTGCCCAGAAGGCTAAACAGCGTCTGTCAGAACGCAGCGCTGAACCGCGGGTCTCGATCAGAGACGATGGTCTCGGCCAGACCGTGGTGTCGGAAGACACAGACCATGAACAGGCGAGCGAACTCAGCGCCAGTGACGGTGTCACGAACCGGAGCAAAGTGTACCATCTTGCTCAGACGGCACACAAAGGCAACAACACCGGTGTTGTCACGGTCATCGACCGGAAGCCCGAAGACAAAGTCGAGACTCATCGACTTCCAGCAGTCCACTGGGACGGGCAGGCTCTGCAAAGGAGCCGAGGCGTGACCAGCAGGCTTCACGCGCTGGCACGTCTCGCACATCCGGACGTAGGTGGCGACCCAGTTGTACATGTGAGCCCACCAGAACATCTGAGAGACGGATGCGTACGTCTTCTCACGGCCGAGATGTCCACTGGATGGCGCATCGTGAGTTTCCATCAGGATGTCGTACTTGAGATCCTCATCGTTTGGCACGACAATACGGGGGGAATCCGCGGGCTCCACCCTATTGTGGAGCAAACCATCAGCCCACTTGCACGTTGGCGGGGCGTGAGCCACTCAGCCTTGGCGTCAGCGCCAGCGGCTAAGAACAGCACCAGATCCCAAGGTTGGCATCGTTTCGGTTGGCCAACCGGATGCGATCATACAGATCCGTCGTAACCCGACTAATGTAAGCAAGCTCGTAGTCGGGTCGGCGCATCGGCAAGCACGTTAAGCTTGCCCGGCTTGTACTCAACGCGGAAGTTGTATTCCGCGAAGAATGACATCCAGCGCGCCATCCGCTGAGAGAGTTGCGGCGAGTTGACGGCAGTTCTCAAGGACGCGTCGTCTGTATAGAAACAAAGGGCGTCGAGCCCAGGAGGGGCATTCGGAACTTGACAAGAGCGTACTTCATTGCAAGTATCTCCTTGTCATGGACTGGGTAGTTCCGTTCGGCTGCCTTGTGCTGCCTGGACTGGAATGAGATGACTCGTTCGCGGCCTTCATCATCGGCCTGCAATAGCGCACGACCAATTGCGTAGTCTGACGCATCACAGACAACGCTAAACGGCTTCGTCTCGTCCGGACGGGCGCGCGCTGTAAGCTCGCCTTGATGTCGTCAAACACATCTTGATGACACTGTTCCCAGCGCCAGTCGACAGCCTTCTTCCGGAGATCCGACAGCGGCGGTGCCAATCCGGCGTAGCCAGAACTGTACTTGTGCAAGTAGTTGGCAAGGCCCAACCACTGTCGTAGGTCCTTCTGTGACCAAGGTGGCGGCCAAGCCGCGATGGCTTTCACCTTCTCTGGGTCCGCCCGGGCCCCGGCGCTGCTGACGAAGCCGCCTAGGACCTTGATCTCCTCAGCTGCGAACACGCACTTGTCAATGTTGGCGGATAGCTTGTTCGCCCGCATGACTTCGAACACACATTGAAGGTGCTGGAGATGCACCTCCATGGCCGTCTGGCCTGCCTCGGCACGATTGGGGACGCAGATGTCGTCAAAGTACGTCTGTGCGAACGCACGCAAAGGTCGGAACAGTTGTGTGACCAAGCGATTGAACGTTGCCGGGGCGTTTCAAAGCCCCTGAAGCATGACCAACCACTCCCAAAACATGTCGCTCGGCGTACTCACAGCCGTCAGAGGGATGTCGCTCTCGCGCATCAGGATCTGGTAGTATCCGTCCACCAGGTCCAGCGCGCTGTACAGCGTGCGGCCGGCCATGTTGTTGAACAACACGTCCTTGCGCGGGATCGGTGTCTGCGCAGGCACTGTCGCGCTGCTCATCTTGTTGTAAGCATGAACCAGACGCCACTTTCCGTTCGGTTTACGAACACAGAAGGTAGGTGTCGAGTACGCAGACTTCGACTCCCGCACCATGCCTTCCTTCGCCTTGGCGGCAAAGAAGGCATCAATGACTTCACACTGCTACCGGGGAAGAGGCCATTGCCTCGTGCCACAGTACTTCGTGCCCGGCACGAGGTCGATCTCGTGCCTGATTCCCCTGTCTGGTGGGAGTTTGGACGGCGGGTCCTTGGACACCACGCCCTCGAACGCCTTCACCAAGGGATACACCGGATCCTTCAGGTTCTTGAGAATCTCAGAACCCAAGCGCGACGCGCGCTGTCTTCGGAATTCTTCCAGGACGTCCTTGTCCATGACCGAGGATGAGTTCAACTCGGCTGCCGAAGGCTCCGGCCTGAGGAGAACCAACTCTGCGATCTCCCCGGCCTGTAGCTCGGCCAAGAAGTCCTCCATGGCGAGCTCTTCAAGGTCAGCAACTCTGAAACCTCGGGTAGTGCTGTGAGCTGGACAGCCCCTGCCTTGCCCCGACGACCGGTCACGCCGTCGAAGGTGTGATAGCATTCGTCGGCGGCTGGAGCCCTCACGGGAGGCTCGGAGTCGCTGGCGACTGGCGTGGTCGGCCTCACGACTAAGACCGGCTTACGACGTGACCCTCGGGTGTCTTCGGCTTGTGGCACCGCCTTGACGGCACCACTGATCGTCTTGATCTTGTGCGGAACTATGTTACCCGCCTTGTTCTTGAGCGGAACTTGGTTACCCGCCTTGCTGGGTGGAACTATGTTACCCACCTCGCCGTGTGGAACTTGGTTACCCACACCAGGAGCGCCTCCAGCGCCTCCCGCATCAGTTATGGTCTGAGTGACCTCCTGTGGAACTATGTTACCCACATCGGAAGCGCCTGCAGTGCCTTCCTCATCAGTTATGGTCTGAGTGACCTCGCGTGGAACTTGATTACCCACGCCAGCGCCAGCGGCGCCTTCTCCAGCAGCGTTTGCTGCCTGCGGTACTTCGTTACCCGCATGTGGACCTACGTTACCCACCTGGTAGGTGCTGTCCAGCACCTCCACTCTTAGGCCTTGACCGGCCCGGTCGGAGTCGACGTCAGTCTCGACGGACCCCAAGAACTCGTTAGACGCTGCTGCGTCCTGGCGGCCCTCGGGGGCACCCCAGCTGCTGCCAGAGGTGGGAACATGACTCACCAAAGCTCTGTCAGAGCGTGGGGGACGGCTAGCCCCGATGGCTTTGCCGCGCCAGTCTATCCAAGGCTCGTGCTTCTCCAGCCACGGCATGCCAAGGATCAAGTCGTACTTGTCCATGTCTAGGACCAAGAACGGCTCCGTGCTGTCGAAGTCCTCGAACTTGACAGCGAGGTCCATGTGGACCCGAGGTACTTCTAGCACTGTACCGTCGGCCAGTCTTACCGAGACCAGCCCGTTGCCTTTGCTGCCTCGCAGCGCATCGGCGTACTTGTCGCGATTACGTGCGACAGTCTGGCGGCGCGCAAAGTTCTTTGACGCCCCAGAGTCGATCAAGATTCTCAAGGGATGATCGTATCCCGGTACACTCGCGTATACCACAAGCAGCCCACCGCTGCCCTTCTCCGCTTCGAGAGTACACAGACTCTCAGGGGCTAAGTCCCCATGGCGTGCGCCACCCGCACGCCCCTCATGAAGACTTAGTGTTTCCCCAGTAGGGCGCCCCGCCCCTACTGGTGTCCGGCGTTTTCCTGGTTCCTGTGGCGCGGCTTCTGCCAGTGACCCCTAGAACCAAAGGGCCTCGAAGAGAACTTCTTCTTCAGTCCTCCCGGGGGAAAGACACGTTTCATGTGCCCAAGCTTGCCACACACCCGCCGTGTAAGGATCTCGAGATTGCAGCTTGGCTTGTAGGTCTTTATTCTTGTCCTCCAGCTGCTTCTCTCGCAAAGCCACCCCCTTGTCCCGGTCATCCAGCTTTTTCTTGCCCTCGTCCACCTCTCTCGTGAGATTGTTCATGTCTTCATGCACACCCTGGAGTTTCTTAGCATTGCTGGCCTGCACCTTGAGTAGATTGTCTGCGTGCGTGGTGACGGATTCCTTCGACAAATTCAACTCAGTTTCCACATGGGCAAGCTTGTTGCGCAAGCCACTTGAAATCACCTTCTCCTCATTTAGTTTTGTAGCCGTCTTCTTCCACTCTTGCACTATCACGGTACATCCGTCGCCATCACTGCTACCATTCCTGAGTTCGGCCAGCTCCTTCGCTGTGGCTGCTAGCTGCTCCTCTAATTTCCTTGAGCGTGCCTGCTCCTCCTCCAGCTATCGAGCCCCTTTCTCCTTCTCTTCCTCCAGCTTCTCTCCAAACTGCTGCAGTGCTTGCGAAATGGAGTGTTCAAGATGCGCATACCCTCCTCGCAAAGGGTGGCTTTGCACGCTCCTAGCTTCGACTTGCGCTGTCTCGGGTGTCTGCGCTTGGACGGAGACTGGAGGCTCTGGACTCGGAGCTTGGTCTAACGCTGACGCTGCTTGGTTTCTGGTTGCCGTAAGCTTCTGATCCGCCTGGATGTCGCGTTGCTCGATCTCCACGTGCTCGGCTCCATCATGTTGCGACAGCATCGGCGAACTTGATCCAGCGGCCTGCGCGTGTGCGTCTCCTTTCAGGGCTTGCTCTGCTAAATAAACCTCGTAGAGCTCTTTCAGCAGCGCAGGCTCGTGACGTTGGATGCAGCGGGGCTGCCGTAGCTTTAGCGTCAGAGAAAGACGTAACAGACTCACAGAGTCTCAGCTTAAGAAAGCCCGTTCTAATACCAGAACGCACGAGTCCGTACCCCCTATGGACTCCAAGAGTCAACCCTTAGTTCTTTACTGTGAATCTCAAACTGAATGTATTTCTCCTTATCGCGGCAAAGCCGCCTTTGGTGCAAATGTATCTGGTTCACTATCTAGCATAGTCAACCCTAGTCATACATGTATCCATAATCTGTGGCTCTGAAGCCGTGTACTGATCCTCCTACTGAAATAGGTTAGACAGTGTGCGCCACACAAGCCTGTGTGTCCCACACTCCGTAACCCTTCGGGTAACATTCGTGTAACCCCGTTACACCCTCCCCCACCAAACCGTGGACACGGGTGTTCACGCTTAACGGTCAACGACCGGGTCTTGTTCCGTCAAGCCTCCTTCTCGTACGAGTCAATCCACATCGTGTGGACTTCTCTGAGAACTTCTCGGCGCGACGCGCCATCACATGACTTCAAGTCATAAAGCGTTTTGGTCGTTCGACCGCAGACAGTCTCTCGCGAGATCCGCCTCGGAGCCTCGCTCCACCCGCGCTTCAGCACCTCGTGCTCGCGAACCCCCACACTCCCCAGCGCAGGTGCACACACCGGCCGCGCCTCCCAGGCTCTCCGTGCCACAGTACTTCGCGGCGCAACGCCACAAGCAGCGCTCGCAGCGTGCGCACCCCAGCTCCCCTCGAGCACCCACCGGTGAGATCATGGATCCCAAGGAGCTCTTCGGAGAAGAGGGCGAGGTGGACTACAGTGAGTCCGATGCCGGCTCGCCGAGCCCTGAGGATGTGTCCGCGTCGCCGCGACATTCCCCGAACCGCCGCGACGCTTTGCCCACGCCGTCGGCGCCCCGTGAAGGCGGCACAACGGCCTCTCCTGCGCGCTCGTCGAGCCATCTTCCTGCGGAGCGCGCTGCGCCGTCGAGGGAGGAGTCGCGGCCACCGCTGCGCACTCCGAATCCGTTCCCTGAACGCTCCTCCGGCCTCCGCGAGCTGCGCGCGCTCACTGAGCCACGGTACTCGCTGCCCCGTGTGGGGGAAGAGCCCTTGGGTCCCGTCATCTCCAACCCATTGGACGAAGCTCAGTCCGAGCAGGTTGCGGCACAGATGGCCCCCGCGCGCTCCCAGCGCCCCGAGTTGCGACCGCTGCTGCACCCTAGCACCGCCGAGTACGGCTTTCAGCCTCGTGGCCCCGCGAAGGCGTGTCTCCAGGCGTTCCAACAGTCGCTGGCTCAGCACGTCATTGGGCCTGCGGCCCGTACTCCAGAGGAGCTCGCTCTTCGAACGTCTCTACGAGAGCGACTCCTGACCCCACAGCCTACGACTGTCCTCGAGTACCGCGAGCGGTTGCGGCTGCAAGGCCTGGGATTATCTGTGCCCGCCGTGCGGACGTACCCTGTGGTACTCAGCCCGGGCGAGGACCCGGTCGAACACGAGGCTCAATTTGAGCTCTGGGCCGAGAAGAGAAAGAAGCTTAGCTCGATGACTGCTCTCCGAGCTAGCTTCAGCGAAGTGGATGTTCGTATCGAACGCAAGCTCCGCTTCGACTTTGCGAAGATCCGAGCCAAACGCAGCCTCTCGGCTAGTGCTCAGCCGCAGACCCATTCCAGCGCTACGCGCTACGCTCCTTTGAGCACTCCAGTCGCTCCTACCCGCGAGGGTGTGAGCGCCGTGGCTCAGGGCCAGCCCCGGAGCAATGTGGCTGACCCAGCAGCTCCCCAGCCTATTGCCGGGAAGCGCGGGACGGCCGGCGTGCCGGCCTTGAGCCCTCGGGGCGCTGGTGATCAAGCTGATCAAAAGCGTCCACGACGTCTGGGCAGTCTTGGCGGAGGGGCACCTCAAACTCCCAAGGGTTCTCCGAGTGTGGGTACACTCGCCACTTCACCAGATACTGGTTTTGACCCCGGCACCGCCGCTTCGCCAACAGGCGCTCCACATGGTAGTGAAGGTTTCCTTGCTCATCGAGCAGCGCCGGTGGAGGCCGCAGTGGAGCCCCTCGCGACTCAGAGGGAGCTCCATCAGGTGCAGCAGCAGTCGGACCGCATCCGGGACCATGCCCATGACATTGATGCGCGTCTTGCGCGTCTGGCCACGGAGCTCGAGGAGCTTGGCCGGGACTTGGGTTGGGTTGAAGTGCCCCGTGAGGTCTGGGACCGGCTCCGACACTTGGAGAGCTGGGTACAGTATTACCGCGATCTCGACGACCGTCGCAGCCAGGAGCTCTCCGAGCTTCGGCGTCAACAGGCTGCGTTGCAGGGTCAGATTGAACTTCTGGCCCGCATGCAGGGCCCGCCCGCTGCGCCTCCTGCGCCTGTGGCTCCCGTGCCGGCGGCACTTCCAACTCCGACTCTGCCGCCAGGGCTCGCGGCACCGCCGATGTCGAGCCTTCCGTTGGTACCTGCAGTACCTGCGTTGATGGTCGCGTCTGCGACGCCTGCGACTGCGTCCTCGACGCTCGCGACCTCCGCGCCTGCGACCTCGTCGCCCTCGGTGCCTCCATCTGCACCTGCGTCGGGTCATGGTACGGCTTGAGCAAGCCCACATAGAAGACGGGGTGCGTCCGCATCTTCTTCGGAAGATTGAGCGTGTACGCAAGGCCCTTCCTGGCCACGACCTTGAAAGGTCCGATGAAGCGCGGGCGCAACTGCGTCTTGAAGACGGCTGACACTGCATGTGTAGGTAGGTTTTTAGCATTAAGTAACACTAGGTCCCCGACCTCGTAACTATCAACATTGCCTCTGCCTTTAGCATCCGCATGCTCCTTTTGCCTGTCTTGGCTCTCAGCCATTGCGTCACGCACGTGTCGTAAGACACTCAAGCGCGTCGACAAGAAAGCGTCAACCTGTTTACGAACAGTAGTCGGGCTGACATCGGCTAGCCGATCAGCTAAATCGGCTTCCTCTCCCCCACCAAGCCCGAGGCCACCACGTGGCGGCGTCAGCGGGACGCGGGGATGGGACAAGCTGTTCACGTAGAACGGCGTGTAGCCTGTCGAGGCGTGCACGGCGTTGTTCAACGCAATCTCAACGAGTGGCAGCATAGCGCTCCAACGCTTCGGCGTCTCAGCGCAAATGCTGCGGAGCACGTCCTCGACGACGCGATTCACGCGCTCCGTCTGACCATCGGTCTGCGGGTGATCCGCCGTGGACATGTCCAGCTTGGTGCCAAGCACCGCAAAGACCGCGCTCCAGAAGTTGCCCGTGAAGCGGGGGTCCCGGTCCGAGACAATCGACTCAGGGAGTCCGTGTTGTCGAAACACTCGGTCCAAGAACAGTGTAGCTGTACCTTTACCATCGATGGTATCCGGCATAGCCGCAAGGTGAGCCATCTTGCTCAAACGGTCAACGAAGACCACGACTCCTGTGTTGCCCGCCGCGTCCACCGGCAGGCCAAACACGAAGTCCATACTCATGGATTGCCAACAGCCCGAAGGGACAGGCAAGCTCGCCAACGGCGCTGCAGCATGGGGTGACGACTTCACTCGCTGGCACGTCTCGCACGTGCGCACGTAAGTGCTCGTCCACTTGTACATCTTCGGCCACCAGTAGTGGGTGCTCACCGAGCTGTAGGTCTTCTCACGGCCAAGATGGCCAGCCACCGGCGTGTCGTGGGCCTCGTAGAGGATACGATACTTCAGGTCCTCATCATGAGGAATGACCACGCGAGGCGTGTCCTCGGAGCCAGTGTTGTAGAACAGCAGGCCACCATCGAGGGTGTAGCGATGCAAACGCGCGCGCACACGCGCCGACAATTCAATGTCCGAGTTTTGAAACTCCTTGCTCCCCTTCAGCAACGCGACACAAGCGTCATCCTTGGCATAAGCCGTTCGGATCAGATCCGGTAATGACGAAGTCACGGTCGTTACATGAGCCAGCTCATAATCCGGCCTGCGCGACAGCGCGTCCGCGAGGACATTCTGCCTGCCAGGCTTGTACTTCACCTCGAAGTTGTACTCCGCGAAGAAGGAGAGCCATCGGGCCATCCTTTGCGAGAGATGAGGCGACTGAGTCGCAGTGCGTAACAACGCATGATCCGTGTAAATCACGAACGGCTGAGAGCCCAACAGGTGAACCCTGAACTTGACGAGCGCATACTTCATCGCAAGTAGCTCTTTGTCATGGACAGGATAGTTCTTCTCAGCAGCCTTGAGCTGGCGAGATTCGAACGCCACCACGCGCTCGCGCCCCTCGGCGTCTGCTTGCAGCAGTGCACAGCCGATGGCAAAGTCCGAGGCGTCACAGACGACACTAAACGGACGAGCGGGGTCTGGCAGAGCCAGAATAGGCGCATGAAGGAGACTATCCTTAATTGCCGCGAACGCATCTTGATGCTCGGTGTCCCAACACCACTCCGCGTCCTTCTTCAGGAGATTGGAGAGTGGCCGAGCCATCTCAGCGTAGTTCTCGCTGTACTTGTGCAAGTAATTGGCCAAGCCAAGCCACTTGCGAAGATCCTTCTGGTTCTTGGGAACCGGCCAGTCAACAATGGCCTTGACCTTGACCGGGTCGGCCCTCAGGCCCCGCTTCCCAATGACGCACCCTAAGAAGGGGATCTCTTCCGCTCCGAAGATGCATTTGTCAATGTTGGCATACAACTTGTTCTGACGCATGCGCTCGAGCACAGCACGCAGGTGCTCGACATGGTTCTCCATATCAGTCTTCCCGTGCTCCGCACGACTGTGGACAAAGATGTCGTCGAAGTACGTTTGGGCGTACGCCCGATGGGGCCTGAAGAGCTGCGTCACAAGACGATTAAACGTCGCTGGCGCGTTCGAAAGCCCTTGGGGCATCATCAACCACTCCCAGAGCATGCCGCTCGGAGTACTCACCGCAGTGAGAGGAATGTCGCTCGTCCTCATGAGCAATTGGTAGTAGCCATCGACCAAGTCGAGCGCACTGTACATCGTACATCCTGCCATGTTGTTCTGAAGAACGTCCTTCCGAGGAATTGGCGTCTGCGCCGGAATGGTGGCGGCATTCAGCTTGTTGAAAGCATGCACGATACGCCACTTGCCGTTCGGCTTTCTGACACAGAATGTCGGAGTTGAGTGCGGAGACTTACTCTCACGCACCATGCCCGCCTCGTGCTTCGCACGGAAGAACGCGTCAATGACGTCACACTGCTCCTTCGGCAAGGGCCACTGCCTCGTCACGCAGTACTTCGTTCCCGGAACGAGATCGATTTCATGTCGAACACCTCGGTCCGGAGGTAGCCCCGAGGGCGGTTCCTTCGAGACCACATCCTGGTACTCCCGTACCACCGGATACAGTGGATCCGACGGGTCCTTCAGGATCGCCGATCCACTCCGCGCATTCAGCGCCTTCTTGGTGTCCTCCAGGACAGCTTCATCCATAAGCGAGGACGAGTTTAGCTCTTCTTCAGGTCGTATGACCACCACCTCAGCCAAGTCGCCAGCCTTCAAGGCATCGCCGAACTCGGCCAAGGACATCTCGTCCAGCTCTAGGAGAGCAGATAGTGAGGGCAAGTTGTCGAGGTTAATGCCTCCATCGACATCGCCCGTCATTCCATTCACGAGTGTGTAGAGCTGCTCGCTCTCGCATGGAGCCTCACCGCTCGACACGCCCTTCTCGACTCGTGAGACCGCAGACGCCTTGCGTCGCGCAGCCAGCGCTTTGCGGCTCTGCCGCCTCTTCATGGACACTGTCCGCCCAGGAGAGCTCCGTGATTTCGCGTGCTTCTTGACGCCAGGTATCACCACCTCATTCAGCTCCAAAGGAGCACCAGTGTCTTGATCGACACTCAGCGAAGGGCTGCACGACCCGCAGCCTCCACTCAGTGGATTACGTGCCACTCCACGATCTTCATCCGGGCAAAGCCCCTTGTCCTTCGGCATCGTGCCGACCGCGCCGTCGCTGGCACGCAGCAGGGCGTCGCCCTCAGACGCACACCCGCTCAGCGGAATTAGTGCCGCTCCACATCCTTCATCAGCCGGGCCTCGCCCATGGCTCCTCGGCTCTATGCCGACCTTGTCTTCACTTGAATACAGCAGGGCGTCGCCCTCGGACGCACACCCGCTCAGCGGAATTCGTGCCGCTCCACCTGCCGTCCACGAGCCACGCTCGGAACGCTCGTTCTCGACACACGCAGTGTCCACCAACTCGGAAACTCCGATGTCCAGCACATTGACCGACTCGGTCCAGTGCTCGCGCCAAAAGCGCTTCTGCTTCCTAGCAGAGGTGGGTTCATGACTCGCCAATGCTCCGCCAGGAGAGAAGTGCGTAGCACCAAGGGTCTTCGACCTCCAATCGATCCAAGGCTCGTGGCGCTCAAGCCACGCCATACCAAGAATGAGATCATATCTCGAATCGAGGTCTAAGACCAGACAGCGTTCCACGCTATCAAAATCCAAAAACTTCACGCCCAAGTCCACAGGGACTTTAGGCACCGTGACACGAGTGCCCGTCGCGAGACGAACAGTGACGATGTCACTCCCACGCGCTATCAGCGCCTCAGCATAAAGCTGACTTCCGTCCATCGTGGAACGTCGGGCGTAATTACCCGACGCTCCCGAATCGATCAAAATCGAAGCCCTTCACCCAAGCCTGGACGACTAGCAAGCCCGGCTTGCATACACGTTCCGTGTTATAGAGTACGGGTCTCTTCGGGGCTAAGTCCTGTCGACCTCCACCTCTCCGAGGCTCAATAGAACTTAGTTCTTCCCCAGTAGGCCGCCCCGCACCTACTGGGTTTTCTCGTTTCCCCGAGACGATCCAGAGCCCTGGCTCGAACCCGAAGAGCGGCTTATCGAAGCCTGGCGCTGGAAGCGCAGCGGACATCCGGCGCGCAGGTGACGCGTGTCACCACAGATAAAGCATCGGCGGATGCCTCGCCTCGGCTCAGCAGCCCGAAGCTCGGCTTCTTCGTCTTCAGCATAGCTGAGGTCCATAGGCTCCGGACCGTTCGACGAACTGGTGTGAGGAGCGCTCCACCCAAGTCTTGGCGACTTAAAGTTGTGCTCCGCGTTCAACGCGATGCTCACAGCCTCTTCAAAAGAGCTTGGGTGAGTACGGAATACCTCCGTCCTGGCAACGCCAGTGCGAAGTCCCTCCATAAACACCGTGACGGTGACTACCTCCGCCAGAGGATCGGCAGACATGCCCGCAATGAGAGTTCTCAACTCCTGGACATAGTCCACCAGCTCCTTCTTGCCCTGACGGGTAGCCAGGAAGCGCGAGCGTACGCGATACGCCTCGTTAGGCGGAGCGAACACCCGGGACAACTGCTGTTTCAGCTGGTCCCATGTCGGGAAGGCCGTGTCGACCGATGTCCCTGACGTCAGTGCCCACTCTCTCGCTCGCCCACCGAGCTTTGAGATAGCTAGCGCCACGCGCTGCGACTCCGTCCGGAGTAGAGCTGAGCTCATAGCCATCTCGACTTCACGGGTCCAAAACATTAAGCTTTCCCCTTCCTTGCCTTCGAAGGTCTTCACGCTCAACATGAGCGGCTTGGGTCTTGTTCCCGCGTCGGACGACGTAGCGGGCGCTTGGGGCGCCGCGGCCGTTGCCATCCTCTGCTGGAGGTGCTCTAACAGAGCATTCTCGTAGCTTGAGAACGCCTCGAGACGCGCGTTCACCGCGTCCGGGCCTTGCTGCGCAAGTTGCGTCACGCCCTCCGGGCCCAGCAAGGACATAAGCTTTTTAAGCGCATCCTGCTGGTTAGGGGGTAAGTGAGCGAACTGCTCCATTCTCCACAGAGGGTCAGTCTATGCAGACTCAGGTGTCAGATTGACTACAAGTGCTACCAAGTGCAGCGGGGCTGCCGTAGCTTTAGCGTCAGAGGAAGACGTAACAGACTCACAGAGTCTCAGCTTAAGAAAGCCCGTTCTAATACCAGAACGCACGAGTCCGTACTCCCTACGGACTCCAAGAGTCAACCCTTAGCTCTTTACTGTGAATCTCAAACTGAATGTATTCCTCCTTATCGCGGCAAAGCCGCCTTTGGTGTAAATGTATCTGGTTCACTATCTAGCATAGTCAACCCTAGTCATACATGTATGCATAATCTGTGGCTCTGAAGCCGTGTACTGATCCTCCTACTGAAATAGGTTAGACAGTGTGCGCCACACAAGCCTGTGTGTCCCACACTCCGTAACCCTTCGGGTAACATTCGTGTAACCCCGTTACATTGGAGCTCGTCTGGGTTGTCTTTGAACGCACTGAATTGAGTCGTCGTGCTCAAAGCGCGGTAGTCCAATGCCTTGTTGCTGTTCCTCGCAGCTGTGTACCTATCCGCCCACACACGCTTCTGGTAGTTTGCAAGCTTGTACCGATCAGCTGCCGTGCGCCGTGGGCCTTGCCGTTTCTCGCCCTTTTCTTCGTCAAGCTTCTTTTGCAGAGCCAAGCACGTGGACCGGAGCGCGTGCTTGGGAACCAGGGGAATCGTCTCTCCATCTTGAGTCGTCATCTCGTCCTCCGACGCGCCCGCGGCGCCAGCTCGCCCGTCGTCCCCTTGGATCCTTAGCCAGCCTTCCTTGTAGTCTTCCTCCGCTTACCGGGGCTTGGCGAAGTGTCTTGCCTCTTCCGCCTCTCCTTGGCATTGCCAGTGGCAGGCGTGGTCGTGGCAGCGCTTGTTGACTTGTCAGTGGGCGCACTCGTCCGATTTGTCGCTGGCTTGCCCGTCGCCTTTGCAGCTTTCGTACTGCTCGTCATGGCCGCCTGGTCAGTAGCACTGCCTACAGTCTCCTCGCTCTCTGCAGCCTGAGATCGCCGCACCCTGCACTTCGCCATTAACAGTTAGCTGCAGTCAACGTTTTTTTTAATGTGAGAAAGTGAAACACAAATCCTCGGTTGAGAGAAGTTGATTCGAACCAAATCTAATACTCTAAGTCAACGGTGACTTGGTCGGAGTTGTTGTTGAGCTGGCTACTAGTACCAAGTATCTAATCTAAGTCAACATAGACCCCAAAGTCGTAGCTGACTCAATAAAAGAGGTACTAGTAAGTGCACATGGCTCGCAGCGTTGTGCTCACAAAAAATATACTCGGTGAAGCTGAGTGCCAAACCAAGAGTGGATACGTCAAATTAGAGATTTATTGGAGCTACTCGTCACCTCAACGGATTTGTCGGAGCGACTTACCTATCTGGAATAAACTCTTCCAGTGTGATCATATAGGTGCGTGGCATATTGTTGGTGGTCAGCTCGTCATCGGTATGCAGCTCGTTGTCAGTGTCCACCTCCTCGTCGGCGGGGCGCGACATATTGTGCTTCCAGATGTTGAAGTACTCCACAAAAATGTGGCCAGGGATAGCGTGGTCGATACGATTAGCTCGCTCCAGGAGCTTCGTTGCTTCAGCTACACCAGGGGGGCATTCGAAAGCAGCAACTGCAAGCTTGTCCGAGGGGATGTGGAGATCCAGATAGCGCTCAAAATCATCCATCCGAAGGTTGGTGTTGTCGACGATAACGATATCCACTCCACGATCGGGTCTGCGCCAGAGCAGTTATTGCATTCGTCGTAGCAGCTTCGATGTGCCTCCCAAAGTCGACTTGCGTCGAACACATAGGTACCTCCGCGCTGGAAGAAGTGGTCCGCTGAGCAAATCGACGAGCGGAAATTAAGCGTTGCGGCATAACGAGCGACCTCTTGAGCAGACGTTGTCTTACCAGAGCCCGGAAGGCCTGTTATGATCACGAAGAGCCGTGGCGGGTACTGCATATACCAGCGGTAGTCCTCCCAGTACACCCGGTAGTCGTCTACGATTTGTTGGGCTTTATACTCCATCTCTCACGCGTCGGCTTCTCAAGTCACCGCCCTCCAAGATTCCGCTACTTTCGATGTGGGTCACACTACAAGGTCCAAATCCGTGTAGACCACATATACCATAACCCAACGTTGAGTCGGCAACGACATCTTGGACAGACCCAGGTCCTCGGCGTGGGCGGCGGTCGGGCAGAGCTCTAGCGGGTACAGAGAGAGCAGCATGGCGAGCGTGGCGGTGGCGGCGATGGCGACCGTCGGGCAGCGTTTCGGCGAGCATAGGGGCGGCCAGGTGAGGATCAGCAGCATGGCGAGCATGGTGGCGGCCTTGGCGGCGACGATCGATGCGAGCCAGGCGTCGGGAGTTGGAGAAGCGCTTGAGCAGAAGCTGGCGATTTTGGAAATGAGGTTTGGGATTGAGCGCGCGGAAACGATCTTCCGACATGGATCGCAGCGCGAGCGTGATTGGCCGCAAAATGGCTGGCCAATTACATGTCGCAAATTCAAACGGTGGGGGCGCTGATTGGCGTAGATACCGGAGCGAACCCGCGGGCGAAAACCTGCGTGTTGCGCGAACCCACGCGCAAGTTGGAAAAGCGCGCGAAATGCTGTGTGTTGCGCGAAGCTTGACCAGGCTGATACCTTTTTTTGTATGATCAAGGTCAACAACGCCCACGTATCCGGATGCTAGAAGTGCGCATTTTGCTCCGCCCCCCCCCCCCCACCGTCACTCGTCGAGATGGCACAGAAGCGCCGAGTAGGCAGCGGGCGCGACGCCCAGCCGCCCCGGAACGCGCGAAGAAAAGCAGCGAGGACAGGGAACTCCGAGGCATCTGGTAAGCAAAACGCATCTGCCACTAGCAAAGCGTCGTAGCGATCTTATAGTAGACGCTCATAATGCGGAAGACGACGAGTTTGAAGTCGAGAAGATCATCAAGATGAAGATCGTGCGTGGAGAGCCCAATCATTTGAAGTTGAAGGGTTACGACGAGACGTCGTGGGAGCCGGAATCGAATCTGCATTGTCCTGAGCTCGTCAATAAGTTCAAGGCAGCACAACCGCAAGAGGCACGCGCGTTGAAGAAGAAAAATAAAAACAATCCGAAAAGCGGACTTGCCTGACCGAGGTAGCCACGTGACGGCTAAAATCCCTGCAAAACACCAAGAGGATTCTGAAGGTAACAACCAGCCCGTGTCTGTCAAGTTCTTATGTTGGTTTTGGGGAAAATGCACTAACTGTAATCATCGTGACCCGGCTCGGAGGAAGTGCACCAAGTGGAAAAAATTCTTCGTGAAACTTCTCGTTTTGGCTTGTCTTCCTTTGAGGTGAAATGGAAGGGATATTCCCAAACGAGCTGGGAGCCTGCCTCCAATCTGAACTGCCCTGACAAATAGGAGAAGTTTAGGCGTCGCCAGAAAGCAGCACGTCAAGCTATGCTCCAAACCCCAGCTCCAGCTGAAGTCACCGATGCTACTGGGACGGTAGGACATGACAGTCCTCGGAAAGATACCGATGAGAACGAGAAACCCAGCGGTGGGTCTTCAGTTCGCCATGCAAGCAGAGCATCGATTCCAGAAAATTATGGAATGGGAGTAACCAATGATGCCGACAATGTGGCCACCGAGAGCCGGAAAACCGATGATCGAACCGAAAATGACTATGAGTACGATTTCCCGGATTACTTTCCCGAGACTACCGAGGAAGAGGCGATCTCAAATGCAGGTGGTCCTGTTGAGCCTTGTGGTGCCGGGGTCTCAAACAACCTTAATACCCGTGCAGACTCCAGAGGGTCAGCCAAGGCTCCCAGAAAAACAAAATCGCCCCGGCAGCCAGCAGAAACAACCGCAACACCCTCGCAAAATCGACGTACGCTTTCGTCTCCCGGGAGTCGGGTATCTGGGAAGAAATCGAAAACTCGTGCGGAGGTGCTTGCTGGTGAAGTGAACGTGGGTATTGATGGCGAATACGAGGTGCTGGAATCTGATGGTTGCCCTAGCGAGAGTGCCGACGATGATTCTGAAGATGAGTTTGCAGATGAGCTTTATATTGCGGATGATACCGGAAACGAAAGTTTTAGTGTCGAAACAGCAGAGGAAATTCGCGCGGTTGCCGGCCCTCAGGACTACATAACTGATGAAATGCTTCGAGGCATGTCTGACAATGGTTGGGAGTTGCTACCGGTAACCGACGAACGGGATGACTCGGACCTGTCCGGCGCTACGGATGTTTTTACGGACCCCCCCCCCTCGACTTACTGCCTCGGCTATAGAGGCAGCGAAAACGATGAAACCTTCTGATCTTTTTTTTACTTCATGCCGAAGACTCTCTGGACGGAGATTGCCGAGGAAACTAATCGTTACGAGCGTCAGACACGACTGGAAAGACTTCGACAGGCGAAGTTGTCAATTAAATAGAAGAAGGACGACAGGCACAAACACAAGGAAATATTTCAAGCAAAGAAAAAGGAACTGGACGCGTTCAAAGAAGTACGTGCCGCGGAGATCATGCATTTTCTGGCCCTAGTAATATCCAGGGCTATTTGCCCGATAAAGTCTCGACTGGAAGATCATTGGAAGACGCGAGCCCGTGGAGCGATCTCAGCTGGAACTTGGTCGTCATTTATGGTTCGCAAGCGTTTCAAGGAGATTAACAGGTACTGTGACTTCCACGTTACTTTAATAAGGGGCCACTAACACGTCCTTCGCCAGATTTCTCCACTTTACGAACACCCAGGCTCCGCAGGCTAAGCCGGACCCGGCATGGAAGATTCGCAACGTAATAAACAAGTTACAGACTACTTTCAAGGGTGGTATGGAACTAGGGCGCTGGGTTGC
Source organism: Phytophthora vignae f. sp. vignae (assembly GCA_016169955.1). Taxonomy (NCBI): domain Eukaryota; phylum Oomycota; class Peronosporomycetes; order Peronosporales; family Peronosporaceae; genus Phytophthora; species Phytophthora vignae. The sequence continues at coordinate 489,652 of JABJUM010000038.1, forward strand.
ATTCGACGAGATGGTTATCCCTTCAAGAAGTTCACGGAACACAATACGAGTTTTCCTGAAGAATAAGCCGCACAAGTACGGCACCAAGCTGTTCGCTGTGTGTTGCGGGAAAACCCGCTACTGCTCCAGGTAGGTCATTTGCGGTATTTTATATAGTCGGTATCGGAACGCTGTGAATTCATGCTCAGGTTCGAGGTTTGTTGTGGTGAGAAACAAAACAGTCAATTTGTTGACACCAGAAGCGGACCCGCTGCTGTGGTTCGAAACCTTAAAGCCTTGTGGGAACAGCGTCGGGTGGATCGATCCAAGAAGCGAATCATCATCACTGATCGCGAGTTTTCTTCAGTGACGTTGGGGTTTCGTTTGATGGACATGGGGTACTACAATATCGGGACGGTGGCTACAACGCGTCTTGGCTTCCCCGAAGACTTGCAAACCGACAAAAAAATCAGCTTCGACAGGGATGCCGCACGGCTCATACGTTCTTGCCCGGAACAATACGAATCGTCGGATGTACTCGACGCGGTGGGTTGACTCAACAATTTGCTACTTTGTGGCGACTGGGGCCTCCGCTAGACGTGCGATTGTGCGGAGGAAGCAAAAGGACGGCTCACAGGCAAACATTCCGTGTCCGGAGTTTGTGGTATTGTACAATAAGTACATGGGGGGTGTTGACAGCCACGACCAGTTACGTCTGCAAAGGTACGTGTTGCTCTGTTGCGGTTCTGACTCCCTTCAATTACGCCGAGAATGCATTTGACTAGGTACTCCATCCAAAGGGTCATGCGACCGAAGAAATACTACAAGACTGTTTTCTACGGGCTTCTCGACATAGCTGTTATTAACGCTTTTATCGCCCACCGTGAGTACGCGAAGTCTGTGGGGGAAAAACCTCTTTCACACGCGGATTTTCTAATTCAGCTACACGAGGAGCTACTCGCTCTCGGAGACGATGACTTCCTGGAAACGGTTCCAGTCGCCGAAGCCGCTGTTACCGAGGTGTAGATAATATCTAATCAGACACCTGTTTCGACGGCGTACTCGCTAGCAAGCTCGAAGCATCAATTGATGGTCTCGACGGACACGACGGCGAAGGGCAAGTTCAAGTATCGCGTGTGCAAAGTTTGTTCGGTACTGCGCAGTCCTGGATCAAATCGACCTCCCGGTACAACGCGTCATTACTGCAAGCAGTGCTCCACTGATCGGGGAAGGCTGTTTTTGTGCTCCAAGGCGCGACACGTAGCCGATGGTAATTCTGTATCGTGCTTTAACATTTGGCACTCGAAGTGGAAGAACGGAGATCAACTCGCGCACATTGAAACGGTCGGGCGGATTCGAATGCGGCTGTCGAAGGAGGAGTTGCGTGCGGACGATGGACACAGCTACCTCGGATGCCGTACTGCCAAGGGAAACCGAGACCGATGTTCAGAATGCCGACAGGGCGGCTTCGGCGCCATCTTTGCCGTTACCGTTTCCAAGTTCCACACCGCGAAATGTAGAGGTACCAGTGCATCAACCAGAGCGGCTCGGCGCAGATGCAGAAGGACAGGACGAAGAAGGAGTAACTGCGACTGAGAGGCCCCCGGATGAGAGCGAGCGGGAGGCCGTGGCGGAAGTGCTAGCGGAACTTCTCGCCGCGGTAGAATGTACGGTCAGCGGGGACGAACAGCAGAACTAGTCGGATAATTAGGTGGGGGTATGCTTTACAATGAAGTCAACCTTGACATAATGCATACAAAATTGAATACAAATACGCCTGTGAGAGAGATGCAAAGCCAACTCTGACATCGACGGCGGCTAAGCTGGCTGTCCACGTTGAGCTCCATGTAACGTCGAGCAGGCTACGAACGAATATATGCAGGCATAGGCTTCTTGATTACATCTCAGCACTAACAAAACATAAATACTTCTGTGCAGCTATACTAGGCACTTTCAGACCCACTAGTGTCTCAGTGATACTCCAAGACGAGGAAACATCACCTCGGTTTGATACGTCCAAACAGCAAGCCTCTCGAGCGCCTCTTTGAAGAAACCCTCCTTGGAATGCTCCCGGATAGCGTTCTCGTCGTACGATCCGTCTGCCTCCATGGCGATGTGGTGTTCAACATGGGAATCGAGAAACGCGTCTAAGCGTTCAATGTCCCACTTGAACAGGCGCTGTTGACGCTTTATCATAGAGAGCGTTATCTACACACAGAGCAATGGTAAGTTAGCGTTGGGAGTACACCTGGCACCACAGAACGCGTGAAATACCTTCGAGGCTTTCAGGGATGCTTGCAGCCACGCATAGATATGACTCGAGTCTTCGTCATTCTAAAACTGCGCATACATCTCGTAGAGCGGAAGGGCGGCTAGAATTGCGTCTACATGAGTGGTAGACCTGAATCTAGGCTCGTAAACCTGTTGAACAATAACATTTGTTAGCCTACGCCTCAGAACTCAAGTAATTCGCATACCCACCCGCTCGCGTGAAGATTTGCGTAGTGGCTGGAGGTTGTGAAAGTCAAGGAACCCCTGGTGCCATTGAAATCTCTCCAACGGCTAGGCATACATCGGAATTGAGCGCTCGTGACGCCCACGACCCGCACTCGGAGTCCTCGGCTTCATCAGCAATGGAAGAAGTAGTTGAAGCAGCAGTGGTCACCGTTGGAGGTGCTGTTGTTGAAGACGTTGCAGTTTTGGCTCGATACCTCCGGGTCACGTTTGGTTCTCGAACACCACAAGTTCATGAGCCTTGGGCGACTGACCGCGACTTGTGGCCGTTAGTCGCTCGCGACGAACCAGTCTTGTGGCTCAACGCAAAGATACGTGCACGTACCTCCCCTACAGATATCGACTTGCCATAAATTTTCTTGTTTGACGCTGTTCGGTTGGCATCCGGCGTGAAAGCCTGTTGTATGCAAGCAGGACGGTTAGATATCAAATAGCCAACACAAGTAGGACATACATGCGCACCGGGACAGCCTCGTAGGTGTAGTTAGGGTCCGAGAGAACAAAGTAGGAGGAGCGGTCAAAGTCGGTATCTTGATCGCTGAGCTGCCCTTGGCCTCGCGCTGCGAGCTCCTGTTGGTTCGAGCGTTCGTCGTCATCGCCGCTGCTGCCGCCCACAGTGCTGCTGCTGTCGGCCGCCGAGTCGTCGGTGTACATACTTGCGTCGGCCATGATCTTCTCGGAGAAGATCTTTCCCCCCTCTCTCAAACACGATGTACCACTGAGGAGCGATCGCGACTTTTTGACTGTCGCTCAATTCTATGGAATGCCTTTATTATACTTTATACTAGACCCTTGCATACTCAATGCATCCACCTGCAAAGGCTGCTGTTGTAGTGAGAGCTTCTTTTGGCAGCACCATTGGGTATTGTAGCCCTCTTCGCTGACGCCACCGCCTTACGTGCCACCGCCATTTTGATCCTCGCTCCGTACTCTGATTCGAGATCACACGACGGACTGCTTGATCGTCCTGCAGGGTATTGTGATGTGTTGATGTCGTCGTTGAGCTTGAACATGCGCTTCTTCTCCATCGCTTGGGGTGCCTCACGCGAGCGCTTGTCCGCGTGCGATGACGTATGACCACCGCCCACAGAGCGGCTCTAAGAGCCGCCCTCGAGTTGTATCGATAGACCGTGAGCAACAGCGCGTAGTACTGACCCGGGTGATGATGTACTCGTAGTCGAAGCCCCCCTGCTGTGGCGTCGGGCCTGCTGGATCTGCATGTGCTCGGGTTCATGTGTTGCTGGGGTTCATGCACGCCAAGTCATTGAAGTCGCCGCTATTGGTGCCGTGGTCCAGGGGGTTGTAGTAGAGCTTGGGAAGTTTGCCGCTGCGCTGGTGGTGCAGCGAGTGCGCCTGGCACTGCGAGTAGTCGTAGCCCTGCATGGCGAAGAGGAAGGAGGAAGTCAGGCGGGGGTACTGCCGATGGAATGGGGGGGGGGGCTTGTGCCACCAGCGCTCGCCTCGCCTGCAGTCGAGAACACGTCAGCAATGGGGCAACAGGGTGGCTAGAGTGAGCAGCGTACCGAGATTGAGTTGTTCTCCTTTCGGTTGTGCCTCGTACGTCTCGTCTTCGCGGTAGAAGGCGTCTCTCGTGTGCCGTGCCGTGCTTATCCCGAGATAGTGTCACAGCGATTGCCGAGCCATCAACCGCGATATTCAGCTCAGAACAATTCACTCACTTGGCGAATGTTTGCATGATCCTGCGAATTACGCCAAGGTTTTTTCGATCGAAATCTCGACAGAGCTTAATATTACGGCCGTATCCAAGCTTTGATTGGATAACTCTGACCAATGAGATTGACAACCGGTGGAACCCGAAGAGTCGGGGCAGGCCGCTGGGGACCTCGCTTACCCTCTCCCTCCAGTATACAAATTTCTTATTATTATCCCTGAAAATCGGGATAAGAGCGGTCGCCGGTGGGTTAACTGCCACAAGCCTGGGCATCTGCTGAAGGACTGCGCTAAGAAGGCCGGTGCGCCACAAACTACACAGATCAAACGCCAAACAGCGTACACGCGACGAGGGGACAGCGCTCAAGAGCAAGCGCCGGCCAACGTAGCGCAAGCCCAGACGCGAGGCAACGATGTTCCTGTTCTGGCGGTCGCTGCCGACCCTGGTGGTGCCGATTGTGGAGCTCATGGACACTGTGCAGCTGAAAATGATGAACCGACAGGTGCTAACGCACCAGTGATCGAGGACTTGTCTGCCCAGGTTGATACACATGACGATGCAGACGACTATCTCACCTGGGAATGGTGCTTCGACAATGCTGCAAATGTCCACATTGCGTGTGATCTTCGATATTTCACAAGCTTCACTGCTTTTGACCACGACAGAGTTGACGCAGTACGCGGGTTCAGGAAGCCGTTCGCTACGAAGCCACTCGACCAAGGAACCGCCGAGGTTGTGGTGAAATGCGGTGATGACGACGTTGTTCTCGTGCTCGACGATGTGTTGTACGTTCCTGATAGCAAAAGCTATTGTCCCACTCACAAGCAACAGACCAGGGCTACGACGTGGAGTATCACGGCCGCAGCGGGAGCAAGTTGTATGAGATCTGGAAGAACGGTGAAAGTCTGTTCAACGTTGAGAGAGACAAGTCAGGACTGTACACACTTCCCGCCCACAACTGGTTTCTGCCAGGCGAAGAACCATCGGGTGAAGCGGCAGGCGGAGTTGATTCATTGCCTTCACCAAGCGTGAACATCACGGCTGTGGATATAGCTGCTGACCTGCAGCGTTGGCACGAGCGGCTTGGTCACTTGTGCCCCCATTTTTGAAGATAATGGCGGACCGAGGGCTTGTAACTGGCATGATGCTCCAGCAGCGTGTCTTCGACGACTGTGACGCGTGCCACATGGGCAAGGAACGAAAGCTGTCGCCGCTCGACCAACTGGAGCGTCACATCAAGCGGAAGAACCAAGTTCTTTTTGCAGATCTGTTGTTTCCGCACCGCGGTCTGGGCATTCACTGGGAGAAAGCAGTGCTTGTCATCGTCGATGGATACTCGAGATACCCAACGGTCTACCCCCTGAAGTCGAAAGACTCGCCTGACGTCAACAAGAAGATGAAAGACGACATCGCCTGGTCAGAGCGTCAATTCGCTGGCAACCCCGTGCTGAAGATTGTCTCCGACGGTGCTGGAGAGTTTGTGAAAACCCCGATGGGAGACTGGTACAGGGAACGAGGCATCGAGTTCTTACCGAATCCACCCGAAAGCTCGCATCTGAATCCGTGCGAGCGCGCTCACCAAACGCTGGTGCATATGCGGAAGTCGATTTTGCACATGACGGGTCTACCAAAGTCGTTCTGGATGTATGCACTGAACATGGCGACGTTCCTGCGCAACCGCAGCTACCACAGCAAGATCAGGGACACGCCTTACCACTTGATGCTTGGAACAAAGCCAGACCTGCACCGCATCAAGCGCTTTGGCTCGATCGCCCACGTGCACAAGCGCCCAGGACCTCCACGCAAAAAACTGGACGACAATTGCCGGATCGGCTTCCGCGTTGGGTATTTGGAGGGACGAGCTGGCTACCAAGTCTACTTTCCCACAGAGCACACCGTGCAACACTGCCTGAATGTGTCCATAAATGAAGCCATTGTATACAAGGATCGTTGCGCTGATGGCTACGCAGAAACTGTGTCAGAGTGGCTAACAAGAGCCAACCACCAGAAAAGCACAGAGAACGAGGAGCAGGAAAGCATGGTGGGCGAGGAGCAGGAACCCTTTCCAGGTGCAGAGAATCCCGCCCAACCTCTTGTAGAGGACGGCAACGTCCTCAAGCTACCTGACAACGAGGACGTCGGGGAGATGGCATCGGCAGCGGATTTTCAAGACTTGGCTGATCTCGAGGAGAAGGCGCCTGCTACTGGGCTCCAAGACGAGGACGACTGGATTGACTATGATGTTGGCATTAAGGAGTGGGAGGCTATGCCCATGTATACGGCGTTCCCGGTTGCATCGCACGTGGCAGCTACCGGCGGTGAAGCAGTTCCAGGAAGCCAAGCTGCCGCTACAGAAACTCCTCCATCGGACCATATTCTAAGCAAGGCAGCAGCAGCAGAGCTGGAAGAAAAAGCTTCTGCTGACATGAGTATGCGGTCAGTCAACGAATCTCACGAAGAAACGGAGGAACAGCGTGTCTACAAGAGCTGCATAGTTGGTCGTGGTCATGATCAGTATGATGAGCAAGAACATTATTCTGAAGGCTGGACCAACCCGACTCCTTGGGACCGCCTGACCATCGTGGATGCTTACGTGATTGGTGTAACGGGGTTACACGCACAAGTGGCTACAGCCACTTGTAACTTTAACAGACGCGATGTCTGTTAAAGGTTTAAACACTTCCTCGGCCTTGATGTACGTTACATCAAGGGCCACATTCATTTACGGTCACCACGACGGGTGGCCCATAGACATTTAGGATTCCTCTTGGTTGAAAGCAGCATCTTTTAACCAATGAGCGACATGCATAGCAGTGGAATTCTGCCAACCAGCCGTTGGCAGATTCCTAACTTAGAATATTACATTTAGAGGAAGTCAGAAAACATAAAACAAAAAATAGCAGTTCTCATTTTAACCCAAAACATTATTTGGATCGTTTATTTAGATTAATCTATACTCGGAGGTCCGAGTATAATTAACTCTAGTTTAAACCAAGCTACGCTTCCTCATACACGAGCGCACACGTGTAAGCTGTTGTAGTGGGCCAAGGTAGGCCCATTACACCTGGTAGCACTTTGTAGTCCGTCCAACGACCGACTAAGTTGAGTTCGTACGTTACCGCACGAACACAGAGCCGAGAACCTTCCCATGGATACCGAGGTGCCCATGGAAAGCTCCACAACGCCTGCAACCCATGTTGCACGCGCTGACTGCCCCCACCTGTCAGACCCAGAGTGGGAGGCCCTCCAACGACTGTCAACAGTCATTGGTGAGGCGGCTGTAGCTACGATGCTGCGTACGCTAACGCCGACAGAGCAACACGGTGTTGCTCTGGGCTTCATCTTGAAGGAGCAGCGAGATGCTGCTGCCACTACCGCGGTGTCGTCGGGGACGACACCACGCGCGCAATCGCTGAAGCTCAACGTGAGCAACTACGTAGGAAGAGAGGGTGAGCCTCTCCTCCGTTGGCTTGTCGAACTCGACACTGCCATTGCGGCTCGACGTATCGTCGACCCGTTGTCGAAGGTTGCGTTCGCCATGTCCTGCCTTGGCGGACGTGCGAGGAGTTGGGCGTACGGACGCCGACTCTCAGACCCTACGTGCTTCAGCACGTACGAGGTGTTCAAGGAGGAGCTCAGACAAGCGTTTGAGCCCCCGCAGAATGAGTTCCGGTCGAGGGCGGAGTTCCTCGACTTGCAGCAGGGTAAGCATGACGTCCATGCTTACGCTCAGAGAGCACGATACTTGGTCTCGAACATCGTGACCAATCCGATTGACGAGGCGACCAAGGTCGTCACGTTCATGAAGGGACTGAGAGATGGGCCTGTGAAGACCTATCTCTTCCGTAAGTACCCGAGTACTCTCGAAGCTGCAATCACTCTTGCCGTGCAAGAGGAGTTTAGCCTGCGGCAGGCTAAACTGCATGCACACGTACCGAGGCCGCAACCGCGCCCGGTAGTGAGGACGGGAGGGCCAGAACCAATGGACCTCTCGAGCGCTGCCACTGCTGGACCCCAGCAGTCGCAGGGAAACAATGTGCGATGCTACCGTTGCGGTAGGATCGGTCACTTTGCTCGAGAGTTCACGGCTCCCGTGCACCGTCGCAACCAAACAAAAAACGCCGGACGCCAGTAGGCGCGGGGCGCCCTACTGGTAATGCAGTTCCACGTGTCAACCTTGGACACGCGACACTGAGGACTGCAGCCCCCAGTGAGGTTGACTCTCACTGCAAGAACCAAGATGACAAGCATGACCTTGTCATCCTGAAAGTGAAGTCGACGAGAGCAAGAGACTCTCGTCGTGCTTTGGTAGATTCCGGTGCGTCGAAGAACTTTGTTCGACTGCGAAGTCTATCAATGCTTGACTTCGAGGATTTAAAGATACCTCGAAGTATGTTGGAAGTACGCCTGGCGACAGGTGTCGTCGTCATAACCGAGAAGCGCATGGTACGCGTGCGCTTCACGTACAGAGGTCGAGTGTTTGTCGAAACCTTTATCGTCCTGGACCTGGACGATAAGTTCGACATGGTATTGGGCATGCCGTGGCTCGCACAGCATGATCCGGTAATCGATTGGGAGAAGCGCACTCTTGTGCGCTTCGGTCGCGAAAGCGGAACAGAGAGCGATGGCCCTGTTACCGCCCCACACGCACCAACCGGTGCGCGCGATTCCCCACTCGAGACAGCACCTAACGCTGCTGTCCCGGAGCACCCTGGACGCGCACGAGCGCGCGCGCAGGAACACGTAGCGTCGGCGTTGCCGCCGACGGCTAGCGAAGGGAAAGTGTTGACCTCGGAGGTCGACACTCGCTTTTCAGCGAATCAAGGACAGTCTCCGGCCTCAAGCGGCGCGGATGACGAAAGCGAGTCACACGCTTCGGCCGAAGAGGCCGATACGAACCTGATTGGGCCAGACCTGGCCAATAACATTGGCCAGGGAGAGGGAACGCCGTCGACTCCGGGAGTCGATGGCATGGATGAATTTGATTCGTCGGCTCCCAGAGCCGACGCACCCTCCATATTGGGGGTCTCCGCCAATGGAAGGCGTCGAGGTGTTGAAGTCACGTCGGTTCCGGGAACCGACGATGCGAGAAGAAATTCCGCGTCGACTCTGGGAGTCGACGCACCCTTTGTAACGAAGGGCTCCGCCAATAACAGGCGTCGAGGTGAAGATGGCGTGTCGGCTCCGGGAGCCGACGATGCAGGCGGTGCGGACGGTTGCAAACGTCCCGCACCGGAAAAACTTGCATGCTGTCGTGCAGCTGGGCTGCACGGCGAAGCGCCGGGCGACCAAGCCGGGCTTGAAGTCGTTCGCCCGCGGGATGAACCCGCCGGCGGTATTAAAGAAGAACACCCGTCCACGGCTGGGCCTGGACGAGGTCAAGGGTCTAGCGGAGCCGGGCTCCGCAAGACGAGAAGACGGCGCATGCGAAGGTCGCTGCGCAAGTCTCGGCCAGGGGCCGAGACGCTACAAGAGATGTCTGCTGGGCAGACGAAGGCAGAGAAGCCGGACGTCGAGACGTTGAACGTCTTGACGCGTACCTGTGCCGGATTCCGGTACAGGGAGATGACTCTCGCTAATCCTCCGACGCAAGCGTCGGAGTTGACTTCGCTTCCAGTCATGAGCTGGAAGCGCTTCGCGCGTGACCTGCACGATGGACGCATCGAGCAAATATGCATTCTCTCGGACGCCGAGAGAACGAAGAGCGAGAATGAGGAACTGAGGCAGTTCTTCATGGAGAGCACCACTGAGAGTAAAGACACTCTCAGTGCCAAGACGAAGAAGGAACGCTTTGAGGAACAGAGCTGGGACTCGCTGAAGACGAGTCCCCCCTACTACGAAATCCTGCGGGAGTACGCCGACGTACTTCCGGAAGAGATCCCTGCGGAACTTCCGCAGGACAAGGGCATTCAGCACGAGATTGATCTCGTGCCGGGCACTAAGTATTGCGTCACGCGGCAGTTGCCACTGCCGCGAGAACAGGTCAAAGCGATCGACGACTTCTTTGAAAGTCGTCGCAAAGCTGGACAAGTGCGGGAATCGAAGTCCCCGCACAGTGCTCCGACGTTCTGTGTCAAGAAGCCACAGGGCGGCTGGCGCATCGTTCATGCCTACAACAAGCTGAACGATGCGACGATACCGGCGCAGACACCGATACCGCGAAAAGATGTTATCATCGATTCGATGGCCAGGAGCACCATCTACAGTGCTCTTGATCTGCGCGACGGGTTCTATCAGATCCTTATGCGTGAGAGTGATATCCCTCTCACGGCTGTGAGCACGCCAAGCGGCATGCTCTGGGAGTGGCTCGTTATGCCGCAGGGTCTGAAGACGCCCCTGCGACCTTCAACAGGTGCGTGACGCACTTGTTGCGCTCGGTGCGCGACTTCGCACCGAGCTACTTCGACGACGTGTTCGTCCACAGCCGGGCTGCGGACGGGATGAGCGACGTTGAGATGCACAAGGTGCATCTCCGGAAGCTGCTTGCGCTGATGCGCAAGCACAAGCTCTACGCGAACCTGCAGAAGTGCATCTTCGGGGCGAGCGAGATACCTGTGCTCGGGTGTCTCGTAGGGAAGAGCGGTGTCCGCCCTGACCCTGAAAAGGTCAGAGTGATCGACGAGTGGCCGACACCGTCGAACGTCAAGGAACTGCGGCAGTTCCTTGGCTTGGCCACGTACTTGTGCAAGTACGTGAAGGACTATGCGGGCACGATACGCCCGCTGTCACAGCTCCTAAAGAAGGATGCCGAGTGTGTTTGGTCTGCTGAGTGTCAGCAGGCCTTTGATACAGTCAAGCGGGGCTTGACTGAGGCGCCGATCTTGGCGGTAGCCGACCAAGATCGCCCATTCCACGTAGTGTGCGATGCATCCGATTTCGCAATCGGATGTGCGTTGATGCAGCACGATCACGAAGGCCGTGATCGCGTCGTCTACTACCAATCGCGTCAGCTGAAGCCAGCTGAACGCAACTACCCGGTGCGTAACAAGGAACTCCTTGCCATGAAGTATGCACTCGCGAAGTTCCGAGTGTACCTACTCGGAAGCAAACCGTTCGTGGTCTATACGGACCACGCGTCACTGCGGACGGCTGTGAAGTCGCCGCACATCTCGCAAAGGATGGCGAGATGGTTATCCTTCTTCGCGGAGTATAACTTCTGGGTTGAGTACAAACCCGGAAGACTCAATGTGGTGGCCGACGCGTTATCGCGTCGACCTGACTACGCTTCAGCTGATGCCGACGTCAATGCCATTGACGCCATGCAATCGAGCACTCCCACGTCGTCGCTGTTGGACGACGTGAAGACCGCGTACGCGCACGACGCGGACGCGAAGCTCTTGCTGACCTACGGCTCAGCGCCTTCTGACAAAGCTCGTCAGAAGCTGCCAAAGCATCTTCGTGCTCGTGCACACCGTTATCGGGTGCACGATGGGTTACTACTCTACAGTGCCGTCGACGACAACGCGGACCGCGTTGTCGTGCCCAACGATCATGATCTCCGCCTCAGGATCATGTATGAGTATCATGATGCACCGACTGCGGGGCATCCGGGCCGTGAGAAGACGTACGTCCTTCTCACGCGCGACTTCTACTGGGCCCACCAGTACAAGTGGGTGCGCAAGTACGTCCGTGCTTGCGAGGTATGCCAACGTGTGAAGCCTGCGCCGTTCGCGCAGGCTCCCTTGCAGTCACTACCGACTCCGTCGGAGTGTTGGCAGTCCATGTCTTTGGACTTCGTGTTCGGTCTTCCCCCGGACAGACAGGGGAACACGGGAGTTGGGGTCTTTGTTGACCGGTTCAGCAAGATGGTACATCTTGCTGCGGTACCCGCTGAAGTCACTGCGAAGCAGACTGCACGTCTGTTCGTTGACATGGTGTTCAAACACCATGGCATGCCGACCGACATTGTGTCGGATCGGGACCCGCGTTTCACAGCGCACCTGTGGCAAGAAGTGTTTACACTACTTGGGACCCAACTTTCGATGTCGACTGCGGACCATCCGCAGACGGATGGGCAGACCGAGCGCGTGAATCGCGTGCTCGTCGACATACTCAAGAGCTACGCTCACTCGTTCCAACATTGGAGCGAGTGCCTGTCGATGGCAGAGTTCGCCATTAACAACTCGGTGCATGCCTCGACCGGGCATACACCGTTCTACGTGAATGTCATGCGGCACCCACGCCTTCCGAGCATGCTCGGGGTGGTGACTCCTTCCTTCAGTGGGGGAGGATCTACGGCCGCAACGCAGCAGCCGCAGAATGCCGCTGACACGTGCACAGTGTCAGCTGCGATCGTGCGCAAGAAGAAGAGCGCGTCTGTGCAGGGCACAGACGCCAACAAGAAGGCGAAGAACAACGCGTCTGTGCGGAGCACAGACGCACACACGAAGGAGCGCAACAATTACAACGTGTCTGTGCGGGGCACAGACATCGCGAGGACAGACGCAGAGGCTGGGCCTACTGCTGAAAGCGAGCTGAACGAATTCAGCTCGGATGCAATCAACTTCGTGCAGCGCAGACAAGCCGTCATTCGGTTTGTCCAGGACGCAATTGCAGCTTCTGTCGACCGACAGAAGCTGAACGCAGACAATGTTGGCAGGGGCAACACTAATGAATTCAAGAAGGGTTCATTAGTCTTGTTAGCTACTCAAAACTTGCCTAAACATGCAGTTTCCGACTTCGGGGCAAGCAAGCTTGCTCCGCGCTTCATCGGGCCGTTCACAGTGTTGGCACGGCATGGCAACGCTTACACGCTAGACATCCCGTCTAGCATGCGTCTCCATCCGACGTTCTACGTCGGACGGTTGAAGCCATACCTGCAGCACGAGCTACCTAGCTCGGCTGAACCGAAGCAGAAGACTCGGCGGAAGCCATCATCCTCTCCAGCGCGAAGTCGCGCTGGAGCAGCAGGTCGAGCTGGAGATCCAGCCCGGCCGGGACGATCGAGGCGGTCTAGGAGACCGTCGCAAAGTAAGGATACTCAAGAGCGCCGAGCGCAGCGCTCTGTAGCTACCCCACGACCGGAACTCGGTCGTGGGAAGAAGCGAGATCGGAGTCAACACCAGGTTGACCACACACGGGGCGTGTTTCCACCACCGCCGCCACCAATTCGAGACGCCCACGGCTCAACTCGATGGATAGTTGAGCAGATTGTTGACCACAGTATCCCGAGAACGAACAGAGAACCAGTTCGTTTTCGCATTCGTTGGAGAGGTTTTCCTCCCAACCAAGATACATGGGAGCCGCGGAACGTCTTGCTCCAAGACGTTCCGGACATGGTGAAGGCGTACGAAGCCCATCATGCGCTACACACTGGCAAGTAATGCGAACGCTGTTGCTAACAACAGCGCCCGAAGACACTTCGAGGGCAGGCTGTGGTACCTGCCCCCGTGGCAGCGACGCGCTGTGCACGTTGCCGCGCAAGATACTCAGCAGCAGAGAGGCTCTCTGCTGCTGCGCCAAAGGTCTTCAACTTCGACGTGCTCGTTCCATCACGAGCACGCTCCTTTCAAACGTCATACATTGACCAAACAGTCAATGGTGGTTGACGTGCCGAGGCCGGCACGTCTAACCTTGACGGGGGGATGTTGTAACGGGGTTACACGCACAAGTGGCTACAGCCACTTGTAACTTTAACAGACGCGATGTCTGTTAAAGGTTTAAACACTTCCTCGGCCTTGATGTACGTTACATCAAGGGCCACATTCATTTACGGTCACCACGACGGGTGGCCCATAGACATTTAGGATTCCTCTTGGTTGAAAGCAGCATCTTTTAACCAATGAGCGACATGCATAGCAGTGGAATTCTGCCAACCAGCCGTTGGCAGATTCCTAACTTAGAATATTACATTTAGAGGAAGTCAGAAAACATAAAACAAAAATAGCAGTTCTCATTTTAACCCAAAAACATTATTTGGATCGTTTATTTAGATTAATTTATACTCGGAGGTCCGAGTATAATTAACTCTAGTTTAAACCAAGCTACGCTTCCTCATACACGAGCGCACACGTGTAAGCTGTTGTAGTGGGCCAAGGTAGGCCCATTACAATTGGGCACTTACCCGATACTCAAGATGAGGTCGAGGAGGGCGAGAACGCGGAAGCGATCTTCAGTGTGGTTTGACATTGTATTGCCTTCCATTATCTCTGTTTAAATAATGTAGGTAACACGAGCACATGCAGAAGAAGCGCGACTTCATTCTGGGCAAAATGAATGAGGCGTTTGGTTCGAAGACGGCGGACGCTCAAGAGTTTGAGGCGCTTGCGATCGAGTTCTGGGAGAAAAGAAATCCGTTGGTTCACGACAAGCCATGGACCGTCATTCACTCGATGGACCACGTCAGATAAGCGCGTGTCTGCGCGAAGATTATGGAAGCATTGGGCGTGTTGGAGAAAACCATTAATTCTTGGTCTGTTGTATTTGTGTGTGTCGCTGCGTAACGATGAATGAATACACATTTCCAAGTCACCGACGACTTAGAGCGAGTCAACTTTGACTCGAATACGCCTGTTTTATTGATCGCAAAGTCAATATGGACTTAAGCCAAGTCCACATTGGCTCAAACATACTAGTTTCAGTAATAGCGAACTCAACGTCGACTCTGAATGAGTCTACATTGACTCTGTCGACAGCGACCCAACGTTGACTTACAAATAAAAAAACTCGGTTCCAGTATGAATCCCCAAAGGGTCGTTTTACTTAGTTTTATAGACAGTATCCGAAGCAAAAAAATGGCCGACTTTTCGATGGAAAGGATCGCCTACTCGTTCAGCTCGCGGCGGTGTACGAGCAAGCGAGAAGACGAATCGACTGGCTGTCAGTGAAGAAAGACATGGGGCCGTCAACATGGAGCGCAGCCAAACTGCAACAGCGAATCAAGACGCTCAAGAGACGATATGGCAATAACGTGCTGAGTTTCCCCCCATGCTATTTCCGCCCGCTACCAGACCGAGCAGGACTGTATTTGAAAGCCAAAGCCGCGTCTCCGCTACGATGTTCGCCTTCACCACATACCATAGCGACCCTATCACCGCAAGAAACCTACAACGCCACTGAAGGACTATTCTGTCTACTCACCAGGCGTGATATGCGCGCGAGTGAACGTCAGCTAAATACCAGGGAAATTATAATGGCTGGGGTGTCCATGCTGATCGAAGAAGCGAATATTCAAGAGAATGACGTTTTCTGGATGCTGAATCCAGCGTGGGAAATGTTCTCGCTCAATCGCTCTGCAAACGCAAGCATTTCGTGTGGTTGGTATTGAGATCCAACGTGACCTGGCCGCTAGGGGTATGGAGCTGGTTGCGTCTAGGACATCGCGCTTTCCCCACTTGCTCAAGATCAGCGTCGTCACCGCAGACATCCGCAATATTGCTGAAGGCAGCGATACGGTTATCAGTTCTGACCCAGACTCCAAGTTGGCTCAACCCAGCTTCCTTATCAGCTCCGCCACTCTTTTATTTTGCCACGACACTGTGTTCGAAGAAGATGTGGTTTTGGCAAAGCGTGCTTTGTGCATGAAGCTATCTCATCTACGTCTGGTGGCGCTTACAACACGAGTGTGTCCACGGCATCGTAATACGTGCCGAAATTCGTTTTACAAGCGGTGGAAGTTAGTGAAAACAATTCAGGTTCCTATGACTTACAGCAGCTCCCTTCAGGATTTACACCTGTACGCAGCTGAACCAAGATGGTCGATGCAGTAACTACGATCACTACACGTAACATTTCCGCCGAGGGGCCAAAACAACAACTAGGTATTAATTGCATAAAAATCAATGAGAATTCTAATTAACTTCGACCCGCCGTTGAGTTTGACAGCGTAATGAAGCTACGGTCGCCCCATGAGCTGCCATACGAGGTCTAGAGAACCCAATACAAGATGAAGTGTTCATTGCGGACGAGCTTACTCGACGTACAGCATCGTGGGCTCCAGCCGACCATGAAGACTCCACGCTTCAAGCCGCCGTTGTATCTGTTGTTCTTGGAGTCTTGCCCCCCCCCCCCCCCCACACACACACACACCGCTGTCCCTGTCGTGCTCTTGGCGTCCTCCCTGTGAGGCGAGGCCGATGAAACCTTTTTCGCCCAGGGGGGGGGGGGGGGGGTCGTATAGCGCAGCCCAAGAAGGTTCTTAGGGAGTAGACCCAGAGAATCGACTTGAGAGTCAACAGCAAGAAGATAAATCCAGAGGTTCACCGCCGCAAAGCTTTAAACCCTGAGGATCACCCTCCTTGGTTGGCGTGGGTACCTTGTGTAATCCCTGTCGGCTCGTTTGTCTTCGACGGAACGGCACTCCACCAACCTGAATGTAGCCTTGAAGAAGCGCTGAGGCGCACGTCTAATCCAGAACGCACCTCGACACTAGAGGCAAAACCCAGAGAATCGGATCACCCGAAATCCAGAATATCACGAATTCAGGATTCAGGATTTCAGTCAACTCTGGGGTGAGGAACTCAGAAGACACCTTACCCGAATGCCCTCCTAGCTCGATAAAACCAACACATACAGAGTATACAAACACTACAACTAGCCGTCACTTATTCTTTTTGGACCCTTGGACGGTGGGTCACTCACACACTAGACTCACTCGAGTCTGAAATTCAGGGGCCTAGCTCCCCTGAGACTCACACAAACGCGCACCATCTCCAATACAGGAGGAAAGTACAATCACTATCAGTTACCTTTCCCTTCACACAAGCAGTCAATACAAAATCCTGGAGGCGACTACCTAGCACCCCAGAATACCCTCTGGAATAATATGAAATGGGCTACCACGAGCACAGCAAGTGACGCAACTAGGATATGAAATAGATGGATCACCCCAGGAAGCTCAAGGCCGTCGCTGGTCCTCACCTAACTGGACTTGAGTTGATGAAGTCCACACAGACGGCTGTCCTTCGCCGTTGATGTGCCCTTAGCGTCCCGCGGTCGTAGTCTCGGGTCCTTCGGATTTCCGTCGGCAGGCTTGGCCGAAGTCACTTGCGCAGTACAGGGAAAATTGAACTCTGTTTGTCTTTTATCAACTACTTCTCTCTCTCTCTTCTGCATTCCTCTACGGGCGAATATATTCGTTTCACTATGTTTGGGGTCAAATATCTTGGTTTCAGTATACCTTGGGTTCAGCGGTCCAAACTTGCGATCGGCGTGCGATTCCATCGTCGCAAGGCGTCCAAAGTGCCAAATGTGGGTCCTTGGACTTGGGTTTTATGGTTCTCGGTTCCCTCTCGACTCCTCGAAAGTATTCAGTCAGCAGATCTGCAGTCGTATCTTCAAGGTCACGAATCACTTTGATTGCAGACTGATTCCGGACTGACTCGAAAACTCAGAGATTCATGATACTCTGGGTCGATCTCTGAAGTCCACTGGAACTCAGGGAAATCTCGGGAAACCTTGGGGATCTTTGGGTGTTGGCTTGGGAAATACTTGAGTTTCAATGTAGAGAGTCTGGGTTTACGGTCCAACTCAGGATTCTGCCTTGAAATCCTGGGACGCATGTTCACTGGGTGTGATTCTCAGGGTTCCCATGTGGCACTCTGGGTACCAAGTCGCATCTTCAACAGCCTCTTGGGTTTCTACACAAATCCAAACACTTAGCGGGTATAGCGGCCTCCAGCGCATGTTCACGGTGGTAGTGGGTTGGGTTTTCGGGGTATTCTGGTCCTTTGTAGCACTCTGGACCACAGCAAGATGAGGTGTACTCTGGGATACATTCTCCAAAGACACTTTCCGCCAGACTTTAGGCACTCATCGTAAGGGAAAGTCCGCGGCTGGACTGAGTGTTCTTCTGAATTCTTGGGCGTGCACTCCCAAGATTCACACTTCCAGCCAGTTGGGCCCATCTGTGGTCAGGTACTGGATTCATCCCCTGGGATCACTTCTCTCCCACAGTCGCCACCCGTGTCACACGGGTACAGCCGCGTCGCACCCAAGTAATCCACCAATCACAATTCGATACAAACTCCAAATCGTGGGAGTGACGGCACGCTGTCGGCAAATTCCTGAAACCGCGTCGTTTCAACCGCCCCTCCTGGTCCGGGTCCATCAAAGAGGAAATCGCTCCGAACTGGTAAACCATGCCGACTCCGAGGCAACGTTGAAATCGACACGGCCGTTGCACTCTTTCGACTCCCAGGATTTCACTCACTTCGACGGCCCCCTGTCTCCCCAACGGTTGGTCAAGGCCAATCTTCAAGGTTCTCCTCCCAGACACAAAATCTTCAACGGGCGATACGAGGTCATATCTCGATTTCACAGATCGTCAACATGGCAGAGAGCGCGCCTTCCGGCGACAAGCAGGCAACGACGTCGGCTCAAGGTATGGCGCCCCGGGCAGTACGCCTCCTCCGGCGCGCCAAGACACGGGCGGCGCTCCTGCGAACGCTCCTCCAGCAGGTGGCGGCGGTGAGCGAATGGACGCCCCTGCGTCTGCCGTCTCCTCAACGAGCGGCACCAAGGCTGGACCGTCCAAGCATTTCTTCTTCTCCAGCGACGCGGGCAAGACTTCGGACGCGATATGCGCGAGGCCGATGGCGACGCCTCGGCTGACGCTGCAGCCCAGGCAACTGGAGACGCGGTTTCTGAGTCCAAGGCTCCTGACGCGGAGGTCGAGTCCAAGGCTCCTGACGCAGAGAACGAGTCCAAGGCTCCGGGCGCGGCGAGCGGAGCGTCAAGCGCTGCTGCTGCGGACGCCCCTGAGTTCAAGACGCCTCGCCACGCGACAGTGGCTGACATCCATGAGCTCATCTACGCGGGCATGCTTCGGGAAGAAGAGGTCGACCTCCCTGACTTCATGGTCCCTGAGCGCCCACCACACTGGCAGCTCCCGACTCCGCCGGATCTCAAGACCAACGCATATCTCGTGGGAATCCCTGGGATCACCAGCGACGTCCGCGCGGGTGCGTTCGCCACAGAAGGCTACGGCGGCGTGACCACCCTGGTTGGCTTTGAAGAACTCTCAGACGATGATCTCCAGGGGTTGAAGGAAGTCTGCGGTACGGACGCTGGGAGCGGCGTCCTGCGGCCCCGTAGTTCACCTCTCTCGGCGTACGAACTGGGTAAAACTCTGAATTCCATCAGCATTCGTCGCGAGGTCGCTTCACTTCTGCGTCACTTCAACAGCACGCGGTTCGCAGAGCTCGTGTTCAAGACAACCGGCGACCTGCGTCGTGTTCTCGGGGCATACAGACAGATGCGGTCTCTGGCTGAGTCTCAGCAGGGTGCTGCTGCCGTCGAAGTGCTGATCGACGTGCGACGCGAGCATGCGGAACTGAAGCGCACCTGGAAATTCGCGCGCAACTTCTGGTTCTTAGAGCTCCAGGCGGCTCTGCGCAAGGTAGAATCCGCAGGCGACGAGCACAAAGTCGCACTCCAGGAACAGAAAGCCCGGTACCAGGACGTGACTGATTCCCTGGAGGCTGAGGAGGCGCAGCCCAAGGCGCGCCTGGCCAACTCTGAGACTCAGTGCAGATCCTGAAGTCACGACTTGCGTCGGCCCCTGGAAATTCTCCGACTTCCTGCAGGAGCATACGGACTTCACAGGAAATTGGGAGCGTCTTCAGGACTTGTTCAACCACTGCATCAAAGAGACCAAGTCCCCCCCCCGAATCCTGGGACACGGTCGTGAGCGTCACTGCGATGGACAAGCGCAAGGCTGCAGTGACCGCATATCCGTCCGCGGGGTCCGGAGCCTCGGGTCGTCCTGAAATTCTGGATCTCACTGGTCCTGGTAGCAAACCTCGTGGCAGCTCCAAGACCGGGTCAATGACTCAGAGTTCCAAGAAAACTCAGGGTTCCAAGAAGAGTCAAGGCTCTAAGGCATCACGGGATTCCGACACTCCAGAGACTCAAGCGCGGTCCACGGGCTCCAAAGTTCACAAGGTTCAGCGTCGCCCCAAAGATCACCAGCCTGGACGTGACTCTGTGCGTCGTGCCGGCGATAAAACGGTGGTTTCCAAGGATGCTGCACGCGCGATGCTTCCTGGGGGTGTCGTCTGGAAGGAGATTCGTCCGGACGTGCGTCAAGCCATTCTCGCGGGGCTCAAGTACGACACTGCGATGGAGTGGATTGGCAGCGACCGCGCCGCTCACGGCCACTTCAGGCAACCTCAACTGATCAAGATGCTAGTTAGCATGATGTACTGGCGTCGACTTGACAAGACTCCCTGGAGTAAATACGTCCCTGAAGCTTACTACGAGATGGCTGACGAGCGTCTGGATCGGCGTATTCGGCGTAATGAAGTCCCGTCACCCTGGGAAAACCTCGACGATCACGTGGTGTACCCTGACGAGGATGCCGACTCCACAGTCGATGACCCCGAGAACGACCCCGATTACCAGCCTCCGGTCCAAAGCCCCGCGGAGGAGGAAGTGGAGTACCTTGCCCCTGAAATTCTGGAAGATGAGGATGACGGGGCAGAAGAGGTCGTCGACGATGAGGCTGAAGAACTTCTGGAGTGCAAGCCTCCTGCCAAGCGTCCACGTTCTGAATCCAGCGAGCAGTCCCAGGATTCCAGCCCCAACAAGAAGAAGCAGCGGCGCAAGGGCTCCCAGAAATCTAGTTCTGGCACTCAGGGTTCCAGTGCTACCCAGGAAACCAAGGTCCCTTCACGTCCCAAGAAACCCTCGGCGCTCGCACGCAAGTCGTACTCAGAGCTTACCGCTGAAGAGCTCTCGAAAGCCGAGGTTTCTGAGGATGACGAGACATCTTGGCGTATCTTTGGGGTCCTGGTGCAGTATCCGAGTGCGACCAAGAGCGCGTCGTGTCAAACCCCTGGGTTCCCTGAGTATGCAAGTACTCGTACGACATCGCCCATGAACGCTGGGATTGCAAGGCCTACCAGGAGATCCTGGACTCGACGCCCTGGAAAACCATGCTTCAGGGTCGTATCCGGGTGTTTTACTTCCACGAGCGTGACATGCTTACGGCGAAGGCGCTCAAGTTGGTTGATGACATCGTGGATGCCATGCACAAGCACGCACAGGCGATTTGGGAGCGAGGGCACTGGGTGCCCATCCCAACCGAATCCAAGAAAGACATCACCATGGAGTCTCAGCGCAAGGCGCGTCGGAACGCGCTACGCAGAGCATTCAAGACGCTCATGGAACGCTCGCGTGATACTCCTGGGTTCATCCCTTATGAGCCGGGGCTCTGGAAATTTCCGGACAAGTGTTGGGAGGATCCCAGAGTCGAGTCTCTCGGAGGCCCAGAGTGCAACGATCTGGAAGTCCAGCTTGCGTCCTTGGACATGCGTGAGCCAGCCCGCGTGCAGTGGAACACTGCGAACGACGATGTTATCCTCCTATGTTTTCAACGGCGGGATAGGGATTCGCGTGAAGCGAAAGCACTAAACCACAGACCCAATGAAAGGAACTCCAATTGTGTTGTGCCGCTCAAGAGCGCAACCACACCAACTAGCCACCGAACGAAAGCGTTCGTAAAAAAAAAGCCATATACCCCTTGACACTGCGATGCGGAACTTCCCACTATATAGCCACTCCCGCAGATCAACTTGACACTGCCCGCTGAGCTTCCCAACTATGTGGCCACTCTAAGGCAGATCGAAGCTTGGATGGACCAACAAGTGCTACCATGTCACAGAGTGACGCGTCACTGGGACGAGGTAGCAGATGGGTGTTGCTTGAAGAGGAAGGTTGCTTGAGAAGAGTGTTGCCTGAAGAGGTGTTGCTTGAAGGTAGAAGTGTTGCTTGTAAGGCAAATTGAGAAGTGAGATTGATTTGAGTGTGAGCGCTGCTTCCTACTCATGTGTTCTCGTCCAATCATTGTACTCTAGTGCCGCCTATCCTGATCGTCTAACCTACACTCATCCAGGTCCCATGTTATCCCTCCTAACTGTGGGACAATGCGTGACTTAGCTTCATTATATCTCACTGGAATTGCGTATGGTATACCAGGGGCCATATTCATATGGCACCCAACTTGACTGTGACACTTGACAGCAGCGCGTTAATTTCACCTTCGACTGCAACTTACTTGTTCTGACGGCGGTATGCTTCCGTCACAACGTGAGTTCTCACAAGAAGCCCGAGTACGAGTTGAGCAACGTGCAGCTCGAGTTTCTGCTAAAAAAACACGACCTCGCGACTCCAGCCCTTGGTTCAAGGCATCCTCCGTGCAGGCAAAAGCAAGTACTCGAGAAAAAAGGTAATGGAGAGCGTAAAACGAATTTTAGAGGGGCTTCCTCAGCAGAAAGTAGATTTACTGACAGCTTGCAGTGGAGCAAGGAGGCCCTTGACGAAGTTATCAAAGATATCATAAAGAACTGGTGGAAACACGCTGGCATACTTCAATTCTTAACTAATTCAGTACTTTCGGCACCTTCATGCTTTATTACTTCTCCGGTCCGGTAAAGAAATAACAGTTAGGTTTTTCATGAAAAACTTCGATGTTTGATTGGTCGAAATACCCTGCTATGCCACATTTCATTGGACAAAACTCCAACATCAGTGATTTGTATGAAACACGATTGGCTGTTTTTCTGGCTTTGGAATACTCATTGGTTTACAGTATTATACCACAGAGATAAGCTCTCTTTCCGCTTTCGGGCGTGTATCTCCAAATTTTAATCTGATCAATTTTGATGGTGCAGCGAATTTAAACCTCACACCTGTGAAAACCGATTGTTTGAACCGACTGATAATAGCCTTAAATGCCGGAAATATGCATTCATGAAAAATACTGCGTGATACTGCGGATCAAGAGCTTTAATTTAAGGGCATCCACAGCTCTGTTGGAGCAGTAGAACACAAGTTACAGTCTGATTAGAGAACTGTTAATTCTTTACCGGACCGGAGAAGTAATAGATAACAGTCGCAAAAAGTCTGTCTTAGCGGATGGTGCTCAGTTTTGCAAAAGTCCTTATTTCAAGCGACTTCATGCATGTTTTCTATATGTGTGTGCTTTATCTAAATTTGTGAGTGGTATGTTGCATTGAGAGTGTTGTTTCGAATAAATGTTTGTCTCGGGTCAAATCACAGCTTCGAATCTTTCTGTAGGCTTGTAAGAATGCAAAAACATATTGACCCTCCTGGATATATATGTTTTGAGAGGACTTTCCCATCGGCCGTGTGACTTTTTACTTCTTCTGGACGTCGCCAGTATCTGCGACGCTATCGAACCCTAGGGTTTTCATGAAAAAGAATTCATATAGCACGGCTAGAACTTGCCGACTGGGCTCCAGGCTCGAGTATATCGAGCGGCCGTACCGTAATTTAGGTGTCAAGTGTCACCCCCTGCAGGCAAATCTCAAGATGAGGATAAAACTGACATGCAGAATTTATGTATGACCTATGCTAGTCTTTATGCTTATACCCTGCTTGTAATGGGCCTACCTTGGCCCACTACAACAGCTTACACGTATGCGCACGTGTATGAGGAAGCGTAGCTTAGTTTAAACTAGAGTTAATTATACTCGGACCCCGAGTATAGATTAATCTAAATAAACGATCCAAATAATATTTTTGGGTAAAAATGAGAACTGCTATTTTTGTTTTATGTTTTCTGACTTCCTCTAAATGTAATATTCTAAGTTAGGAATCTGCCAACGGCTGGTTGACAGAATTCCACTGCTATGCATGTCGCTCATTGGTTAAAAGATGCTAAAAGATGCTGCTTTCAACCAATAGGAATCCTAAATGTCTATGGGCCACCCGTCGTGGTGGCCGTAAATGAATGTGGCCCTTGATGTAATGTACATCAAGGCCGAGGAAGTGTTTGTACCTTTAACAGATATCGTGTCTGTTATAGTCACAAGTGGCTGTAGCCACTTGTGCGTGTAACCCCGTTACACCATCCCCCCCTTAAGGTTAGACGCGCCGGTCACGGCACGTCAATCAGGCAATTGACCATTCGTCAATTCTTCACGTTGGGAGAAAGAAATCTCGAGCTCATTCCGCAATGAGCTCGCCAAAGGAGAAGACCGCCTACACGACAGAGGGTAAGTTCTCTGTCGTGGACTACCACGAGCGCCAGCAAACAAAGCGCGGCGCCGCTGTTGCCACGTCTGCGGCGGGGACAACTCAGCCTGAGATTGTCCTCCAAGGCTCATGCATAGTCAACGACGCCGTTGACTATGAGGAAGGCGACGTGAAGATGGAGGAGGGCGAGAGCTCTCCGTCCAAGCGCAAGGAGTCTATCGACAGCGATAGTCTCGACCTGCATGCCGGGTCGAGACGCCCTCGTGAAGAAGACGACTCGGACGCTTCGAGCTCGAAGCGTTCGCGTAGAGCAAGCGAGACTCCGCTCTCTGCTGCTGGGGCGTTGAGTTCACCTCGTGCCGTGGTGACTTCAAGTTCTCCGCGCGCTGCTCATGCAGCGCGCGATCCGTGGATGCCGTCCGCGACTGAGATCGCGGCACGGGTGGGCAACTCAGTGCCACCGAACACTATCCCGCTGTACGTATGCAGCGCGATTGTGGATGATGCCGTGGCTGAGGGGCAGCACCTTGATCAGATGACGGATCAAAGGCGCGACTACTATATCGGACTCTTCCATGAGCTCCGATATTACTCCAGCAAGAAGACTTCTTCTCGCAGCAAAGCGCCTGAGTGGCAGGCACTTTGTCAAAGTTGGAATGCCTTTGTTGAAAACTTCAACAAGAATCCGGCAGCTTACCGTGAGCGGGTTAAGCATGCTCGTGAGCGCTTCGAGACGTTCCCGACGCGTGGGAGGCTGGAGCAGCTCCACAGATCTTCTGTGGACGCTGGTGTTCCGTGCGCTGTGCCCGAAGGCCAACAGTGCACGCTGTGTCTTCCGGGTGCGGCGCGCTTGAGCGACCGCGACCTAAACGGGTACACGACGATTCGTGTACCTGCGAGTCTCAAGGATCTCCGTACCAAGTTCATGGCACGCGAGGAACGCGACGAGCGTGGTGCTTCGAGCGCTGCGGGTGACCACAGCGCTCGCACTACCTTCGCGCCGGCAGTGCGTGGTGGGCTTCGTACGCCCTCACCATTTCCGGAACGTCCTGCAGCAGGACGTCTTGCGGCTCCCATGTATCTTGGTGGGGCGGAAACCCTCTCCAACGAATACGATAACGAACCGGGTGCCGGTTCGTTTTCGGGATACTATGGTCGACAATACGCTCAACAATCCAACGTGTTGAGCCGTGGGCGTCACGGATCGGAGGCGGCGGTGGTGGGAACACGCCCCGGGTATGGTCAACCTGGGGTTGGCTTTGGGCCTCCGTCTCTCGAAGACCGAGTTGTTGCCGTGGAGCGGCTTCAGAGCAGCGACTTCGCTGCTCTGAGGCAGGAGATTGCAAACCTGAGGGCTCAAGTCGCTCAGGCCACGCAGACCGCGTCTGACGTCTCCGCCGACATTGGAGGTCGTGTCGAGCGTTTGGGCCAGCGCGTTCGCGCGCTGGAGAAGGGTTCGGCTCGCGCTTCGGGTCAGCCGAGCTAGCTGGCTCGTGCTGCCGGTATGGCTTCAGCCGCCCGACGTAAAAGGTCGGATGGAGGCGCATGCTAGACGGGATGTCTAGTGTGTAAGCGTTGCCATGCCGTGCCAACACTGTGAACGGCCCGATGAAGCGCGGAGCGAGCTTACTCGCCCCGAAGTCAGAGACTGCATGTTTAGGCAGGTTTTGGGTAGCTAACAAAACCAATGAACCCTTCTTGAATTCATTTGTGTTGCCCCTGCCAATGTTGTCTGCGTTCAGCTTCTGTCGATCGACAGAAGCTGCAATAGCGTCCTGGACAAACCGAATGACGGCTTGTCCGCGCTGCACGAATGCAATTGCGTCCGAGCTGAACTCGCTCAGCTCGCCAGTAGCAGTAGGCTCGGCCTCTGCGTTGGTCTTCGCGGTGTCTGTGCCCCGCCCATACACGTTGTTCTTGTTGCTCTTCTGTTTCTTGTCGGCGTATGTGCCCTGCACAGACGCATGCTTCTTCTTCTTACGCGTAGTCGCGGCTGACACTGTGCAAGTGTCAGCCGCATTCTGCGGCTGCTGTGTTGCGACCGTAGATCCTCCCCCACTTAAGGAAGGAGCCATCATCCCGAGCAGGCTCGGGAGGCGTGGGTGCCGCAAGGCATTCACGTAGAACGGTGTATGCCCGGTCGAGGCGTGCACCGAGTTGTTGATGGCGAACTCTGCCATCGACAGGCACTCGCTCCAATGTTGGCACGAGTGAGCGTAGCTCTTGAGTATGTCGACGAGCACGCGATTCACGCGCTCGGTTTGCCCATCCGTCTGCGGATGGTCCGCAGTCGACATTGAAAGCTGACTCCCAAGAAGTGTGAACACTTCTTGCCACAGGTGTGCTGTGAAACGCGGGTCTCGATCCGACACAATGTCGATCGGCATGCCATGGTGTTTGAACACCATGTCAACGAACAGACGTGCCGTCTGCTTCGCAGTCACTTCAGCGGGTACCGCAGCAAGATGCACCATCTTGCTGAACCGGTCAACAAAGACCCCAACTCCCGTGTTCCCCTGTCTGTCCGGGGGAAGACCGAACACGAAGTCCAAAGACATGGACTGCCAACACTCCGACGGAGTCGGTAGTGACTGCAAGGGAGCCTGCGCGAACGGCGCAGGCTTCACACGTTGGCATACCTCGCAAGCACGGACGTACTTGCGCACCCACTTGTACTGGTGGGCCCAGTAAAAGTCTCGCGTGAGAAGGACGTACGTCTTCTCACGGCCCGGATGCCCCGCAGTCGGTGCATCATGATACTCACACATGATCCTGAGGCGCAGATCATGATCGTTGGGCACGACAACGCGGTCCGCGTTGTCGTCGACGGCACTGTAGAGTAGTAACCCATCGTGCACCCGATAACGGTGTGCACGAGCACGAAGATGCTTTGGCAGCTTCTGACGAGCTTTGTCAGAAGGCGCTGAGCCGTAGGTCAGCAAGAGCTTCGCGTCCGCGTCGTGCGCGTACGCGGTCTTCACGTCGTCCAACAGCGACGACGTGGGAGTGCTCGATTGCATGGCGTCAATGGCATTGACGTCGGCATCAGCTGAAGCGTAGTCAGGTCGACGCGATAACGCGTCGGCCACCACATTGAGTCTTCCGGGTTTGTACTCAACCCGGAAGTTATACTCCGCGAAGAAGGATAACCATCTCGCCATCCTTTGCGAGATGTGCGGCGACTTCACAGCCGTCCGCAGTGACGCGTGGTCCGTATAGACCACGAACGGTTTGCTTCCGAGTAGGTACACTCGGAACTTCGCGAGTGCATACTTCATGGCAAGGAGTTCCTTGTTACGCACCGGGTAGTTGCGTTCAGCTGGCTTCAGCTGACGCGATTGGTAGTAGACGACGCGATCACGGCCTTCGTGATCGTGCTGCATCAACGCACATCCGATTGCGAAATCGGATGCATCGCACACTACGTGGAATGGGCGATCTTGGTCGGCTACCGCCAAGATCGGCGCCTCAGTCAAGCCCCGCTTGACTGTATCAAAGGCCTGCTGACACTCAGCAGACCAAACCCACTCGGCATCCTTCTTTAGGAGCTGTGACAGCGGGCGTATCGTGCCCGCATAGTCCTTCACGTACTTGCACAAGTACGTGGCCAAGCCAAGGAACTGCCGCAGTTCCTTGACGTTCGACGGTGTCGGCCACTCGTCGATCACTCTGACCTTTTCAGGGTCAGGGCGGACACCGCTCTTCCCTACGAGACACCCGAGCACAGGTATCTCGCTCGCCCCGAAGATGCACTTCTGCAGGTTCGCGTAGAGCTTGTGCTTGCGCATCAGCGCAAGCAGCTTCCGGAGATGCACCTTGTGCATCTCAACGTCGCTCATCCCGTCCGCAGCCCGGCTGTGGACGAACACGTCGTCGAAGTAGCTCGGTGCGAAGTCGCGCACCGAGCGCAACAAGTGCGTCACGCACCTGTTGAAGGTCGCAGGGGCGTCTTCAGACCCTGCGGCATAACGAGCCACTCCCAGAGCATGCCGCTTGGCGTGCTCACAGCCGTGAGAGGGATATCACTCTCACGCATAAGGATCTGATAGAACCCGTCGCGCAGATCAAGAGCACTGTAGATGGTGCTCCTGGCCATCGAATCGATGATAACATCTTTTCGCGGTATCGGTGTCTGCGCCGGTATCGTCGCATCGTTCAGCTTGTTGTAGGCATGAACGATGCGCCAGCCGCCCTGTGGCTTCTTGACACAGAACGTCGGAGCACTGTGCGGGGACTTCGATTCCCGCACTTGTCCAGCTTTGCGACGACTTTCAAAGAAGTCGTCGATCGCTTTGACCTGTTCTCGCGGCAGTGGCCACTGCCGCGTGACGCAATACTTAGTGCCCGGCACGAGATCAATCTCGTGCTGAATGCCCTTGTCCTGCGGAAGTTCCGCAGGGATCTCTTCCGGAAGTACGTCGGCGTACTCCCGCAGGATTTCGTAGTAGGGGGGACTCGTCTTCAGCGAGTCCCAGCTCTGTTCCTCAAAGCGTTCCTTCTTCGTCTTGGCACTGAGAGTGTCTTCACTCTCAGTGGTGCTCTCCATGAAGAACTGCCTCAGTTCCTCATTCTCGCTCTTCGTTCTCTCGGCGTCCGAGAGAATGCATATTTGCTCGATGCGTCCATCGTGCAGGTCACGCGCGAAGCGCTTCCAGCTCATGACTGGAAGCGAAGTCAACTCCGACGCTTGTGTCGGAGGATTAGCGAGAGTCATCTCCCTGTACCGGAATCCGGCACAGGTACGCGTCAAGACGTTCAACGTCTCGACGTCCGGCTTCTC
Organism: Phytophthora vignae f. sp. vignae; assembly: GCA_016169955.1. Lineage (NCBI taxonomy): Eukaryota > Oomycota > Peronosporomycetes > Peronosporales > Peronosporaceae > Phytophthora > Phytophthora vignae. The sequence goes on from JABJUM010000038.1 coordinate 518,535, forward strand.
TGCCTCCGCCTGCCCGGCAGACATCTCTTGTAGCGTCTCGGCCCCTGGCCGAGACTTGCGCAGCGACCTTCGCATGCGCCGTCTTCTCGTCTTGCGGAGCCCGGCTCCGCTAGACCCTTGACCTCGTCCAGGCCCAGCCGTGGACGGGTGTTCTTCTTTAATACCGCCGGCGGGTTCATCCCGCGGGCGAACGACTTCAAGCCCGGCTTGGTCGCCCGGCGCTTCGTCGTGCAGCCCGGCTGCACGGCAGCATGCAAGTTTTCCGGTGCGGGACGTTTGCAACCGTCCGCACCGCCTGCAGCGTCGGCGCCCGGAGCCGACACACCATCTTCACCTCGACGCCTGTTATTGGCGGATCCCTTCGTTACAAAGGGTGCGTCGACTCCCAGAGTCGACGCGAAATGCCTTCTCGCAGCGTCGGTTCCCGGAACCGACGTGACTTCAATACCTCGACGCCTTCCATTGGCGGAGACCCCCATTACGGAGGGTGTGTCGACTCCCAGAGCGGACGAATCAAATTCATCCGAGCCATCGACTCCCGGAGTCGACGGCGTTCCTTCCCCCTGGCCAATGTTATTGGCCAGGTCTGGTCCAATCAGGTTCGCATCGGTCTCTTCGGCCGAAGCGTGTGACTCGCTTACGTTATCCGCGCCACTTGAGGCCGGAGACTGTCTTTGATTCGCTGAAAAGCGAGTGTCGACCTCCGAGGTCAACACTTTCCCTTCGCTAGCCGTCGGCGGCAACGCCGACGCTACGTGTTCCTGCGCGCGCGCTCGTGCGCGTCCAGGGTGCTCCGGGACAGCAGCGTTAGGTGCTGTCTCGAGTGGGGAATCGCGCGCACCGGTTGGTGCGTGTGGGGCGGTAACAGGGCCATCGCTCTCTGTTCCGCTTTCGCGACCGAAGCGCACAAGAGTGCGCTTCTCCCAATCGATTACCGGATCATGCTGTGCGAGCCACGGCATGCCCAATACCATGTCGAACTTATCGTCCAGGTCCAGGACGATAAAGGTTTCGACAAACACTCGACCTCTGTACGTGAAGCGCACGCGTACCATGCGCTTCTCGGTTATGACGACGACACCTGTCGCCAGGCGTACTTCCAACATACTTCGAGGTATCTTTAAATCCTCGAAGTCAAGCATTGATAGACTTCGCAGTCGAACAAAGTTCTTCGACGCACCGGAATCTACCAAAGCACGACGAGAGTCTCTTGCTCTCGTCGACTTCACTTTCAGGATGACAAGGTCATGCTTGTCATCTTGGTTCTTGCAGTGAGAGTCAACCTCACTGGGGGCTGCAGTCCTCAGTGTCGCGTGCCCAAGGTTGACACGCGGAACTGCATTACCAGTAGGGCGCCCCGCGCCTACTGGCGTCCGGCGTTTTTTGTTTGGTTGCGACGGTGCACGGGAGCCGTGCACTCTCGAGCAAAGTGACCGATCCTACCGCAACGGTAGCATCGCACATTGTTTCCCTGCGACTGCTGGGGTCCAGCAGTGGCAGCGCTCGAGAGGTCCATTGGTTCTGGCCCTCCCGTCCTCACTACCGGGCGCGGTTGCGGCCTCGGTACGTGTGCATGCAGTTTAGCCTGCCGCAGGCTAAACTCCTCTTGCATGGCAAGAGTGATTGCAGCTTCGAGAGTACTCGGGTACTTACGGAAGAGATAGGTCTTCACAGGCCCATCTCTCAGTCCCTTCATGAACGTGACGACCTTGGTCGCCTCGTCAATCGGGTTGGTCACGATGTTCGAGACCAAGTACCGTGCTCTCTGAGCGTAAGCATGGACGTCATGCTTACCCTGCTGCAGGTCGAGGAACTCCGCCCTCGACCGGAACTCATTCTGCGGGGGCTCAAACGCTTGTCTGAGCTCCTCCTTGAACACCTCGTACGTGCTGAAGCACGTAGGGTCTGAGAGTCGGCGTCCGTACGCCCAACTCCTCGCACGTCCGCCAAGGCAGGACATGGCGAACGCGACCTTCGACAACGGGTCGACGATACGTCGAGCCGCAATGGCAGTGTCGAGTTCGACAAGCCAACGGAGGAGAGGCTCACCCTTTCTTCCTACGTAGTTGCTCACGTTGAGCTTCAGCGATTGCGCGCGTGGTGTCGTCCCCGACGACACCGCGGTAGTGGCAGCAGCATCTCGCTGCTCCTTCAAGATGAAGCCCAGAGCAACACCGTGTTGCTCTGTCGGCGTTAGCGTACGCAGCATCGTAGCTACAGCCGCCTCACCAACGACTGTTGACAGTCGTTGGAGGGCCTCCCACTCTGGGTCTGACAGGTGGGGGCAGTCAGCGCGTGCAACATGGGTTGCAGGCGTCGTGGAACTTTCCATGGGCACCTCGGTATTCATGGGAAGGTTCTCGGCTCCGTGTTCGTGCGGTAACGTACGAACTCAACTTAGTCGGTCGTTGGACGGACTACAAAGTGCTACCAGGTATAATGGGCCTACCTTGGCCCACTACAACAGCTTACACGTATGCGCACGTGTATGAGGAAGCGTAGCTTAGTTTAAACTAGAGTTAATTATACTCGGACCCCGAGTATAGATTAATCTAAATAAACGATCCAAATAATATTTTTGGGTAAAAATGAGAACTGCTATTTTTGTTTTATGTTTTCTGACTTCCTCTAAATGTAATATTCTAAGTTAGGAATCTGCCAACGGCTGGTTGGCAGAATTCCACTGCTATGCATGTCGCTCATTGGTTAAAAGATGCTGCTTTCAACCAATAGGAATCCTAAATGTCTATGGGCCACCCGTCGTGGTGGCCGTAAATGAATGTGGCCCTTGATGTAATGTACATCAAGGCCGAGGAAGTGTTTGTACCTTTAACAGATATCGTGTCTGTTATAGTCACAAGTGGCTGTAGCCACTTGTGCGTGTAACCCCGTTACACTGCTTATTTACACTGACGTCGCAGTAGGAAGAAAACTAATGTGCCTTAATATTGAGCCCTGGCAGGATGTCAAGCTTGCGTACCATTCTGTCGTATCGTCTGGCTCAGCTGCACTTATTGTGTTCTCAATGTTAAAACGGTCGAGTCTAAATATGGTATTCGTAGTTGTGCCGTAATGATGTTGAGCTACATCATAGTTGTAGGCATTTCGTATTGTGATGGGGTGGTTTGCATAGATATTGGGATCGACTAATACACACAAAATGCATTAAAATATCCATGGTGACACTCAACATATCGATGCAAATCTGATTAATCAAATACGCCCTTTTGATTGGCTAAAATATGGTGGTGACAGTTAACAACTCCGGACACTTAACACCTAGATTACGGTATTCACATTCAGTGAGACTAGTGTATTTTATGGACAAGATTGTGTATCACTATGCTCAGACGGAGATAATGCGAAATGATTCGTATTTATTCAATTTTTCTGACATGTGCTGCAGTTCCACGGAAAGTGACCGAATTAGAGTCAAAAATACCTCCGGTTAGACTAATTACATTAAAATATTACAATAACTGAAACGTTCGCAACAGCCAGAATTGTCCACTGATTTCTAAGTTGCACTACGGTAACTCGCGAATATTTCAAGTTTTTAGCTATGTAAAGTACAAGGCCAGGCGTCAGGGGGCGAGGTAGATCTGCCCGAGTTAGTGTGCACTAACCTAAATATCGGATGATTTGCTGGGTCCACCAGGTGGTCGCGGCAGGAGATTTGTTAGATAACGTGGTTTACCAATTCATGGAATTTTACCAGATCATCACACGGGGCTTACACCCTTCTACATCAATTGCGGTCGCCATCCCCGTGTACCAGCGCTCCTTGGCTTGGAGCGCTCGATCGGCCTGAGTGAGGCCAGTGGCGACGTCGACTTGGCCAACAGTGATGCTCCCAACGGCGCCGAGGTCGCTGGTTCTACGGGTCGTGAGAGTGCTCACGACGCGGACTCCACGCTGGTGAATGGAGTCACCACGCGACATGGAGCCCGAGATGCAGCACGAGGAATGCGCACGCGCGCCGCCACGAGGGCGACACCAGAGCGACCAACTGAGACCACCGCACGTGGGTCGCGTGTGCGTGTCGCCACGAGGGCGACACCTTCAGACATCACCACTTGGACCAGTCGGACGCTGATCAACCCGAGTGGGGAGCTGCAGTAATCGGTGTTTTGTCCAGTCATATACTTCTATTTTTAGGAAATAGACTTTGGTTGGTTCGCTCCTTTATTTACCAGATCATGGACCCGGAATTCCTTGCATTCCCCCTCACTGAAAGACATTTGTGACAGAAGCTGAGAGCTTCTGCATAGAGAAATAAGTGAAAGGAAGCCCCATTAAGGGTCTATACCATCATGGGCCGTCTCTAGCGTCACTATATGCGCTACGATGCAACGCCCCAAAAAGAGCCGTCGAGAACGTGCTCCTGGACCCGCCATGCACTTTAAGCTTTGGGATCCACTACTCACTTCTTCCTGCTGAACTGGTAAGCGATAGCGCCTACCAAGCGCTACTGTTGGCGCTGCAGTGTGAGGGCTTGTGCTTTATATGGAAATTTGTATAGGGAGGACGGGGTCCATCAACTGGTCAGAGGGAAATAAAAAAATAGATTATGCTCCGATTGCCTGGTGCATTGCTCATTCAAATTTGATTCAAAAAGGGCGGGAAGGTTTTCAAAAATAAGAACTCTGGCTTCTGATTGGACGGATAGCTTGTTTGTATTCATTACTCAAGTATTGATGACAATAGCGACGATTTCGCATGAGGTCCTCCTGGAGGTCCATGAATTGGTAAACCACGTTAGCTAGAAACGAATAACAGCGCGAAAACCTGTTTGCACGGGAAACACCTGGGCTTTCACGGAATATCTATCTTCACGCGAATAACAGCTTAACCCGTGAAAGCCTAAGACTATCGGCGTTACGGCCACTCATCTCCCGAATAACTTAAGCTTTTCCGGTCTCACATACAAGACCAAGTCAAACAAGCAATCCGTGGATAGGATGTCTTGGCGCTCTTCATGTGACGACAAGGGTGAGGTCTTTATAAACATCTTATGGGCGAAAACACCGACACGCCTCATTTTGCTAACGCTAGCTCAATCTGGGCGGGGGGATGGAACAAAGAGACTTTGAACGCAACTAAATTACGCGTTTGATGCCTAGTCTGGCTTTGGTCACCAAAACTGTTTGGTGGATTGATGAGTGGCTTGCCACCTCCCCGCTCAAGCAGGTCCACCGATGACAAGTAGGTGGAGCTCGTGGAAGCAGTAGAAATTCTTGCGCGTGCTCAATAAGCTGTACCTAGCCATGGTGCCGCCAGACCGCGAGGTCATCGACGCGTCTAAGAGCGTGGGGTACGTCCGCGCGGAGCCCTACAACATTCCGCCAGGAGCGCATTCGACCTGACGGGCGTCCAGAAGCTTAGGCGACCTCCGTCAAGGAGATAGGTTTGGTAACATCTCACTAAGAACTAGGAATGTGATCTTCTACTAGAAGATCACATTCTTAGTTCTTAGTGAGATGTTACCAAACCTATCTCCTCTACTAGAAGATCACATTCCTAGTTCTTAGTGAGATGTTACCAAACCTATCTCCTTGACGGAGGTCGCCTAAGCTTCTGGACGCCCGTCAGGTCGAATGCGCTCCTGGCGGAATGTTGTAGGGCTCCGCGCGGACGTACCCCACGCTCTTAGACGCGTCGATGACCTCGCGGTCTGGCGGCACCATGGCTAGGTACAGCTTATTGAGCACGCGCAAGAATTTCTACTGCTTCCACGAGCTCCACCTACTTGTCATCGGTGGACCTGCTTGAGCGGGGAGGTGGCAAGCCACTCATCAATCCACCAAACAGTTTTGGTGACCAAAGCCAGACTAGGCATCAAACGCGTAATTTAGTTGCGTTCAAAGTCTCTTTGTTCCATCCCCCCGCCCAGATTGAGCTAGCGTTAGCAAAATGAGGCGTGTCGGTGTTTTCGCCCATAAGATGTTTATAAAGACCTCACCCTTGTCGTCACATGAAGAGCGCCAAGACATCCTATCCACGGATTGCTTGTTTGACTTGGTCTTGTATGTGAGACCGGAAAAGCTTAAGTTATTCGGGAGATGAGTGGCCGTAACGCCGATAGTCTTAGGCTTTCACGGGTTAAGCTGTTATTCGCGTGAAGATAGATATTCCGTGAAAGCCCAGGTGTTTCCGGTTTTTCGCGTTGTTATAACAAATCTCCCGCCGGGACCACTTGGTGGACCCGGCAAATCATCCGATATTTAGTGCACACCAACTCTGGAAGCGTTCTAGAAATGTGATCTACTACCGCGGTGATCCGCTACCACTGGATGCAGCCGCGCGTGGAGGCGCTGTACGAGAAGCGGCACAGGCGGTCTCTCGAGGAGCGGGTCCGCACGGACACGGACGCCAACTACGGCAACCTGCTGGTTACGCTGCTGCACATTCCGACCGACGGCGATGGTGACGGAGGTGGCGACAGCAGCGACGGTGGCAGCGAGAAGAGTGCGCCCGAGTCTGCATCTTAGGAGAAGAGCGGCAACTCAACAAGATGTGTTTCTGTACTGTACGCGCACTTCCCCTCCCAATTTGTCCCCCCCTCACACACACACACCGGACAGTCGATGTCATGGTATCATCAAGGAATGCTAGCAGATCCTACTCACCCTAGCTTGAACGCGAAGGCTATCAAGTTGAACACGGCAATTAGTAGCGGATAGAGTCCGTCAGCTGTGATCTACTTTCGGCTTTGCGAGTTGACGTTCAAGTGCAAGTTGAGGATGCCATCCTGCATGCTAACATTGCATGTTTGTATGAAGAGTTACTGACAGAGTTGTGTAGGCTAGCTAGAAGAAAACTAGTTAGGAAAGCACGTCTAATTCAATCAGATCTCAATTTACCTGTTCAAGAACAACTAGTGCTGACTGCAACGTCGACGGCATCTTGCCTGAGTGCTTCAGCTACTACTTTCCTCTGCTCAAGTGCTACCATACCCATAGCGTGACGACGCTATTGTGACATTGTAGAATTTGCAGTCCAACGCCAATGGAGACGCGTCGTCAAGCTGCCGGCCGTCAACTCGCGCTCGAGAATGGTCCAGTGGACCAAACCAGTGAACGTATCGAGCGTGTTGAAGCGACAATTGCCGAGATGGGTGAACGGATTCGCCAAGTTAACCACCGCTTGGACCAGATCCTCGAAGGCATCGACGCGTTAGTGCAGACTGTTGCAACAACGCAGCAGTCGACTGGAGAAAATACTGCCGCCGTTAGTCAAGTACAAGAAGCGGTGTCGCAGACAGTTGCAGCTATCACGGAACTGCAAACCCACATCGGTGCGGTTGGCCAAGTGCATGATCTTGCTCAACAAACCGCTGCTGCTGTCGCTAGTATGCAACATCAACCGCCTGCCGTGCAGCCACAGAGCGCACCTCGCAGACAACAAAAGGATGTCGAGATGGCCGCGACTGCGTCACGCCAGCTGCGTGAGATGGAGACGAAGCCACCAACGTTCGAGGGCGACATCAACGGAGTGAAGCTCAACAGTTTCATCTTCCAGTTTGAGTCCTACGTTTCATTCAAGGGCTACGACCTTGTCGCCGATGACGCCGTCGTCGGTCGCGAACTCGGTCAGTGTGTTCGCAAGAATGCGGCCACTTGGTACGAGATGTACGTGATGAACCTGATGACTGTGAATACGTGGAGCGCTATGAAGGAGTCCATGGAGAAGAACTTTAAAGAGCCCAACTTTCAGCAGAAGTTGAGGAACGAGCTTCTGAATTTCAAGCAACGTGGGTCCTATCAGGGCAACGTGGCAAAGTTCCAGGAGAAACTCCGTCTAGTTCCACTGGATCCTGTGATCGCCAAGGAAATCTTCCTAAAAGGACTTACCAGCAACAATTTGCGGAAGCAGATCCTGCGAAAGAAACCTGAGACCCTGGAGGATGTGATCGCGGAGGGATTCAGCGAAGTTGAGTTGGAACGACTAGAAGAGAGTAACCCAGGGCCGACCAACGTGAAGGACCCGCATGGGGGACACGCTCGAGGCAGAGCTGCGACTAAGAACAGTTCTGCGCCTACGCTAACTACGAGCAACACCACCTCCGCTGGGAAGAAGAATTGTCCTCACTGCGATAAGGGATTCCACAATCCCGACAACTGCTGGACGAAGTATCCCGAAAAGCGCCCGACGAGCCAACCTGCGTTCCGCAAGGCCCCCACTCAGGACAAAACGGACTATAAAGCCAAGTACTTCGCCTTAGTCGACAAGCTGATCGTCGACGATGCAACCAACGATGCAACTCCTTTAAACGAGTAACTATGGTCGATGACGGGCGATTGACCAGATCATGTCCTAAGCCCATTGAACGGGATAAACACGTGATTATGGAGGAGGAACGCATTTGCATTCAAGTGGACGGTGGATCATCGGAGCCGTTTATCAAGATGCAATGTGCGGTGCAGTTGGGAGTGGACTCTGAGATGGCGAGTGGGTTTATTGATAGTGGAGCCTCGATTAATGTGGTGAGCCCATCGTTTCTCGAAGATCACTCACTTGAAGATCTTGTTCATGAACATGATGCTTCGCTCAGCTTGACGATGGCAAATGATAAGACGGAAACGGTGCAGAAGAAAACGATTGAATTGTCGGTTCGGATCGATGGCTTGGAGGATTATACAGCAGCGTTTCTTGTGTTACTTGTACCCGCCAATCGAGATTTGCTGCTTGGTATGCCATGGTTGAAGTCAGTGAACCCTCAGATTGACTGGGTCACTGGTGAAATTCGGCCAAGCCGAGATTGTCTGCAGCAGCGTCTCCGAACTGTACTAGCTTCAAAGGCGAATCGACGTAAAGGAAAAGCGTCGGGTCGGACTACTGGGGCATCTGCCTCATACTTCTCGATGGAGACAGGGGAAACGCGATTGATATCAACGAAACAGTTTTGTCGCATGATCAAGAAGGACAAAACGATCGAGTACGTGTTCGTAATCCAGCCCGGCGGAGTAAAACCTGCTACCCGAGCGACCGACATCGACGATTATAAGAACCATCCCATCTACCCGTACCTGCGCAAATATCCTGGGCTATTCCGGCAGAAGCTGCCCCCGGAACTGCCACCAGTGGAGCATGGGCTACATCGAATGGACGTTAAGAGCAATGATCCGATTTTCCGCCAACAGTGGCGGCAGTCTCCGATTCAGGAAGCGGAAATTACGCGGTGGGTGAGAGAGATGGAGGCTGTGGGTTACATTCGGCGGTCGACTTCGCCGCATGGAGCCCCAACGTTTTGTGTACGGAAGCCGGATGGCTGGCGCATCGTGCATGACTTCAGAGCAACGAACCTCAACACTATACGACGCATCATGCCTATGTCTCTCAAGGATAAAATCCTGGAGATGATGCAAAGAGCGTACTACTACTCGTGCCTTGACTTACTGAGTGGATACTATCAATTTCGGATGAGAGAGGCAGACATTCCGTTTACAGCCTTCCAGGCACCTGATGGTCTCTACGAGTATTTAGTTGTGCCGATGGGGTTGTCCAATGCACCAGCCACTTTCAACGATGGAATTCGCAGAGTGCTGAGCGACCTGACCGACATTTGCCAAAGTTACTTCGACGACATTTATGTTTTCACTCGGAGCGCCAGTATGCAGGAGCACCTCGATGCACTGGATCGTGTGTTTGCTAGACTGTACGAGAAGAAGTTTTTCGTGAAGCTGAGCAAGTGCGTCTTCTGCGAAGCAGCTATTCCTTGCTTGGGGGACATTGTTGGACGAGATGGAGTTCAAATTAATCCCGACAAGGTCTGGGTGATCCAAGAGTGGCCACGTCCAGCGAAAAAACAGGAAATGCAGTCCTTCTTGGGCACCGTCACCTACGTACAAAGGTTCTGCAGGAACTTCGCTGACGATGCGGGACCACTGTTTGAGATGTTAAAGACGCGGAGCTCGACACTGACATGGGCACCTGTGCTCGAACGCCATTTTGAGAGGCTAAAAGAGAAGGTCGGCCAGACACCAGTGTTGGCCTTACCAGATTTCGACAAAGATTTTTTCTTACGGATGGACGCTTCGGATTTTGCAATGGGAGGAGTAATCTTCCAGAAAGAGGTCCGTGATGGTGTTGAAATTGAACGACCGATTGCATTTGGCGGTCGCAAGTACAAGGCTGCTGAGTTGAATTATTCGATTCGAGAGAAGGAGCTTTTAGCTATTTTGTTCGGACTTCGACAGTGGCGTGTGTATTTGCTGGACAGACCTTTTATCGTCGAAACAGATCATTAGAGCTTGGAAACCGTGTTCAAACAGAAGTCGATTTCGCGTCGTATTGCCCGGTGGTATGACGAGCTCGCGGAGTACCAGTTTGAGATCAGATACATCAAAGGCTCTACGAACGATGTAGCTGATGGTATTTCTCGTCGCCCCGACTTTCACGCGGACACCAAGCCTGTCACGCTCGCTACAATCTCGACTCGGAAGCAATTAAGCGGGCGTATGGAGACCTCTCTGTCGGCTACTGTGAAAGAAGCCATGGCGAGATACAATGAGGACGCAACTACTGCAACTTTACTTCGACTACTGGATGCATCTCAAGCCGAGAACGCTGTAGCTTTGGAAGACGATGGCGAGACTTTGCCTCGGAACCTTGAGCGGTACTCGCTGAGCGAAGGTCGACTGTATTATCAGGCTGGTCATCACACTGAGTCACGCCTCGTGCTACCTCGCTGCAAAGAGCTGCTCGAGAATGTCATTGGCCAATTTCACGACAGTCCTGTGTATGGCCACCCAGGAATCGATCGGACTTGTCGCTTAGTGGAGGAGCACTACTATTGGCCTCGTATGGTGCGTGATATTACGAAGTATGTGAAAGGCTGTGAAGTGTGCATGCGGACCAAGGCTCGAACGGAAAAACCTCCTGGACATTTGAATAGCCATGCGATCCACTTCGACGATGGAGCCATGTTGCAATGGACTTTATCACCGGCTTACCAGTGACACCTCGAGGCTTTGGCAGTGTGATGGTAGTGATTGACCAACTTACCAAGCGCGCTCACTTTGTGGCGGGGAAGGTGACTGACAAGGCTGAGGATGTTGCAGAACGATACCATCGAGAGATTTTTCGCCTACATGGACTTCCAAACGTGGTGCTTTCGGACCGCGACTCTAAGTTTACTGCAGCTTTCTGGAAACAAATGTGCGCCTTGCTCGGTGTAGAGCAAAAGATGACTACCGCGTTTCAACCGCAAGGTGATGGCATTACGGAGCGCCTAAACCAAACGCTGGAGAATTACTTGCGCGCATTTTCGAATGCAGACTCGGATGACTGGGACCGACACCTGAGCTTAGCAGAGTTTGCGTACAATGCCCGCTACCAAGCGTCAATCCAAATGCCGCCATTTGAGGCCGATATTGGGTATGTGCCGCGGACGCCTGCTACGCTTCATGTACCTGCATCAGACCAAGCGCTGAAGCGAACCAAACACTCTGAGTTCATCGTATCTCAGTCCGATATTCTGGCCAAGGCTCGCCGCTGCATTGCAGAAGCCCAGGACTGCATGGCTGAGCACTACAACAGGAATCGGAGAAATCAAACGTTTAAGAAAGGCGATGACGTCATGTTATCGGGCGAACATCTCTCGGTTCGACATTTGGGAACAACAAAGAAGAAGCTTGGAGCAAGATGGGTGGGGCCATTTTCAATTACAAAATGTATCGGCCGCAGCTACTACCAGCTGAAGTTGCCCCCAGGAGTGCGCATACACCCCGTATTCCACACGAGCTTGCTGAAACCATACATTTCCGTGGAGTATCGACGCCCCAACCAAAAACTGTTCAAAGTCCGACTTTCCGATGGTGCTGAAGGTGAACTCGTGGAAGATGTTTTGAATCACAAGCGCTCCCGCAACCGGACACTGCATGAAGTGAAATGGCTTGGACAACACGGACAACATGGGAACCCGAGCAAAATTTGACCTCGATCCGTGGCCTATCCAACGCTACCACGAACGCAGGGGAGGTCCACGCTGAGGGTAGGGCATGTCATGGTATCATCAAGGGATGCTAGCAGATCCTACTCACCCTAGCTTGAACGCGAAGGCTATCAAGTTGAACACGGCAATTAGTAGCGGATAGAGTCCGTCAGCTGTGATCTACTTTCGGCTTTGCGAGTTGACGTTCAAGTGCAAGTTGAGGATGCCATCCTGCATGCTAACATTGCATGTTTGTATGAAGAGTTACTGACAGAGTTGTGTAGGCTAGCCAGAAGAAAACTAGTTAGGAAAGCACGTCTAATTCAATCAGATCTCAATTTACCTGTTCAAGAACAACTAGTGCTGACTGCAACGTCGACGGCATCTTGCCTGAGTGCTTCAGCAACTACTTTCCTCTGCTCAAGTGCTACCATACCCATAGCGTGACGACGCTGTTGTGACAGTCGAGCCGCCGTTCCAACTTGCTCGAAAGAGAGCATGTCCGGAGGGGGTACAGTGGGCAGAAAAAGAACAAAATACCCCTTTTAAAGTCTCCTAGAGTGCCCCTTCATAACCATGAAAATCATAGAACTGAAGCCAACTTGAACTGCTATCATCAACGTCTGCAGCAGCTTATCCATGTATGCAACGACGAATAGGCCAAGTACATGGCTAATAACATGTCTGGCGATACGAAAGTGTACGCTTCGCTGTGGGTTTATGTCCTAAGTATGCAACGACTAGATGGGAGTCGATTCATGACTGTCATTTTCTGGCTAAGTACGACGACCAGCTCGTTGCTGCACGAAGAACTACGCGCGGTCGAGCAACGCTTGGTGGCTCTGCCTGTTTGTTGTGAGCGAGCTGACTGAGGCCATACGAAAGTGTTTTCGCAAGCTGCAAGCCAAGACAGTCAATATGAATTACTCCGCTCTGGATGAGCTTGTTCACATGTTGCAGCTGAAGTACGTGAGCAACACCGAATACGACTCTGTAAACGTGGACAAAATCAAAGTGTCCAAACATCTCAAGTGGTGCTCATACAACTCGCTGGCACTGTTTAGCAGCATGTCCGTCCGAGAGCAGAGGTACGAGAGCGCTACAGAAGCCCAGGTCCAGACCGTGACCGATGGTATTGGACTAGACGATGTTTTCTCAGACGAGCAGCCTTTTCCAGACGAGCAGCCGGGTCGGCACGACGTCGACAATGTGTGCGATCCCGCCCCACCCCAACATCCAATGACTCAGACTGAACTCGTTGGAGCGGTGGCGGAGGCCATCACCGTTTAGTAAACGGCGTTTACATCGAATCCGTGTCGTGTATCAAGCTCGATATCAACAGCGATTGCCGGGAGGAGCCTCCAACTTTTCCTATCGAGATCATTCACGCTTTCCGTGCGTTGCTAGCGGCACACAGCAGTGAAGGGCAATATTCCATAGTGATATTAATGAAGTGTGTGAAGAGCAGAGAATGAATAATTCCATTATTTTGCATTACGTCTAGGCGTACATTTGTATTAAGTTTTGCATGCAAAGAACATTTGAAATTAGCGCCCCGTGTGCGTATGGCACATTGTACATGCACCCAGTGCTGCGTTACTAGCCCATGCGGGCATTGCGAGTTAGATGGTACCGTAGCATGTTGCAGGGTTTGATACCGCGTGAACGACATCCTTCGAAGTAGAAGGTCTCCTCACTATTGTAGGGCACGTTAATTGAATCCATCGGTTGGCAAACGGGAGGATATCCTCCGTGGACGGGTAGTGGGTCAGCTAAGGGCTCAATACAAAAGTCAAGTATATTCAATTGTCAGACGGAAATTAGCGACGCATGGCTGGTCAATCAAAAACATCTACGAGTTTGTATGGTGTTAGAACACCCATGTCTGCACCGCATCGACTTCAACTTGGACGCCGCTTGTGCGAAAGTTTTGAACAGTGAGGTCGTTTCAGACCTTCAGCCGCTCGGAGGAAGCGGAAGAGCTTCCTCTATCGATCTATACCGGGGTAATTACCCAGGACGAGGAAGGTTGTAAGAAGTCGCCAATAAGGTGGAGCACCCCAAATTACGATTTGACCTAATTTTGTAGACTTTGCGTTTGGCCGACAATATGTCGTGGCCAGGTATTTGTCTCCGACGGATAGTACGAAGTTGTGCGTATATGCTTGCAAATTGACTTGCAACTATTTAACACATACTACGTATCATATAGCAGTCGGTAGATAGGTTTTGACGCTGTGCGAGATCTGGATCAAGAATTGTGCATCCTTTGGCTCTACCATATTGCACAGCGTACTTGAAAATGCTGCAAATACGCGAAAATCATATATAATATATAGACAATATGTCGTGGCCAGGTATTTGTCTCCGACGGATAGTACGAAGTTGTGCGTAAATGCTTGCAAATTGACTTGCAACTATTTAACACATACTACTTATCATATAGCAGTCGGTAGATAGGTTTTGACGCTGTGCGAGATCTGGATCAAGAATTGTGCATCCTTTGGCTCTACCATATTGCACAGCGTACTTGAAAATGCTGCAAATACGCGAAAATCATATTCCCGTAGAAAATGAATAATTAAATATTTAATATGGCATATATTTAACCGCCTTATTATTCTTTCAGCCTTAGGGCTGAAAGCACAAGCGCTTTTCCGGGCTGCCGACGCGTATATTTAGAGTTTTTTTGGTCATTCAAACGTTTATCAACAAAACGGGTGGTGGCTACACCGTATTATGTGTAGTTGGTGTGCAGCTCATTTGGGTTTTGTATGAAGGGGCTCGGCGGAATAGGTTCGTAAAACTCACAAGGGACAGCGTCGGGTTTGTGAATGTGGTCAAATTTAGCTCGAGCATACCCAGTTAATTCCTCTTGTGTAGCCATTAACTTCTGGATAATTTTTCAGCAATTCACGGTATTTCTCTCGATTATGTTTAGGGCTGAAACAATATTGTGTGAAGAAGCTATTAGAAATGAAAATACACGCACAGTGACGGTACCGCGATTTTTCTCGAAGGGTCGCAAAGTATCCACGGTGCGTCTGTTCAAGTTGACACCAGGCGCCTTTTGCGCCAATGGAGCCAGAGGCCTATTTACGGGGGCCTTGCGGCGCTTGCAGCTCAACTTGCAGCTGCGGGTCACTTGAGTTCAGTATAAGTTTTTTATTAACTTCAACCGTTATCTTGAACTTCAATTGAACTTTACCGGTAGATTTCTAAAATCTAAAGCAAATCTAAAGCGTTTCTAAGGTGCTCCACACATTGTTGTGTCGCGTACACAGACTGTGAAGCTCCCTCAACATATATATCGCTGCTGTCGAGGCGGCTTGGTGGTGCTCGGTGCAGCATGCTCGAAGTGTATGTTCGTGTGGAGATGTTAGCTACCCACTTTAACCAGAGTAAGATCTGTATTAGCACTTGCATTTGCGATGACAACGCGTTAAATTGCTGTTGTACTCTGCGGTGCAAGCATTTAATATACTACAATAGCTATCGGTGATCTCTTCCTTTCACACGCTACTAGTCAAAAGCTATCGCTAGTCGCTTGCAATCGGTTGTAGCTAGATTTGGGTTTTCGGATAGACTGGAAACCCGTAGCCGCGATGGATCAGACAAACCAGCGCCATGAGGCAGCCTTGCAGAATGAGCTCGCTGCCTTTGTACATGCGGTTGCAGCGTACGAGACTCTGCACAGGTTGAGGCAAACCTACGATGCGAACAGCCCTGTTATACAGATAACAGTCTGGCGCCTGAATAATAGGCTACAGGCACTGGAGCAGGCTCGGTTTTTAGTGGACCAGGCCGACGAAAACGCGGCTGATACGCTGCGTGAACGTTATGATGAAGAGCGAGCACGGCGCCGTCAAGCGCAGGACCAACGGATCCATGAGCTCCGCCAGCCGTGGCGCAGAGCGATGCAAAATGATGCAGCACCTCCACCCACCATGACTATTTTTCCCAGGCTTCAAGTAGTTGGTGCGCCACCACCTATGGCATATACGGCTTCGTATAACGATCAAAAACACATCGAGGACCAAGAAGAAGCTGGATCTGACGCGCTGCAAGCCAGTGAAGCTGCCGATGCGTCTCAGGGGAATCCGATTCCACGGAAGAGGGAGGGAGATCTGAGTGACGGAGCACCGTCGCCTAAGCAGTGCAAGAGCGATCTGGGAAGTGTCGAAGCGGAGAGCAAGGAATCGGCGCCGACGAAGATGTCAAGCCCGGCTTCTGATTTTGCAACGGACGATTCGGAGGAAAAGGAAGAGGTGGGACGCCGCAGGACACCACCGTTGGAAGTCGACGAAGAGAGCAGTTCGCCGTCAGAGTTTGTGCCGTCAAGCGACGAGTCTAGCGAGTGAGGTGCACCTTAGCGAGGCTCAGGGATGCTGTGTTTGCTAGTATACATTTACAACTGTTTACGAGTACCTGTGACGAAGCGCCTGTGCCTTTTGCTCAGGTTGCTAGACCGCTCGACCTTGGTCTTCGCTCAGCCCTTGCACCACTTGGCTCAGCCCTGCTTAGCGCTGCAAGAGTTCCGCTCAGCTCCTTCCACTGAGCGAACACTCCCACTCCACTTCGCTGGGCTTGGCCGCTTGGACTCTTGGCTCAGCGCCGACTTGGGTCGGGCGAGGCGTGTGTTCCCCACTCTGCGATCCCCTTGGCGGTTCTTTCGAATATATCACGGCTACGCTGTGGGCCCAGACTCGCGTCGGCCACACCAGCTGCTGTCGATGTTGAAGGTTTCCGGAGGTGTTCTCAGACGAAACTCGCTCCCCACTTGGCGAGTCCCGGTCCGCACGTGTCCACAGCCCGAAATGCCCCGGGTTTTCTTTAATGAACACAACACCACACACAATAGCCTCTACTTCCTCTCTTTGGTTCCGGCTCAGAACCACAACACCCCTTCTTTCCCGATCGGCCTGGGTCTGGGCCGAGTTCGCCTTTTATTTGTCTGAGCCTGGGCAAGGCTCGTACCAGCTTCTCCTTTCTTCTCTACGAGTCAAGCTACGACCCGGTTGGTTGGAGTTAGTTGGCTCGGTTTGAGCCTAGTCCGAATCCAAGGCACTCACACACACCCTGGGACTTCCCGCGCACCAGGTCCACAATGAACCGATACTAATAATCACACAATGCACCGGGGCACGCCAATGTCCCCAAGCACACAATACAATTATCCTGCCTAAACCTTAGAATGGATCACCTTCCACCCGAAAATATGAAATACACCCGAAGATGTAACAGTAATATGAAATAACCGTACTGCCGTCGCACCGAGGCACGCTGACAACGTTGATATGTTAGCTTGAATTTGTGTGGATGATCGCCAAGACACCTTCTGGCCAAGGACCTCCACCACTTGCGTCCTTCGGGGCAAAACGAACTCTGTTTAAATTTAACACATGCACAAACTAGGACTCACTAAGTGGGGGCGCGATATTCCCCTGGGTACACTCTGAGTGGCTGCGCGAAGAGTGTCGGCTGTATGCTTACCGAGCGCCCTTGAAGTTCCGCCTGAAATCTTTGGTCTCAGCCAATGCGGGGGCTCCATGCTGGCGGGCGACGTCTTGGAGTCGCTGCTGGCCGTTGAGATCCGCTTGAAGTGTCTGCGATCTTGAGCAGGCGCATCCAATGTAGGCTTGATTACGGCTGATTCACCGGATGAGTGTACTGGCCAGTACCACCAACTTCGAAGTCAGTACCACTGTCCGAACTTAAGTCCAGTGACTCTTCACCCGGTACTTCAACTGGCCTCCGACAACTCCGCTCAAGTCCATGCCACTCCGCTCAAGTCCACAACACTCTGCTCGGCTTCTCGACTCAGGCAATGACCCTCGACGTCACCTCCGAGGCTGGGCTCGGACTCCATCCCACTCCGCTCAGCTCGACATCTTGGGCGAAGGCTCCATGAGCATGGTGGATACTCGGATCATGTTCGGCACGACCTTGCTCGGGCGCCTGCTCCACGACTCAGCTCGTCACCTTGGGCAACAGCTCCGCAATCTCGGGAAATGTCAAAACTCCGATTCCACCAGGCTCCGCTCAGCTCCTCGACTTGAGCGGGGCTCCGATCATCACGCTCGAGGCTCAGCTCGGGCTTCGCGCAACTTCTCTCAGCTTTCCAGACTCTGATCAGATTTGGGATGTCTAATGCCAGACATCTCGGGTCCCAGACAGGCATTGCTCAAAGCCGGGGTCTGAGCGAAGCTTCGCCCAGACTTCAGGTTCCGCTACCTCCGTCGCCTGTCTCGTGCCGACAGTTGGTGGTCCAAGTCCATCTCAGCCATGTCGTACTTGAAGTCCACTTGATTGATACGGGTCAGCGTCGTTGATTGATACGGGTCAGCTGGACTTTGGGTTCGGTGGAGAAATCCACTGGGCCTTATCACAACCGTCCCTTATGAGTGTCGGGTCCACGGAGGTCATTTCCAACTTGGACCCGGCGCCCATAACCCAGATGACTCGCATCGCCTCTTCCCACAACCGTCCGATCCTGCCGAACTTGTGGAGCGTAGTTCCCGCTCATTTGCGAAATTCCGATCAAGTGCAGAGACCGCGGTGGATACTGCAACACCAACAAGTGCTGCACTTCCACGGCAATCCGCGCATCTTCGTCCGCATCCGCCGCTTTCGCTACTTCGTGCCGACCATGGCCGACTCGCAGCAGTCCGGCGCGCCGCCTGCGGGCGGCACAAGTCAAGATCCTGCGTCGCAGGGCACTCCCGCGGCTCCCGCGGCGCTCCAGGCCTCGTCTAGCGCGCCACCGGCTACGTCTACCATGCCTGCGTCTTGGGCATCGCTGCAGCCGCTGCTCACAACGTCGTCAGCACCGCCTGAGGTGGCACAGGGCGCGCCCGCAGCGTCCACATCCTTCATCTCGCCAGTAACGACTGAAGCCACTCCGTCAGGCGCGACATTGGCGCTACCGAGCGCCACAAGCACGCCCACGGCCAGCGCCACGACGTCTGCGGCTACGTGCACCGCGTCGGCGGCTTCCGGCAGCGCTCCGGCATCTTCAGCAGCGACCACAACGGCCCCGGGGCTCGCTACGACTACTCCTGTATCTTCAGACGACGCCACAGCGCTCATGCTTCGTCCAACGCCCGCGGTGCCGTCACCTAGCACGCTGCAGACGGCTCAAGCTACCATGCAGAGTGCGCCGACAACGAGCACTATCTCTGGATCACTCCACACTGTCGAAGCTTCGCGCTACCAGGTTCCATCCGGTCAGCGTCTGCCTTACGAGCCGTGCTGTACTCCGTGGCACCAGCTCACTCCCCCTGGGCAAGTCATCGTACCGGCCACGCTCGAAGACCTGCGCGATGGTGCGCTCATGGCGTGTGCCCCGGATGGTCTGAGCTGCTTGATGGACGTCACCCAATTCTCTTCGGCTGAGCTAACGCGCTTGAGCGTGCTCATGGGCCGAGATGCTGCCAGCGACCTGCTGCAACTCCTCTCAGGTCCGCCTCCCGACATCACGGATCCTCGGATTAGAGCCGCGCTGGACCGAGAGATGATTCCACTCGCGCAGAGCTTTGGGGTGGACCAGCTCGCGTCTCGAACCTTCCGGACCACTCAGTACCTTCAGCAGGCGGTGCAGTTCATCCAAGCGCTCGAGCGGCAAAGCTCAGGTGGTACCTCCGTTCCTGGTGCTACAAGCACAGACCTGAGAAGCCAATTCCTTGCCCAAGCTCTCAAGCGCCAGAGTGACGCGCATAAGGCCGAGCTGCAGCGTATCCAAGCTGCACACGCAGTGGCGCTTCAGACAGCTGCCGCTGGGGCTTCTGGAGGCCGGCTCACTGATATCACCGCGGCCGCAGAGATCCAGAAGCTCAAGGATGACTTGGACAAGACGTTCAAGCTAGGCTCTCGTTATTGTGCTGACAAGATCCAGGCGGAGGACGACTTGGAGGAAGCGAAGAAGAAAATCGCCTCACTCGAGTCTGAGCTCACAACGTCTCAAGAGCGTATCGCTGATCTTGAAGCGCAGATCCAAGACTCTAGAGCGTTCGACCCTGGAGCTCTCTGTGATTTCCTGTTCCACGGCAGCGCGTTCAAGGGCAACTGGCGTCGGCTGCTCGAGCTTCTGCAGCTCTACCGGACTGGGAAACCGGCTCCTGCCAGCTATCGCACCACGATTCAAGTCTCGGCTCGCGACCTCGACTTCGAGGACTTTGAGCCATACACGTCTCAGGCCGCTCAGTCGAACAGCGCTCAGCTTCCAGCCTCCTCTCATTCGGGTTCGACTCAAGCTCTCACCACTCCGACCAGCGCGTCCCTGCCGGCTACTCCTTCGGGCACTCCCCCTATGCTCTCACTCGACCGGTCGTCTTCATCCGGATCTGGGAAGCAGCAACGCAAGCCGCTCAAGTCTCTACCACTGGCTAAGGCCCTGGCACCGAGCAGTTCGCGGAAAGCTGGTGGGCTGAAGATCAAGACCAGTGCAGCGCCCAGCTCGTCAGCTGCTCCTGTGACTGTGGACCTGACTCGCTCCGCTTCCAGCACGCCGAAGGCTTTGGCGTCAGTACTCAAGCCATTCGCCAAGCGCATCGCTCTGCCTCGCCGCCCGAGCTCCTTCAAGCCTGAGCGCAAAAATGCCAAGAAGGAATCGCCCAACGCTCGCTCGGATCTGGACTCGGCGAAGGCTGTACCGAACCAGTTCAGCTGGGATGGCACGCGGGCTGACGTCCGAGAACTCATGTTGGCTGGCGTAGCGTTCTGGGATGCGGTGGATGAAGTCCAGAAGGACCAAATGTTCCACGACCAATTCGGCAAGAAGCACCTGATTTACATGCTGGCTTCAGCCATGTACTGGGATGCCTTGGACGGCACCCCGTGGATGCGATACGTCCCCGACAAGTACTTCGATGCGGCTGCTGTCAAGATCCAAGCCCCGGACATGGTCCGGATCCCGGAGCCTTGGCGCGAGTTGCCCAAGCAGTCAAGCTCGAACGACGCAGATTCTGAGTCGTCTTTCATGTCGGTGATGTCTTCGGAGGACACTGATGACGATGACGACGACCTGAGCTATCATGGCACTAAAACCAAGGCGCCAAGTTCCATCAGTACCCGCTCTCAGAGCTCTCCTGCTGGCACCAAGCGCCAGCGAAGCTCAACTTCCTCCGGCGGCGGATCAGGGTCCAAGCGTTCGCGCGTGGCTTCTGGGACAACTGGGACTTCGGCTGATCAAGAGCATGACGATACGGAGTCTGGTGAAGCGGGCGTAGACAACGGCGTTATTGAAGCGCCCAAACGAGGAAGCTGGTTCCACTACGGCATCCGCGTTCAGAAGCAGCATCACCAGACTATCGGGTTTCCGGCCTACATGCCGTCCAAGACTGGGATCGAGCAGCTTCACAAGCGCACCGAGTACGCCCAGTATCTGGAACTGCTACGCTCAAACCCTTGGGATGACATGTGGGAAGGTCGCGTGAGCTCGCTCGTGTACCACACGTACGCTGGGCTCACTACCGAGATGTGCGAGGCCATCGTCGTGATTGCTGGTTTCATGAGTGCTTGGCGTCGAGCTTACTGGGACCGGCTGCACTGGTACCCGTTTCCTTCCAAGATTGACTTCGCGCAACTTGCCAAGGATTTGAATTTGCCCGAGATGGCCAGCGCTTACCGAGAGCGGAAAGACCGTGCCCAAGAGTTCGAGCTGCGCCGCCGTGATCTACTCGACCAGCTCCAGAAAGTCAAGGGCTATTCGGACCGACTCTGGTATGAGCCTGGACTCTGGGTTGTCCCCAAAGATCCGTGTCACTGGATCCTCCGTGACCCGAAACTCAAGATTTCACTGGCCGACCAGCTCTTCACGCTGGACGATCAAGAACCTGTTCGTACTCAGTGGGCGACGTGCCGCTTCGAGACGCAATTCCAGACTCTGGTACCGTCAGAGCTCAAACTCAAGAGCCGAGCCGAGCAAGATGCCAACCCAATCATCCCAGCACCGATGTACGATCACGATACGCTGGAGCAAGTGCTGCACGCTATGGATGCTGCGCAAGAGGAGGAGAGCGCATATGCGTAGGCAGCAAGCGTTCATCATCATTTCAATTCACCACCCACTTTGACCTTGCTTCTTAATCTCTCTTTCGGAACCTCAGTACTTTGATGCAGGCACACCTCGTCCTCAGTCATTATACTCCACGAGAAACTCCAAACCACTCTCCACGCCACTTAGCGTAGTCATAAATTCACTCAATACAAAATGTTCACACATAGAACGTCACAGCGACATACACAGGTCCACAGCTGGGGTACCTCTACTGAGCGTCAGGCTCAGGAGGCTCATCCCCAGCTTGCATTACTTGGAGCCGTGCTTTAGCCTTGGCGCTCTTGTTGAACTCGTACAGTAAAGCTCCACAACTTAGCTGGGACATAGGAAGCCACTCAGTGTCGGGATACCCCTTCCATTTGACCAAGTATTCACGGACTCTTCGGGAGGTCCGGGTCCGCTTGACCCAGCGCACATCTTGGATGGCCTCCACTTCGTACACGTTCTGAGCTTCATCAGGTTCTTCAGCATCTTCGGGCAGCAGAGCTGCGTCCAGGTCATCATCCTCAGCAACTTCGATCTCCACAGTAGGTCGTTCAGAGAACAGTGCACGCGGCTTGAGCCGGCTTATGTGAACCCAGGGGTACAGCTTATACCCAGTTCCCTCGATCTTCAGCTTACAGCGGAAGTCGTCTGAAGTCTCCAGAATCCGGAACGGACCGTGCCAGAGGTGGGCGAACTTTTTCGTGAGCCCAGGTTGTACTCGAGCCAGGTATAACCACACAGCATCACCAACTTCGAAACCCTTCTTGAGTCTCTCAGACAGCTCAGCCCAGATCTTTGTCTGAGCAGCTGAGCGCTTGACTTTGGCTTCAGCTTGTAGGTTTTTGGCCCAGGCCTGAGCGTACTCGTACTCACGCTGAGTCTTGCGGCGCCACTCGTAGGCAGTCTTCTGATCCAAGCCTGTCGGAGATGGTCCCAGCCGTGAACCAGGTAGAACGGCGTGTCAAGACGAGTAGCGTCAAAGGACGTGTTCAGAGCCCACATCAACTTCTCCACTTGGTCGTCCCAGTCGCTCTGGTCTGGCTCAGCGACATACGCTCGGATAGCTCGGACCACCGTTTGCACTGAGCGCTCCTGCTGACCGTTTGCCTGAGGTCTGTACGCTAGAGTCGCGCGCTGCCGACTTCCCAGCATCTCACGGAATCTGGCAAACACTTCGCTCATGAAACGTGGATCCCGGTCATGGCGGAGCATAGAGCTTGCACCAAACCTCTGGAACACACACTCCATGTAAGCTTCAGCGACATCTTGAGCTGTGGTCAGACTCATCGGCTTGCACATGATGAAACCCGAAAACGCACACTGGAATAGGAGCAAGAACACATTTCCACGATCGGACTTGGGTAGATGCGTAACAAAATCCATGGAGACCACTTCAAAAGGCTTAGTCGCCAAAATGTTTCCCGGCGACGGCCCAGGGTTGGGCGGAGCTCCCTTGGCAGTAACACAATCCACACATTCCTTCACATAGCGTTCCACATCTGCATACATCCTCGGCCAGTAGTACTCTTTGCGCAGTCGTTCGAAAGTCCTGGCGATCCCTTGATGACCTCCTTGGAACTCCTCATGACTGAGTTGAAGCAAGTCATCTCTAAGTGCAGCTGGTACGACCAACCTCAGATTTCCAGCTGCGTCCCTGGGCCTTCCCGGAGTAGCTCGACTCAGATAGTATAGGACCCCTCGCGAATCCAGAGTGAACTGATCCACCACCTTGGCCACATCTTCAGCTTCAGTAGCAGAAAGGTTCCCCAAGTCTCCGTTTAGATAATCCTTGAGCTTCTTCGTCCACGGTTCAGCTTCTTGTAGCACTAGAATGCGTCTCCATCGCTCGGCGATTGACGCAGCGGGAGTGGCTGCCTCAGGGGAATATGCTGGAGTCTGCTCAAGTGGGGTCCCAGCATTCCGGGCTGGGTCGACACCTTGGTCGGTGGCCTCTGTAGGCTCAGCGTCCCTGACCCGAGCTTGATTCCTCGTCACTACGAAAATCTTGGCACTGGGCAGTAGGGGTTTGGCTGCATCCTCCAGTCGAGTTGGCTCAGCTACCACTTCCACGTCCGTTTGAGTATCAGGCTGCTCAGTTTCGGGTTCACAAGGCTCAGCGTCATTCACCTTGATCAACTTCTCCGGGATCCGATTCAACTGCTTGAGCTGAACCAGTTCAACCGGGTCTTCGATAGTGATGGCACCTTGAGTCACCAGAGTCTTCGTCGTGAGGTAGTCCGCAGCCGCGTTATACTCCCGTTTCACGTGCACCAAGCGTAGCCGCTGGAACTCTGGGCGGAGCGTCTCGAACTCGGCCAGCAGCACTTGCAATCCTGGACTCAGACACTGGATCAAGCCTTGGGCTTGCTGAATGACAATCCGAGAGTCACCGACTATCACCAGATCTGAAATGCTTCGAGCCTTTGCCATGCGGACGCCTTCGAGCAAACCATGATACTCAGCCTCGTTCACTGTGGTGCCCTCGAAATGAAATCCTCGAGCTTCGACCACGTCCCAGGACGGGAGCTTCCACAGAATGCAACCAGAAGCACCTGAGCGATCTGAGAGTTTGGCAGCTCCGTCGAAGCTGAGCAGCCATCCTTCATAGTTCGCTTCCAGCATCTCCAGGCTGATTGGTGGGGCTCGGACAACTCGTCCCTTGTCTGGGATGAGGTTCTCTGCGATCTTGTCCAACCGGTCACGGGGTGTGATCCCGGCTCCCATGATCGCGGCCAAACCATCCTCATCGCGTTCCACCTTGTGCACTTCCAGAGGCCAGGGTGACAAACGTGCAGCCCACTGCTCACAGCGTCCCTCCAACGATCGAGACTTGAACAACCACTTCAGAACAGAATACCGGGTGTAGACCTTCAGCAGCTTACATCCGCTCAGCATCGAGTAGAAGACTCTGAGAACCCGGAGTAATGCCACAACTTCCTTCTCGGCTGGGTGGTACCTGAGTTCCTGATCATGCAGCGTCCTTCCAGTGTATCGCACCGGGAAAATGACTCCGTCGTATTCTTGGCCCAGCACTGCACAGACCGCCCAGGGGTTAGCGTGTAGAATGATCACAAACGGCTTCTCCCTGTCCGGGTGTCTGAGCAGCGGGGTAGAGACGATCTTCTGCTTCAGGATTTCGAACGCCTCCTTAGCTCGGCCGAGGTCACGCCCAGCTTGGATCTGCTCATCCGTCAACTCGTAGAGCACAGATGCTACAACCGGGAGGTCTTCAATAAACTTGTTGTAGTAATTGAGACTCCCCAGGAACGACTGCACTCCTTTCAGCGTCGACGGGAATGGCAGATCCTTGACTCCTTTGGCGATCTTCGGCTTAGCTCGGATTCCCTCTGCTCCAATCTCATGCGAGAGATACGAGATAGACTTCTTGCCAAACTCACTCTTGGGTAGGCTCACCGAGATTCCCCAGTATCTCAGCCGATAAAGCAAACGGTCCAGGACTTCGCACATCTGGTCCCAGGTCTCCGCTCCATACGCGATGTCATCGATGTATGAGCTGCGTCCTAGAACAGGGCTCAGCTGAGGCGGTGCCGGAATGTTTCGTCGGAACACAGTAGTCTCTTCAGACAGGGGCGGGATTTCTTCCTCCTTAGCAGAGTCATCTACTTCAATTCCCAAGAACTCCAGCACGTCCGGATCAACTCGGGCCTCCTCACAGGGCGGAAGGCGCACAAAGCCCCACAGGCAATTATCCAACATTTGCTGGTAGATCAACGGGGCATTCTTGAGACCAAATGGCATACGCTTCCACTGGAAGTGTCCCAGAGGACAGATGAAGGCTGAGATCAGCTTAGCTCGGAGTGTCATCGGCACTGCCCAAAATCCACTGGCCATGTCTAAGCTCAGGAACCACATTGCTTCTTCAAACCCAATCAACAGATCGTCAATCAAAGGCAGAGGGTAATGCGAGAGCTTGATCAGTTGGTTGACCAGTCGGTAGTCGATGCATAGCCGGATATCCACACCGTTCTTCTTCATCACGATCACAATTGGCGAAGCCCATTCTGAGTGCGAATACTCGATGAGCCCAGTCTCCAGCAGCTTCTTGATCAGAGCGAACACCTTGTCGAGCAAGTGTGTCGGAACCTGCCGGGACCTCTGAGCAATGGGTTTCGCGTCACCAACATCCAGATCACAGACAACTCCACGGGCGGGAGCTGGTACTGCATTCCCGTCCCCGAGAAAACTGGCGTGATGTCTCTCCAGAATCCTTCGCACTTGGGCGTCCATTTCTGGAGTCGTAACGCCTGGTTCTCCCACATTAGCCGTTGAGAGGTCCGCGTTTGGACTGAGATCTTTCAACTCCGGAAGAGCGGCGAGCTGGTCTCGGAGGTCGTTCAGCAATTCCGTGCCTTCATGGAAGTACACCGTAGCTTCGTCAGCACCTTCACTGATCTCTACCCTGAGGCAACGAGCATAGGCTTCCTGGAGACAGGCAAACGGATCCGACACGAGACCTGTCGGCTCAGCCTTGAATACTCGACTCAGTTCATCCCGAGCTTCCTGAGCATCCACACCGCCTCCAGCAGGAGAGGTCTGAGCTGAGCTTGACTCCACAGAGTTTGGCTCGGTCGTAGACTGAGAGTCATCCTCTTCCAATGCACTTCCTTGGTTCGTCCCTGGCTGCTCATCATCTGGGTGGGGCAATCGCGGCAATGGTGGCTTCCATGAGGCAGGACGCCCTTGAGGTGTCCGAGCCATCTTGACTTGAGCGGACTCAGGCGACACTGTGTTGGCGGCGTACGCCTCAGCTCTGCGCTGCTTCATGTTGACTCGGTCTTCCTTCGGGTCATCGGACTGCTTCAACAGCAGTAGCTTCGTAGGTCGCTTGTAGGGTGGCCTCTCCACAGCCGGCGGAGCGTTGAGCTCAGCTAGCCGAGCTGCCTCCTCTTCTCGTCTCAGAACGTCTGGGGAAGGCTCAGCTTCGTAAATGAGCTGGGCCCAGTCACGGTACTTCCTCGAGTAAGGTCGCACGAACCGCTTTCCGTTAGGCAGGTAATCCTTCTCCACCAGGCAAGCAACCACAGTGTGTTGGCGGATCATGACTTCTCGTTCTGAGATGTTGACCACCTTGACTGCCTTGGGCCTCCGCCCGGGTCCATAGATGAACTGTGTAACCCATTGATCACCGCGCCCAGCCCAGGGAATTACCTTCTCTGGGTCAGCTTGGTGATACTTGACCGGGACTACTACAGATTGTCCAGGGTAGAGGTAGGCGGTCTCGTTCAGCCAGACGCTGACCTCCAGTCCGACGTGGTCGATCTGGGGACCTCCAACCAACAACAGAGATTCTTCGTCCGGCAGTCTCACGACGCCTTCACGAGCACAGAGTCGCACTCCAGCAGCCACCATGAAGTCCATTCCGAGAAGACAGTCCACTCCTTCACCGATGTTGCCAACCCAGATATTCATGACATACACCACGCGCACTCCCAGTGTCAGCTTGATCCTAGCTTGAGCAGTAATGTAGGTCGGGGCGTCTCCCATCCCAGTTACTCTGAGCCTGAAACCACGGCGTAGCTTGAGCTTCAATCTGCGTGCAAGATCTAAGCCCAAAATGCTTGTCGTAGCTCCAGTATCCAGTAATACCTGCGTTCTGTGATGAAAGACTGCTCCATGCACCATCGCCATCTTCCGCTTCTCGCCAATCAACGTGTGCTCACTCCACCAACCATACTTCTCGCCCGGAGTCAGAGCAAACTCGAGATGATTCTCCATTTCATCCTCCGGGTCCAGCATGTTGAGGTCAGTATCGAAAGTGTAAACACCAGCTTCATAGTAAGAAGTTGTACATTCGGGGTTATCTCTGCGCCAACATGGAAGGGCTGGGCCCACATATGCAAAGGCGCAGAGCGCTTGGGATTTAGGCTCGTCACGCACTGGTCTCCCAACCAGCGAGCCTAGTGGTTTAACGACTTCTCTCGGAGCTCCGGGCTATCCAACAGAGCTTGGATCACCTCAGGAGCAAGGCCCTCGACGGAGCCTCCAGTACGGATTGCCTCGCGTACTGCCTTGAGCGCCGACCACATATCGCACAAACCCCGGCGATGGTATTCGCCACACTTGGAACACGGCTGACGCCTACAGAATTGGGTCGGGTGACCCTCATCGTGGCATCGTCCACAGATAAGTCGGCTCCAGCACTTGTCAGTCGGGTGGTTACGGCTGCCACATTCGTCACATTTTTGCTCTGGGTGCTGGTCTCCTCCACGATCATAGCGCTGAGCGTTCGGCTTCCAGGCCAATCTCTCAGCGACTCGGAAAATCTCTTCGTCGGTCAGGGAGGTAGAGCGACTAGGCTCAGCCTGGGCTGAGCTCGCAACAACAGGAGCTGGCGCGGGCGCAGATGAGGGCAGGGTCCGATCAGTCGAGCGATCCACTTCTTCTTCGGAATCTGCCTCATGCTTCAGGTCATAGTCGTCCTGGAAAAGCGTCTGTCGTCCCAGTCCTGGGTCAACTTCCACACCTTCTGCCTTGAACGCTCGTCCCTCAGCTCGACGTTGTGGAGGTTTGAAACGTCCAAACTGTAGTCCTTGCGCTGGGCGCCGCTTCTGCTCATAGCCCTCGTCTTGGCGGAGGGCCTCGATTCTCTTCAGGGTTTTCTCCAATTCATCCAAAGTATCGAAACGCTGTCCCTGAAGAGTAGTTCTCAGCCTTGAGTCAGTCAAAGCCTTGATGAAGCGCCGGATGTGAGCTTCCCGGTCGGCTGTCGGCCTCAGATACGGTATCCCAGCCTTCTTGGCAGCATGGTTCAGACGGTAGAAGAACATCCGAGGTGTATCGGAATCCTTCATCTCCATCGAATAATACCGCTCAGCTTTAGAGCTCAGCGTACGGCACCATTCCTTCTTGAAGACGTGAGATAACTTCCTCCAGTCCGAGCGAACATCATCCGGCAGTTGAGTGCACCAATCCTTGAGGGAACCAGTGAGTCTCATGCGTAGCTGAACCACCCGGGTCTTCTCGTCCCAGGGGGCCATCGTAGCGTAGTACATGAACCTCTCCCACCAGTTGACTCGGTCCTCCAGCGGTCCCTTCTCATCGAACTTCTCCAAAGCGTCATGGGAATCATTGCTTGGACAACAACTCGAGTTCCAGAGCTGGTATCAGTGCCCTTGGGTTGGGCAACCGCGCCGAACTGCCCTTCGAGCTCATCTTGTGACGAGTCACTCGAGCTTGAGTCATCAGAGTCGGAGTCGTCCCCGTCCGAGTCTCCAGGCTTGCCAGGCTTGGTCGCCCGAGACTTGCCTTTCGCTCCAGACGCCGAGGCAGATGCACGAGACTTAGACTTGGCCTCAGTATGCTTGGCTGAACTTTGCGTCTTGCCAACACGGCGGCTCGTACCACTCGCTTCAGACTTGACCTGGTTGGCTTGGACCAACTGCTGCATCACGCTCGTGAGCTGGGCCAACTGCGCCAGGACCGGATCGGTCGGCGTTCGAGCCAACGCAATGGGTGCTGAGACCAGGGGGTCCGTTGCTAATGGCGCACGTCCCTCACCTGAAGCGGCGGGGCCAGGATATGAACTGGGCAGCTCCTGGGCTGCAAGGAGTTGACGGGTCTTCTCCTCCTGCTCCTGCATGGCTCGCTGGTGTTCTGCTTCTGCTTGCGCATGTTTCTCTCTCAACCTCAGCAGTTCCAGCTCGTGCTCCGTCCTGATTCCAGCAACTCGTTCTTCTTGGGCCTTCCGCTGTTCAGCCTGCATAGCCCTAACCTCAGCCTCTTGCAACTGTTTTTGGACCTGAAGCAGTTGCTGCGCTCGAGCTTCGTCCGCCTTGCGCTTCTCAGCTTCCTCGGCAGCGCGACGCTGGGCTAGCTTCTCCAGGGCTTCCAGTTGCTTCTGTTGTTCCGTCTTAGCTTGCTGTTGGGCAGCCGACATCTGAGCGTTGGTTGCCTGAAGCTTCTGGTACTCCGTCTGCAGTCGGGCTTGCTCCGCCTGGTTGTCTGCCAGTGCTGCACTCAATCTCGCCTCAAGAGCCCTTCGTTGGGTCTGCTCCGCATCAAGTCTGGCCCAGGCAGAAGCTTCACTCTGTTGAAGAGCTCGATGGTAGTCTCGTTCTACTGCTGCCAGGTGGTCCGAAGTCGTCGACCTCGCGAACGCAGGCGTACTCACGTCGTACGAGTCTCGGAATCGGAATCCAGCAGACTGCGTCGGTCGAGTTTCAGCTTGCTTCGGAGCGGGGCGCTTCGATTCAGGACTGCCAGGCAGAGGTACCTGAGATGGGTGTTCGGGTTGATACGTCCTCGGCTCAGCTCTGGCTGATGCTTGACCAGCTTGAGTAAGCTGAGGCGTAACTGAGATCATCATCCCAGGGAACGAGCTACGAGACATCGTCGTAGCTGAGCCTCGCATCACAGTCGCCGTCGACATAGGCATGTGCGATCCGGTCCCAATCATGTAGTCAGTCGTAGACATCAGGGAGGAACCCGAGGAACTTAATCCAGACAGATTTCCACCTTCATCCATGATCACGTCAGAACCAGATCTTGCACTAACCATGCTGGGCACTTGTTCATTGCGAAATGCGAGAGCTGTCTCTGAGGCAGCTTCACCAGAACTTCGATAACTTGGTATAGAACCTCCAGCAGAAGACCTTGTGAGCAGAGCACGCTTCCGAGATGGTTCACCTTCAACGCTCGAGGCTGGGCTCCGGGGTCTGAGACCTGTGAGCTGAAGTCGCATCACAACTTCGGGCCCCAAGAAGAGCTGAGTGTCCTCATCCATGATCGCATCTCCATCTTTGTCCAGAGGAAATCCAACCTGAGTCTCAGTGGCTTCAGCTGCCATCAGCTGGGGGTCTGAAGTCGGTCTCACGTAGTATGGGGTTGACCCGACCGCAGCCTTCCAGGCACTGAGCTCAGCTCCCAGGAATCGGGCGATGCGCTCAATCTCAAACCGGATCTGCGAATCCGGGACTCCGGCGACTTCACGGAGCGTGTGCCACACTGGGACTTGGTTCAGGAACTCATAGCCAGCTTCATGCAGCATCGTCTGCAACAGAGCGACGCATGCAATGGGTGGCATCAGTCTCAGCGTCACGCGCACCGCCTTCAGGTCGGAGACAACGAGGATCCGCCGACGTTCAGCATGGAACACATTCAGCCATCTTGCAGCGGGCGACCGAGTCACAGACATCAGGTGCCTGGCCGTAGCTCCAGCCGCTCGGATGAAACCCCAGAGATCGTAGCCACCGTGACATGGCGAGTAGGCCACGTCTACCGGATGCACGACTCCCGCGGGCACAGACATCCACATCTCGAACTGGGTTCGGCCATACGCGAGCATCTCGACCTCCGACAGTTCAGACAACTGGGCCAAGGATCGGCTGTCGGACTCAGCTCCTTCGGGGACGCCTCTCAGCCTCTGATAGGGGCGTTGTTCCGGCCAAAGCGAACTTGACCAGGCTCCCCCGCCACCTGACGCTCCGAAGTATCCAGCTCCAGGAGTAAAGCCGAACTGGACTGGGCCCGTCCCAGTCCCAGAAGCACCTTGAGCTCGCAGCTGCATCTCTCGGCTTCCCAGCACGCTCAGTGCACCACCCTCGGCTTGGCCACCGCGGAGATCCGCGGCAGTTGGCTCTGGGTTAGCACCTCCCGGCTGAGAAGTCGTAGTCGCGGCCTCAGAAGTCCTGCGCGGCGTCAACGCTCGGCTCACAGCAGGCTCTCTCAGGCTTGGACTTTCACCAACACGAGCGCTCGGCTGAGCACTCGCTCCACCTCCTTGTCCGTCCTCAGGCTTCTTCTCCTCGGGTGAACTTGGTGGCGGCACAGCAGTTTCCGTTGTCGGTGGCACCTCCGGCTCAGCACTCGTTTCAGCTTCGCCTGACGACGCAGCCTCTCCCTCAGCACTAGGTGTCCGGGCTCCCGAAGTCGATCTTCTCGGCTTGGGCGTCCTGGACTCCGTCGGCGCCACCTCGGCTGGCAATCCAGCCACTCTCAAACTTCGCCGAAGCGAAGACTCACTCTTCTCACCTCCAGTCTTGGTTTCCTTCGAATCAGCAGCAGTCGACATGACTGTAGCTTGTCCGTCCAAAGTCGTATCCCTGATCCGGGCACGCGCACCACGTGTGACGAAGCGCCTGTGCATTTTGCTCAGGTTGCTAGACCGCTCGACCTTGGTCTTCGCTCAGCCCTTGCACCACTTGGCTCAGCCCTGCTTAGCGCTGCAAGAGTTCCGCTCAGCTCCTTCCACTGAGCGAACACTCCCACTCCACTTCGCTGGGCTTGGCCGCTTGGACTCTTGGCTCAGCGCCGACTTGGGTCGGGCGAGGCGTGTGTTCCCCACTCTGCGATCCCCTTGGCGGTTCTTTCGAATATATCACGGCTACGCTGTGGGCCCAGACTCGCGTCGGCCACACCAGCTGCTGTCGATGTTGAAGGTTTCCGGAGGTGTTCTCAGACGAAACTCGCTCCCCACTTGGCGAGTCCCGGTCCGCACGTGTCCACAGCCCGAAATGCCCCGGGTTTTCTTTAATGAACACAACACCACACACAATAGCCTCTACTTCCTCTCTTTGGTTCCGGCTCAGAACCACAACACCCCTTCTTTCCCGATCGGCCTGGGTCTGGGCCGAGTTCGCCTTTTATTTGTCTGAGCCTGGGCAAGGCTCGTACCAGCTTCTCCTTTCTTCTCTACGAGTCAAGCTACGACCCGGTTGGTTGGAGTTAGTTGGCTCGGTTTGAGCCTAGTCCGAATCCAAGGCACTCACACACACCCTGGGACTTCCCGCGCACCAGGTCCACAATGAACCGATACTAATAATCACACAATGCACCGGGGCACGCCAATGTCCCCAAGCACACAATACAATTATCCTGCCTAAACCTTAGAATGGATCACCTTCCACCCGAAAATATGAAATACACCCGAAGATGTAACAGTAATATGAAATAACCGTACTGCCGTCGCACCGAGGCACGCTGACAACGTTGATATGTTAGCTTGAATTTGTGTGGATGATCGCCAAGACACCTTCTGGCCAAGGACCTCCACCACTTGCGTCCTTCGGGGCAAAACGAACTCTGTTTAAATTTAACACATGCACAAACTAGGACTCACTAAGTGGGGGCGCGATATTCCCCTGGGTACACTCTGAGTGGCTGCGCGAAGAGTGTCGGCTGTATGCTTACCGAGCGCCCTTGAAGTTCCGCCTGAAATCTTTGGTCTCAGCCAATGCGGGGGCTCCATGCTGGCGGGCGACGTCTTGGAGTCGCTGCTGGCCGTTGAGATCCGCTTGAAGTGTCTGCGATCTTGAGCAGGTGCACCCAA
This sequence comes from Phytophthora vignae f. sp. vignae, assembly GCA_016169955.1. Lineage (NCBI taxonomy): Eukaryota > Oomycota > Peronosporomycetes > Peronosporales > Peronosporaceae > Phytophthora > Phytophthora vignae. The sequence continues at coordinate 551,799 of JABJUM010000038.1, forward strand.
TGTAGGCTTGATTACGGCTGATTCACCGGATGAGTGTACTGGCCAGTACCACCAACTTCGAAGTCAGTACCACTGTCCGAACTTAAGTCCAGTGACTCTTCACCCGGCACTTCAACTGGCCTCCGACAACTCCGCTCAAGGCCATGCCACTCCGCTCAAGTCCACAACACTCTGCTCGGCTTCTCGACTCAGGCAATGACCCTCGACGTCACCTCCGAGGCTGGGCTCGGACTCCATCCCACTCCGCTCAGCTCGACATCTTGGGCGAAGGCTCCATGAGCATGGTGGATACTCGGATCATGTTCGGCACGACCTTGCTCGGGCGCCTGCTCCACGACTCAGCTCGTCACCTTAGGCAACAGCTCCGCAATCTCGGGAAATGTCAAAACTCCGATTCCACCAGGCTCCGCTCAGCTCCTCGACTTGAGCGGGGCTCCGATCATCACGCTCGAGGCTCAGCTCGGGCTTCGCGCAACTTCTCTCAGCTTTCCAGACTCTGATCAGATTTGGGATGTCTAATGCCAGACATCTCGGGTCCCAGACAGGCATTGCTCAAAGCCGGGGTCTGAGCGAAGCTTCGCCCAGCCTTCAGGTTCCGCTACCTCCGTCGCCTGTCTCGTGCCGACAGTTGGTGGTCCAAGTCCATCTCAGCCATGTCGTACTTGAAGTCCACTTGATTGATACGGGTCAGCGTCGTTGATTGATACGGGTCAGCTGGACTTTGGGTTCGGTGGAGAAATCCACTGGGCCTTATCACATACCTATAGCTAGGATACGTCTTACATTTGTCTATAGGTAGGATGTTGGTACGGAGTGGATGTGCTCGGTTAGACTGACTAACATAAACATTGGTTTTGTGGTGCTTCAACTGTTTCCATGTTGCATAGTATTATGTGAGATTGGCGTGAGAGTCGATGAATGCCGACCGAAAGTGCAGGTTTATGTGGCTACACCAATTATCTACGTCACTTTGTTATTGCGGCGACATGGCAGAGTTAGGTGGCCCGGGGGGGCTGGTAATTTCCTGACTGAATGTAGAATCGGAGTAGAAAGACGGATGTAGTGCAACCGAAATGTACGTGGACTGTCATTGTGAAAAGCGATTAAAGGAGGGAGTTGGCCGACTACTGAAACGTACTACTGGTGGTTCGTAACGCAGTTCGTGTGGCCACACTGACACGTGAACAGTGTAAGGCTCTTCTCGGAGTAGCGGAACGTCAGCTCCTGTAGCGGTGGGATGTCGATTTCCGCAAAGACACCCAGGCGCGATCCGTTCGTCCACTGCCACTCATAGAGAGCGCAGTTAGGTCTGCACGAGTGATTGATGAAGCGGCTTTTATTTCCGCACTCAGCCGCGTCGATGAACACGGTGGAGTTGTCGTCCCATTGAGCTTTGGTCTTCAGCTGAACTTGATAGCGACGGTCGGGGCGCGTCATTGCGTCCTTGTCGAGCAGCAACTCGCCGACGTACTCCACAACGAAAGCTCCTTTTGGAATGGGGGAGCTACAGACGACGCCGAGGCCAACGCGGGTGGTGATCAGATCGAGATCAAATCTCGGCGTGAAGCGATTGCCGCATGCTTCGCCAACGGAGCAGTTCGTGTCGTCACACACGATGTCCATTCCTGCGTTCGCACACCCGCTGTTTAGGCGCGTGCCGTTGTCAGCGATGCAGCGGTTGCCCTCACACCCGCAGTTGTAGCGATCGCTGGATGTCTTTTCAGAGGTTGGGAATGGTTGAGACGCAAGGAAGACGTTACTCGGAACGTAGTAGACTGTGGTCGGCCAAGAAAGAGGTTCGACAACGTCGTAGTCCCCTCCAACGAGGGTAGGTCGTTCGGTGGAGCAATCGCCTCTGAGCGACTGTGGTTGGTGTTGAGTCTGAGGTTAATGTTGGCGTGAACCCGGTCGAACAGGCGGAGCCACGTTTGTTGAGCCGCTGTGAGGATCGTTGGCACGGGTGGAGGTCGGACCTCATGCAGCACAGCACGAGGTCGATGCTGGGCGACGAGGGATTGCTGGCTCGTCGTCAGCATGCGGATGCGGACGTTGCGACTGGGTGTGTCAGGACGGCTAGTTGAGGAATGGAGTACTCGTCCAGATGACACCAAGTGGGAGTTTTTATTGCTCTTTGTTCCAGGGTTCTGTTTAGGCCCGTTGTTGTAGTCAACGAACGGTAGCGGTGAAGTGTGTGTGTGCATCCGCTTACGCTCCTAGCAGTGGATTTTCCTTGTATCGACTGGAGAACGTAGCGAATCGCAACGACATAAAGAAGATTTGAGACCGTTCGGTGTGAGCTTGGAGTCAGTAAAGGATCGGTTGGGTCAGAAGGTCCGCCGCCCATGTTGATTAGGTTGAGCTACGTTGAGGAGTACGGGGTGGGTGGGTTAGTGGGGTAGCTACTTCGCTGTCGGCGCGACGTTGATGTGGGTGTGTATGGTTCGCGTGGGATTGGCTGATGCCGAGGTGTTTCTGAGGTTAAGGATGCGTCCGTATGAGGGTGGAGGCGTTGTAGGTCGGCGGCATCAGTGATGCCGTTGTTAGCGTTTACTGGCGTGGATTTAAGTATGTTTGGAGATGCGAGCTCACCGTTATAGATCCGTTAAAAGTGTGTAGATTGGCGGCATCAGTGTTGCCGTTGTTAGCGTTACTGGCTCGGATTCAAGCATGTTTCGATGTGAGCTCGCTGTTACCTAAAGATCCGTTAAAACTTCGGCACAGCCATTGAGTTGGCGGGCGGGTTTGAAAGCCTGGAAAGCACCGTATCAAATGTGACAGTTGTGGAATCGGAGTCAGTTATTATGCTGGAGAGGCTCGTTTCACCCTTCCATTAGTCAATTTGCGCCGATGCCGACTGTGTTGGAGCTGATTCAAGCGGAGAAGGAAGCTCAGGACGCGGAAGAGGCTCGCCCGCCGATCTGCGATGTGGAGTCTGGGCGTGCGTTAATCACCGACGGTAAGCCTAATCCTTCGGTTAACATCACTTTGGAGATGTGCGTCTTTCGCATCGAGGAATTCGAGAAGATGTATCGCGTCGAGCTGATCGATCGCGATTTGGAGCGGGAGGGCGAGTCGTTGTTGAAGACATTCGACGGTATGGATCTTGCAAGGCGGGCCAAGTTCATGTTCCAGCTGACGATTTGGAAAAGTCACAAGTCCGAGCTGAATCGACTCGACTTTCGGTGCGGGTTCAGCTACCGCTTCGAGAAGGTGCATTCGCTGCGTCTTCTCTACGGAAATCCGGCGGGGAGTATGCAGATTCGGCAGCCTGTACGTGCGGACCCGCTTCCATTTCCGGGTCTAGCAGACGATGATCGAAGCCACTCCTTGCGTAGTGGATCGACTGGTGTATCGAGCTGCGAAGATCCCCCGAGCACACCAACTCAAAACGAGCGCGATCACGTTGCGGACGGGACTGCAAATGGTGCTGAGGGAGTGGCTTCGGTTGTGACACCGGTATCAAAAGCCGCTCTAAAACGAAAGGGCAGTAAAGAGGCAAGCGCGCCGGCGGCACCGAAGAAGATGCGCAAGGGAAACGGGAAGACGCTGTGTTTCGATTCTCCTGTCCAGTCGACGGCTACGGAGGGCGAACTGTGAAGAGGACGCGGGACGAGCAACTTGAATATCATCTCGACTCTTTATATCCATCAACTATTGTTGTCGTTGAGTTTGTGTGGATGTTGAGGACAACAAACTTTGTGTTAGTGTTGCGTTTGTGTGTGGATGTTGAGGACAACATAGGTTTTGTTTAATCAAAGCGGGTAGAGGTTTGGGCGAGGACGAGGTTTCCATTCACGCTACCAGCGGTAATAGGACCACAAGTATTTGTACCTAGTCGGTGGAGGGTGGTGCGTAATTGCGTAGTTTTGGTGAGTACTTGGCGTCGATGTTACAGCTTTGTAACGGCACAGCGTATCGTCGTCGGATCTTCTCACTTACTACTAGTAGGCTTCCCCACTGGCTACTGACCGTTAGTCAATATCCCAGTGATTCAACGGAACGGCGTTTAAAAACGAGAGAGCGAAAGCGTGGGGATCTCACTTCAACGTCATTCCACAGGTCACAAGACGCTCTTGGCGAATCCCGGAAAGGAGGCTATCGACAATAAAGCTTCTTGATATGAGAAACCCGATCCCAGGAAGTGGAGAGGGCGAGGATACCGTTGACGCGAAGGTAAACAGTTTATAACGTCGGCGAGTAGCAACCCACCAAACTATCGGAAATAGTTGTCAGTATCAAGATGAAATCCATTTTAGCGCTACCCACTTCCCGTGTGTGTGAGTATTGAATGCAGACTACTTAAATTCTACAGGTCATTGAAATTGAAATTGTCGAGAAATGTGGATTAACAATGAGGTGGAAGTTAACCCGATAACAACCGACTATCGACCCGTGAGGTTTTGTTCTTTCCCTAACCAAACCGATGTATATGATGTGAATGAGTGTGTAGGATCAATATATTTGTATTGAGTTTGTTCTAATATAGTATATGCTAGTGTTGTGCGGACAAGTGTCTGGTAATTTACAGTTCGAGATTTATTTCTACCGGTAATAGGCCGTTGTGTATCCGGCAATGTCTTTGGATGCGCAAGATAGTTGCGTACCTTGGTGGCGGTTTGTGCGAATTACAGAAGAACAGCGACCTGCATTTGACAAGTCTGCGGCTGACGAGCACAACACGTTGCTATGCGCGTGTTTCGCCGCGTGGGCGAAATCGAGGCCTTCATCAAATCGAGGCCTTCATCACCGGAGCGGACCCACCGAATACGCTGCGAGTTGCGCTCGAGATGTGCGTTCTCAAGGTCGAAGAACGCCCAAAATTCTGGCGACTACACCTGGTGGATCAAGGTGTTGAGAGCGAACGTGCGTATTTCGAAGGAGTCCAAGAGCTGTGCAGGAAGCTGGAGGAGACTCGGGCCGCCAAGCATGTCTTCAAGCTGACCGTCTGGAAGAACCAACACGCTGCGAGAAATGATTCTAACTTCCGTGAAGGCGTTTTCCGCAGGTTTGACAACGTAGCTTCGTTGCGCATATTCAATGGAGGGGCTACGGGTGGTTGTTGGATTCGACAGCGTGCGGACGGCAAAGTCATCTCCGCACGAATCATCATCGCAACGGGCTGGCGGGTGCTCTGAACGAGCTAGAAGCCGTTTCTAGTACACGGACGATGATGGAGGCGCTCACGGGTGCTTTCAACGTGGACAGTACGGAGCCGGAGAAGATGCAGGAGTTGGTAGTCACATTGTAGACACATTCGAGAGGTAGTGTGTGTAGCACAAATGGTTCTTCATCAATCAAGTGAGCATTTGCTATTCCTATTAGTTCAGTAACCTTGGTTTGTACTCGAAAAAGCGTATATACATAACAACTATCGTGAAAGACCGACTTAGACGCGTGGACACGTAAATCCGTAGTAAAAAAGCTCGGAAGTAAGTTGAGCGGATGGCTCAAATTAAATTTAGTTCAACTGTGCAAATGCTGCCAACGAAGCTATGGTCGCGCCGATGCGAGGATCAGACCCCTCTACGCCTGGGGGGATTGTTAGATCGTTCCGACGCGTCTGTTTCTTCCTTGCCTCGAGTCAGGTCCAGGTATGGTGTGTCATCGTCAACAGCCAACCAGCTACTACATACTATCGAATTGTGCGCGTCAGATAGCCGAGGACTGTTTTTTGGGGGGGATGCAAACCTAGGCTACCACCACAACAGCGACACACCCGCTCTTCGTGAATCCATGAAATCAGCTTCGGGGCCGTTTTTCGAGCGGGCGGACGTTTGTGCATGGTACAGCGGAAGTTCTGCTAGGCTTCCAGCGATAACACCGGGGGAACTATATTCTGGCATCTACATGGAAGATGATCCGATGCAGCCGTCTGTACGAGGACGTCATGTATCGCGCTCAGGCAGCGTCCCAAACGTATTACGCGGAGATACACACACCCCACCAGCGCGCTGCAGTGACGATGTGTATACAGACGAAGAACTGCACGAAATGGATGTTAATTTGACGTTTCTTGTTCCATCACAATCACGCATGGAGACCCTGAAGGAGCAAGCGATTGAATCTATGAAGTTGGCGTCGGCGCCAATGATTCCGTGTGGCATTTGCGAATTGAGTTACTGCCAGAGTCCGATAATTGCTAAGCCTATGAGTGATGACTTTATTTCGGTACGGTCACCAGTACCACGTGATGGTTTGCATATATTTTCTCATACTAACACTCAAATTTTGCAGCTTATGCGTCAATGCCTGACTGTTCACCCCGACGCTAACATACCACGAAAATTGAAGGAGCAGTATGATGCTTCCGATCTTGACTCGAGACTCAGAGGTCTCCTCCTTTACCGATCCGGTACGTATTTTCTAGATTTGATGTCGACCGTAATCGGTTTGCTAAACTAACATTAATGTGCAGCGTTTAATAAAGCAGGGGACGACATGACAATGAATGTCTGTGATATTTGCCTGAGCCATGTCGACAACGGTAGATGCAGCGGGGCTGCCGTAGCTTTAGCGTCAGAGGAAGACGTAACAGACTCACAGAGTCTCAGCTTAAGAAAGCCCGTTCTAATACCAGAACGCACGAGTCCGTACTCCCTACGGACTCCAAGAGTCAACCCTTAGCTCTTTACTGTGAATCTCAAACTGAATGTATTTCTCCTTATCGCGGCAGAGCCGCCTTCGGTGTGAATGTATCTGGTTCACTATCTAGCATAGTGAACCCTAGTCATATGCATAATCTGTGGCTCTGAAGCCATGTACTGATTCTCCTACTGAAATAGGTTAGCCAGTGTACACCACACAAGCCTGTGTGTGTCACACTTCGTAACCCTTCGGGTAACATTCGTGTAACCCCGTTACACCCTCCCCCCACCAAACCGTGGACACGGGTGTTCACGCTTAACGGTCAACGACCGGGTCTTGTTCCGTCAAGCCGTCTTCTCAACCGAGTCAATCCACATCGTGTGGACTTCTCTGAGAACTTCTCGGCGCGACGCGCCCTCATATGACTTCAAGTCACAAAGCGTTTTGGTCTTTCGACCGCAGACAGTCTCTCGCGAGATCCGCCTCGGAGCCTCGCTCCACTCGTGCTTCAGCACCTCGTGCTCGCGAACCCCCAGGCTCTCCAGCGCAGGTGCACACACCGGCCGCGCCTCCCAGGCTCTCCGTGCCACAGTACTTCGCGGCGCAGCGCCACAAACAGCGCTCGCAGCGTGCGCACCCCAGCTCCCCTCGAGCACCCGCCGGTGAGATCATGGATCCCAAGGAGCTCTTCGGAGAAGAGGGCGAGGTGGACTACAGTGAGTCCGATGCCGGCTCGCCGAGCCCTGAGGATGTGTCCGCGTCGCCGCGACGTTCCCCGAACCGCCGCGACGCTTCGCCCACGCCGTCGGCGCCACGTGAAGGCGGCACAACGGCCTCTCCTGCGCGCTCGTCGAGCAATCTTCCTGCGGAGCGCGCTGCGCCGTCGAGGGAGGAGCCGCGGCCACCGCTGCGCACTCCGAATCCGTTCCCTGAACGATCCTCCGGCCTCCGCGAGCTGCGCGCGCTCACTGAGCCACGGTACTCGCCGCCCCATGTGGGGGAGGAGCCCTTGGGTCCCGTCATCTCCAACCCATTGGACGAAGCTCAGTCCGAGCAGGTTGCGGCACAGATGGCCCCCGCGCGCTCCCAGCGCCCCGAGTTGCGGCCGCTGCTGCACCCCAACACCGCCGAGTACGGCTTTCAGCCCCGTGACCCCGCGAAGGCGTGTCTCCAGGCGTTCCAACAGTCGCTGGCTCAGCACGTCATTGGGCCTGCGGCCCGTACTCCGGAGGAGATCGCTCTTCGAACGTCTCTACGAGAGCGACTCCTGACCCCACAGCCTACGACTGTCCTCGAGTACCGCGAGCGGTTGCGGCTGCAAGGCCTGGGGTTATCTGTGCCCGCCGTGCGGACGTACCCTGTGGTACTCAGCCCGGGCGAGGACCCCGTCGAACACGAGGCTCAATTTGAGCTCTGGGCCGAGAAGAGGAAGAAGCTTAGCTCGATGACTGCTCTCCGAGCTAGCTTCAGCGAAGTGGATGTTCGTATCGAACGCAAGCTCCGCTTCGACTTTGCGAAGATCCGAGCCAAACGCAGCCTCTCGGCTAGTGGTCAGCCGCAGACCCATTCCAGCGCTACGCGCTACGCTCCTTTGAGCACTTCAGTCGCTCCTACCCGCGAGGGTGTGAGCGCCGTGGCTCAGGGCCAGCCCCGGAGCAATGTGGCTGACCCAGCAGCTCCCCAGCCTATTGACGGGAAGCGCGGGACGGCCGGCGTGCCGGCCTTGAGCCCTCGGGGCGCTGGTGATCAAGCTGATCAAAAGCGTCCACGACGTCTGGGCAGTCTTGGCGGAGGGGCACCTCAAACTCCCATGAGTTCTCAGAGTGTGGGTACCCTCGCCATTTCACCAGATACTGGTTTTGACCCCGGCACCGCCGCTTCGCCAACAGGCGCTCCACATGGTAGTGAAGGTTTCCTTGCTCATCGAGCAGCGCCGGTGGAGGCCGCAGTGGAGCCCCTCGCGACTCAGAGTGAGCTCCATCAGGTGGAGCAGCAGTCGGACCGCATCCGGGACCATGTCCATGACATTGATGCGCGTCTTGCGCGTCTGGCCACGGAGCTCGAGGAGCTTGGCCGGGACTTGGGTTGGGTTGAAGTGCCCCGTGAGGTCTGGGACCGGCTCCGACACTTGGAGAGCTGGGTACAGTATTACCGCGATCTCGACGACCGTCGCGGCCAGGAGCTCTCCGAGCTTCGGCGTCAACAGGCTGCGTTGCAGGGTCGGATTGACCTTCTGGCCCGCATGCGGGGCCCGCCCGCTGCGCCTCCTGTGCCGGTGGCTCCTGTGCCGACGGCACTTCCAACTCCGACTCTGCCGCCAGGGCTCGCGGCGCCGCCGATGCTCGCGTTGATGGTCGCGTCTGAGACGCCTGCGACCTCCGCGTCTGCGACCTCGTCGCCCTCGGTGCCTCCATCTGCACCTGCGTCGGGTCATGGTACGGCTTGAGCAAGCCCACGTAGAAGACTGGGTGCGTCCGCATCTTCTTCGGAAGATTGAGCGTGTACGCAAGGCCCTTCCTGGCCACGACTTTGAAAGGTCCGATGAAGCGCGGGCGCAACTTCGTCTTGAAGACGGCTGACACTGCATGTGTAGGTAGGTTTTTAGCATTAAGTAACACTAGGTCCCCGACCTCATAACTGTCAACATTGCCTCTGCCTTTAGCATCCGCATGTTCCTTTTGCTTGTCTTGGCTCTCCGCCATTGCGTCACGCACGTGTCGTAAGACACTCAAGCGCTTCGACAAGAAAGCGTCAACCTGTTTACGAACAGAAGTCGGGCTGACATCGGCTAGCCGATCAGCTAAATCGGCTTCCTCTCCCCCACCAAGCCCGAGGCCACCACGTGGCGGCGTCAGCGGGACGCGGGGATGGGACAAACTGTTCACGTAGAACGGCGTGTAGCCTGTCGAGGCATGCACAGCGTTGTTCAACGCAAACTCAACGAGTGGCAGCATAGCGCTCCAACGCTTCGGCGTCTCAGCGCAAATGCTGCGGAGCACGTCCTCGACGACGCGATTCACTCGCTCCGTCTGACCATCGGTCTGCGGGTGATCCGCCGTGGACATGTCCAGCTTGGTGCCAAGCACTGCAAATACCGCGCTCCAAAAGCCGCCCGTGAAGCGGGGATCTCGGTCCGAGACAATCGACTCAGGGAGTCCGTGTTGGCGAAACACTCGGTCCAAGAACAGCGTTGCTGTACCCTTACCATCGATGGTATCCGTCACAGCCGCAAGGTGAGCCATCTTGCTCAAACGGTCAACGAAGACCACGACTCCTGTGTTGCCCGCCGCGTCCGCCGGCAGGCCAAACACAAAGTCCATACTCATGGATTGCCAACAGCCCGAAGGGACAGGCAAACTCGCCAACGGCGCTGCAGCATGGGGTGAAGACGTCACTCGCTGACACGTCTCGCACGTGCGCACGTAAGTGCTCGTCCACTTGTACATCTTCGGCCACCAGTAGTGGGCGCTCACCGAGCTGTAGGTCTTCTCTCGACCAAGATGGCCAGCCAACGGCGTGTCGTGGGCCTCATAGAGGATACGATACTTCAGATCCTCATCATGAGGGATGACCACGCGTGGCGTGTCCTCGGAGCCAGTGCTGTAGAACAGCAGGCCGCCATCGAGGGTGTAGCGATGCAAACGCGCGCGCACACGCGCCGACAATTCAATGTCCGAGTTTTGATACTCCGTGCTCCCCAGAGCCTTCAGCAACGCGACACAAGTGTCATCCTTGGCATAAGCCGTTCGGATCAGATCCGGCAATGACGAAGTCACGGTCGTTACATGAGCCAGCTCATAATCCGGCCTGCGCGACAGCGCGTCCGCGAGGACATTCTGCCTGCCAGGCTTGTACTTCACCTCGAAGTTGTACTCCGCGAAGAAGGAGAGCCATCGGGCCATCCTTTGCGAGAGGTGAGGCGACTGAGTCGCAGTGCGTAACGACGCATGATCCGTGTAAATCACGAACGGCTGAGAGCCCAACAGGTGAACCCTGAACTTGACGAGCGCATACTTCATCGCAAGTAGCTCTTTGTCATGGACAGGATAGTTCTTCTCCGCAGCCTTCAGCTGGCGAGATTCGAACGCCACCATGCGCTCGCGCCCCTCGGCGTCTGCTTGCAGCAGTGCACAGCCGATGGCAAAGTCCGAGGCGTCACAGACGACACTAAACGGACGAGCGGGGTCTGGCAGAGCCAGAATAGGCGCATGAAGGAGACTATCCTTAATAGCCGCGAACGCATCTTGATGCTCGGTGTCCCAACACCACTCCGCATCCTTCTTCAGGAGATTGGAGAGTGGCCGAGCCATCTCAGCGTAATTTTCGCTGTACTTGTGCAAGTAATTGGCCAAGCCAAGCCACTTGCGAAGATCCTTCTGGTTCTGGGGAACCGGCCAGTCAACAATGGCCTTGACCTTGACCGGGTCGGCCCTCAGGCCCCGCTTCCCGATGATGCACCCTAAGAAGGGGATCTCCTCCGCTCCGAAGATGCATTTGTCAATGTTGGCGTACAACTTGTTTTGACGCATGCATTCGAGCACAGCACGCAGGTGCTCAACATGGTTCTCCATATCAGTCTTTCCGTGCTCTGCACGACTGTGGACAAAGATGTCATCGAAGTACGTTTGCGCGCACGCCCGATGGGGCCTGAAGAGCTGCGTCACCAGACGGTTAAACGTCGCTGGCGCGTTCGAAAGCCCTAGGGGCATCACCAACCACTCCCAGAGCATGCCGCTCGGAGTACTCACCGCAGTGAGAGGAATGTCGCTCGTCCTCATGAGCAATTGGTAGTAGCCATCGACCAAGTCGAGCGCACTGTACATCGTACATCCTGCCATGTTGTTCTGAAGAACGTCCTTCCGAGGAATTGGCGTCTGCGCCGGAATGGTGGCGGCATTTAGCTTGTTGAAAGCATGCACGATAAGCCACTTGCCATTCGGCTTTCTGACACAGAATGTCGGCGTGGAGTGCGGAGACTTACTCTCACGCACCATGCCCGCCTCGTGCTTCGCACGGAAGAACGCGTCAATGACGTCACACTGCTCCTTTGGCAAGGGCCACTGCCTCGTCACGCAGTACTTCGTTCCCGGAACGAGATCGATTTCATGTCGAACACCTCGGTCCGGAGGTAGCCCCGAGGGCGGTTCCTTCGAGACCACATCCTGGTACTCCCGTACCACCGGATACAGTGGATCTGACGGGTCCTTCAGGATCGCCGATCCACTCCGCGCATTCAGCGCCTTCTTGGTGTCCTCCAGGACAGCTTCATCCATAAGCGAGGACGAGTTTAGCTCTTCTTCAGGTCGTATGACCACCACCTCAGCCAAGTCGCCAGCCTTCAAGGCATCGCCGAACTCGGCCAAGGACATCTCGTCCAGCTCTAGGAGAGCAGATAGTGAGGGCAAGTTGTCGAGGTTAATGCCTCCATCGACATCGCCCGTCATTCCATTAACGAGTGTGTGAGGCTGCTCGCTCTCGCGTGGAGCCTCACCGCTCGACACGCCCGTCTCGCCTCGTGAGACCACAGACGCCTTGCGTCGCGCAGCCAGCGCTTTGCGGCGCTGCCTCCTCTTCATGGACACTGTCCGCCCAGAAGAGCTCCGTGATTTCGCGTGCTTCTTGACGCCAGGTATCACCACCTCATTCAGCTCCAGAGGAGCTCCAGTGTCTTTACCGACACTCAGCGAAGGGCTGCACGACCCGCAGCCTCCACTCAGTGGATTACGTGCCACTCCACGATCTTCATCCGGGCCAAGCCCCTTGTCCTTCGGCATCGTGCCGACCGCGCCGTCGCTGGCACGCAGCAGGGCGTCGCCCTCAGACGCACACCCGCTCAGCGGAATTAGTGCCGCCCCACATCCTTGATCCGGGCAACGCCCATCTTCACTCGACTTCCTGTCGGCCGCGCCTTCACCGGCACGCAGCAGGGCGTCGCCCTCAGACGCACACCCGCTCGGCGGAATTCGTGCCGCTCCACCTGCCGTCCACGAGCCACGCTCGGAACGCTCGTTCTCGACACACGCAGTGTCCACCAACTCGGAAACTCCGATGTCCAACACATTGACCGACTCGGTCCAGTGCTCGCGCCAAAAGCGCTTCTGCTTCCTAGCAGAGGTGGGTTCATGACTCGCCAATGCTCCGCCAGGAGAGAAGTGCGTAGCACCAAGGGTCTTCGACCTCCAATCGATCCAAGGCTCGTGGCGCTCAAGCCACGCCATGCCAAGAATGAGATCATATCTCGAATCGAGGTCTAAGACCAGACAGCGTTCCACGCTATCAAAATCCAAAAACTTCACGCCCAAGTCCACAGGGACTTTAGGCACCGTGACACGAGTGCCCGTCGCGAGACGAACAGTGACGATGTCACTCCCACGCGCTATCAGCGCCTCAGCATAAAGCTGACTTCCGTCCATCGCGGAACGTCGGGCGTAATTACCCGACGCTCCCGAATCGATCAAAATCGTCCATGGCTTTGTGAAGCCCTTCACCCAAGCCTGGACGACTAGCAAGCCCGGCTTGCATACACGTTCCGTGTTATAGAGTACGGGTCTCTTCGGGGCTAAGTCCTGTCGACCTCCACCTCTTCGAGGCTCAATAGAACTTAGTTCTTCCCCAGTAGGCGCGGGGCGGTCTACTGGGTTTTCTCGTTTCCCCGAGACGAACCAGAGCCCTGGCTCGAACCCGAAGAGCGGCTTACCGAAGCCTGGCGCTGGAAGCGCAGCGGACATCCGGCGCGCAGGTGACGCGTGTCACCACAGATAAAGCATCGGCGGATGCCTCGCCTCTGCTCAGCAGCCCGAAGCTCGGCTTCTTCGTCTTCAGCATAGCTGAGGTCCATAGGCTCCGGACCGTTCGACGAACTGGTGTGAGGAGCGCTCCACCCAAGTCTTGACGACTTAAAGTTGTGCTCCGCGTTCAACGCGATGCTCACAGCCTCTTCAAAAGAGCTTGGGTGAGTACGGAATACCTCCGTCCTGGCAACGCCAGTGCGAAGTCCCTCCATAAACACCGTGACGGTGACTACCTCCGCCAGAGGATCGGCAGACATGCCCGCAATGAGAGTTCTCAACTCCTGGACATAGTCCACCAGCTCCTTCTTGCCCTGGCGGGTAGCCAGGAAGCGCGAGCGTACGCGATACGCCTCGTTAGGCGGAGCGAACACCCGGGACAACTGCTGTTTCAGCTGGTCCCATGTCGGGAAGGCCGTGTCGACCGACGTCCCTGACGTCAGTGCCCACTCTCTCGCTCGCCCACCGAGCTTTGAGATAGCTAGCGCCACGCGCTGCGACTCCGTCCGGAGTAGAGCTGAGCTCATAGCCATCTCGACTTCACGGGTCCAAAGCATTAAGCTTTCCCCTTCCTTGCCTTCGAAGGTCTTCACGCTCAACATGAGCGGCTTGGGTCTTGTTCCCGCGTCGGACGACGTAGCGGGCGCTTGGGGCGCCGCGGCCGTTGCCATCCTCTGCTGGAGGTGCTCTAGCAGAGCATTCTCGTAGCTTGAAAACGCCTCGAGACGCGCGTTCACCGCGTCCGGGCCTTGCTGCGCAAGTTGCGTCACGCCCTCCGGGCCCAGCAAGGACATAAGCTTTTTAAGCGCATCCTGCTGGTTAGGGGGTAAGTGAGCGAACTGTTCCATTCTCCACAGAGGGTCAGTCTATGCAGACTCAGGTGTCAGATTGACTACAAGTGCTACCAAGTGCAGCGGGGCTGCCGTAGCTTTAGCGTCAGAGGAAGACGTAACAGACTCACAGAGTCTCAGCTTAAGAAAGCCCGTTCTAATACCAGAACGCACGAGTCCGTACTCCCTACGGACTCCAAGAGTCAACCCTTAGCTCTTTACTGTGAATCTCAAACTGAATGTATTCCTCCTTATCGCGGCAAAGCCGCCTTCGGTGTGAATGTATCTGGTTCACTATCTAGCATAGTGAACCCTAGTCATATGCATAATCTGTGGCTCTGAAGCCATGTACTGATTCTCCTACTGAAATAGGTTAGCCAGTGTACACCACACAAGCCTGTGTGTGTCACACTTCGTAACCCTTCGGGTAACATTCGTGTAACCCCGTTACAGTAGACATACTGTACCGCCAGCTCTTGCGATAGCGAACGGAACTATGTTGGATATTTGCCTCGAAAGTTTAAGACGATGACTAGGACAGATGAACAAGCCGTCGCGCTTGTGCTACCTTGTGTTTCGCTCTCCGTAGTGACTGGTGGAGCTTGCAAGACCATCAAATCGCACCACTATGTTGTTCAAAACACAGAGGGGAGCATAACTGAAATGCTTCCACGTGATTTGTCATCGCGTGTTCGGGTAGCTATGGTTGGCAGTATGACGACGGCACAAGTCGCTGCTTGCAAAAAGAGGTATTTTTGCCGCTATGCAACCAAGTCCTACTCTTTTTAAAAAAACACAATGGAGAATATGGAGGCTGGCGTAACACGCCAACTTACACCAACTCGGTCGACTCTCGCGCGACCAGAACAAGTGTGATTATCGATAGAACTAACTCAACAGGATCGCCTCCCGAGGATGATTCAATGGTCGCCAGAATCCGAGATAACAGTACGTATTCGGCTTTTGGCTCGGTGGTTGAAGAAGGCGGGCAACGCGATATCGAAGAAACTTGGATCGGGGCTTCAAGCGTTCTGTCACAGCCTCCGACGCGAAATGGGTTAGATGTGTTGGTTCGGAAGTCGAATGCTTACGTACCTATGTCGAAATGGGCCGTGTGTGTGAAAATGTTTCCCACGTTGTTTCCATTCGGTTGCGGGGGCCCAACGGAACCGAGGCAAACTCGTATGTCGGTTCGGAAGTGGATTTTGCGATGTTTACAAATTCACGGACACCGGTTTGAATCGCACTACGTTCATGTTACTTGCATTTGATTTTTGGCGACTCAAAAAGCTCGAGAAACCATGTACGTCAAAATGAACATCAAGCGGCAGGCTTTAAAAGCAGCATCGGTCAGTCGAAGTACGGTGAGGGAGGCTATTAAATATTTCAACCACATGGCCACTTGTCGAGAAAAGGGTGTGAAGCCGCGGCCCCCGTCACTTGACGTGCAGCGCGTAATCGACCTCAGAAAAGGTCTTTACGTTCCTGAGTCCGCATTTTATGGTTCCAATACCGGTAGAATGCGTGCCCGACATGATCTTCTCGGCATGATGAAGCGGTTTGGCCCACTGTAGGTTTTTTTACAGTTTCCCCTGACTCTGCCGGTACCTACAACATTGCTATCAAGACAGGGAGAGTCGCCGAGTCTGTTATTAATGACGCTAATCTACTGTTGGTGCCCAATCGAGCTGAGCGGAAGGCAATTGCAGCTGCACACCCCGTCGAATGTGCACGATACTTTTTACGAGTTATGAAAACAGTTGTAGAAGTACTTCTGGGGTGGGACGCGAAATTCTGCGCGCCAAAACGCGGCGGTGGTATTTTCGGTGTAGTTCGTGCGTATGGTGCCGCGGCCGAGACACAAGTTGCCGGGGACCTCCACGCTCATATCGCTGTGTGGTTACACGGATTTCCTACCACGGCATTAGACTATCAGACGAATCTACAGACTAGCGTGGGATTTCAAGACCGAGTGATTAGTCTCGCAGACAGAGTGTTGTGCACGAAGCCTCCATGTATTTACGAGGAAAACAAATGTCCGAGTTGCTTCGCGATCGGTTCATTAGAACCTATTATTCCCGGAATCGATGCATTCAGGCGTCCTCAGCCAGGTTCGGCTCCCCCATCAACCAGTCATTGTCACGCTTGTCAAGCTAACTTCGGCGACAAAGACATAATCAACCAGTGGATCCAGAATATTGCCAACAACCACCATGTAACGATAGAAACTGAGTATGCTGATTTCGAGAAATGCTGCCCGCCTTCGCGTGGATCGGTCAGTGATTTGGCAACGTCCTTGCTTGTTCATGATGTTCAGGTACACTACTGGAACCATTGTAGATCCTGCTTTAAGGTATGTATATATTGTTCAAGTCTGTGTGAGATGAACTTCCGACCTAACGTTTTTTATCGGATCAATGTACAGCCAACAATACGAACCCCCAAGCAAGTGTGTGCCGATTTTTCTACCCTGAAAACGTTCATCTCGGTCCGACAACAATAGAGAACGGGTCCACACTCAAGCTGCATCGTGCGGTGGGTTGTGAATATGTGAATGCATTCAATCCAACAGTCATGGCCGCTCTCAAGTGCAACCACGATGCGAAGTTTGTTTTTAGTGGTTCGAGAGATACCGCATTTTACGTCGCGAAGTACTGTTTTAAAAAGCAAAACAGAGTGGAGAACAATCCAGCTTTATCGATCGCAGCTTTTGCAAAAGGATTCAACAAAGCCGATGATCTACCGGAAGGCACCACTCCTATTGAGAGGGGTTATCGCATTTTGGGCTCGATGTTATACTCCGTTACGAATGGCCAAGAAGTTGCTGCGACGATGGCGGCGCTCTATATCCTTAATGAAACTCCATTTTGGTTCTCACATGAATTCGTTCATGTAAATCTACGAATGATGCTACAGAAGACCACTGATTTTGTGGAGGTCACAATTTCGCAGCATGATACCCAAGATGGCCAGTCAGATGAGTCTAGCGTTTCCCGCGAGAACGCTTTGGAGCGATACTGGAAGCGCGATGCATCTCTTGAAAATATTTCGTTTATGGAAATTTGCGAGCGCTACGAGTACACAGGCAGACAACAAGCTCAATCGGCGTCCACCAAACTCAGTGTCAATTTGTGAAACGTAGTACTCGGAAGGTGTTTGTTCTGTGTGGGGACGAGATTCCAGACATCTCTTCTCACCTACACGCTGAATACCACGAGTACTACTATACAGCACTTTTGACTCTGTTTAAACCCCATCGATGTTCGACGCTCCTGGCCAACAACCACACGTTGCTGCGAAGCTATCGCTCGTTTCTTGAAACCGGTGACGAAGAACACGTGCGGATGCTACGCAATTACGAAATGCAGTGGCAAGACTACTATCACTCTCAACGAACTGCAGACCATACAGAGGAGACCCCCGAACAGCAGTTATTAAGGACTAGACCTCCTGCTACATCATCCTGGAAGCCGACCGAAAACGAAGGTATGGATAATCGAAGCACAGAAGATGATTTTTCCCTTGATCCTATTCCTGATGACTTCGTTGATGTCGCGGATACAATTACACACAGTTCATCAACAACGAAACTCGTTGGAGATGCTATCGCCACCGTGAGCGCTTTTGGTAACATCGCTACAGCTATATCAGCGGCCAGCAAACAGTACAGTGCTTCTGGTGGAGTTTCTTTGCCAGCTGATTTTACTATTGCTTCGTACGCATCTCGATTAGTTAAGCCATTTGGCGGAGGCGTGCAGTTTGGTACTCAAGAGTTCATTGAAACGTTTACCACAAGTCGCACCCGGCTTGAACGTTTACAAGAGTGTTTTGGACCAGTGCCGTATCAGCCCCCACCAATAGAGCCTCAGTGCACACCCGATACGCTGCCTCCTTTTCCGACAATTACCATGATTTCACAGGCGTTCAAACTAAATTTTTGGCAGCACGTCATTTTTGAGTTTTCTGCCCGCCACCTTCTCTATGCTTACTATCGCGATATTGAAGATACAGTTGACGAAATTAATTTGGGCAGACCTGATCCTTACGATATTAAGCCGCAGATGATCGCTTACCTCGGTGGTGAGGCTGGAACAGGAAAGTCAACTGTCGTCGAAGCACTATTGGCAATGGCTAAATATTAAGGCCGCGAAGGAAGTGTCGAGACCCTAGCTTTCCAGGAGCTGCCGCAATCAATATTCACGGGAAAACGATGCATAGCGCTCGTAATCTTAAGATTAACGGAGCTGAACCAAATTCAGCCCCGTCAGCCGAGATGAAGGCACGATTCGGTCGAGTGGTTCTAGTCGTTATTGACGAGATTTCAATTACCTACCAGGCGCTATTAGGTGGCACAGACGCTGTCTCGCGATCGATGTCACGCACGCCCGATAAGTTCATGGGGGGCAGGCACGTACTGCTCATAGGCGACTTCCTCCAGTTACATCCAGTGGGAGGTCATCCTTGTAAGTTTGTTTATTTTTTCTCTGCATACACAGCGGGTCTTATGGCTTACTGAATTAACAAATTGATAGGTTTCAACACGCCATCTCCTACAGCCAATCGAATGTGTCACGCAGGCTACGCTCTATATGCCGCTATCAACTTTGTCGTTTTCTTAACCGAAAACATGCGCGCGCGCCTGGATCCTGTATACGCTGATATTATGGATAATCTTCGCTGGGGCAGACTATCGGATGAACAACTTGATTTATTAAACTCTCGCGTGCAGCCAGTGAACGAAATCGAAGTGTCGAGGCCACAACTCAGCTTCACATTTTATCGGCCTGTTGTTTTGTCTACCAACAAACTTAGATGCGCTATAAACCATATGATGCTTCTCAAGGTCGCAGCACAACACCACGTCGCGGTTTATGAATGCCTGGCTCGACCGTCGTCAAGGTCAAAAACTATTGTTGACAACCTCGCCAACGCTACTGATGATATGACCAACCGAGTCCCGATGAAACTATTATTTTACGTCGGAATGCCTGTGATGGTCACGTGGAAACATCCTGCACTTCTTCAATCCGACATAATTGCGAATGGGGTTATTGGTTCAATCGTGGGTGCATTCCCCCCGCTAGCCCAGCTTGAATGTACGAGATATACGGTTGAGGGATCCACCATCCACCGACTACAACAGCAGCCAGACCAACTTCAAATCAAGCTTCTCGGTTCCACCGAGACATTCGTCACTGACTTCCCGGAGGGAGTGATTGGATTACCGCCGCTTCACGCAAGTCTCCGGCTTAAACATATTCCGAACTTATCGCAGTCTAGCATCACTGTCGATCAATTCGCCGTGGTACCAGCTTTTGCGTGCACTACCGAAAAATTGCAGGGTCAAACTTGTCATGATGGCGTTGTTGTCACGCCCCTTGTCCGCTCCAGGGGAAGCCCTACGCAGTCATTTTATGTGGCATTATCGAGAGCGACAAGCTTAGCTGGTCTGACACTTACGGAAGAGATCACCCGCGCGTACCTACTGAACTTTGTCCCAAGTGAAGCGACTGTCGATGAAATGTTGCGTCTTATTGATCTCGTGCGGTTTCCGCCTTATGCATCAGAGGCAAATATCGCTGACTTCAGAACGTGGAAGACCAACCAGCACCCATAGGACTAATGAGAGGGAGGCGGTATGCGTTCTTGCTTCTTCACAAGAAGGCACACTTTGTATCTCACAATTAAGTCAAACATCTTTCAAAACACCATAGGGTATGTCACTATTTACTCACATTGCTGCCGTAAAGGTTATCCTAATTGTTTGGCACTTTACTTGTAATTCACATATAATATATCTTTTCACCATGAGGGGTTGTCATAGATTTGTCCGATTTACCTTGTTTTTTTACTTTAATTATTTGTGTGTTTTGAGCATGCTTTTCAGTTTGGGTTCGTTTCGCTTCAACTTTCATTTAAAGAGGGAAGTCCACGACAGAGCGAAATCATGACCCACAGTGTTTAACAACAACTCGGTCCAACCCCAACAAGTAATACGCAGTACGAACTCTTTGTCATTCAACGCGTTCATTTGATTTATGATCACCTTTACCTTCCTAAATATTAGAATCAATTACTACGCAGTTTGGTAGTTCGGCTGTTTTAACTTCAAGAGCCTCGAACGTTCGATACAGATCGTAAATGGCGTCGGCGGACAGTGGACGCCACGTTCGACTGTTCAACGCTACAGCATGATCCAGGTTTCTGCACACAAAGGTAACGGTGTAAATCTTGCCATGACGACTTGCACTTCTCCAATAACTTTCTGCTTCTTGTGCAAGCCATTCGCACTCATCCATCGCCACATTCAGATCGTCAACAATCACTACATCTGACATCCGCAGTGAATTTGCCACGTCTTGCTGGAAAAGGCTTCGAGCATGCGGGTTGTCACGGCCTTCTTGAATCTGATGTAGCGCGCACGAACATACTCGCACCTTTCGGTCATCCATATCTGTGTTGGCCGAAAAATGAAATTCCTCCCGGAATTCCCTCGCGAGAATGTCCCCGAACGTGCTCTTACCACACCCAGGCAATCCACGTAACACCACCATGCACTTATCATGACCCCACGTCCCCCCCCCCCCCCCCCGTAAAGTCATCAACAATACCCAACGCCGCGTTCCGCCATTGTTTGGCGCGCTCGTAGGGCATCTGCTTCAGCTCCGTTGATGTCATACTCTTCCTTCGTCGGCATCTAAGGCTTCTGTAGTAACGCAAACAATAACAATAGTAGGTTACACAAACTGTCAGATAGGAGAGAGTCGGATCAGATAGACCGCTACGCACCACCTTCTGTGGCGTTGTGTCCACCTGAAGGGGGAGCTTCGAGACTGCGCTAGTCTCAACGCCAGGCGCACGTAGGACAACGGCAACTTCGACCACTGCCAGCGGATTCACGCGAACTGAGGTACTTGCTGCGGCAGCCACTTCAGGCACAGGCTGTGACTCGGTCGCGCGGAGAGAAGCAGCGACTTCTGGCACTTGCTGCGGCTCGGGTGCGTGGAGGACGCTAGCGACTTCTGTCTCTGGCTGCAGCTCGGGTGCGCGTAGCAACGTTGGTCGCAGGCAGCACCTCGGATGGTAACGATACGTTGGGCACCGGCTGCAACGTCAAACGAACGGAAAGCACTGGCTCCACTCGGGCACCGACTGCTGCGGGCACTGGTTCCGATTCGGACGACAGCGACGGATTCGTGCAGCGGCGCGGACGAGAGACTGCGGCCTCCGGATGGGATCTCGCTTTATAAATTATAAGTCGGTTCTGGTGCTACACATACCTTTTACACAATTTACTTATTCGCATACCAAATCCTCCTTAACTTGTTGAACCTATGTGATAGCAATTACATGGCATCAAGCATTTAATTCCGGTACACATAAACCTTTTGAATCCGATATGGATCCTCTATCGATTTATTGTTCAGAAACCCTCTACAAGTGATGTATCCATTCTCTATCGGTTTATTTTTGTATCTCTTCAATTTCATTTCTTCCACCAGCCGCAGCAGCTCATCCGTGCTGTGGCCGTCGAGCTCCCGTCATGGCGAAGCGGAAACACGTGGCGCTACCAAGCACAACCGGCATCAGCTCCACTACGACGACAAAGCGACGCAGAACGTCCGGGGCCTCAGCGCGCAATACTGATCCAGCGCCAGCGCCGCCATCTTCTTTACAAATGCATGATGAGCCAACGGGGGCAGCGGTGCAAGTAATGGGCGACCCTCATCCCGACGGTTTTACCTCGACGGAGCTTGCTGAAGCTTGCGAGGCGCTCCATTCGACGCTCAAGCGTGCTAAGGGTGGCAAGCGCCAATACGGCAAACGCACGAAAATGGAGAAGTATCGACTATCCGATCACCAGAAAGTACTCTTTGCCAATAGTTACAGATCGGCTCGCAGTGACGGAAGACCAGTTGACTACCTGCGCATGTCAAAGAGCTGTCACTTCACAACCTTTGCTGGAAACGAAGCTATATTAGAGGCCATGGGGCCTTTTATCGTTTCTGAGCTACGCGCGGCGCTGGAGGAGGAGCGTCGATTTGCGTCCGTGGGACTTCCAACCACTGTAGCACAATGGCAGGATGAGTTTGCAAGACTCCAACGCCTTCATCATCAGCAAATTGCTGACACCGAAGTGTATACGGCGAGATGTGTGGATATGCTTGCCAGTGCTCGCAAGCTTGCGGATGATCGTAGCGTCCGCGTATCCCAGCTCGAGGAAGAGCTCCGCACCCTCAAGAAAGGCGTCGGCTCGCCCCGAAGTGCCCAAGAACTGGAACTTCGTGCACCAGCTATCAACGCTCGCGAAGAGCATCTACGCGGCAAAGAGGAGGAGCTCAAACGGAAAGAAGATGAGCTTGCAGCTCAATCGGCCTACCATGACGAAAACGTGTGTGTTTTTCGACGTCAAGTTCAAAAGCTGGAGGAAGATCGCCGGCGCCTGGAAGACGAGATTGACGAAAAACTCAAGCAAGAGCAGCGCTGCCGAGACGCCATGCAGCAACAGCAAGACCTGAACGACGCGTGGAAGCTGGAACAAACCGCCATCCAGAAAGAGCTACAGCGGCTAGTTGACTGTCTTGAAGAACAAAAGAAGAGTAATGGCTACGCTCCTGACAGTGACGGGTGGAAACAGAGATTCGCTGTCGAGCAGGAGGTCAAGCGACTGCGCTGGAGGAAGCGCTTCGTGAGGTAGCTGATTTACGGAACTCACTCGCCGAGCTGAAGTTACGCTTAGCGTCCTACGTAGCAGGAGCGGCGGCGGAGCACGACATCGAGCTTTTTGCAAAACGTTTTGCAGTCCTTCCTCACGGTACGACACACACCTATTTCTCTTTAGGCGTTTGCTCACGACTTCTACGTCTAATCTATGTCATTAACACACTTGCAGATGACATTTCCTCAAGATTCAAGCAGCGCGTTTTTACGGTGAACATGATGAAAAGAATTCAAAATGCCCGAGGTGTCGAGCTCGACGGAGACATCTACCAGTTCTCTCAGCAGCGGAACCAACTATGCCACGACTACACAGGAACAAACGTGATCAGCACTCAACACGGGGATTTTCAAGCTCTCTGCAGCAAAATTCGAGATACCGTGCGTGACTTACATGCGGCGTATTCGCAGTAGCAACTCCAGTCCGCTTCTTTGCGTGTTCGATATCTTAAGTGAGATCAATGTGAGTTTTAACAAAAAATAAATAAAAATGTTTCAGGATTGTACTTGTTTAGTTATTAGTAGGCTGAAAGATTTCGTGCGCGAAGAGCCCTCGACAGAGGACTCGAGGCGCGCTACTGTTCTCTCAGCCTGAAGGGCTGAGAGTATACCGCTCACTTTTCGTTTCTAAACGTCCCTTCTTCAACTTGAGGAAGCTTTTTGGATATTTGTGAAATCTGGACGTGTAAATACGGAAAACGTCTACACATCTTCTTTCGTTGTCTTAAGGTTTGTATGGTCTACCCGTAAGGAAGACTTCCATGGGACGACCCTTCATATTTGTGAATTGGCAGATTCAGAAATTCCACCTCTCGATTGACTCTCGCTTTGAAGCCATTTACTTTTGCATATTTTTTCAGCAAGGTACTGTACTACCCCGGCTAAAGTTAATGGTTTGCAACCGCCATTGTGGATATAACTATAGAAATACACTTTTACGGTGTGCTGCGGTAGGGTCACTCGCACCCACCTCACTTGTTAAAGTACACAGGTCACTCGTTTAAGTGGCTCTTTCGGCCAATGAGATTCATCCCAAAATATGGAGCTGTACCAGTGGCAGCTGGGAAGAGAAGTGAGTGGTTTTCACTAAGGCCCTTGAGCTTCAATTGGTGCAGCCCGGCCATTTAAAAACGAATTAGAAACGTAGTGTAGCGTACACTTAACCTGTCTCGCCGTGCCAAGAGAAATAGGACAGCAGTGAGGAAGCCTGTAGAAAGAGGAATGAAGCTTTCGCATCGAGCACCCAGTTGGTGGTCAACAGAGCTGCAGAAAGAGGCGATCAGTGTTGAGTATTTGGCTGTGGAGACCAACAGAGGTAGAGAGTCTAACTCTACCGGTACCAGTTGTGCGCACGGGATCGCGTGTTGCATTTGCTACGAAGCTAATCTAACAAGGGCAACGCAATTTTGACTTGGACATGCAAAGGCTGAGAGACCTCGTGCGCGAAGAGCCTCGAAGAGACTCGAGCAGCGCTACTGTTTTTTACGGATCCCTGGCACACAGTCCCAAGTTGAAGGCTCGATTCGGCGCCACAGCAACAAGTGATATCTGGAACCAAAGGAAGGAACTGATGCACTCCATCACCGAGAAGTCCGAATGTCGCAGCCGGCTTGAAAGCCCTCCAAACTCGACGCGTGAAATGACACTCGAGGTTGCCTGGGAAAAGGCGGCCTCGTTTGGCAACTTTGAGCTGTTGTCCGAGTTTGCTGTCGGTCTCGCGAGTATTGCACCAGGGACCCACCCTGTGGCGGGTGACTTTAGCACACTGAAGCGAACGATGGGCCAACATCGTGGCAGGCTCAGCAACTACTTGATGGAAGGCAAGCTGCAATCTTGACAGTACTTTGAGCTCATGCGTTTGGCGAACGAGATGGCCAGGTACCAAGCAGGTGTCTAATGCTCATTGCTCTCCAAGCCAAGCACTGTAGCGTAGGCTCCCACGTTTACACTCCTATTCATACTTGTTGCGACCCCTTTCTAGTTTTCAATACACATACATACAATACAAATCGGACTACCCCTTTGAAATGCTCCAGGAGTACCCCGTACACACAAAAGGGGCACGATTTGCAAAATGCCCCCTCCGGACATGCCTGCCGGTGGGTGCAGCGACACAGTACACAATGGGTGCGTCCGCGTGTTGAAACGGCGGCGAGCGCAATCTCGCACACCGGATTAGTGTACTGTACATGGGGCGAGCCTGGGGCAAGGTGCTGCGGAAGCGCTGGCCGTGGAGCAACTTGCTGGCTGGCTGCGGTCGCTTGACTCAGCAAGCTCACGAGGACTGTAGCGGCGCCATGTCGGAAGCGCGGTCCTTGCTCGCCACAACGGCGCCGAAACGGCGGCCGGAAGCGTCAATGGATTTATTTGGGGGGCCAAAAAAATACTTTCAGCCAATGGCCGCGCGGTCCGACACGCCACCGATTGCGCCGCTTGCGCGAGAGTGGGACGGCCTTGACTGGCTCAGCGAAACTTCAAGTTTCAAATGCGCCCGCCAGCGTCAAACTTGATAATGTACGCGCGGCCCCCGGAAAGTGTACGAACGATGGCTTCAAAATGTACGACGAACCGCGCCGTCGCCGCAAATTGTAGGACCCCGCCGCCGTCGTAAACACTACCAGGGCAAGCACTCGGTGTCAACTCCGCCGCAATCCGGCTGCGATGATGGAGGCAGCGGCCGTGACACGCTCGCATCGATCCACTCACTTTTCGGGCTTTTTCGCGAGCGGACTTTTTTGCGGACTAAAAGCGCGTTTTAGGCGAGCGTCCGTACACATTTTTGCTAGATGCCGCAGGAAATAGCAACTTGGTCAGCAAGTTGCTATTTCCTGTGGCATCGGGCTGGTGTGTTGGTAGCGCAGTGTGGCTGGTTAGCAACGAGAAACGTTTACCAGAAAATGCCTGCGACGTTGTGCTGTTGTTGACTATGGGCGGTGCTATTGAACGTCCGCGAACGCTGCAGTCGTCCTGAGCTCAATAAGCAATGTAAAAAACAGTCTGTACATGTTTTGGAGGTAAGTTGCTCAAGCGCTCGCATGTGTAGCTATGCAGTAGGAGAAGTAATGAAAGTCATGTATGAGTGACACTCATACACGACTTTCATTACTTCTTCTCTGCACAACAGCCAACTTAGCCGCCTACCGTTATTGTAACGTA
Organism: Phytophthora vignae f. sp. vignae; assembly: GCA_016169955.1. Taxonomy (NCBI): domain Eukaryota; phylum Oomycota; class Peronosporomycetes; order Peronosporales; family Peronosporaceae; genus Phytophthora; species Phytophthora vignae. Next base: position 577,876 of record JABJUM010000038.1, read on the forward strand.
TAATACCGAATAGTACGTGTGAAGTGAACGTCCTCATCTGGGGCGCTCTATAACCAATACAACACCTTCAATTAGAACGCCCTCGAATAGAACACCGTCGCTCATACGGCGGCAGCTGCATCATCATTTGGGCTGTGGAATTGCGTACCAGTATTGCCTGTGAAATTACTGGAGTAGACAATCATCTGTTCGAGCCGCCAAGCACAAGGCTTCAACTCTAGAATGCATAATATATGCATCTTTACATCCTTAAGAGCATTTCCAACGCTAGATGCTATAGTCTCCAACGGTAGATGCTCTAGTATTGTGATTCCTACTCTTATTTGCCCATGCTGTGTGAAGCGCAGAAGCGCACGGAGCAAGTTAGACACACACGCACGGCAGAAATCCTTGATCCCTGCCGATTTAGACGTTAGTATAGTGGGCGGCCATGACAGTTTTTTCAAGTTCACTAGGACGACAACTCTGAGGAATTAGGCCTCGACAAGAAACTACAAAGCAGTTCCGACAACTTAAGACCAACAATCAAGAAACAGGTCCAGCAGCCGCACTCGCCAAGGACTTGGGCGCTATTTTCTCAGTAGAGTAGGGTACACCTGCTGGAACGGCGCTCCGAGCGTCTAAATTGATGGCAAAAACAAGCACAACGATCATCTACGATACTCACAGCACCGGAGGAGCTTTGATCCCCAACTCCATGACAAGGAAAACGATTGCAGACTCCACACCCCAGCAGCAGAAAGAATAACAAAAAACTCAAAGACGGTCGACATACAGACAAGTCTCACTACCTATCAGGCTTCTTTAGGTCAGTGAATCAAACTCAAATAGAAAGGCACTTTACATACCACCGGAAGGGTGGTTTATAACATTGGACCGCCGTGTACTATTCGGTATTATACGTTATTACATGTAGATCTCGTTCGTCCCGTTTAATTTTAACTAAACACAAAGCTTGATCAAGCAATTGAGCCCTGCTGTGCCCGCGATCGACTGCCTTCGTGCCTTCGCGTTGGACTCTATGGCCCCGCGAATCCACAAGAGCCAACCGCGCGAGCTGCATGCACGTGCGCGGTACCGCGCAAACTTTGCGGCAAAGCCCAACACGGGAAATCTCACGCCTGAAACAAACCAAACCAACCTCCAGGTTCATAGTTCAAACCAAACCAAAATTACCTTCAAACCAGGTTTGATCCCGTTACATGGTTTGGTTTGAACTGGTTTGAACCACTGCTAAATGGGGACGTAACGGCACAGGGTTCAAACCAAAGTGAAACTGCTCCGCTTACTATTGAGCAAAATCACCCACGTGAGTTCTGAAGTTCGTCCGCGGCTTTATCTGCAAGTTGGCGAGGCGCCCAACAGACCGAGGACGATCTCCAAAGCACGATAGCTAGGTTGGTGTCTCCTACCGATATCGCGTACGTACATGCGTTAGCTGTAAGGACAAGCCTGCACTCTCACTAACGTGGTGGGTATCAGGCAAACTCTATCCGCACTGAGATGCAGACTGTAATGAGAGCGATCGTTCTTCAAGGCGAAAACCAACGCGCCCCGCACGATGCTAGTGGTGAAAGCGTCTCCAGAAGCAGACGGCAGTTTGTTGTTCAAGAAGACGTGGTCATGAGAAACGAAGGAATCCTAGGGCGCAGTGAAGCTTTAACCGCTCATAGAACCATTCAACGTGACGAGCACAGCCGTGAGATTGTTGAGTACGTGAACGACCGTAGGCAGGAGCTCGAAGGCGATAACAATGGCGTTGCCGGGGATAGAGAGAAAGGTATCGATAGCTTGACTAAGGTATTATCAGGAGGGAAGAAAATTGCAAAGTGAGCCCTCGCACCCACGAAGAGTACCTCCTCGTGCCACGAGATGCTATCCAAGGGACCTTTGAGAGCTCGGGGAAGCGCCTTTCACGTAGGCTGTCACACTGCCGTTGGTGTCAATTCGCGCCAGTCCTATTGCGGTTGGTGCGGCTTTTGCTGAAAGGTCGTCAGGTGTGGAGCACTACGTATTCCTTCCAATCAGCGACCAGAACTTCGAACCATTCCGCGAGCTCGAATGAAACTCCAAACCATGAAACTCCAAACTCCACGAGCGGTTTGGAGTTTCGGGTGTTTAGTGTTCAAACCATCCGGATCTCGTAATTTTGGTTTGGATTCGATGAAATATTTCTTCGAACCAATAAATTGCACTTTGGTTGGTTTGGTTTGTTTCAGGCGTGGGAAATCTGTCACACGGCAACTGCGACCGATCATCGTCCGTCCGATCAGGAAGCTCAACGCGATTTTAGGGACGAGGCAAACCACCAACCTTCGCTTTCGATCGATCGCTTGTTGTTTTGATCTCGGGCCGCTTGGACATGCGCTGCCAGGCCCGTCACTTTGCGCACCGAAGCAGCATTTATGCGGATCGGTGCGACGGCCAATTGAAAGCGGCCACCGCAGAACGAAGCGGATTGAAGTGGACGGCAAATCCAATGCTTGAACCATTGACCTGCGGTGCCTCGTGTGCAGAAGCCATGCTGGCACCGCAGCATTGCTGCGCGGTGGTACACACACAACGTACGGCGCGTGAGGTGTCTACTGCAATGCTAACAGTAAGTGGTGCAATGCTAACAGTAGGTTGGGAGTACGCTTCAAGTACGAGTAAATGGGCTTCATTTTGAGGCACGCCTTCGCTGTGCGCATAAATATTATAACCTACTCCTAAAACGTAGTACTACACAACTACCATTTCGAGAACCACGGATGCTCCAGCACCTCCTCCATACTTGGGCGCTGGTCAGCGTCCGCGTGCATCATCTGCTTCACGAGCTCCTTGGCCTCGCTGCTAATCCGCCACCACTCGAGCTCGTCAAAGAAAATCTCACCCGAAAGGGTTCGCTCCAGCATCTCGTCCTCGGATGGCGCGCTGAACGGCGAGTACCCGCACAGAATCGTGTACAGTACGGCGCCCGCACTGAAAACGTCGGCAGCGTACGAAATCTTGCCGTTCTGAAGCACCTCCGGTGCAGCGTAACCCACCGTGCAGCTAATGGCTTTCTTAACCGTGGTCTTGTCCAGCTGCAACGCAGAACCGAAGTCGCCGAGCTTTACGGTCTCAAGCTGCAGCGCCGACACCTTGAAGAATAGGTTCTCGGGCTTGATGTCCAGGTGCACGATGCCGTGTTCGTGGCAGTGGTTGATGGCGCTAGCGATGTGGCGGAACAGCGTCTTGGCTTCGTGCTCGTCCATGCCGCCGTTCTGGCTGATGAAGTCGAAGAGATCGCCACCCACACAGTTTTCCATGACCAGGTACGCCTTTTCCTTCTGGCGGAACGAGTCGTGAAGCGCGACGATGTTCGGGTGGCTCGAGTAGTTGGTTAGCATCCGCTGGATCTCGATCTCGTTGCGAGACGAGTGACTCTGCTTGGCGGATGAAGCTTCCATCGACTTCATCACGTACGACGGACGGCCGCGGTCCATCCATGTGGAGCACTCGACGACAGACGAGTTCTGCGTCTCCATGATCACGGCGCCCAGAGTGAACTTGGCGATCCAGCTGAGCAGGTCGATGGCGTTCTGCACTAGCTTGGCCCACTGGTCGCGCTCGTTCTTGGTATCAAACCTGAGGATCCACTTGTCCTGCAACACCTTGTCGTTCGAGCCTTTGGAGACGGCGGAGCTGGGCGCAGGCGCCGAGCGCTCGCAGTCGGCAGGCATCCGGAAGTCGATGGACAGCTTGTTCTTGGGCAGGCGGTCCACGCGCGTCCACACGCTGATCATCTGGCGCTGGCGCACCTCGCCCTTCTCGCAGCGCGCGTACTCCATGTAGGGCACCGTGCCGGTCTGCAGGCGCACGATGCGAGGCACGAAGATCTTCATCCAATCGGGCAGCGGCACCTGCTTCATCACGCGCACCGAGTGGAGCTCGAACAGCTTCTTCTGCACCTGCTTCTGCGACAGCGCGGCGCCGTCCGTCTCGAGGTCCTCCTCGAGAATTGTGAGGCGCTGGCCCGAGCGGTCGGCGCCGCCGTACAGGCTGCTGAGCCGCGACGTGCTGAGCGCCTCCGAGTCCAGCAGCGTGGAGTCCATGCCGCTGCTGCTCATGGCCGAGCAGCAGGTCGAATTGGTGAGGAAGGACGAGCGCGCCTCCTTCGTGAGTGGCACGACGTCCATGTCGAGCGCGCTGAGGCCGACCATGCTTCCGGCGCTATCGGTTCTGTCCTACGGACCAAGTCAAACAGTGGCCTGACCTTCACTCTCCAGGGAAAATTGCCTTGTGAGAGCCGACTGGGAGCAAGCCGGAGGCAGAGCCGGGACCATACATTCTGCGAGTGAAGGCGATTACAGTACGCGAGCGATGAGGGCTAGGGTCCGCCGATGGGAAAAGGAGGTGTCGTAATCGGCTCAAATCAACCTGGCGCGTGCGCATTGGCCCAAAAGCGTGTTTTTCGACCAATGGACGAAGAGTTCGCGCGCCAGTGCGATTTTCAAGATATGCTCACATTTGGTCCTAGCCACACAGCCATTTGGTCCTGGCCACACAGGCTGTGTGGCAAGGACCAAATGTGAGCATATCTTGCGCCGAGGCCCCTGTGTGACACAGGGGCCTCGGCGCCGCTCCACGACGTTGTACAGGGACATTTTCGCCACTTGGCAGGCGCTCCCAGAGCCGTGGCGGCGAGAGGGTGTCGCGCGCATCGGCGGCGGGGCCATGTCCGCGGCTGCGGGGTCGAGGCGTTCCAGTTAGGTCAAGCGCTCCCTGACCCGCAGTAACCCAGGTGGTTTTGCGACATACAGTTATCGGCTTGACAGCTCTTCGGTGACCAGCCACGCCGGCTGGCGACGTCCGCCCTGGTGCCGGGGGTGAGATCGGGCCAGAGCGCATGCGACTTCAGTCCGGGCACCATATTTTCGCGCTGGGTTATTACAGCAGGAGCGCATATGTCGCTCGGCGACGACTCGCGCTGAAGACAAGGTGGCCGCGAACGGCTGATGTCGAGTGCTCAAGTATTGTTGAACGAGTTTTAGTCCTCGGCGCTCCTACAATTTGCGGCGGCGGCACGGTTCGTCGTACATTTTGAAGCCATCGTTCGTACACTTTCTGGGGGCCGCGCGTACATTATCAAGTTTGACGCTGGCGGGCGCATTTGAAAGTTGAAGTTTCGCTGAGCCAGTCAAGGCCGTCCCACTCTCGCGCAAGCGGCGCAATCGGTGGCGTGTCGGACCGCGCGGCCATTGGCTGAAAGTATTTTTTTGGCCGCGGCGAGCGCAATCTCGCACACCGGATCAGTGTTGTACATGGGGCGAGCCTGGGGCAAGGTGCTGTGGAAGCGCTGGCCGTGGAGCAACTTGCTGGCTGGCTGCGGTCGCTTGACCTAGCAAGCTCATGAGGACTGTAGCGGCGCCATGTCGGAAGCGCGGTCCTTGCTCGCCACAACGGCGCCGAAACGGCGGCCGGAAGCGTCAATGGATTTATTTGGGGCGTTTCAACACGCGGACGCACCCATTGTGTACTGTGTCGCTGCACCCACCGCTCTCTTTCGAGCAAGTTGGAACGGCGGCTCGACTGTCCGGTGTGTGTGTGTGGGGGGGGGGGGGCAAATTGGGAGGGGAAGTGCGCGTACAGTACAGAAACACATCTTGTTGAGTTGCAGCTCTTCTCCTAAGATGCAGACTCGGGCGCACTCTTCTCGCTGCCACCGTCGCCGCTGTCGCCACCTCCGTCACCATCGCCGTCGGTCGGAATGTGCAGCAGCGTGACCAGCAGGTCGCCGTAGTTGGCGTCCGTGTCCGTGCGGATCCGCTCCTCGAGAGACCGCCCGTGCCGCTTCTCGTACAGCGCCTCCACGCGCGGCTGCATCCAGTGGTAGCGGATCACCGCGGCGCTCAGTCCCTTCTCGTCCGTGCCCAGGCCCTTCATCATGCGCTCGAAGTGGTCGGCGATCGCCGCGTGCGGCTCTAGCGCCAAGCGGACTGCCAGCAGATACACACACAAGAGGGTTAGCGTGGGCCCGCACAGCACACACAGAGTTAAACTTGCTGTCAAAGAAAACAAGCGCTTGCCAACGCACACGCACGCACCGTAAAACACGAGCGCTTCGGTCGCGTAGCCGCTAAACTCGGCGCGCACTGCCTCCTCCAGGTCGCTCACGTATTTCTTCTTGTAGATGTCGTTCACCAGCACGAGGTGCTCGCGCGGGCTGGAAAACAGGATGCGGATGAAGGTGGTCTCGTCCGTGCCCCAGCGGCCCTCGCCGGCGTCGTAAAGCTTGATGGCGTCCGCTTTCGCCTTCGCGTACGTGTGGACCTCGGGGTCGTACGTGACTTGCAGCCGCTGTGGCAGCAAAACAACAATTTCCCTTGTCACCACGAGGTCTGCTGCGACTCAATCAAGTACAATAGCCAACGCACCTCCAGCGCCAAGAGGATCACCTCGCGGTAGTCGCCGCTCAGTTCAGAGCGCATGAGCCAGGTCAGGTCCTTGTTGAAGATGTAATAGTACGTCGACTTGAGCATCGAGAGCTCTTCATTGGTGCGGCCCAGGATAATCTGCCGCAGCGCGAGCAACCGCATCAGAACGGATTCAGTAACGCGTTAGGTAGTCGTGGGCGCTAGGCAAGCTCCGTCGGCGTACCGGGTACAGCAGTCGCTCCTTCGTGCCCGAGCCCGACGTGGCCACGTTCAGCACGAACGCCTCCACCTCCGGCAGCGGCATCGTCAGCAGCAGCAATAGGAAGCGGAAGTCGCCCACCGTGTCTCTGCTCAGCGTGTCCTTGAGCTCCTCGCGGTACAAGTCCTTGTAGCGGTAGATTAGCAGCAACCGGTCACTCGTCGATAGTGCGCTCAGCTCGTCCACGAGCACCTTCTCGTCCACTCCCAGGCCGTCCGTCGCGTCGCGGATCCGCTCGCAGGCGTCGTCGATCTCGCGCGGGTACACCAGCGGCACGCCGTGGAACACATCATGTGCGTGCTGCGGGAATATGTGCTGCATCGCCGCCGCTGCTGTTGTCCAGCGGCGCCGTTAACTCGCGCGAGCGATGCCAGTTGTGCAGGAAATCCTTGTAGTGAGTTACCGAGGCGATTTTACATGTAAGGAGGCTCACATACCAAAGCGAGGTATATGGTACTGTAGAAGTACGATATCAGAAAACAGAGGTATTTACAGAGGCATTTGGATTTTTGTGGGTTAATTTTGGTGACACAGCTGCTGCTGCAGCTCCTCGAGGCCCCGCGCTCTATCGGCAGCTTTGCGTAAGAAACCAAGTCCAAGTCCAATGAATTGAATCGGGCTTATAGCTCACATCATCACAACACCTGGTACTCGCCGCCGACCTCTCCTTGGATGCGGTCGTGCAGCGACATCTTGTAGTTCTTCTCGTAGAAGGGCATGATCTTGCCCAGGTACGAGTGGTAGCGCACAATGGCTGCGCTAAGGGCCGTCTCATCGGTGCCGACGCCGGCCATCGTTCCCTCGATGTGCTCGGCGAGGAACGGCCACGGGTTGAGGCTCAGGCGGACTGTACCATACCAATCAGAGGGATGTTAGTGGGCCACAACAAAAGAGAGGGATCGTGTAGCAGCTTACCGAAGTAAGTGAGCGCAGCGCAGTCACTGCCGCTGAACTCGTTCTCAATCGCGTAGATCAAGTCGTGCTCGTGTTTGGCCTGGTACGCCGCATCGATGTTACGGAGGTGCTCCGGCGGGCTTGCCAGCAGCACCTTGATGAAGGCGTTTTCGTCGGTGCCCCACTTGCCCTCGCCGGCCTTGTAGAGCAGCTCGGCGTCCTCCTCGGCCTTCTCCTTGGTGTGGAACGACGGCTTGTACTCCACCATCGGCTCCTGAAGTGTGGGAGGGATACATACACAATTGGTCAGTTACTACCGTCGAATTGCTGCGCACTAAAATGTTGAAGCTGTGGTTGCTCACCTGGAGCGACTTCATGATCACGGCGAGGAAGTCACCGCTGATCTCGTCGCTGATAGAGACGCTGAGGTCCGTGTCATACATCTCGAAGTAGGTCTTCTTCAGCAGACTCATCTCTTCATTGGTGCGACCCATGAGCACAGAGTAGAGCAGGTGGTCAGAGGTGCCAGCGCCCTTCATGGCGTGGAAGACGATGTAGGCTTCGGCTTGCGGCAGCGTGAAGCAGATGAGCTGCAGCAGGTAGCCGAAGTCGCCCGACGTCTCGCTCTTGACGAGCTCGCGGAGCGTCTTGCCGTGCAGCTCCTTGTAGCGCAGCGAGATGAGCCCGCGGTCGTTGGGCGAGAGCGGGCCGAGGATCTTCACGAGAGTCTTGTCGTCCGTGCCGACGCCGTGGCAGGCCGTGTGGATCTCCTCCACGGCAGCGTCGATCGACGCCGAGAAACGCGTCTTCTCCTTCTTGTAGGCGTCGAGCACGGACGGAGGGTAGAGTCCCAGCATCTTGAGCTTGGAGAGCGGTGGTGGAGGTGGAGGGGGAGGTCGGGGGTGCGCTGCGCGACGAGTTTTGAAGAATGAGCAGCGGAGACTGCAAGCGCGGCGGCGGCGGCTGCAACCAGATTTGCTGCCATGGGGAAGCCACGTGCCCAGCTGCAATACATGTATCCTATCTTGCCGTCAATCCGGTGCACGCACTTCAACGTGCAAGCGTATCTTGCAAGTACGTCACTCGAAGCGGAAAAAAATCTTTTCCATATGATTTACCTTCGCGCTTTAATTGGCCAAAATTGTTTTTAACCGATTCCTCGACAACAAGCCTTGCTGAGACTCCTGTCGAAGACAAGAAGCAAGTATGGCGGACAAGCGCAAGCTGCCCATCGACATCCAGTACAAGCAGCTCCTGGGTGGGTTCCTCCTTCTCTTCCCCTTGCCCCCTTCCCTTCTCCTCTCTGCGCCGTGACTCCTAACGCGTGCTTCCCCCTCACTGTCCACGCAGAGGCGCTGGTGGACCGCCGCATCGTGCCGCACAAGTGGCTCGAGCAGCACAAGCAGATCCGCGACGCCATCGCTGCACTGTACCCGGAGCTGCCTCTGGCCAGCGAGCAGCTGACCCAGTTCCGCGCCAAGAAGCCCAGCCACGAGGAGCTCAACTACTTCGACTGCAAGTTCATTTTCGAGTGTCTGGAACAGTCGGACGAGGGCGCGAGCAAGAACTTCTTCGGGCAGGTGAGGAGAGAGGGCTCGTATACAAACATCAAGTGTGCTGCCTTTCAGAGAGTAATAGCACATGCTCATATTTATTGTTGTTGCGCAGTACACGTCTCCAGTGCTGAAGCGGTGGAGTGCGCTGATCCGCCAGTACGAGAAGAACAACGTCTTCGCGGCCGAGGCGGCGCGTATCATCGCGCAGAACACTGCGTTTGAAATGTCAGTGCAGATACAGAAGTGGATGCTGTGTGGTGGCGGTGGATGGAACTGTGGCCCTAACTGGTGTGTGCTTCGCTGATTTAGTCCGTTTTTGAAAAAGTCGATTCAGCAGAATGAGAAGCAAGTCGCGGACAACAACCGCAAGGCAGCGGTGAGTTGCAAATGCACCGTGAGTGTGAAGTTCATAATGAGCCCTGACTGATTACCTGTGCGCAACATGCGACCATCGTTTAGGACTTGACGAGGAGCATTGCAGAGTACAAGCGCAAGTTGGAGACTTCGTGCGCGGACATGGGCATTGCGGTTCGTTCACATGTTATTGCTACACCACTTGCCGTTGTGACACTGTTGCAGTGTTGCTTACTGACGGGGTGTGCTGGTGCTCACTTAGGGGGATAACTTCCGTGAAGAACTGCGTCGTTTGCCGCTGGAGTTGCCGTCTATCTTCGATGGCGTCGCAAAAGCTATTTGTTGTGACAGAATTGCGAATGCGGTCGAGTACCACCAGGCGCTCCAAACCTACTTGCATGATTGCGAAGTCCCCGTTGTGGTCCCCGTTACGGAATCAACTGGTTCGTCCTCCTCGAAAAAGGACAAAAAGAACAAGAAGAAGGGCAAGAAGCAGTCCGACGTGACCGAAGAGTCTGAAATCGCTACGGATGAACCATTTGAGCTTGTCGTGGCCCCCCACAAGTTCTTCGATGCGATCGAAGAACTTCGTCATGCTAGCGATGAGCTGGTGGAAGCGGGTGCGACGTTGGACTTTGAAGCTGAGGCGGCTGAGATCAGTTGGGATATCTCGCTTGATGACAGCGGCACTGCTGATGCTGGCGAGATCGACTGGGGCATTGAAACAGTCGCGGCAACCGATCCAGTTGATGTTGTCGACGCTCCTGTTGAGATCGATTGGGATATTACAACGTCGGATGTTGTGGAGCCGGTTAGCGAGGAAAATGCCGCGGAAGTGACTGGTGAAGAAACTACTCTGGACGTACCTTCTACTAGCAAGCACGCGACTCGCGTTGGGCTTTTGGATGACAACGAGTTTCGCACTCGTGTGCTGAATGATCTGCTGGAGCTGCGAGCGTTCCTCCGCCAGCGCCTAGTTGAGCTGTCCGGAAGTGATTCCGTTGCCTTCGCCAACCAGTTCCAGGGCTCTTCTCGTACGAATATGGCACTATTGTTTGCAGATTACGATAAAATACTGACGGGTCTGTTGTGGTACGTGAACAGCACTGCTAGAACAGCAGAGCACGTCAAAGATCGAGGAATTCCAAGCTGCTGTAGACCAAGCTGTATCTCTGTTGGCGAACAAGCGTTTGCAGCAACTGGTGCTCATTAAGACCTCCGAGAGATATCTCGACAGGCACGTGGCGAACTTGGAAATGCTCACCAAGCACATGGACAAATGCCGCCGCGAGATTCACGTGTTGGAGGACAAGAACGTGGATCTCATTGATGCCACCAAAAATGTCCAGCCTCAGATTAATTCGCTCGTGGCGACGACGAAAAAGCTGAAGAAGCAGGTACGTTTGTATGGTCGGCTATTTGGTACGACCGAGGATCTTACTATCATTTGTGTAGTTGGAAGCTGCACTGCCGGCACTCTTCAAGGGCTACAAGGTCAACGTCGTGGGCGAGGTTAACAGTATTTAGTAGTTACTGTATATCTGGAGAATGAGGAATTTGTGTTGCAAGCAAACTGTATTGGCTGGTACATCCATTATTCACTCACTATATGTAAACTCTTGCAGGTTATTTTTCGTGCCAACTCCCGCTTTGGAGCACTCAGTTGCACTTCTTACGCGAGCAGAAGAGCTGACAGGATCGTGGAGGCAGTCAACATCATTGCCACCCCGAGGTTTGGCTCCGAAGCCGCGCTGGATGCATCGTCAGCAGCACTGTCTGAGCTCGCCGACTTGCTCACCTTCTTGTCATTATCACCGACAGACCCATCGAAGAACATAACACTACCGGAACCAGAGTAACTCGGTGCAAGGTTGTCGGGCAGCAGCACCATGATCGTCGTTGGAGCTTCCGTTTCAGCCGTCGAGCTGGAAGCAGACGCCGAGTTGCCGGTCGCAGACGCCGAGCCTGTAGGCTCCGTGCCAGATAACTCAGTCGAAGAAGCTGAGCCCGCAGACTCTGGTTCAGACAACTCGAAGGTGGTTTGCATGCGTCGGAGCGCGTTCGGCGGATGGATGGCGCCACTCACAGGTACCTCTACGGCGGCCTCGGGCTGACAGTCGAATTCAATGGCACAGGTCGATTCAAACACGGCAGCGATGAAAAGTGCGAAGATAAACTGGCTCGGCTTCATGTTGGTAGGTCGTTGGAAGGAGTGTTGGGGGTTCTGCGCAGTCGGAAGGAGTTTGAATAATGAGGTTGGCTAGGAAGGATGCATGGGCAAGTCCTCTGATCACCTTGTTTCAATTCACACGGCAGTGCAGTCTTGCAATCCATACATCTATGTTGATGTATCTGTAGTCGATGGAAGTATGGATATTGATGGATCCAATCTAAGCTTAACAACCCAAAGTGAGGATTGAATCCTATCTCATTCTGAAAGACTTTACACGCCCCGGTACGGAGGATAGCCACCAGTTGCGGGGTACTGCGGCTGGTGTGGAGGTGGGTAGCTGCCTGGCGGTGGGTAGTTGCCTTGAGCAGGAGGTGCCGCTCCGTACGGAGGCGGGTACCCTGGCTGCCCGGTTGGCGGGTATTGCGGGTATGGCTGACTTGGTGGGTAACCAGTCTGCTGTGGCTGACCGGGAGCTGGATATTGATGATACGATTGGCTTGGCGGATAGGCAGGTTGCTGCGGATAACCCTGCGGCGGCGCGTAGTTTTGCTGCTGGTATCCCTGTTGCGGTGGCGGATAATTGGCCTGCTGCGGGGGGTAACCAGATTGCGGCTGATAGTTTGTTTGCTGTTGTGGTGGGTAACCCGGTTGCTGGGGTAGATAGCTCGACTGCTGCGGCGGATATGGTTGTGCTTGCTGCGGGTAACCCGATTGTTGGTGTTGCCATCCCGGCTGTTGTTGTTGTTGTTGTTGTTGTTGCCCAGGGTATCTGGGCTGCTGCTGTTGTCCTGGGTATCCAGGCTGCGGGTATCCCTGTTGCTGCGGTTGTCCAGGGTAGCCCGATTGAGCTTGCTGCGGTTGCTGCTGAGGGGGAGGATAACCCGGTTGATGCTGCTGTGGAGAGTACCCAGACTGCTGCTGCTGCGGAGAAGGATAACCTGCTGTCGGCCCCTGAGTTTGAGCTGTTGCTTGACCAGGGTAGCTGCCTCCACTCGGCGATGAATAACCTCCTGCTGGTTGTGACGTGGGAGTCTGCTGAGGGACAGCACCGTAGGTTGATTGGGTCGGAATGGCTTGGGGCGACTGGCCATAGACCTGCTGTCCTGCCGGCGTTGGGTACGCTGGCGAGGCACTATATCCTTGAGCAGAAGAGTGGAGACTAGTAGTCGAGGCTGCATATGACGTCTGGGTCGACAAATAGGCCGGGGAGCTGGCACCAGCAGCCGCAATCCCACTACCGGCAGAAGCCACGGCTCCACTTGACCCCACAACCTTCGACCGCGGTGAATCTTGGGGTGCGTCAAACACCTCCAGCAAAAGTCTTTTGTAGTCACCGCTCGTCTCGCCACTGATGCGATCGCGTAGTTCTTCGTGATACAGCTTCTTGTACGCAGCCTTGACGTGAGGCAACACGGATTGATAGCGCACAAGCGTCGTGCTGAGTCCCGTCTCATCCGTCCCGAAGCCTTTCATGGTCTTCTCAAACACCTCTGCGATTGCGGGGTACGGGTCAAGGGTAGATCGGACGAGGTAGTTGAGGCTCTTCTTGGCATCACCACTGAACTCCTTATCCACAGCCTTGGCAATGTTGTTGTTATACTTGGCGACATACACCGCGTCCATCATCTTGAGAAATTCTGGCGGGGCCTTGACCAGGATCCCGATGAACACTTCCTCATTGGTGCCCAGCCGGCCTTGGCCAGCTTTGTACAGTGCAATGGCCTCTTCTTCCGCTTTGGCAGCATTGTGCACGGCTGGGTTGTACGGGACTTGGGAAGACTGCAGAACGGCCATGACGACCTTGCGGAAATCGCCGCTGAGCTCCGAGTTGAGCGTGACGGCCAGATCCTTGCCCACCAGGTCGAAGTAGGTCCACTTGAGGATGTTCATCTCCTCGTTGGACCGTCCCGATAGGATCTGCACGATGAGGCTCTCGGTGGTGCCCATTCCCTTGGTGGCGTCGCGCAGGATCTGCGCCTCCGTCTCGGGCAGCGGCGTGGAGATCATGCGCAGCAGACGACCGAAGTCGCCCGACGTCTCGCTCTTGAGCAGACTCTTGAGCGGCTGGCGGTACAGCTCCTTGTAGCGCAGCGCGATGAGGTTGCGCGTCTCGGGCGACTTGCTGCCCAGCACCGAGATAAGCGTCTTTTCGTCCGTGCCAAGGCCCTGGCAGGCCCCGTGGATCTGCTGCACGGCCTCATCGATGTGGTGCGGGTACTGGAGCGCCGTGCCGTGGAAGGCGTCGTGCGTCGACGCGGGGTACAGGTCCAGCGTCATGGCGCTGTCCTCTTCCCGATGCTGGCTCGCTCGCTTGAAGAAGATGGAATGGATTCTTCACTTTTCGATAGCTGCACAATGGATACACCCTTTGAAAGTCGATATCGACTTTGCACGTTAGGTGGCATCGCTGTGAGCCTCTTTATCATTCACGAGCTGCTTACAGTATGGACGCGGCGCTGAGCGAGGCCCTGCGGCGGGGCAACCCCGTGGTGTTTTTCGATGTCTCCATCGGCGGCGCGCCCGTGGGCCGCCTGCGGTTGGAGCTGTTCAAGAAGGACTGCCCGCGCACGGTGGAGAACTTCAGGCGAGCGAGCGCTGCGATTGACTGACTGGCTGGAAAGACCCCGCAACCTTTCAGGCGGCTAACGTGTGGTCTGTTGTGCGTGTGTCAACAGGCAATTCTGCACGGGAGAATACAGGTAGGTGGCTCGCTACTGGGCGAGAGCTTCAGCTGATTGAAAAGACTGACTCGTTGCTCCGCGCGCAGGAAGTCGGAGCTGCCCGTGGGCTACAAGGGCTGCAGCTTCCACCGCGTCATCAAGGACTTTATGGTGCAGGGCGGAGACTTCCTCAAGGTGAGAACGTTGCCGCTCCTGGTCTTCTGTTTGAATTGGTGGCGGTGGTCTCACGGCGTTTCGCGGCGGTTGCAATGGTGCAGGGCGACGGCACGGGCCGGATCAGTATCTACGGCGACAAGTTCGACGACGAAAACTTCATCCACAAGCACACGGAAGCCGGGCTGTTGTCGATGGTGCGTGTCCAGCGTCGCGGGCGGTTGCTTTCGAGCTGCTGAACAGCACACTTACTTACTCTCGCGTTGCGTGTTGCTACTTCCTACCTCTGTAGGCAAACAGCGGACCGGGCACGAACGGCTGCCAGTTCTTCCTCACGTGTGCGCCGTGCGACTGGCTGGACGGCAAGCACGTGGTCTTTGGCAAGGTGCTGGACCCCGCGTCGCTGCTGCTGCTGCGCAAGATGGAGAGCGTCCCGGTGGGCCCAAGCAGCAAGCCCAAGCTCGGCATCACGATCACCGAGTGCGGCGAGCTGTAGCTGCCCACACGCGCGTGACACGACGCGCCTGCCGTTTCCCGAATAACGAACGACTCAGCTCAAGGCACTGGGGCTCATCCCGCCTCGCTGGCTGCTGGCGAGCTCATAGATCAAGGTGCACAAGCTTCTACGAAGGCTGAAAGAGGAGTGACTTGACGGATAGATGGTCTGCAAAAGGTTTCGAGACCGACGCCGCCCCAGGCAACAAGCGCGGCGCGTAGATATAACTAAGATACGTTGGGGCAAGTTGAAGCAAAGTTGCCGTTGTTATCCGTTTTCACAGAAAAACCTCGTCCGTTTTTGATTGGACGAGGGACCGAGGTTTTATTCCAGCAAGATATCCTGCGCCCCCCCCGCATAAGTATTTGGCGCTCTTGTGGAAGCCAACGCCAGCCCGCCGCCCACCCGCCCCCGAGAAGCTCGCGCCGCCGCCCAGCGAGCTCCCCGCCCGCCCCCCCCCTCTCGCCCCGCAGAAAACACATCAGAAACATGAGCAAGCGCGACTACTTCCTGCAGAAGGGTCTGCAGATGCAGCGCCTCGACGAACAGATCTCCGCCGCCCCGCAGGCAGGCGGCAAAGAAGTAAGTCCTTTCCTCCAGCAAAAGAGGCCGCTCGAGGATGACAGTTTACGGAGTCTGATTCCTTGTGGATGTGTGTTGTTCGTCTGCTGCCTGCAGGTGGCCAAGTACCGCGAGCTGTGCCCTCCCGGCACCCCAGACAGTCAGATCCAGAAGTTGATCGGCCAGTGCAAGGGCGACGCCCAGCGCATGGAGAACGCCATCAGCGAGCTGTGGGAGGACTACCGCGGCAATGGCCAGGACGACGCCTGGGCCACCGTCGCCAAGAAGAGCGCCAAGAAGAAACAAGTGCGTCGATTCGTCGGTCTTGCACCCCAGACAGGCCGCTCTAGAGGATCTGTGCTAATAGTTTTGTGCTTCTTATTCCTTTCCCACGTGCAGGACCACGCCTACACGCGCTCCTACTCGTCACACAAGACCCAGCACCAGCAGAACGACCACGCCGACGCGCCGCAGGACGGGGACGCGCAGGTGCCCAGATCGTCGGAGCGGTTCTCTACGCGTGGCCGCGGCAGCATGAGAGGCCGAGGCATGGTCTCCTCGCGCGGCGGCCGGGGTGGCCGGGGAGGCCGTGGCCGCGGCGGTGCCGTCGTCGCCACTGGAAGCACGCGTGGACCCCGCACGGGTGACAACGAAGAAGAGAGCCCGGAGAACGACAACAACGACACTGACGGATCCAGCCCGTCCAACGAAGCACGCGTGCAGCAGTCCTCGAAAGCGTCCAAGGACTCGAAGCGGGACCGTGGAGCGAAGACAACGACGACCACCACCACCACCAAAACGACTACGACGCAGCCCGCTGCTCAGGCTCCTCCTGTAGTTTACCCCGTGCTCACTGGTGCCTGGACGAAGAAGCTGAATGTTACCGGCGTCACCTCAAAGCCCAAGCCTGTAGAGCCCGTCCCCACACCTGCGCCTGCACCTACTGCACCTGCAGCCGCCGCTAAGCCGACTGAGAAACCGGCGGAAACTGCCGCGGAAAAAAAGGCTGCTGATGTTGCTGCCACAACGGAAGCCCCGAAGGCTGCCAGCCCGAAGAAGAAGGTCCAGCAGGAGAAGAAGAGCAAGAAGACACAGAAATCCTCTACTACCGAAGCAGCTGAAGAAACTGCTGCCGTTGTGGAGAAGACAGAAACCGTGAAGACCGTGGAAAAGGTGGCCAGCCCTAAGGCGTCGCCGAAGAAGACCGCGGAGAAGAAAAAGAAGACGAAGACTGTGGAGACAACCGTGGAAACTACTACTTCAAACATCGCTGCTGGATGGGGCAACCTCGATGTTTCCACGTCAACGATGGACGAGTGGTCGTCCTCTGCTTCCGCTGCCGCCACCGAGCCCAAGATGGCGTCGACGCCTAATGCTTGGGCGCGGGGTAGTCCGGTCCTCTCTCCTCCTGCTACCAAGGAGCCCACCCCCGCACCGAAGTCTCCGGTTGCTGATGCGAGACCGACGGTCGTGCCTGGCTCCCCGAAGGACATTGACGTGCCTCGCTCGACCGGATCGGCCTCGACGAGCCCTCGGCCGTACCTCAAGATGGGCAAGTGGGACACTGCCGCGACGCCGAACCTTTCGCTTCAGTTTGGTAGCTTTTCGCTCAACGGCATGGACTCGCTGGAGCCCTCGTCGCCCCGTGGCTGGGCCTCGACGACGACTACTACGGCGTCCAGCTCGAACAATGGCGGCAAGACCGTCACGAAGACGAGTACGACTCAAAGCGCCTGGGGTACCACGACGAAGGCTGCGTCGCCCAAGAAGACGGTGTCGCCTGACCGCACCGAGCAGCAGCGCACCCAGGAGACAACTGCCGCGAAGGCTACCACTTCTGCTCCTCCTGGACTATCAGTGGAGTCGGGTCGCGTGACGCCCACCACCGGTCAGTCTCCCCGATTCGCGCCGTCGGCTCCGTCCCCTGCGTCTCTGCCTAAGCCCGATGAGGTGAAGCGTGGCACGCCCACTCGTGCGCAGGGAGGACCATTCCAAGCCCAAGGAGGTGCGGCCCAGAACAACAAGATGAACATTGGCTACGGTGCTGGCCTGTACCAGGCATCTTACAGCCAGTACTCCATGGACCTCGGCCGTCCCGCTGCGGCGTCGACGCCAGGCCAGCTCCCTGCTGGTTCCGGAACCCCGAAGAGCGCTGGCGCTCGCGGTGCCCAGTCGCCTTCCCGTGGACAGCAGCCTGTCGCTCAGATGCAGCAGATTCCGATGCAGCAACAGGCTCAGCAGCAACAGCAGCAGCAGGTCCAGCAGCAAACGACACAGAAGCAGGCTCAGCAGCAGCAAGCTCAGCAGCCTCAGCAGAGCCAGGCTCAGCAGCAAACGGCGGGCCAGATGCACCAGCAGACTCCGGCCGGCATGCAGCAGGGCTACCACTACGCTCCTCCGCCTCCGCCTGGTATGGCGCTGCCGTACAACCCGTACAACTACGGCGCTTATTACCAGGGCTACGGCTACTTCCAGAACCCTCAGGTGCGCTCTCCCCGGCTTCTCATTATTCGTATTTGTTGCGCATGTTCTCACCATGATGGTTTTGATTTAATGCTGACAGTTCGCTCAGTACAGCCCGCGCACGCAGTACCCGCCGCGGGGCAGCATGCCGTATGGAGTTGAAGGCCCCGTGCCGGGCTTCTCGAACCCTCCGAACATGCCCTACCAGGACCAGCACATGATGGCTCAGCAGCACGACTACGCTGCTGGCGTCCCCCAGGGCTTCGGTGAGATCAACGCCGGATACCTGCAGCAGGCACCGATGCAGCAGGGTGGTCACCACGGCCACCACGGTCACCAGAACGGCCCACAGGGCCACGGAAAGGGTGGCGCTGCTTCTGGTGCTGGCAACGCTGGCTCGCAGCAGTCGCATGGCCAGCGCGGCAACGCCGGCATGCAGGGCTACCAGAACGCCGGGGGCCGTGACCACGTGTCGCCGCCGGTGCCTAACGCGTCGGCGGCCATGACCGGCTCGTACGGCCAGCACTACGGCTGGGCAGGCAACTACGGCGCGCAGCCCGTGGGCGGATGGGGCCACATGATGCCTCAGGGCTACCAGCAATCACCATCGCAGCAGCAGCAAGTGCCTCCGCAGCAGCAGCAGCAGCAACAGCAGCAGCAGCAGCCGAACGCGCACCAGCAGAGCTACCGCCAGTACGGCAACGCCGGCGCCCAGGGCGGCAACAACGCGAACGACGTGAACCAAGCGCACTGGAACAGCTCGTAGGCAGTCTCACACGCATTCTGCGCCCCGGCCAGCCGACAGCAGACGGGAAGGAACCGCCGCCATATTTCTTAGCTAGGTAGACGGGAAGGAACCGTAATAGGCATCTCGCTGCGCCGGAGGCGGCGCAGTAGCGAGGATGTATGACTAAAGAGGAAACGAAGCGTTCAACGATCTTTTTTATAGTGCGTTGAAGTGCCAAACATACGGCTTCAGCTGAAGTTTCAGGTATTGCGTTCGTCGAGCCTCTATACTTTCACCCAGCACTTCGAGTGCCTCTGCCATTCGTCACTACACGTATCCAGACTTTCTTCTTCATCTGGAGCGACAACGCGTCGAGACCATGGAGAAGAGAGTCCGGAGAACGCTAAAGTAAATTTTGCCGTCCAGCCCGTCGGGCTTGAAGCAGAAGCAGCCGATCTCGACGGCACCCTCATCTGATCCCTCGTGCTGCCAGCGAGCGCATGGACAAGCAAGGGTGAAACGAGCACGGATCCTCGGGGTGTCTGCTTCTCCCAAGCAGCACGCAGCAGTGCTGCAGTGCACCCTGCTTGCTGCGGCTCAGCTCAGCTGGGCCTCCGGCTGCCCAACATTTTTGCGGCCAAGGGGCGTTACGGTCCCGCTGCAACGTTAGCATAGCATGAAGCCCCAAAGGGTGCCAAGGTCGGAAGACAGGGCACTTGACAGGATTCACTCCTTCACGCAGCGGGCTGGCGGCTGCAATGCTGTCGCAGCATGCACGGTGGCAAGCAGGACGCGGCTTCCTACGGCGGCCACTGGTCCCAGCGAGAACCGCACACGCACACGCCCTCACCGAGGTGATCCCCTCGTTTGGTTGCGCTCGACGAGCGGACACTCGCCCGCTGCGACATCATTGCAGGTTTTTTAGAGTGAAGTTACTCAAAACTCAGTACATCATTGGAAATATGTTGTCCATGACAGCTCTATTCAGCTTCAATGTACTGACGTAGCGAGCAACGCGCCACCAATATTTTGACGGCTTTTCAAGATCGCGCTTGCGGCGCTGTGATTGGCCGCCGAAGGGCTTCAAGTGGCGAAAAAAAAACGCCTGATATTGCGCGCATCTCCATCTAGGCCTACTGCAAGCTTCGCAGAGAGCGGCCGAGCTTCGCTGCCGCCGCCCCGGCATCGGCACAGTGGCTTCTACTCGACGACACCCAAGCGATCAAGCAAGCGGCCCGAGCAAGATCTCGCAGACCCCGGCCGGGCAGGCGCCAACCTCCAGCAGCCTCCCCACCCACCCACGGACGGTTCCTGCTGGTCAACGGCGACAGCTAAAGAAAGGAAAAGGTAACGGACGCACGCGAGCCGCGCGCCCTTCCCTCTCTGGTTCAGAATCCAATATCGACCACAAGAGCGACACCCCTCCCCCCTTCACCCTCCGTCTCGATGGACGTGGGCGCGCGCGTGTGGGTCGCCGACCCCACGGACGAGCGCGTTTGGCTCGCGGCGCGCGTGCTCGAAGTGCGCGATGCTGCCGTCTCGGTGGAGCTCGAAGAGCAGCACAGCAATGACGAATCGCCGTCGCGCTTAAGACACCGAGGCTCGTACGACGACTCGGACGACGCCGCCCAAGCCAAGAAGAGGGACGTGGTCCTGGCCTTCGCGCCCTCGGGCGAGTGCGTCAACGTGCTGCCGCGCAACATGCCGCGCGAGCAGGACCAGCGCGACCTCGTGGCGCTGCCGCATTTGCACGAAGCCTCCATCCTCAACGCGCTGCGTCTGCGCTACCAGCGCCACGCCATCTACACGCACATTGGTGACATCCTCATCTCCATCAACCCTTTCCAGAGCCTCCCGCAGCTTTACGGCGACGAGGTGCTGCAGGGCTACGCCTACGACCACAACGCCCAGTTCGGGGACAAAGCTACAGCCGCCGACCCGCGAGAGCCCCATCTCTTCGCGGTGGCTCGAGCAGCATACGTGGACATTGTGCAGAACGCACGCAGCCAGGCGATCCTCATCAGCGGCGAGAGCGGCGCCGGCAAGACCGAAGCCACCAAGATCATCATGACGTACTTTGCCGTCACGTGCGGTGCCGGAAACAATCTCGCAGATACGGCTAAGACTGGACAAACAAGCTCTCCGCTACCGTCACCGTCACGCACGACGATCGAGGAGCAAGTGCTGCAGTCGAACCCTATTTTGGAGGCCTTTGGTAACGCACGCACGGTGCGCAATGACAACAGCTCCCGGTTCGGCAAGTTCATTGAGCTGCGCTTCCGCGACCAGCGGCGCAAGCTGGCGGGTGCCCGCATCCGCACGTACTTGCTGGAGAAGATCCGAGTCATTAAGCAGGCGCCTCACGAGCGCAACTTCCACATTTTCTATGAGCTGCTGAGTGCAGACGCCACTTGTGTGAGTAAGGAGCAGAAGCAAGCGCTGGCCCTAACCGGAGGCCCCCAAAACTTCCGCCTGCTGAATCAGAGCTTGTGCTCCAAGCGACGCGACGGTGTGAAGGATGCTGTACAGTTCCGTTCCACTCGGAGGGCCATGCAGCAGCTTGGCATGAGCGAGCGCGAGATCAGCGGCGTGCTGGAAATCGTGGCAGCTGTGTTGCACATGGGCAACGTTGACTTCGAGCAAGTACCGCACAAGCGTGAGGATAACGTGTTCGTTGATGAGGCTCGTGTAGCAACTTCGACTACTGGAGCGTGCAATCACTTCACGAAGGCGGCTGAGCTGCTCGGAGTGTCCACTGAGGCTCTCGGCCACGCTTTGACGAAACGGTGGATCCACGCATCCAATGAGACGTTGGTCGTAGGAGTTGACGTTGCTCACGCACGCAACACGCGCAATGCGCTGACGATGGAGTGCTACCGTCTACTGTTCGAGTGGCTCGTAGCGCGTGTCAACAACAAGCTCCAACGACAGGCTACTGCACCTTGGGACGCTGACCAGAATGACGACGATGAAGATGAAGACTCGAATGATTTCATCGGACTGTTGGATATCTTTGGGTTCGAAGACATGGCTGAGAACTCCTTCGAGCAGCTCTGCATCAACTATGCCAATGAGGCACTGCAGCACCAGTTCAACCAGTACATCTTCGAAGAGGAGCAGCGGTTGTACCGGGACGAGGGCATCCGTTGGAGCTTCGTAGACTTCCCGAACAACCGCGCGTGTCTCGAACTGTTTGAGCACCGTCCTATTGGGATTTTCTCGCTCACAGACCAGGAATGTGTCTTTCCTCAGGGCACCGATCGTGCTCTGGTGGCCAAGTACTACCTGGAATTTGAGAAGAAGACACAGCATCCGCACTTCCGCTCGGCTTCGGCGATCCAGCGGGCATCGCAGTTTGTTGTCGTGCATTACGCTGGATGTGTCACCTACACCGTTGATGGTTTCCTTGC